>JALIGW010000002.1:31966219-33166219 GCA_023053685.1 Diadophis punctatus similis | reverse complement strand
CTGAAATTACACTATTTCAATACCTCTTTAAAGTCACTGTATTCTTCTTCAGGCATTATTTTCTCCATAGAATATCGTGTTCGGACACGCAAAGTGCCTGGTTCAATACCTTTCAGGGGTACATGTGAACTGAGCTGAAACCATTCATCTCTTGCTTGTCCTTTCTGCAGTTGTTTAAACTGGCATCGCATAAATACTTGAAATATAACATTACAGATTATAGTTAGCGTTTTGCAATTCTGTTATAACTGACATTTCAAAAGTTGCTGTTCCTGGCCAACCTTATCTGGGCTAGAAGTTTTAGAGGTAAGGCCTAGTTAGGACTTAGATGGACCAGGAAATCACAGTGGTATTGGCTAACCTCGGGGGGAGGATAGGTGTGCAGAATATATGGGCTGACGTTAAAAGTTTGATGTGAAAGATATAAAAAGATTCTCTGTGTTAGTTAGAATATTATACTTGACTTCATTCTTACCCTAATGTTTTAAACATATAATAAAATATGAATTATTTCATTCCTGAGTTTAATAAAGTGTCTGAAAAGTCTCTTTAAACAATTTTCCAGTAGGATTAACTGTAGTGTAATTCAACACAATTCTTTTCTCTCTTCTATAGAATAAATCATTCTAACTTCTAAGAATATGTAATGGAATGTGCATCTAGAGGAGCAGTAAATAAGAGTTTTAGCAACAAAGAGCTATACCAGACAGAGGTCCAGATTAAGAGACTGCGCAGTCCTAACCTGGATGGGGAAGGGAAGGAAAGAGATTGAGGGTAGCAACACCCGAGAATCTCAGGATATATCTATTAGATTAAAAGCTTACAGGTTCCCTTTAGCAAAATTCTGTCTCTTAGATTTTTACAAATAAAGGATTGAACTCAATTCGATTTTCCTGTGTTGTCCTTGTGCTTGGGCCTGACAGAATATCTGATTATCTACAAATGCAAGCAACAAAGTATTTATCAGGACCATTCTTCCTGAACACTGTTGCATCAAATCATTTCCTCAGAGGGAAAAGTACAAAAAGATTTACTTTCTTAAAAAGACAAAGATGTTAAAATTTAAACATTCTTTTTTTTCAAGCTCAGCTATATACTAGATATTTTATCTCGTCTTACATCAGTTTCAGAACATATAACTTTATTATTATATCTGTTTCATTTTCCCAGAGTTTCTGAAGTGTATTATGTGGATATTTCATATTTGTACTATTTCTAAAGACAGTTAAATACATTTGAATAAAAGAGGAACTATTTTGTTTGATCATAATTTTTTACTTATGAATTATCTTTTTCCTACAAAGGCTAAGGTTTTTGTGCTATTCCCCTTTCATGTACTTCCAGTGCAGAGCTGCAAGTTATTTTGCTGATGTAAATAAAAAAGAATCATGTTTGATTCATGATGTTTTATTCTTCACACTAAAAATATTTAAAATACCCATTTGTGTTTGCTTGATATGCTATTATTATTGATACATTATTATTACCAAACTTATTCCTACCAAAAATTCTAATCAAAGTGTTTGTATATTGCTAGACAACATATATGAAAGAATATTCCTTTTGTTTTACAACCTCTCCCAACACAAAACTGAAAACGTGTCCTATGAGAGAGCAGAACTGGTAAGTAAGACTAATGAGATTGAGTTTCCATCCCCCAAATTTTGTCTTCAATTTTACTTCCTAAATCTATGTCCCATCTTTATCTTCTTCAAGAAATGAGTATGGACAGATCTAGTGTATAATTTGGGGATCCTCCCGGACTCAAGGTTCCCGGCTAGGAGGGCTTTGGTAAACCTTTGAGTTGTGTGTTGGGGGGGGGGGTTTGTAAATAGTCACTCATGTCCTTGTGACCTCTCATCTGGACTACTGCAATGTGCTCTAAATGGGACTGTCCTTGAAGAGCATTATTTCCCCCGTTATTTCTGCCAATCAGCCAGGAAGGATAGACATGCTTCAGGTCCCATTGGCCAAGGAATGTTGGTTGGCAGAATACATTCCCTAACTCTAACCTATAGCATCTAGCTTGTGGAACATTCTACCTCTGGAGATCAGGATAGCCCTGACCCTGCTGGCCTTTCATAAGGTTCTAAAAACTTAGTTCTGGCCTTGGCCCTGACACCGTGCAAGAACCTGCTTTTTGATTATGCTAGAGATCTGAGTTTACATTGCTTGGCCAATGTGTTTTTTTACTTTGTAATGTTTGTAGTTAATTTTTACTTTAACTCATATAAATGGAATAATAAAAAATAGATAAATAAATAGAATACACATTTCTTCATTATCATCATCACAGAATAGGCTCAAAGTTGGGCACATACTCATGCTTGGTTAAACTCAATCTTTGTTGTCTTCTATCTGCATTTCAGGCATTGCCTTGTTTTTTCATCTCCCAAAGTTCCTCAAATTAATCAAGGAGCTAACACAGATTAGGTTATCTGGGAACAACTTTGTCAAGGGCCTGAGATGCTGCGTCATATTAGCAGCAAACTAGGCCCTTAATTCACTTGCCTATAGAATTGCTGAAGAATTCCCTAAGTGGAAATCAGATAGGATTTGAAGACCATTTGAAGTGAGAATATATAATGGCCACTATCCTCTCTTGTTTTCAAAGTATTTCTATGAACTGAAATTACATCTGAAATGACTACCAAAAATGAAGATTTAACAGCAATTAAATTTACAATAAATTATATGCTAAGAATATTATAGGAAGGGGACAAAGCAGCTCAAAGTTATTTGAAAACTTTTTTTATTTAACTGGGGAAGAGAGTCATTTTCCTTTTTGATCAATGCAATAGTTTTAAAATGATATTTTTTTAAAAAAAATACCAAACTTACATATATCTGAATCTTTACTCTTCTTTGTTTTATTACTAAGGCTTATTTCAAACCTGTTGATATCAGAAGAAAGATCACTGAAAAAAGAAAAGAAAAACCAGATTCATATTTGCATTTTACCTTCACACTGAACATCAAAATGCCAGAAAGTTGTTGGTATTTTCATTACAGTCATATTGGTAAACAAATGAAAGAAAGCTGCATACTATAAAACTGTCTGATTTCCAATTCCATTTTAAACTAGGTTTTTTTTTTAATCTATTCAGTTTGTTGGCAAACATCCCTGCCCCATGTAATAGAATTTGCATGGAACTTACTCAAACACAAACTCCTCTGACCACACAGGATTCTGACCTTCTCGTACATGGGTTTTTGCCACTTGAATACAGTTCAGGGATATATTACAGTAAGGATTAGTAAAATGCTTTGCTGGAAGTGTATGGGCTTCTTCAACATGCAATATAAGACTGCTGACCTAGAAAAATTGCAACAGAATTTTAAAATTTATTTTACACAAATTATAAAGTATACAAAATTGTACATAAACTATAAATAGTTACATTTACTGATATATTAAGTAATTATATACCTAGTAATACCACATTAAGAACTCAAGCATAAATAGATTTAACTTGAATGCTATTGTATATTTTTTCATGTCTATCTAATGTTGGTAAAGAAAGCGGAAACACGTCTGGATAGAATTCACACACTACTAAAATAAGAATACAGTGCAAAATTATTGACTGATGGTTTTTAACTGTGGGTTTGTGCCTGCATAGAGCAAATTGAGAGAAACTGTTTAATGATGTTACTGCTCCAAAGGTAGACAAACAGAACCCAGAGCAACAATAAAAGTGACATGTTTAATTATTGAAAGGGGTGGGGTGGGGCAAAGCACCTATTGCAAAATAAATTCAGAAAACCATTAATCTCCATGGAATGTAATAATCTTCTACAAAATATCCTACATTGCTACTAATGCAGGAGCTAGTAGAAAGTTGAAGAGGAGGATCACCATGCCACTTCCCGGGGTATAAAGAAATATCATAGAATGTGGAAGGCACCAATCTCTATTTAAACCTCTCTGTAATTCATAAAGAGTTTGCTCTGTGCAGACACATACAGCCTTTTGAAAGAACATATAGCAACCCTGTAAGAAAGTTAATATTAATCATAAAAACACTATTTTTATGATTAAAAGAATTTATAATGACTAATTTTGTCATGTATAAAATTGGAAGAAAAAGTACTGTAACATCTAAATGTTAATTGTTCTACCAAATATTAAGACAATCAATACAATTTGCTATTTACTATTTATAATTCTCAAGAATTTTTGAAAGAAAAAGCAACCCAATAGGGTCATTCCATGTCAAGTGGTCTGGGGGTCTCTGCTCGACCATCACGGATTTCGATGAAATTTTGTGTGAACATGCACACATCTCCAATGAACATTGGTAAAGTGTTACGTGTGCCGATGCAATACTTGCGGAGATATAGTCATTTGTTTGACCCCATACCGCAGCCTTTTATAGTATCACACTGAGGTTCCAGCAACTTTGAGACATAGTATCTCCGGCAATATTTTGTTGAGAAACAAAACTTGTCCATCTTGTACAACTTTTTGTGCTCTATTAAACAAAATAATAAAAACATTCTCATGAGCGATCTCCCTCTAGATAATTTGGAGCAAAGTTGGCCAAAAATATTGCGGCTCGAAAAAAGGTTAAAGTTTGGCTTTTTATATCTCTGGAAGGAAAGGTATGAGAAACGTGAAACTTTGTGCGTAATAACTTAGCAACACAAGGTTTTCAAATATAAAATTTCATTCTCCTACTGCTTTCCAATAGTTTACAAATTGAGTGTAAACTTGACGTTTTTTGTAAAAATGCCAAAAATAAGGTATTTTCAGCCCGCTTTTACAAAAAAAGACCTTCTGGAAACTCTGTTAAATCATTCTCATTAGAAAGAGCATGTTTCAAGCCCCCTAAAAAAGTAGGATTGGTTTTTCATATTTTGTTTCTCTCAACAAAATATTGCCAGAGATATTATGTCTCAAATTTGCTGGAACCTCAGAGTCATACTGTAGAAGGCTGCGGTATGGAGTCAAACAAATGACTATATTTCCACAAGTATTGCATCGGCACACGTAACACTTTATCAATGTTCATTGGGGCCATGTGTGCATGTTCACAGAAACTTTCATCGAAATCCGTGATGGTTGAGCGGGGTACTTTTCTGAAATCAGACCACTTGACATGGAATGACCCAATAAACGATATACAATTATTACAATAATATACACTTTAGGGGTTGGCTTCTCTGTAAAAATGTCTAATTTATGCTAAACAATATACTTAGTTCTCAGATTATATTCTCAATATATAATCCTGTAACATATAGGATGACATTCACACAATGATAATCCCACTATAATTAGACATAAAATACACTAAATGACATCCCATACTACCAGATATATGTTGCTCCATCATGATTATAGAGCAATCTATAATAAAAATGCCAATTAACATCATAATTGATTATATAACTGCTTTTTCTTAGAATTTGGTAAATTAGTTCATGACTCTCCTATTGGCTTTGACTTCATTATTAAAATTGAAGTTAAAAATTATTAAAAGCAAAGCAGTACTTGTATGTTATTAAAATTATTAACTCCATTTATTTCATGTTTATTTCAATCTTTAATTTGTTTAAAGTACATGGTAAAGGAAACACTGATTATTCTAAAAAAAGGTATAATTTCTTTACTTTATACAAGTAATACATTAGTTCAATCAAAAACATTTCAGTTTCAGTGAGAACACATTACCTGACGCAAACGCTTATTAGATGTTCCTGAACTTGTTTTTCGTAAATTGCAAAAAGTTTGCAAAACTTTCATCCAGTCCTGCAAATAAGAATATCTCAGATCAGCAGTTCCCCCTATACAGTGTAAACTTCTATAGGGTTCAGGATTACAGACAAAATTGCACTCATGTTTAATCCTTTAATCTCTAGGTATTTTAGTTAAATTTAATTTGTTACTGCAGGTCTCTTTCTTATTTCTCCTAATGAAGAAAAGTAGTATGATCATAATCAATTAACCATTTAATTACAGAAAGGTAAAGTATAAAGGCAACTGAAGACACTTTTTTCTGACTGCCCTATTTCAGTAAGTATTTGCTCTTGTTCACTTGTAAACAGATTTCTTAAATCATGACAACTCTTTACCCTCTACCTTTTAATAAACTGCTTCACTAAGCTGTATGCCAATCTCCTTACAAGGAAAATGTCCTTTTTGGGGGTGAGTGTGTGTGTGCATGCACACCCACACCCACACTGTAACAAAAAACTTTTGACCTCGAATATTATAAATACAAACCACTATAGCAAGCACATTATTACAATTCAATCTAATTTTTATCACAATACATTAAAAACATGTCATATACTGCTATCTTAATCATATTACTTCAGTAGGTTTTAAAAAAATATTTACCTGTGCTTGTTCTGGAGTTTCTCCTGCAAAGTAAAAGATGTAATGCTCTTCACTAAAGTGCTGAACTACTATCTGAAAACAGTTTGGCCTATTTAAAGGAAAAACAAACAAACAAACAAATAAAAATAGAATTTTTTTAACAGAATGCAGGTGTCACTCCTGAGACATGCAGTGCTTTTCACTCCCATATATGTTTACTATTATTACTCTCCTATTGCAGTGCATTAAAATCCCTCTTTATTTTCCAAATATGCCTATATTTTTAATTGATAATATGCATCTCTTTTTAATGCACATTAATAGCACCATTTAAGGATAAATCTTCTCAAGATGAGATGGGCAGAAAATAAATATAATAATTAAAAATAAATGAGTTAATATTGACTCCAAAAACTGCATGAATTGAAGTATGAATTCTAAATAGTCAGTTTTAATTTGTTATAGTCTTCTCCAATCTAAAATGTAATTACATACAAATTTGTTTTTGGGTAATCAAAATGTACCTAGTATTGGGCTTGATGTTGTTATGTTTATGTTCAGGAACTAAGAAACTTTAAAAACAATTTTGAATGGTAGAAACAAACATAATTTTAAGATAATCTAATATTTCAACAATTTTACAAATAATGCACACTAGGAATTTAATCCAACACTTTAATGCAAATTATTTTTGCAATATCCTTCCCCTAGAGTGGGATGGGTATGGAGATTTTGCAGTATCCTTCCCCTGCCACGGCCAAGCCACGCCCACAGAACCAGTAGGGAAAAATTTTGAATTTTACCCCTGGTACTGGCCCGTTCAAGCAACTCCTAGAAAGTCTTGCTTCATGTCATACACATTATAATGGGTGTCGGCAACCCGTGGCTCCAGAGCTGAATGCGGCTCTTTGGGCCCTTTGCTGCAGCTCCCTGTCCCATCACTGGCTGACCCAGCCCCTCGCCTTCCCCTCCCTCGCCTGGCCTGGCCTGAGAAGGTAAGGGCGACGGCAGGGGATGGAGAAGCGGCCGGGGCTAATTCTCTGGCACCTCACTCTTGTGGAGCATCTTCTGGCCCTTGTTGGTGCTGGGCGTGCCTCGGTCGCATGGGTAGACACACAACCTGCTCTCTGACCCGAGACACTGGCCTGGCCCGGCCGCGACCGACGCCGGCCTCGCTAACATGAGGGTTGGCGGGGTGGGAATGGGATCCAGGAGGACAGGACGTCGGAAAGGGGGATGGGCCAGCAGCGCCCAGCACGGCTTTAAGAGGTTTAGGGCAGTGGGAAAAGGGAGCTGGCCCTGCCGAACCTCGCACGCCCACCCCAGGGGTCAGGCTCGGAGAAAGCCCTCACTGAAGATGCTCGCCGGTCAGCCGATCTCCTGCCCCCTGTATGTCTCTCTCTCTCTTTCTCTCTCTGTATCTCTCTCGCAATTGCTTCTGTCTCTGCATCTCTTCTCTCTCTCTTGGAAAGCCGCGGTTGGGCCAAGCCAGCAAGCTCTCCTTGGGGTGGTTTGCTACTCCTTTTATTTCTTTTTGGAAATCGATTTATATACAGTCAGACCCCTGTATTATAATATCACCATCTTCTTAAAGGTAGTCAAAATCCTTGGTTGAATTATTCAAGTCCTATTGTCGGGAATAGAAATGGACAATCCATAGGCCATAAAACTATTCGTTAGTTTTAATGTTCTTACACTGATCTAGCCCTTCTCCCACTAAAAAAGCACAAACAAAAATAAAAACTGGGTCATTTTACTTCCAGAAATACTCCTTTTTGGGTCCTTGTAAAATTTAAAAATCAATATATTGTACAAGTTTTGAAAACAAAAAGATGACTTACAATAGCTCTTGAGCAACAGAAAATATAATGTATCAAGATTTATAACAGTACAAAATTAAAAAAGAAAAAATGAGGCAAATATATTTTCTATTGTTCAAGAACCACTTATAAGTCATCTTTTTGTTTTCAAGACTTGTACACTTTATTACTTTTAAAAATTGACATTCTATTATTTATATAAACTAGAATACTAAAAACAGATGAGAAAAAGATATTCTATCAATATTAATTACAATTTGGATTATTATTGTTACAAGCATTAGAATTATTTGACGTTTCAAGGTTGAAAATAAATTTTGTATTGTTAATACACAACACACACACAAACACACATTAATGAAAGGCAAATATTGATGAATGGAACAAATTTAACAAAAATTAAAATACAAAAAAGTAAAAAACAAACAAACCCCAATTTCTATTGGATATATCAGTGATGGCTAACCTTTTCCTGACCGAGTGCCCAAAGAGTGCAAATGCGTGGGTGCACATGAACCTCCAAAATGCAATGCACTCGCAGCACCCGCGCATGCATCCTGTGCCCTGCGCATGCACATGTGCCCCCCATATGCATGTGAGCCCCCTGCATGCACCCCGCCCCATGCATGCGCTTCCCGCATGCATCCCACTCTCGTGCATGCAGGCATGCCCCCTGCCCCCAGCATGCGCGTCAGAAACCTGCTGGCCAGTGGGAGGCATGCGTACATGCGTGGCGTAGCTGAGCTGGGTTGAGGCTTGCGTGCCTTCAGAGAGGGCTCTGTGTGCCACCTCTGGCAGACGTGCCATAGGTTCGCCACCACGGGGATATATGTTGCTGCTATTCTCCAAGTTTAAAATCCTATTCAGATATTGTCAGAACAGTGTCTTTACATTTGCTTCATTAATAATGAAATTAACCCCAAAATATTTGAAAATAATATCTTACCTGCCAAACAGACTATCGTGTACACCATAGACAGAACATACACTAAGATCTATCAATCCTTTGGGTTTTGTCGCTCGCTTTTCACTTTCAAAATAAATAAGCTGAGTATCATTTCCTTCTAAAATAAAGTACAAGTTCTTCCACCGCTTTCCTTTACCTGTAAACAGGGTAAAGAGGCAGGGTAAAGTATGTGGATTTTCTATCATCAAGTCTCTGATAGTCTGACTTCTAAAATTATCTTTGTCAATCCTGACTTATTTGTTCAAATTACCCCCAAATTTTTTTTAATGGATCTTTAACAATGGAATGGTACATTTAGCCGAACTCAAATTTTGATTGACTGCTGGGAAGATTCCCTATAGACTGGGTATGAATGTATGAATTCATACCTTTCTGGAAGTTTTCTTTTTTTAATATTGTAATTCTGATTAGTAGTTTCAAGTTCTATACATCATAAGCAGAAGAAAAAGGCAATTGCAGAATTGCATTTTCTTCTTGCAGAAGAGTATTAATATATAAATATGAGTTAAAAAAGACAGTAATATGCAGCTACACTCTATATAAAGCATAGAGAGGGCTGTAAAGCACTGTAAAGCGGTATATAAGTCTAAGTGCTATTGCTATTGCTATACAAATTGAGTATAAGCAGATAGGATTACATGTTTCTACCAGACAATATTTATTTAATAATTTAATTTAATTTAATTATTTATTTATTTATTATTTCCCTCCTTTAATGTTTTTTACAAATAATTAAAGGTGGTGAACATATCCGACACCCCTTTTTCCTCCTGTTTTCCCCACAGCAACAATCCTGTGAGATCGAGTGGCCTGAAAGAGAGTGACTGATCCAAAGTCACCCAGCTGGCTTTCATAGCTAAGGCAGGACTTGAACTCATGGTCTCCTGCTTTCTAGCCTGTTGCATTAACCACTGGACCAAACAGGCTCTATTTAGTATAATTTAAGATTTCCTAAACTGCAGTATGTACAAGATTATTCTGATCACGGACACTGGATGTATTTGCCACAAGTGAAGCAAAATTTAACTGAATTGTCAGATATTCATAGCCATTCTTAAAAAAAAAACCTATGATTTGTACTTACTTTTTTTAAGAAGATATCCTTTTTTAACAATATTTTTATAGAATGCATCTTTAGTTTTTCGCCGAATTGTATTGTAAATTTCTTTTCCATCTACAACATCGTTAAGCACTTGCCCTTGATGCTGAGAGGAAAAAATATGTTAATTTTTCATTCTGAAACACTAGAATTCTACAATGCATACTATAGCACACGGATTAGTTCATGCTGCTGCAAGATGCTAATTAAAGAATAGTATCTTAAATTCATGGTATAACTTTGTCAGCTATTTCTATACCCCCACCTCCTCTCTCCCTGTATCCATTTTTAATCCATTTTCCCATATCCAACTAGAGCAAATTAACAATACAATAAAACAATAAGAATCAATGAAGTTTATTTTCATTTTCATTTTAGAAATCTTTGTACTTCAACTAGCGGTTTTAAAATTGTATTAACTCTACTTGCATTATTTAGTTTTACAAGTAGGAACAGCAACAATATGCATGTTTCATATTTCTGTTTGGAAGTTCAGGAATTCTTATTCCATTACTCTTGTAAGCTTCTATTCCATGCCTTCTGTCACAATGTTTCTTGGCCTACCTATTTTGGTTGGTTTACTTAGTTTTGTTTTGGTGTCAACTTCATAATTCTGAAAACAAGTGGATCTGCTTGTGCTTGATTTTGTTCATGTATAACAGTAAATACAATAATAAAGAGTGTGATGATTAATGTTTTGTTTTTAAGTATTAAGGATTTAATTATGAGTCACATTCTGATGCATAACAAGAAAGAAGATCAACTTAAAAGGATAATCAAATAAACAAGAGTTATAAAAGAGAAGAATTTAAGTGATCTACAAAATAGAATAAGCTTTTGGACCAAAAAGCAATTTTCTCATTACTAACATTAATTTCAATTATGACTCTCTCTACCAAAAGAACAAACCAAATATTTTTTATTTTATTTATTTGATGTTTTTATCCTGCCTTTACTACTTTTAAAACTAACCCAAGACAGTGAACACAGATAATACTCCTCACTCCTCCTATTTCCCCTACAACAGCAGCCTTGTGAGGTGGATCGGCTGAGAGTAACTGGCCAAAGTCCCCAGCTGATTTTCATGCCTAAAGTGAGACTAAAACTCACAGTCTCCCTCTCCTCTCACACACCACTTTAACCACTGGCTCTCAATACACATTTGCAAGAGCAAATGATGAAAAAATAATAATTCTTCTTTCCATCATTCTTTTATGACTTTTTTGTATTTTTGCAATTACTAAAATATTTAATTACAATTAAACTTTCATGTAATGACTCACCTGCATTGGAACAGGATCTTTAAGATAATAGCCTTCAACAATCTGTTCTCTTCTATAGTGATCTATGATATCAGCTATACTGTTAAAAACAAAACAAAACAAAATGAGTCAATTAAGAGTTAGAATTTTATAAAATTGAAATAGAATGGTTATAAAATATAGATGGGTGCAAAAGTATAGGCTTTTCTACTCAAATTGTATGTTTTAATGAATTCCCAAATGAAAAGAAGTTGACACAACCAACACAAAGGGCAAAGCTAAATACACCATGACATCTTTCTGAAAAATTGAATGCATTCATACTATTATGTGCAGCTGTTTATTGATTCAAAAAAAAAAGAAAACACTGAACATTGCAGTTGCAAGTTTGGACGCTCTTACAGTTAGCAATTTCTAATGCCTCTCTAGAAATAATAGTTTCTAAAGATGTCCTGTGTTTAGCTAAGGCTATTTGTGCCTGTTTTTGGAATGTTTTTCTACTTTTTCTTGAAGAATTCTTTTAGTTCAAAAATATTCTTGCATGATTTAGATCTGACATATTTTCACTACCATTCCAGTCTGAAGGCCAGACTTTCTTTTTATTTTCCTGGTAAGTACCCTGTAGTTTCTTTTTCTTTTTTTGTTAAATCCTTTATTTCTCTTTACTGTAAGGACTTCATGATTAATTTACAGGTATTTTTCAGCTTTTCTTTCTGAAATACCCAAATTTTTTCAACTTTAGCACTGACTGTGGCATATTAACTGTTGATATTTAGTTGAATCCATTCTTTTTCTCACCTGCACAATATTTAATGTGCCACTAGCTGCCCCCCAGCTGCAAAGAATAACTACCATTTCTTGTTTTATTTAAATGCTACATCCATTTTTCTCTAGAAATGTACTTTATGTAGTTGTGGCTGAACATTTCAATTTTGTTCTATCGTTTCAAAGTGTCTTTGGAGATTCTCAATCATCTAGGACATGGTTGTCCCAAAGATGCTTTTTTCCCAAAAGGCAACTGAACTTTGTTTATTTTTCTTTGAAAACACTTTGCTTCTATTTTCTTGGATGAGAAGCCAAACTTTTCAAAGACAAAACCAAGAAAGTCATTGCCTTTTGGAAAAAAATCACCTTTGGGATTATCATTTCAAAGTACTTTGTTCCAAACTGTGCCAGATTTATCAAGCTTTATCTTTATAATTTTAGATAATGTCATTTGTGATGAAGTCAGAGAAAACATTTCCTTTAGAAAACTCTTCAGTGCAGATCACTTCCACCTAAATAACATTGTACTGGGACAACTACTCCAGGGTCAGCTAAATTTTCAGCACATTATTTGTGATCTGTTAGTTTTCTGTTTTCTCACAGTTGAAATTACTAGATAGAAATGTTTATAGTTTATTTTTAAAATTCTTTGTACGAATTAATTATCTTCATTTGTAAATACTTAGATAGCTGCTTAGAGAAGTCTATGGTTATAGAACAACAATCACATCCTGAGAAGTTATAAAGATTAGAATATGGGTTCATCTGTAAAACTACCTCTAAATCTTTGTAGAATTTAGTAAAGAAAACTTTACAGTAAAAAAAAGTAGCACTACATTAACTTGATGTTCAAATTTCTCCATCTACCATATTTGCTTTTCTTCTTATTTTGAGCAACAGAGAACTTGTTCAAATTAGCAGAACTTCATGTTGTATTTAACATTGTACCCTTGTATCAGCTTCTGTTCACTTTGTGACTCACTGAAATGTAAAAGATTCTGCAACTGTTAGAGCTATATTTAATAGCACATAATACATTTTCTACATATATGTATTTTTACATTGAAAAGTAAAACACATTTTAAATTTTGTAGAAAAAATTATGAATGTATCTTATAAATAATATTGAAACTCTCTAATATGAAACAGAGGCCCAAATAATAAGAAAAAAAAATTAAATCACAAAATTCTAATGTAAACAAATGGTTTGGAACCAAGTTATATAACAGTCTTCACCTGTAGCACCCTCTCCATACATTGAGATAAGGAACAGTAGCAGGTCTCTTACTGTTTTCTTTTGAAAACAGGAATGCAGTCTCACACTAGTTTTCTATCTGGCATATCCAGTCTCATCATTTTTAAAAGTATAGGTACGCAAGCATAAAAACAATTTATTTCTCCATTTTATTATTTGATTATATTGCTTTGAAATGGCTCATTTTAATATGAAGTTGAGGAATATTTTAAGTGTGGCCTTTATAAACTGTTGATCTATTACAAATCTATTCTTATTTTTATAAATTGCCCTGAGTTTTTTCTCTAAAAGGGAAAACAAAAAATAATATTCAAATTTAATCACATCTGCACTGAAAAGTTTGAAATGTATTATAATAGGGAGGCAGGGTAGAATTGCATTTGAAGGCCAATATTCAAACAAAGAAACAAAATCTTGCATTCCACATCATTTACATCTGTACAGTCTGTACATCCTGCGCTCTAAAATGCACTTGAATAAATCATTGTGTATAGGCTATATCAACAGACCATTTTTCTTCATTTTGGCATTTTCAATTATAATAAACATGCAATGACATCAGCAGAAAAGAAAATTTGAATTTAAATATATGTACCAATAGTAAACTATATATTTTATGTTACATTTTCAGAAGTGTACTTAAAGTATTTGTTATATTATCAAGTTTTATACTAACCCCCCACTTTCCATATTTTTAGAGACTTTGCCCAATAAATAGCAATAGCAATAGCAATAGCACTTTACTTATATACCGCTTCATAGTGCTTTACAGCCCTCTCTAAGCGGTTTACAGAGTTCAGCATATTGCCCCCAACAATCTGGGTCCTCATTTTACCGACCTCGGAAGGATGGAAGGCTGAGTCAACCTTGAGCCTAGTGAGATTTGAACAGCTGAACTGCTGAACTAGCAGTCAGCCTGCAGTCGCTGCATTTAACCACTGCACCACTTCAGTAAAATACATTTCACTTTACGAAATCTGATATTTATCAATTTTTCCCCTCTGATATCTACAAGCGAAGAAGGATGGTGTCAGTTTTAATAGGTAGACTCTCCTGTCATTTCCTTTACAGGCAAAAATTAGGTTTCTGAGCCTCTTGTCCCACCCACTATAAAATAATGGGCTTGCTGTTTCTTATCTGACATAGCCCACAACTTTATATTTTATAGTTTTCTAGGCGACATCTCTTCTCTCTGTCTCCCAGGGTCTTTTCCATGTAACATTACAGCCAGGGAAAGGGAAGTATGATTTCCTGAAGAGACTGCTCTATATTTGAGGAATCATCTGTAAAATCTTGTCTTATGCCCCTCTTCCCTACTGTATATTGTAGTACCTACTGTATATCATTTTCCATAGAGGCAGCTGCAAAGAAATTCAGATGGGTAAAATTTTCTAAATAAAATTTCATAAAAGAAAGGAAAAAGATAAAAGTCAGTCACCGAATCTGAAGCTGTTAAAGATACCAACACCAGTTCCTTTCCTACACTTCTCCTACTTTCACTGGCTGACTAACTTCATTTTGGTCCATGATTTACTTCATAAATATTTTAATTCTGGTTGAACTGTCAGGAAAAAAAACCCTGTCCTCTGTGCATAACAGTTTGTGTTTGGAATATTTTGCATATCTCTTCCTTTTGCTAATAAAAGGGGTGTTGGTTATTACCTGATACGCCCTTTTTCCGAGAATCGAAGGAAGAGTCCAGGATGGGTTGTTCTAGCCTCATAGCTCTATGGACTGGGTTGAATTTTCTGAGGATCCGCCTCCCTGCTGAGGTTCCTCAGTCGTTACAAGAAGTCCAAAGCGAATGGCACAATCGCCCAGGAGAAGCCTTTGAATGCCGGACGTTCAGAATTCTCTGGCTCTGGATCCCCCCCCCCCCGTAATTCTCCCTCCGACAGGGAAGACTGGCTCGCATCCGAGTGGTCAGATGCGTAGGCCTCCTGATAAGCAAAATAATCATCAGTAGGCCCCACGGGCCCCATGTACCCCTCAGGATGAGATGGGACAGCTGAGGCGGAGGGAGCCTGGTGCAACTCTGCAGCGATGCCCTGTCGTATGACAGCTGTTAGCCAAGCCTTAACTGCTGGAGGGATATCCTGAGCCAGCGTCTCATCCTGGCGGAGCCCCATCGAGGTAGGGGTAAAGGTCGCTGAGGGGGCAGAAAGGAGGGTGCCTGTAGTAGCGGGAGCCTGCCAAGCAACAGTTACTGGAGCCGCTGAGGCCCCAGAGACTGGCAGCACCACCTGGGAAAGAACCTCTCCAGCAGTAGGGTCCGGGAGGGCCGCCGCCGAACTGCACCGCCCCGCATTCTCCTCGGCTCTGCTGAATTCCCTCTCCAGTGCCTTCTGCCTCTTACGAGCTGCCCGCTGCTCTGCCTGGGAAGGCTTGCCATGATCACGGGCTCTTGCCTTGAGCTTTTCTGCGGCCACCAGGCTGGCAGATCGAGCTTTAGCCGGAGCCTTTGCCGACTTCTCGGAGGCGGGGGGGACCAGGACTGGTAAGACGTGGAGAGGGTCTCCCCATCCATCTTGAGCCAGGGGAAGAAGGGGAAACCAGATTAATAGAAAAAAATTCTGTAGGTCAGCCTCAAACACACACACACACCCCGGGAAGGGCAGCCAAACTCCAGGCCAATAGACCCAACTGCCTTGGGCAGGGAGTGGAATCCGACCGGGTCAAACCTGTCAGAAATCCTATGCAGACCACAGGTCAAGGGCAGGCTTATGCCAGTGCCGCTGCCACTACAGAAGTAGAGGCTGGATTTGTAGAGACGCTGTCCGGTCACCAGTATAAAGCAGGCTTATGCCCAAGGCTGCTGCTCCTGTGCAAATGGAAAAAGGAGTGTGGCAAAGTCAGGGACCCCTTCTCCTGCAGCAAAGCGTGAAGTATGGCCAAGGTGGGCTGATAGCACACCAAATGGCCCACTCAGTTGAAAACTCCAATGGTGAGCACTGCGACTTGACCGAGGGTGAGCCTCGAAATTAATGCACCAACCTGGACCCCAGGTAGAAGCTGGCTACCACCGGAGCACACTTCAGGTAACCAGCCTGCCTGGTTACCTGAAGGCAAGCAGAGCAGACACTTACAGTTTGATGTCTGTCAACTGAAAGGCAATGTCATTGAGGGAAAAAATGAAAGAAAAATCTAGGAAGGGTCCAGAAAGGATTGAAAAATCTAAATATAAAGACAAACAATGATCAAACAACCAAAAGCTCACAGGAGCGAAGGAAAAAGCGTCCTAAGAGCTGAGGACTGGATTGAACGACTAAGGAACGTCAGCAGGGAGGCGGATCCTCAGCAAATTCAACCCAGTCCATAGGGCTATGAGGCTAGAACAACCCATCTTGGACTCTTCCTTCGATGAGAGGGGAAAATGCATAGCACACACTTATTCAATACACTCATATTCAGTAACCTATATGTAAAATCTAGCAATTAAAGCAATACATTTGAAAAGAAAATTAAATCTAGTAAAATACAGAATATTTTAAGTTATGACTGCTTTGAGCTGAGTTTACATTATCATTAAGAATGCTAAAAGTGCTATGTTGATATTGTCTGTACGCAGTGATTTTATTCCAATATATTTCAGAAAGCAAATATATTGGAATTATTATTAACCATAAATATTTTAAACAAAAATATGGAAGCAGTTGGTTTGCTACTGAAAAAAGAGATATTGAAGAGTTACATAAGACATACTTAAAAGTGTGCCACTACCAATGATCTACTAAATTCTCATACTCTATACTCCGAAAAAAATTATAAGAAGCAGAATAAAATTGCATTTGAAAGCTAATATTTGAAGAGTTATGGAAATTTTGCAGATCATATAATTTACATGTCTGTACATCATGCTTTCTGAAATATATTGGAATAAAATCACTGCGTACAGACAATATCAACATAGCACTTCCCCTCTTTTAGCATTCTTAATGATAATGTAAACATGCAAACATCAGCACGAAAAAACCCTCTAAATATAAATATGCTATGTACATAAAACCTAGTATGGTAAATGGTAAAACAGATCCCATTTTGATTCTTGTCAGCAACTTTACAGTTATAGTTTTAATAATACATTTTCCTACCAAATGTCAACAATTATTATTATTATTGTTGTTATTATTATTATTATTATTATTATTATTATTATTATTATTATTATTATTATTATTATTATTATTATTATTATTATTATTATTATTATTATTATTATTATTATTATTATTATTATTATTATTATTATTAAAGTTTAGCTTTTATGCTCAAAAATTTATCAGACTGTCAATGAAGCTTAGATCTTTGCATGCTCAGATTGTGTGGGGAGGCCTTTAAATTGCTCCTACTGAACCTCCAATATCTACTGCTTTGATAATTTGAGAGCTGGATCAACACTACTTCAATAGTATCCTTTACAGCTATAACTCTCAGATATATCAACTATTTTGCTTTTATGCAAAAAGCATTTTTATTTTGAAAATTTCGTGATAATATATCCTTGTCTTTCTCTTTCTCACACACATGTGCATATATAGAAACTATCCAATAATCAAACTATATCTTGTGACAAAAGAAATTTTAAAAATGTTATATGAATGAAATCCTACTATGAACAATTTAAAAGTATTACTTTTAATTAATTATATATACATGTTAATTAATTAATTATATACACCAAAAAAAACCCAAAAAATATACACCACACACCAAAAAACTCAGCTAATTAGCACAAAATTGTCTTTTGGGGAAGGTGATGTAAAAATAATAGGTTGGATTCAGAAAACTTGACTTATGTAATGGGCTTTTTCCCTTTTACTTTGTAGCTTTCTCAGGATCAGAGCAGAAAAAGTAAAGAGAGCTGTTGCAGTAGAAAATAGTTCGTGAGATCCAGCAGGATGCTTTAGATAAGCGTAAGGAAATTTCCACTCACACAGTGTAAAATTAGATCACAATTTCAGTATCTAAACAATGAAGTACAAACACAGACTTAAGGTTGAATTATTGTACTTGTAACAACCACTGAGAATAGCTTGTAAAAACTGAAATATGCTGTGTAATTCAAGATGGCTTCAGATGAGAATGTTTTTTAAAAAGAAAACACTTTTTAGTTTTTCCTCATTGTCAAGTTACACCAATCAGATCCTGTGGAAATGGGATTTTTATTGCTTAATTCAGGACTGTGAACTCCTGTTTCATACATGTCGAAGTTTTCAAATGGGAAGCTTCTACTGCCATACCCTTAAGAACTGGACTAGACAATGGGCAAAATATAGTTTACCTTCAAAGGGGCTGACTCTGCTGCTAGCTCGGTTTTCAATGAGGATGTCTGAATGCCAGACAGATTTAGTGAAGAAGATATTCAAGAAGTTTGTATGTGGGATATGAAAAATGATCCAATTGTATAGCCTCATAACATCTTCCACTTGAAGTTATATGACAATGACCTTCTCAGCTAGGAGAACTTGATACTTTCTCAGTCACACCAGCTGCAGGATTTCTAACCACTCAGAAGACAAGCTGGAAGCGAGAGAAATTCTCGGTTGGGATGGACATCAATTCCCTGGTTCATGTTTGGCATATCTAAATTCCATAATCTAGGTTAGGGCAAATCTTCTTTGGAAGTGAGAACTAAACTTAGCGCTACTAAAAGTTATTCAAACATAGTCTAGATTAACATACTTTTAATAACTTGGAAAATAGAATGAAATATACTCAGTATAAGTGCAGTTTTATGTCCTAAATTTTCTCTCATATGAAAATTAAGTGCATTGTCTAGTGATGAAGCAATGATACTTTTAAAAGAAATATAACAGAATCCACTCTTATGTTCCAATGGCCAAGTCTTTTTTATTTGTTAAGATCTGACAATGGACACATCTTCTTACTCATTAGAAAACATGTACACAATTTTTATTTAATGTATTATATAATTTTTTTAAAATTTTGCATCTTTCAAATAAAAAATAATTGTTACTTATAATATTCTCCCTCCCTGGACAAAAAAAATTCAAACTCCACAAAACCACAAAAGTCTGATAGAATTCAGTATATACCATTAATGGCAATTAACATAATACATAACATAAATTGTAAAATATGTATGCAACATACCTGTTATAGTATCTGCCCCCCATCATAAACTGATTGTTTGGTGTTGGACATATTTTAAAACGCTGTATGTTTTCACTGGTTCGAAAGTAGAGTGAGTAATCACCAGGTGTATTATCAGAAGGCCTCACAAGAAAACTGGATACTTGACCCACTAATTATAAAGAAGAAGAAAAAAGTTACAGGTCTTCGTCAATAAATCTGTTTTATTTTATTGGTCTGGAATTTAGCATGCAGCAGAGGAAAATTTAATCAGTTGCAAAAAGACTTGTCATTTTTTCTTAGGATAATCTTGTTAATTAAGCAGTGATAAAGGAGTCAGGAATTTCTAAAAAAAAAGTCAAACCTTTTCATGTCTTACTTTGCAAATAAAGCCTTCTACATCTTGAAATAATCCCGAATTTAAAAACCTTTGCTGAAAACCCCCCCCCATATTTTTATAGTAGACAATTTCGGCAAATACTAGAATGATATTTAAATTTTAGCTTAGACATGAGATAAGATACTACTATTCCTGATTCATATGCATTCCCTCAGTTTCCATACTCCCATCTGGCTATTCCGATGGATTTTAGTTATAAAATTGTGGAAAACTGACAATTCAGTTCCCTGCCAGTTTGAAACACATGAATAATATATACTGTAAGTCCTAAAATAGTTTTAATGTGTTTTTTTTAAATCCCACCAAACCCCCTAAAAAGCAGAAAAATCCTGGCCTAAGCACATGTGCGACATTTCACAGTCCTAATTCTATCAAAAATGTTACACAAATGTTATACAATTATGTTTTATATAGTCAAAAATGGACCTTTTCTTTCTTTTTAAAAAGAAGCCTTAATTCAACCACAACATTTAGTACAGAAGACATGCATGTATTTAGGACTGAGTAATACTTTGATTCAAATTTCAAAAAAAAAAGTAGTTCATGAGGAATGCAAATAAGTCTGAACCTGTGTCATAGTCTAAGATTGTGCTATTGTCTTTTCCAGTTTCTGGAGATCTCAGAAAATGACATAACTGCTCTGAGGTGTTACAGAATGATGCTACATTCTGACTTCCATGCTCCAACATTTGGAGATAGAACAGTGGCATATAATTCTAGCATACATTTCATATTAACAGATATTCTACTAATTAAAATTCAAAAGTACCTGTCATCAGCAAACTATAAGCCTCTTGTTTTGAAATCTTTCCATGGAACCATCTTAAAGAATACAACAACAACAATAAACACTAGGAAATATTAGTAGCAAACTCTTTGGTTTGCTTTAGGAAACATACATCTTACAAATGACAATTAAAACGCATTTCCGAAAACCCAGAAATGTAACATTAAAAATACTCAGATTCTTTTATATCAGTTGGATTAAATGTTAACAATATCTGATAAATACGTTTTAAAACTTCTAGTTTTTTCTAAATCAAATATAATAGAAAACAGCAACTTGATCGATTTCATGAAAGGACCATCTGGAAGCTAGAGCCTGGTCCAGAATGTGGTGGGGAATGTTGGGAGCATCATGCTATTCCCACAGGACCTCATTGTTTTGCAAACTGCATTAGTTGCCAGTTGGTTTCTGAATGAAATTCAAGGTGCTGCTTATCACCTTTAAAACCCTTCATGGCATACAGCCTTGGCTATTTCAGGGACTGCCTATTTCCAATTGTTTCTGCTTTTTCAGTACAATCAAAAGGAATGAGTGTTCTCTGGATCCACTTGATTGAACAGTGTTATCTTGGAGGCAGGCTGCTGTTGCAGTTTCTCTCCTTTGGAACAATGTCCACCCAGAGATTCTTGCACCTCTTTTCCTTGTGATGTTTAGGAAACTGTTAAAAACCTGCCTGTTCTCCCTGACCATGGGATAGAGTGGCTGGAGTGGTCCCTTTTTATTATGTGAATGGCCTGTGCATTGCTTTTCAGTCAGCTAGGGTTCTTTTTTTACTTCTATCTCAAAATATTGATTTTCATTTTTATTTGTAAGTTGCCCAAGGATTTGAATGTCTCTAAATTTGGAAATTCAATTAAAATAGTATGTTTAGAAAACATTTCAAAGCAAGCTTTATTTCTATTGCTGTTCTTTTATCGAGATGAATATATTTCATTCCTTTTGTACTACAACTTGTTGTTTGAGAACTTCTCTATTGTACTAATTAATCATCTCAGTGGTAAAAAAAAATGTGACTAATATCAAACAAAGAAATCCAGATTTGACTTTTGAGTCAAAATTGGAATATAGATGTTTTGAAGTCTTAAAATGTTTCTCATTATGAATGTTAAAATAGCACTAATTCAATGTTCAGCCTCAGTATCTTTATTTGTGCTGCCTGTTAATAAATAATTTGGCTCGTTGCAGGTAATCCTCGACTTACAACAATTCATTTAGTGATCATTCAGAGTTACAACAGCACTGAAAAAAGTGACTTATGGCCGTTTTTCACACTTACGACCATTGTAGCATCCTCATGATCATGGATGCTTGGCAACTGGTTCATATTTATGACGGTTGCAGTGTCCTAGGGTCATGTGATCCCCTTTTACGACCTTTTGACGAGCAATGTCAATGGGGAAGCCAGATTCCCTTAACAACCGTGTGACTAATTTTAACAACTGCAATGATTCACTTAACAACTGTTTTGCTTAGCAATGGAAATTTTGGGCTCAGTTGTAGTCATAAGTCGAGCTGTATGCATCTAGGCATACAATCTTCTTTTATGGGATGATGTCTCTGGCATATAAAAAAAGCAAGAATGAGCGTGCTTAGAAGAACATACACTTAGATAATTATGTATAAAAATTCTACACTTACATTTTGCCTTCATGTGGATCTTCCTCTCTTCCCTTAGAAAAATATGATACAAAAGTATGAACACAAAATGATTGTAGCATTAAGCATGTTAAAGAATTCTGTTCTCTTTAGGAAAAAAACATAATTAGTATAATTTAGAAAATTTAAAATTAGGTTGTTCTGAATCAGAACAGAGAGTCTTTCCATGCTTATTCAGGATTACATAGTACATTAGACAACAAAGCTTTCTGCAAATAAAGTTTATAAAGGAATATAGTCTATGATGCTTAAAAATATCTAAATATTTTAAAATATGCCCCAGTTTGAAAACCTTAGTAAAAGAGATTGATAAGATCCCTCAACAAGCAGGTAGCAGATGTGGTCAAGGGATTCTCCACACAGTATCTGGTGTGTTAATTGCACCCATTCCTGAACCAGGAGGTCTGGATACAGACAATCATTTTTAAGCCACATCTTAGTTGGGCTATTGTAATGTGCTCTACATAGGCCTGTCCTTGAAGACCATTGAGAAACTGCAACTGGTTTAGTATGCAGCAGCACAGGTAGTCATGGTAGCATCTTGGTACATGCAAGTAAAACTTCAATTTTACAAGTGCATTGGCTCCTAGGTATAATTCAAAGTGTTGGCTATCACCTACAAAGTCCATCATAACACAGAATTGTACTATCTGCAGGACCACCCATCTCCAGTAGTCTCTGCCTGTCACATATACTCTAGGAAAGTATCCACACGCCCTTTCTTGAAATAACATGTCAAGATTTAGGAGTTGAGTCTTTTAGGTTGTAGCACCTGCCCTGTGGAACTACCCTCCAAGATGTCTGACCCTATGAATCTTTGAAGATCTTGCTATTTTCTAAGGCATTAAGTGTTAGGAGACCTAGTCTTAAGAGGTGAAATACAAGTTGATATAGCCTAAACTGTTTTTGTTGTTGTTGTTGTTATTAGGATACTGTGATTTGTTTTTATTATATACCACTTGAAGTATCATTTCTGCAAATTTGGATAGTCATATAAATAAATAAACACAGTCCCTGTGCCTAACCTTATTTCTATTTCCCATGCTAGTAATATCTCCATTCTAAAAGGCTTGGAGTTTGCACTCTGTTTTTATATACAGTAGCTTGCCCTATCATTGTGTGTATGTGGGGGAGGGGTTGTTTTCCCCTTGGTACTTCCTTAATTAGGCTGTTGTTTACTACTTGATTAGTTCACTGCTGGACTGTTTGTTTGATGCTGCTCCTGGTGTTAATCCCTGCTAATCTGGGTACTGATTTCTGGCAAGAGATGTTCTGATCTTTTTGTTTCCTTTTTAGCATTTTTATTGCCTCTTTTGAATGCTGTGTAAATGTGCTTTATCTCTATAAGCCAGTTGATGGCTGATTTGTCTGACTGCCAAGTTTCCAGAAATACTTATGGGATCACCACACTCAGGACTCCTAGCAGAGACTGTAATGCAATGTATAGAAACAATAGCTTTCACATACATGCAACTAAAAGTATGGATCTGGTATGTAGATGACACCTTTGTCATAACAGAAAAGAAACAACTAGAGAATCAACAATCAATAATATCTTCAAAGGAATAAAATTCACAAGAGAAAAAGAAAACAACAACAGTTGAATAATATTACTTACCACTTCCTCCACTAAGTCTTCTACAATAAGGCCTTGTTCATCTGTACGTAAATTTGTAACCCACATCCATCCATCTTCTAATTCATTGTGGACAATGAACATGTCTCCTTTAAGGAAACTACAGGTAGTTAAAGTAAAATGTATTAATTATTTAAATCAACTCTCAAGCCAACAAAGTTACACTTTTATCAATTTGACCTAATTTCTAATCTGTCTTTGCAAATTAAATGAATTTCTTATAATTCCCCCCCCCAACCATAGGCCACTAGTTATTCTGTAGGAAACCTTGATGATCTCTTGTAACACAATTTTATTTTAAATGTGTTTTATGTTATATTAAATTTATTTATTTATTTATTTATTTATTTGAAGGAGTCATATTCTGAAATATTGGTGGAGAAACACATCAATGCTATTGCTATTGCTAAATGCTATTGCTTCCAGAACAGTAGGTGTGGAGCAAAAACAGAATGTTACTGAGCTCTCCAGAAATCTGAAATCCTCTAATTTTTTTAAATCACATCCTACTTTCAAAATTGTTACAATTGGTACATGTGATCCATGTACCAATTGTAACAATTATTACACTTGTACAATTATTTACTAAGAAGTATATCTGCTTAAATTTGGTGTGACTAACACTTTGGTACCTACCTATAGAATTGGATGGTGCTTTAATAAAGTTACTTTAAATAGAAACCTGGAGTATTTCTGTGCATTCTTTAAATCTAAACTTATACCACATTAACTACCGTATATGCATCATTTCCGTAAATTTGACTGACTTCACTTTAATGATAAAACAGACTTTACATTGAAACAAAGGAATGATTACAGTGATTATTTTAAAGCAGTTTTCCATTATTTTAAATTAATAGAGTATAGTGCCATTTTAATTCTTACAAAAAATTTAACAAATATTAAACCCAAATATACATGCATTATTTAGCATTCTAAATTATACCTTATTTCATCTGTTTCTGGCACTTTAGTATATGGCAGAATGGCTCGGACTCTTCTGCGGTCCTCTACTGGCTATAAAAAAAAAAGATAGATATTCTGTTTTGAAGAAAACTTCAGAATTGGTATACTGAATCTAGACAAAATCTCCAACATATTCAGACCCACAATTTACAGTCAGCTTTTTTTTCCTCCCATTCCTTCAGTCATAAAGTTCCAACTGGCCAGAACCAATTTCAAAACCAATAAAAAGATCAAGATTTTTATCTAGGTTTTGATGTAGCATCAGAAATAAACATAATTTAATAATAAAATAATTGAGGTGAGTTTTTTTGTGATTGGAACACAATCATGTTTTAATTAAGATTGCTATAAACAAATATAAAATATTTGCATTTGTGCTAGATATTTGCTGAATTTTTTGTACAATTTAAATAAGTTATCAGAAAAATATTAGATTTATATTCAAATTGTGATTTATAAAAATAGATTGTATTACATTTAATTATTGTCATATTATTATTATTTTGTTGTTTTTGTTCAAAATTTCTGTCTATATCTTTATTATATATCTATGGAGATTCTCAGTCATCCAGGTCATGGTTGTCTCAAAGGTGCTTTTTCAAGAGGCACCTGGACTTTCTTATTTTTGTTTGAAGATGTTTCGCTTCTCATCGAAGGTTTTTCAGCTCTGGAAGCTTCTGGGATGAGAAGCGAAATGTCTTCAAAGAAAAACCAGAAAGTCTAGTTGCCTCTTGAAAAAGCACCTTTGGGACATCTTTATTATAACTGACCAAGTTGACACAAAAGACTATACAAGCTTTTGGAATTTCCAGAACATTTCATCAGGCATTATTTATAAAAAGAAAGAATAAAGAACCACAGAAGTCCAAAAAAAAAAGTTATTTTGCTCCCAAGGTAGACCCAGTTGGCTGATTGCAGGTGTTGTTGGTATCGTATTATATTGTCTCTTTTCTCCTGAAAACTTTATTGTTCTGTATTCAGTCTATATCACAACTTCTATTCTGGGACTGACTTTGATGTAAAGTTCTGGAGAACAAAACTTGTGATTATTCTGTGTCAATCTAGTTAACTTTAAGAGACTATATGGACTTATATAGGTATGGCATTTAGATCCTCCAAAAAAGTGCAACAAAGCTGTGAATCTTGAAACAGTGATTTTCAGTTTCTTAATTCAATTTATTCTTTTTGTCGCATGAATCAGTATTGACTCCTGGCAACTGTAGTTTTCTTGACAAGATGTTTGGAAATGGTGTAACACTGCTGTTTCCTAATGCTAACAGAGTGACTGCCTATAAGGTTATCCAATTGCCTTTGTGCTTAAGTAGAACTCATTATCTCCAGGTTTCCCACCTGGTACTTTAACCACAATACCAAACTGGTTCACTTCCAATTAATTTCAAATATATAAAAATGCACACTCTTAAAATAAAAAATGCATACCTCTGGAGGTGCTACAGGAAACAATAATTTTTCCCCTTTAAGCAAACAAGACACATGGCTGTAATACCCTATTAGATCAGAAAGTGAAGAAAATCGTCGGCCACCAATGTAATAATCGCCACACATTGCAATAATCCTATTAGAGAAAATAATAACCAATATTAGTAGAATGTCATTTTCTATTAAAAAAAGACTGCATATATAACAAAACTAGATGCAGTCCTCACTTAAGTGCATGCATGGCTGGCTCAGGAATTCTGGGAGTTGAAGTCCACAAGTCCTCAAAGAGCCATAGTTTGGCCACCCCTGACTTAAGGTATATTCTTTCAGCAACTGTTTGAAGTTAGGATGGCGCTGAACAGGAGATGCTCGTAGTTGTGTCCCTCTCTGCATCCCGGAAGTACTGCCAACTTCCAATAAACAAAATCAATGGGGAAGCAGGCAGTTATTTGCAAAAGGTGATCACATGACCACAAGACACTGCGATCACGTGGCATTCACCTAACTACAGCAACTGGGACGTATGAAATTGCTGTCATAGGTTGGTGTGATCATGTGATATCACACCTTGCAAGCAGATTGCTCAATGACAGTTCCCAGTTGCAAGTGGTAATCAAGAATTTGATTTATATTCTACATTTCTACTCAACTGGGAACTAAGTTTTTTAAGGGTATAGAAGGATAAAAAGCATAAATTAAAATTAATATTACAATTACTATTTATAAGGTCAATCTTATTCTTCCTTTCAGCAAATCGAAGATAATTTAGACTTAGAATAACTTTATTGTCACTTTGAATGTACACTAATCGGTATACATTAAAATGAAATTTTGTTGTATACAGCTCTCAAAGGGTCACCACCTCCAATGTACATAAACATGACAAAATAAATAAATACAAAATTATGCATATACCCACATATATTATATGACATGGAGAAACAGTCTAGTCAATTTATTTTCAAAATCATGGAAAGACAGATCTCTTTTGAGAATTGTGTCTAGAACATGACCCTACATTAAACAAAGCCGCATTTTTAAAAAAATGACAGCTGTAGAATATGTGGCTAAACTCTCAGCAGCTGCCATTCTTCAAACAAGAGAAGCAACCTTTCTTGATTCTTTCCAACATTTACAAATTAATCTTGATTTGAAATTAGAAATTATACCAACCATATATGCTAGTAAATATGTGTTTGATGTACACTTCACAATATTTACAAGTTCATGGAACGGTTATTAGACAAAGAAAGTTCATCTTACCACAATATTTTACAAATGAAAATGTTTTAATGTATGCTACAACTTCATCTTCTAGACCCAGTAGTGAATAGAAGAACGGTGATGGAATGAATAAAAAATTGGGAGGAGGAGTTAAAAATAAGAATGAGAGTGAGAGTGGAAGTGGCCAATTCCCTATTAAATGTAATGTATAACTGATTAATATTTGTAGCCTGCTTGAATTACAAGTGCATTTTGCAGGGCACATTCTAATACTTGCAAAGAGATATTGATCACAAAATCTGCCAATACTCGATATTAACTGAATATGTAACCTGCACATACCCCATCAGCCAAAGAGATTTTTCACAAATGTTTTGAAACTTGTGAAAGAATATGTGAACCACAGTCACTACCCTTAAAAACAGGGGGCTCCAACTCCCAGGCTGCACAAGCGGTGGGCGAGCGCATGTGCTGCTCCACTTGTGTGAGTGGCAAGTGTGCACAAGCACATGCACCTACCACTCAAACAGAATCATCCCCTCTCCCCCACCACCTGCTGGTTCGCCAAGCGGGAAAGGATGCGGACCGCTGCCTTAAAAGACCTGCTTCTCATATTTTATAGGCGTTTATAGGAGCACAATTATCAATTTCAAAAACAAACATTCACTCACCGAAAGTGATTAACAACATCGGTTTGGGTCAGAAATGAAAGCACAAAAGATCCAGGCCTTCGATCACTCTCTCGAATAAGGTAACTTCCAGGTTTTTTTGCCTGTCGAAGACGTTCTTCTGCAATTGTTCTGTCAAGTTTTCCATGATACCATCTGAAAGCCAAAGCATAATGGCATGATATATTCAATCCATTTAGCAGAGCATCTGGACCTGAAAATCCTGGATAAAATCTCCTACATCCATTTTTCTTACAGGCTGAGGCAAGTGAATGACAAGTTTATTCCTAATGTAATACTGTAATACTTATTTTTACAGAAATCTAAAAGTAAGAATTATGTAGTTGTTTCATTTTTAAATTTGCATTTTATTTTAAAATAGGCATTAAAACTTCAGTGGTACTTATGCCCACAAAAGAATTTATTTATTTACTTATTTATTTATAAAATAAATACATTTATAAATTTATTTTTTACAGTCTCCCATCTCACTGTCAAGTGGCTCTAGGCAGCTTAAAATAAAATAAATAAAAATACTTAATACATTATAGGAAACAAAAGTAAAGACATATAGCAGCCAGGCATCACCTAACCCCGTGATGGCGAACCTATGGTACGTGTGCCACAGGTGGCATGAGGAGCCATATCTGAGGGCATGCAAAGTTTTGCCCTATGTCAGCTTCAGTGCGCATGTGCACACTGGCCAACTGATTTTCAGCCTTCCGGAGGGCGGGGCGAGTTGTTTTCGCCTTCCCCAGGCTTCAGGAAAACCTCCAGAGCCTGGGGAAGGCGAAAACGACCTCCCCCTGCCCTCCGGAAGGCCAAAAATTAGCTGGAATCCGTTTTTCGCCATCCATAGGATCCGGAGGTAAGTCCCGCGCATATGCGCGGGGAGAGCATGGGGGTTGTGCACACATGTACGGGGAAGGGCATTGCATTATAGGTGTGGGCACACATGCTCGTGCTATCACGTGCACACGCACCCTTTTGGCACCTGAGCAAAAAAAGTTTCGCCATCACTGACCTAACCTATCATCCATACAACCGAGACATGGGCTCTCTCGGAGTCCCTTGCTTGAACACAAAACCAAGTTTTCAAAGCCTTACAAAAGACCAAAGGGTACAGAGCCAATCTAACTTCAGGGGAAATGATATTTCAAAGGGCAGGTGCATGCAGAAAATGTTATCCTTCTTGGCCCTACCAGCTGTGTCGTTATTCAGAGCATGATCTTCCTGCTAGATTGGATAAGATGGGTAGAAACAGTTGGGGAGAGACGCTTCTTCAAGTAACCTGGTCCTATGCCATGAATGCTACAAAACATACATTTCCTTCCTTGCAAGAATGCAATGAATTACAACATTATGCCCCTAACAGATAATCAGAATAAAATTCCATACTGTAAATTATACTGTATATTTGACAGGTCTAAAATAGAATAGAATAGAATTCTTTATTGGCCAAGTGTGATTGGATACACAAGGAATTTGTCTTTGGTGCATATGCTCTCAGTGTACATAAAAGAAAAGATACATTTGTCAAGAATGGTTGTCATAGGGTTCAAGTAAGCAATCAGGAAACAATCAATATTAATATAAATCGTAAGGATACAAGCAACAAGTTACAGTCATACAGTCATAAGTGGGAGGAGATGGGTGATAGGAACGATGAGAAAAACTAATAGTAATAGTAATGCAGCCTAGTGAATAGTTTGACAGTGGTGAGGGAATTATTTGTTTAGCAGAGTGATGGCGTTCGGGGAAAAACTGTTCTTGTGTCTAGTTGTCTTGGTGTGCAGTGCTCTATAGCGACGTTTTGAGGGTAGGAGTTGAAGCAATTTATGTCCAGGATGCGAGGGGTCAGTAAATATTTTCACGGCCTTCTTTTAATGGCATGCGTGCCGGAAGTGGCATACAGAGCCATCTCTCTGGGGATGCCAGGTGTCGCCCGTTGAGCTTCTGGGTTCTGGCACGCACATGCGTGCTGGCCAGCTGGTCTTCACGCGCGCATGTGCACCAGAAACCAGAAGACCAGGTGACTTGTGCGCATGTGCACGCCGAAAACTGGAAGCTCAGCTTCCCGGTGCAGACATACGCACCAGTGAACTGCTCTTCCGGTTTACGGTGCTTCCGCGCATGCGCACCAGAGTTGCTCTTCCGGTTTACGGTGCTCCCCTGTGCATGCATGCTCCTGTTTCGGCACTTGGTGCCAAAAAGGTTCGCCAACACCGACATAAAGTATGTTAATGAAATTATTTATGTTGATTTTTTTTCCAAAGTTGTACTTAATTTCCATAGATAAACCACACTGTCTTCATCCATTCCACATCTGATCCCAATTTAAATTCTACATCGGTTTAGCCACTTCATGCATCTGATGAAGTGAGCTGTAAGTCAAAAAAAAGCTTTGCCTTTTAATCAATTGGATCGGTCTGAAAAGATGCTAGCAAAACCCTTCTGCTTTAAGGTTACCTTAAACCAGGCCTGTCAAACTGGCGGCCCGCGGGCCGGTTGTGTCACACATAGGCCACAGCCACCCTGGCTCCGCAAAGGCAAAAAACATCATGATACATCACATGACGCGATCAAGTTTAACACCCATGCCCTTAAACTAACACAGGTTCCAACTACATTAATACCTATTATCATACCTAACTTCATATATACCCAAGAATGTTTGTGTTATTTAAGTTTCCCTGATTTTTAAATGTATTACATCAAGCTCCAAATCAACATTATATTTATGCATACTAGATATTCCATCACATCCATTATTCTGGGATGCTATTTGCCATAGTTAGAACTATAAACCAAGTCTCCCTCTCCCTCTCTCCCTCTCTCTCTCTCTCTCCCCCTTTCTTTTCTTAACATATATCACTCACCCACCCAAATATTTTCTCACACTGCTCTGCAAACCCATTGCTTCAAAAAAAGTGTACAGGATCATCTATAAGAAGCATATGTTTTCAAAAATTCCTATCAAGTTGCAATTCCTGATGCAATTGCAATGAGAGAAATCCTGCAGCTTAATATTTAATAACTCTTGTATGATTTCTCCCAGCACAACTATAAGACTAATCATTACATCTGTGATTTAGTTCAGCACAATGTGTAGAATACAATACAGCAATTTAGAGTATAGTAACATTTAAGAATGTCTTTAACTTGTCCTGTTTCCAATTCAAAATCCTCCTCAATTCTGCCTCTTACATACTAACAGGAAACACAGTCCACAAAAAAATGTCAGTGTACAGTATGGCAAAAAGTTTTGTCTTTTTAATGAAACAATACCATTTGCTACTTGTTCATGTAATACTTTGATAAGGAAAAGCTTGAAAGTACTGATTAACAGGTTTCTGAATCAGGTGATCCTTGAATCAGTTTCCTTGATCACAACCTTTTAGGAAGATGCCAGAATCCTTAAGGCTACAGTAGGCAGAAGACCTAAAGGTGATGCATACTGTACTATTTATAAAATATCACTGTAATCACTCCACACTCTTGCTACTGATTTTTATTCCAATTTGTCATATTAATTTGTATCACTTGACTAATTTCCACTTAAATCTTATTTATGCAACTTTCAATTCTTTTCCTTTTCTACCTTTTCTCTTCTATCTATCAATTTATGCAATATTCCAATTGTTCATTAAAAAAATTGCTTTAGTTAATGAGCCCTCTTTTGTAGCTCAATAATTAAGTGTATGATTTTTTTTCTTTTTAATGTGTAAGTAATTTAAAAAAATGTATATTGTATTGCACCATTTTGTCTTTTACAATTGGGAATAAAAAATTAGCCTGTAAAAATTACTCTTTTTTTCTCTTAGTCAGCTGTCAGCCCTTACTATGGGGATGAGGTTGCAAAGAAATATTTTTTCTTTATCATGAATACATAAAGAAATTTGAATTGTTAACCTTTGCAGCAACTTTTAATTAATGATCTTATGTGACTGAAGGAAATTGTAATGTGCATAAACCTAAAACAAGATTCTATACTTAAACTCAAGGTTTGCATCTAGTGGTCAAATTATGGGTACTCGTATTAGATCTTTGGACCACCTGCATATCTATATGCAAAATGTATTAAAAGATATATGTATTTAAAGTTATGTTGTGTTGTTACACAATGCACAATTGCCAAATGCAAAGATTTACAACCAATCTGCCTTCTAGGAAATTTTTACTTCTGCTGCTCCCTAATTAAACATTGTTATAACAGAAAGTTATATAATACTGTATATAACTATGGTAAGTAGTCCTCAACTTACAATGGCAATTGGGTTTCCATTTCCCACTTCAAGTATGATGACCTATAACCACATTGCTTAACGACAGCAATCATGGCGGCTATCGTAACTCCAGGACCATACGGATTGTTAAGTAGGATGATGTGGGAGTTTCAAGCAGGGAGATTGGAAGATGCATCAGTGCTGCAAGGGGATAGATGGGTGCTGCATGCAGGTGTTAGAGAACATGGGGGTTTCCATACTGCTAGGGAGCTTGGCTGTGCCAATAAGGGTGGTAGGGGTATATAGGTAGGGTGCTCAGAGTACAAGATCCCTGGAATTTCACATTTTGTAGTGAGGCTCCTTGGGAGAAAAAACAGCGGGATAGATTTATGGCACTTTGACTTTGCTTGTGGAAAGCTGGGGGAAGGTCACAAATAAAGATAGTAAGACCACAACTTGCTACAATGTTGTAATCATGAGCCAGGGACCTAAGTACTCAATCATGTTTATATTACAGTGGGGATGCTGAGACAGCCACAGTCTTGTGCATTGGTCTTAAGTTTCCCTCTTTCAGTAACATAATTTTGAATATTCTCTGAACAAGTGATTGTAACTCAAGGACTACCTATAGATCCTCTAAATAAAGTCTTTATTATTCATTTATTTTACAATAATTAAGTATCATATCAGTCTTCAGGCTCTGGGCAGTATACAAAACAATCAAGAAAATATTTAAAGGAAATACATAAATATAAAGAATACTAGATAGACTGTTTAAAATATTAATCCTTGGCTAAAGACCTGCTGAAAAAGAATGTCAGAAGGTGCTGTTTATACTACCAGGACATTTTGTAATGGAGAGACTGCTATGGAAAAGATTTTCCTTCTGGTCCACAGCCTCCTACTTCATGTCAGGGTAGCAAGCTCTTTATTCATGATCAAACTCGAAGCATGTAGACATGTTAGTGAGGTAGCTCCAATCTAACCAAGTGCCATGTGACATAGGGCTCTATATGGAATTACCAGTGTTCTGAATTAGGATCATAGGCCCTCTGATAAACAGTGCAGCACCATACAATTGATGTAACTTTGTTACATGTTGGCAATCTGGTTTGGGTCAGGGTACAGCATGAAAACTGTATTCGTTGCACTTTCACTTCTGGATAATTTTTCAACAAACTGGGATCTGGACACTGCAAACCTCCTATTCTTCTGGACTTCCTTTGGGGGATTGGACATACTCTTCTACAGTGGTGCTCTTCATTTTTCAGGTGATGGTTCCAATCTTGGGGGAGGTGGGAGAAAGATCTCCTTGGAGACATTTACTTTGTTAAGTTCTCTATCCTCTCCACTTTTTTTAACATGAAGCCACAAGAGAAGCGGGGGGGGGGGGGGGGCTCATCTGTTGGCAAGGGATGTGAAATATGCTTATAAGTGTTGACCCAGTCCCTGGAGATTGTCACATGAAGAACTGAATGAATACCTGCAAACTGGACTGAATTTCGTTTATATGGACCAAATAATTCCACAAAAATATATTTGACTCTGAAAGGAATTTTATTCCCCTTCAGAGACTGAGAGTCCCTCTGGACTAAACTCTCGACCGATTAGAAGGTGGTAGCTCCAGCTAGGATGGTTTTTGCACAGCTATGTCTTGCTTGCCAATTCTGCCCATTTCTGGATTAGGAAACCCTGTTCAATCACTTATGACTCAGTTACCTCCTGTTTAGATTGCTGCAATATATTGTACATGGGGTATCCTCAGGAAGCAAAGGTAAAGTTAGCATAAGTTCAGAAAGTACAGTTAGTACAAAATGCAACAGTCTAAGTGACCAGGTATTTTGGTCACTGTTACATTCCCTGGACTCCCCTGCCTATGGAGATCCAATCTTCTCCTCATATTTGCAGACAACAGTTAAGATATGGTTATTCCATCAAGCTAAGGAGAAGGAAAGGTGTGCTGTGATTGAAGATATGAATTCAGCAGACACTTATATATATTATATATTCTCTTTTTTGTATTATTTGATCACTATGGTTATTTTATCAGTGGGTTTAGTCACTATTTTGTGAAAGGTTGACTTGGTGATGTTTTTGATTGCTAGCTGCCAAGAACTTTCATGAATAGGTGGTATAAAGACAAAGCAAATAAATGAATAATGGGTTTCCCAGAGGAGGCATATGGCTGTTCAGTTCTGCATCAGTTGAGACCTCAAAGCTGTCTTCAAAGGTAAAACTATGTATAACTCACTGTAGTAGTCATGTGGTGATCAAAATAAAATCAAACACTGTCATCTATATTGTCCATGTCCCTTTAGTCTTTGATTCATTCCTAATGAGTTTGTAAGTGCTTATTCCAATATAAATGTAATATCAGATTACAACCCACAGTTCCACACACAACTGCAGGTTGCAAAATATATTATTCAATTGGGAAAGAAATCACAATTCCACAATGCATTATCTTTTTATGGGTGTTCTAGTTATGCATCTATATATTATAATAATACAAAATTACAAACTAGCAAGAAAATTAGATGACACAATACTTAAATCTGGAGTAGAAGTATTACTGAAATGTAATATTTTCTCACATGAGCCTCACAATCAAGCTAATAATGTATATATGATTATAAGCATGATCATTGCCTATTTTTCCAATCCTAAAAGAATTTAAATTTTCCTTTTGAGGTACAGATAGTCCTTGACTTATGACCACAATCGATGGAAAATTTCCATTGCTAAGAAAGACAATTGTTAAGTGAGTTTTGCCCAGTTTTCTTGTCACAGTTGTTAAGTGAATCACTGTATTTAAGTTATTTACACAATTGTTAAGTGAATCTGGCTTCCCCCATTGACTTTGCTTGTCAGGAGGTAACAAATAAATGATCATATGATCCTGAGAAACTGCAACCATCATAAATACATGACAGTTGCCAAATTTAAAAATTTAATTGAACTTGTCACTTTATTTAAAATTTGGACGCTTGGCGTCCAAATTTTAAAGTGATATGTAAAATGTAAAGTAATATGTAAAATGTAAAATTTTAAAGTGATACTTGGTATACTTTTCCTTTGCAGAAGTGATTCAGGATGACTTGTACAGGTATTTAGTATGCTTTATGAATAGAACTGACACTACAACAGAGTATTTGTGGGAATTTTGGATTTAATTTATTTATATAATTTATATCCTGCCTTTATTATTTTTGCAAATAACTACAGATGAGGAATATATCCAACATACCTTCCTCCTATTTTCCTCACAACAATCCTGTAATAAAATTCAGGATTGAGAAAATTATTATTTCTATTTGGTAAAACGAAGATATTAAGCCCTGTGGTAAAAATGTTTTATAATACTTCACGGTGAAGTTGTAAGTACAGAGGATGATTTAAAATTGAAAGCTATTTTCCAAAATGTGTGTTTGAGATTTCAAGATGCAAGTAAATTTGCAGTCTGATATATATGCTCTAGCAACATACTAAAATACTGAGAAGTATAGCAAATGAGGCTGTAGAGCAACTATGTATCACTTCAATAAACTCAATTGCTAATAAATGAACAATTTTTATCTAGTTTTGTGCAACGTCCTGCTCATAAAAGGAAGACCAAGTCTCTTTGGAAATAAGAAGTCACTGGATTATGCAGTAGCTGCAATGGATGAGATGAAGCATATTTTGAATCCTTTGAAAAGCTAAACTACTTCCCATTGTTTTTTCCCATACACAGCAGAAAGCTGGTTTAAAGCTGTGCAGTTTTAAGTACCTAAAGCTTCTCAGTCCCCACTTGAACCTGTTCTGATGTCAGGATCAACATCTCTGCCACTTTCAAAGTTAATCCATTATCAGAATACATAACATTATTTATGTTTCATTCATTAGAAAATATCTATTAAAAAACATTTTCTGCCTAAACTCAATAGATAGTGACACTTTTAATGTCAGAGACAGGTTTTTGTCAGGTTTTCAGTTTTTCCAGGCAAGCAGGCAGTTGACTAAGCAGCTTCCAACGGGAAGAGAAAGAGGAGGCGCAAAGAAACTTTCAGGACTTGCTCAGAGTTTGACATACACAACACACTTCCACCGGGTGCGGTGCTAGAAACCGAGACTTTTGGGAAGGATCCTCATCTGAATCCTTAGCCTGGATGGGGCGTGGGTCGGTGGGGGGCATACTCACTGGTTCGTGGGGGGCGCGTTCAGTGGGATGGCCACCTCCTCTTCTTCGTACTCGGGCCCGTCGAGAGAGTCGCCTTCATCCACGGTGCTCAGTCCCCCGGCCGGAAGCGGCGGCTGCGGAGGCGGCGGCAGAGGAGGGAAGCTCCCGGTAGTATTGACGGCTGTGCAGCCGCCGCCGCCGCTCTCGGAAAACGGTAGTGTCGCGGCTAGCGACCCCATGGACATCAACGCAGAGGCAGGCCTGGAGCCCACCGCGAGCGAGCCCGGGGCGGGAGAAGCATTCAAGCCGGAGCCTCCTAGAAGAACCGCCGCCGCGGTCTTGATGCTCCCGCTGCGGGGGGCTGCGTTGGCGGGTGGGCAATGTCCCCCCGCTTCTCCGGCCGCTCCCGAGCTCCCCTCTTCGCCGCCAGTCTCGGCCGCCGCCATCATGCTGCTCCGGCTCCTCCCACCCCTTCCCCGCCTTTAATGGGACAGCCCGCAGCCGGGAGGAGGCGGCCGAGAGGCACAGGAGAGAGAGGGAGAGAGCTGTCCTTCGCCTCTCAGCAGGGAAGGGAGGGAATCGGTAGACCTGAGCTGCCTGAGCCGCGGAATGGGAACAATGGGAGAGCCGCCCGGTAGCCAAGGACTCAAGTCAGTTCCTGAGGTGGGGGGCGTGACAATCCGCCTCTGGCACCGAAGGCGGCGGCTCTTCCAACGTCTCGCACGCTCCCTCAGCCATCCTCCCTGCTTGGACTCACAGTGGGCTGCTGTGAGGCGGCAGCGCCCCTAGTCTTTCCACTTGCCGCTCCTCTCCTCCACACACACACACACACACGCCCCTCCGACTTTTTCCAAGGCGCATGCGCGTCCTTTCGGCCGCCACTGTTTGCCGCGAGGAAAAGCGCGGAAAGAACTTCTGCGGCAGCGGCGGGGCAGTTCTCGGGGGCAGGCTGGGCTTTCGGAGAGGGCGGGAGGCGGCCCTGATCCTGTTGGGAAAAGAAGACGCGATCAGTAACTCAGGGAGCGCCTCGTTTCCGAGTGTCAGAACTTGAAAGAGACTAGTAGTGCAGAGGAAACAGCGCAGTCTGCCAGTTTAATCGGATTGCGGGGACAGATTTAGAGTTCGTGGGCTATAAAGGCTTTCTTGACTGCCGGCTGCCTGCAGTTTGGTAGTTCCGAGTCTCACCAGGCTCAAGGTCGACTCAGCCTTCCCATCCTTCCGAGGTTGGTAAAATGAGAATCCAGATTGCTGGGGGCAATATGCTGACTCAGTAAACCTCTTAGAGAGGGCTGTAAAGCGCTGTGAAGGGTATTTAAGTTTAAGTGCTATTACTATTTCTGAGAGGTGCAAAAAGGTTTCTCGCCCACGAGAATCTCTGCCATATTTTAAATAGGTCCGATTTTTTTCTTTAGTGCGACTGCCACATTTGACTTTGTAGTTAAGGTGAGGCAAAGAAAAAGGCTATCGTGGCCCCCACGATGGATATCGTGGTATGGATCAGTCTTTCTTAACTTTGGCAACTTGAAGTCCACATGCCTTAAAAGTTGCCAAGGTTGAGAAACACTGATAAAGATGAATCAGTGGTTGTGGTAATGGTTTTTGCCTCTGGTCCACAAAATTCAAGCTAGTTAAATGTGATAATATGCCTCAAGATTGTGGGTTAATATTTTCTTGCTTGCTGCAATTTACAAATAGGATTATTGCTGGCCTTGGTCCCTTCAGCCCAAGCTTCTTGGATGTAACCCCAGTAAGATTCATCAAGGTCAGCAAACACAGGTCTTTATATATTTATCTGGACATAAACCTCTCTGTGCAGGTGACTCTTACATCAAAGGCAGCTTGGCTGCAACTGGGTGCAGAAACATCTGTCCATGTGTTATGGGCATATTTACTCATTTTTCAATGTTGATAGCCTGCCCAATTCAAAAATCTTTGGGCAGGTTACTGTATGTTGAAACTAAGAGCAGCAATAAAATAAAGATATAAAAACAGTTAACAATAAATCGACCAAGTAATATACTATAACCCTCCCCCAAGTGTGCATGGATAAGGTTGGCAGAAATTGCAGCATTCCAGGCACTAGAGCTGGAGCCAAGGCATCCTTTGTATCTCAATCTCTAATGCCAAAGGTATAAGTTGCATTATAGTATTGTAGTTGTTTTCAAAACTATTTGATCTGAGGTTGTACGTTAATATATTAATATATTCCTATTTGGTATTTCAGAAATGTATTTGGCTAAAAACTGTTGTATTCACATGGAACAGGCCTGTTAATGGGATTCAAGATCCAAAAATAAAGGACTCATGGAAAACCTGTAGGTCAGGGGTCCTCAATCTGTGAGCCGCGGCCCACTACCGATCCATGGCTTATTCGCAACCAGGCCACGTGGGTGGCTGGGTGGTGTGTGCGTGTACTCTCAGCCCCACTCGTGCGAACAACACGTGCTCACGTGTTTACATGTGCATGCGCCTGCCCCTCCCACAAAACCACCCCCTCTTCCCCCCCCCCACTCCGGGCCACCAACCCGGAAAAGTTGGGGAACTCTGCCATAGGTGATATAGAAGCTTCTTCCCATGCCATGCTGCCACTTCCTTTTGTTTTTCTAAACTTTTTTTCCTCCATGTTTTGGAGGAAAAGTGTGCCATCAATTGTACCATTGAGATGCCCATTTCAAAAAAGTGATTCTGGAATCTAACAATTTTAAAAACCCTCAGCAAATAAATAAATGGATAATTGGTAGATGGGGGGAAAATGCAACCACAAAGATTCTTTGGTTTGTCTATTTATTCTCACTGTTTACAGCAGACCTGGCCTTTTACAGCCCATAGGCCACATTTCGCCCTTTGATTGTCCTTGTCTGACCAATAGTGGTGGTGGTGATGGGGTGATAGCAGCCCTCTACAACAAGTCCCAATTACTCATTTGGCTTTTTGGGGAAATTAATTGTCCACCCTGGTTTATAGGAACCAAGCAGGAGAAATAGTCAGCACCCACTAGCATTTTTTATTTTGAATGACCTATAATTTTGAAGAATTCTATTCTACATTATATACCTTATCCAGTCCTTAAATAAGGGTTGAATTTCAGAGTGATTGTGATAAGGATGGGTAATGTTTTTCTTTATTTTTTTTCTTGTTGAAAAATGGGAATGGATGAAGAAAGGAAGGTACAAAGAAAGGAAGGTACAAAAGAGCTAATGAAACTTTCCCCTCCTGCATCTTGGTACTTGGGTGTATTACATGCTTCTGTGTTTAATATTTTCTAATTTAAGATGCTAGTTATCACAGGAAAGGGGAAAATATTAGTGTATTGATACCCTTGCATGAAGAAAAATGTTTTCATTAACAACAGCAAAACTCTGTAATGTTCTGAGATAACAACAATAAACATAAGCTTCATACAAAATTAATTTAGGAAGAAGGAAAAACAGGAAATTGGTGAAAGGAGAATCTAAAGCAGAAGCCCCTAATCCCCGTGCGGCAGCCCAGTACCAGGCCATGGTCCATTCAGAACTGGGCTGCACGAGCAGTGGGTCGGAGCACACAGACTCATGTAACTTGACTTGCGTGAGCGGCAGGACAGCACACATACAGCTCGACTAGTGCAAGTAGCGGGCTGGTGTGCACATGCACAGCTTGACTTGTGGTGGGCCAGCGCACACTGTACAATGTGTGTGCATTCTGGCCCGCCGCTTGTATGGGCCTGTTTGTTTGTTTGTTTGTTTGTTTGTTTGTTTGTTTATTCAAAAGGTTGGGGACCGCTGATCCAAGGCACTCTAAAAACTTAATATACTTTTATCCAAATTGTAGGATTGTTGGTGTTAGTTGGTTAAGTGATGGGTAAGCAAATGCTGTGGCCATTAAGTGAATCTGTTTTATCCAATGGGTGGTTTTTGTCAGAAACTGGAAGCAAACACCAGCAAGTGGTGTAAAATGTCAACAATCACTTTCATGTGGGACTCTGCAAACGGCCATAAATGTGAGCTGATTGTCAAGTGCTCAAAATGCAGTCATGTCACCACGGGATGGTGCGCACCTCATAACTTCAAAATCAGGCCATAAGTAGCTTTTGGAGGTCTGCCATAACTTCGAATGGTTGCTAACCGGTTGTAAGTTGAAAACTACCTGTATGACTGTTGTAAGCAGTTGCACAAAGAAAATGTTCATGCATATAAATTAAACGATGTAAGCCAAAAAAATAGTTCATTTTGAATGCAGTGGGACTAACACAATTATTATTATTATTATTATTTATTTATTAAATTTATATACCGCCCTTCTCCAGGGGACTCAGGGCGGTGAACAGCCAAGTAAAAAACATTAAAATACATTTAAACCAAGTAAAAAACATTAAAATACATTTAAAATAAAATATTCAATATGGCCCTAATTTAATACAATTAAAATTTAGTAAAATCTTAAAATTTTTAAAAACCCCAAAAACTTTTTCACGCCAGCCCGGCTTGATAAAAATAATGTGTCTTGAGGGCACGGCGGAAGGTGGACAGGTCGTGAATTGTTCTTAAGTCTGGAGGGAGCTGATTCCAGAGGGTGGGTGCTCCCACAGAGAAGGCCCTCCCCCTGGGCGTCACCAGCCTACACTGCTTGGCTGATGGCACCCCGAGGAGGCCCTCTCTGTGGGAGCGCACTGGTCGATGGGAGGCAGTTTGTGGCAGCAGGCGGTCTCGGAGATACCTAGGTCCAATGCCATGGAGCGCTTTAAAGGTAGTAACAAGCACCTTGAGGCGCACCCGGTAGACCACCGGAAGCCAGTGCAGCTCGCGCAGGAGGGGTGTTATATGGGAGCACCAATTAGCCCCCGAAACCACCCGCGCGGCCGCATTCTGGATCAGTTGGAGCCTCCGGGTGCTCTTCATGGGGAGCCCCATGTAGAGAGCATTACAGTAGTCCAGACGCGACGTGACCAGGGCATGGGTGACTGTGCACAGGGAATCCCGATCCAGAAAGGGCCGCAACTGGCGTATCAGGCGGACCTGATAAAAGGCTGCCCTGGTCACAGCTGTCAGATGGTCCTCTAAGGACAGCTGTGGATCCAGGGGGACACCCAGATTGCGAGCCCTTTCGGCGGGGGCTAGAGACTCGCCCCCGATAGTCAGAGATGGAATCATCTGACTATATCGAGACGCTGGGAACCACAGCCACTCCGTCTTGGAAGGGTTGAGCCTGAGTCGGTTTCTCCCCATCCAGATCCGCACAGCTTCCAGACACCGGGACATCACTTCAAGGGCATCATTGGGGTGGCCTGGGGTGGAAATGTACAGCTGTGTATCATCAGCGTACTGATGGTACTTCACCCCAAAGCCACGGATGATCTCACCCAGCGGCTTCACATAGATGTTGAACAGAAGGGGCGAGAGAATCGACCCCTGGGGCACTCCATATGTAAGAGGCCTCGAGGACGACCTCTGCCCCCCTGCCAATACAAACTACTACCTCTTTATGATCTAGGAGTGTTAGAATTTATGACAGGTGTCAGAGTAAATTGGCAACTTGCTTTATTCTTAAAGTACTTTCAGTTACAAAGGAGAAGTGAATTTAGCAGATGAGAGGATTCAGATTAGCAACCTGCATAAGATGGCAAGTTGCAATACAGCTAATAGTATAGCTATGCAACTTGTAACATATTGACATTGATGTTTTTTTCTGTCAAGAAATTGATTAGTTATTACAAAAAAGATGGAACTATACATGGAATGTAAAATAATGTAATCTAAGCATTCATTGCTTTTTGGAATCTTGCCTCATTGGAGACCAGAACATAAAAACTGTATTATAATTAGAAAAAAGTTTTAAAAATAGGTACAGTACTAAAACATAGCCAGTTAATGAATGCATTTAGTTTCCAGGCCTCTTCCTTGTTTACCTTACCTTATCAAACATCCTCTATCAAAAATGAAGTCTATACTGATTTAAATTGTCTGAAAAAAATATTTAGAAGCTCTTAATACAAAAATGACATATCTGCAGGCCAGCAACAATGTGCATATTCCCCATTTTTCATCAACACATTTTGCTACAGGTATAACAGTTCAGCCACAAAACTTAGCACAGCATAAAAAAATAACTTAAGGGTTCAGTAGAAAAAGACAGGAAGAGAAAGTATGTGCTTGTGACCAATAAAGTATATTTCTAAACCTTTCTGAAAATTCATATTGCCTTTTTACAATGCCTCACAAAACCTTTAAGGGAAAACTGCCCCTTTCAAATAAGTTCAACATTCTGAAATCAGGTTAAAAATATATTTGGCAATTTCTATTGAGAACTGCATTTAGAATGTATTGAAGTATTTTTTACCTGCAAACCTATGCCTTGATCTTTACCAGTATAACCACTCTGATTTACAAGTTGCATTATTTGCCTTTGGGCCTTTCCCCTACTTTGGTTTCATGTAAAATATTAATGCAAATGCCATTATATTTAATCATACCCCTATGGTGCCATTAAACTTTCAAAGCACAGAACAGTTGTGAGATATTATTAATTAGGTTACAGTTAAATTGTGGTCCATTTACTGTTCTCTAGAGAGGCAAATGGCTGTAGTCACATGACCTTAATTCAGGTGGTGTAGAAATACAGCAAAACAAATAATAAATTCTTTATGATGTGCTGTTTGGGAATACAATATGCAGTAGCCTCCTAAATATGTAATTTGAGTTTGGAAGAGAAAAATAGTACATAGCTAAATATCTATGTGAAATAGATGCTGTTAGCTATAAAATGGTATAGTACCAGAATATGAGGACTTCAACAATATAAGTTAACTTACTGAAATATATGACTATATGCATTCACTGCATGTTGCATAGTTTCCTAACCAATGAATTCATAACTGGGAATTTTGAAAGTGAAACCCCCACGTTTCCAATAGGCAGCTGATCAGTTGGGATAAACTTGATTATAACAGCTATTTCAGTTTTCTCTGACATAAGGCCTTTTTCTATGCTATTCTGCCATTTTATCTTTTTAAGTGAGAGTGAAAGTTCCATTCGCATGTTGTTATGGTATGCTTTTAAGAAAAAGAAAAAGAGAAATAACTGCGAGTATGCTCAAAGCATTTCCTAGATTTCCATGATAAAATATTTTTTCCTGAATAACGATGAGATATTATGTAACATTTAAGTAATTCCCCATTTTTTAAAAAAATCATCCTCTCTTTCTGCCATTCCTCTAAACCTCTCAGGTACTTGTGGTTGTTTATCTTTCATGCTATGCAGATGAAAGTAGATGAATTCCAAGAAAAAGAGAAGCTGAATCATCAGACATAAACATGCTATTCTTATTATCTTGGCACCTAAGCAAAGGCAAAATTTTCCTTTCAAATACCACTGTGTGGCAGCTGTGACTGTCCTTAATGAGTGTTTTACTTAAAATAGACAGAAACTGGGAAGGCTTAAATGGGAACGATACCAAGAAAACAGACCAACCAGCCAGATGGTGAGTGCTTCCAGCGGGGTGGGGGGAGAGGCGGACTGTGAAAGAGTCAAATCACAGCAATTAACAGAGAATAAAGAGACATGTGGGAGCACTTACACTTTTGTGAAACACTCTTGTTTTTCATCATCCCCTACACATTTATATGTATGCATATGTAATTATATCTGACAGACAGGTTGAGTATTTACTTTTGGACTGTTACAGCTACATTTTAACTATTCCCAGCCACATTAAATCTTCCATTTGAAACTAGATGCAGTTTTTCCCCAATGCAATTCCTAAATTGTGACATTAATTGCAAGTGTTAAACCATTTTTATCAACCAAATTAATAGCAATATTTGTCTCTATGCAATAAGTATGAAAGTAATAACTAAGAAAGGATTCATTCTCTTCTTACATGTTTTTGCTGAGAATTTTTGGCAATATTCATTAACCAGTTGCCTTTGAAGGACAGGAAATAAATCCTATTAAGTAAAATAAGGACATATATAGTATCACAGTATTCACAACAAGCATGCTAAAAGTGCATGATACAAAGCACCTTAAATAAATTTACATCTTCCCAACCTGCTCTTTGTCAGATCCATTGGAGAGCAGCTCTTATAATTCTCAATCAGCTTGGCCCTTGGACAGTATAGTTTCCAAATTAAGGATAAAACTTTATTAAACAACTTTTGTTAATGATTGAATTCAAGAGTGTGCTTTACCATGAAATGGCTAATTTGGTTGGATTTGTCTTACTGCTGTACATACACTTATCAGATTATGATTTATTCAACTGTTAACCAAGCAGAGCTTTTAAAATATATGGACTTAGCCATATGTTGAGTCTCAATAATGATTGAAAACTTCAGTTTCAGTGAGTTTTCCAATCTTGATGTTTTTTCAATTGGCTAGCAAAGAATAATAAAGTTCTCTATTTAGTTGTATTCAACAACAACAACAACTAGCCGTGATTATTCATCCTTCTGATGAATATTCATTATTCATCCGTCTGTACAAATCCACGCTTGATTCAGATCAAGATCTAGACTTTGACAAACAAAAATCAGACTTTTTTTTAATGCAAGTGGAAAAGCATCGAAATCAAATCAGATCCAGGAATAAAACAATAAACTCATATTCCATTAAACAGATCTTAAACAGAAGTAAAATACAAGTCATTCAAATAAAAAAATGAATTTCATATTCAAGAACCTATCTATAAATTTGGCAATCCCCCCACAAAAAATGGGGCAAAAATTAAGAAATTAAAAAATTAAAAAAATTAAAAACCAACATACAGTATGGGGTTGGATGGTAAATTTCTGGCTCAAGATTTTCACAGATTTTCTGAAGTAACTCAGTTAAGGTATCTGAAATAAACTTGTAGTTCCACTCATCTTAGTCTTAAATCAGCTTTAAGTTCTTTGCTCCCACAGATTTCAGTCAATTCCAGGATTTATCACTTCACTCGTTTTTGCTTTCTCTCCAGAATCTTTTATTACTTTCCAACAGTCTTGCAGTATTTCAAGTTGTGAAATTCATGCCAAATTCTGTGATTCAAAAATGTTATGATCTGTTTTTCTGCTGATTAAAGGAAATTGATACTGAAATGCTATCTCATTCACTGGGAAACTCATGTGGGCAGCACATTTTTTTAAAACAGTCAACTGCCTCACATTTAAAAATAACATTAATTATGTCTGACATTTAAATTGCAATTCCCAAACACATTTGGTATTGTATGTTAGATTACTGATTTTGCCAGTTGTATCTGAAACAAACTTTCACTTGTTTTCAGGAGTATCTCTACAAATTAGAAGCTTTACTTAAATTTAGTATTAGTGCTACATATTTCATGCTTTATATATCAGATACAGAAGTATATTTGAATAATCTACAGAACCTCATTTTGCATTTCTCAATTGTGAAATGACTACAAACAGCCTTGTAAGCAGATGCATCAGTAGGTTCCATTCCTTTTAATAAATGAGAGCAAAATCAGATAATTGTGACACATAGCACATGGCTATGACATTGTAACACATGTACCAAAGGAGTACCGTAGAGGTTGCATCAGATTAGAACAATAATGCTTTTTTCATGCGTCTCTCCCTTGCAAGGGAAATATAATCCCCTCTGAAAACTAATTTTCAGTGTGGCAGTCAGGTTGACACTGAACCTGTCAATCTCAGTATTTCTCATTTTTTCATTCTTAATTCAGGCTCATTGTGCATATTTTACCAATATATAATTTTGTTCATCTTATTAAGAAATTGTTACTTTATTAAGACAAATTTGGATTTCAAAAGTTAATTCGGCTTTTTGGTATTGCTGGTCTTGTTGCTAAGAATTATGAAAAGTGTAATATCACTTTTGGTGGGTGTTTCAAGATACATCCATGTAACACCCATACTCCGCCAGTTGCATTGGCTGCCCATTGGTCTCCGGGTACAATTCAAGGTGTTGATCATCATCTTTAAAGCCCTACATGGCTTAGGACCAGGTTACCTCCGGGACCGCATCCTACCTCATACTTCCCTTCGACAGGTCAGGTCCATCATTCCATCAACTATCCTTTCTGATCCTTAGTATCCTCTTTATAGCAACTTATATCAGTTCAATGGCACTTTGTAACATCACTGTGTTATGAGCAGCTCCTGCATCTATCTTTTCAGGAACACTTTCTGTTCAATCTATTAGAAATTTCATCTATCATTTCTTTGTTCTCTGTGTGTGCAAAACATATATTTTATCTTTCTGAAATCGTTCTCTTTTCATTCCTGTTCCTTTTATATATTTTTTTCCATGTCAATTGTTTTTCCTTCAGGTGGGTAATAGAGCTAGGTCAGTTCTCATCGTATCGTATTGTGCTGTCTGGAACAGTTTTCTTTTGCTTTCAGTCTTGTAGCTGATAGCCTTGCAAGTTTAGGCAATTCTGCTTCTCTTTATTCATTCCTATTTATTTATGTTTATTTGTTTCTCCTAAGCATAATGTGGAAATGCCAATAACATAATCAATTGTCTTATTAAGGAGTCCTATCCATTTTTCCAGCTTGGTTTAGATATGTTCTTTTAGTGACTACTCTCTTCTGAGTCTCCTGGGATTGTTTCAGCCATTTTAATATTTAACTACATTCTAATTTCAACTATTCAATTATTTTGCCAATAGAAATAAATAAATTCCAGGAATAGTGCAGACAAATCAATTCTTAGTCCAGATTTCCCCTGCCTTCATTTAATAAACAGGTTACTGATAAATTCTTTTCTTGAAACTTTGCTGAAATGAATAGCACTATATGCAGTAATTAGCATTTTTAACTCCAGAAAACATACTTTATTGGCTGATCAGCCTAGCTAGTCTAATATTCTTTCATGAAATTTATGTGCTTTTCTTCCAGGAGCTAAGAGAGGTACATATACCAATCCCTCATGCAATCTACCGTATTTCCACAACAACCCTGTGAGGTTAAAGTAAGAAAGCTAGCTCAAAAACACACAATGAATTTCCATGGCTGAGAGTGGATTTGAATCTAGGCCTAGTCCAAAACTTTAACTACTGTACCAATATATCATAACACAGTATTCAAATTATTTCCTTAGGTGCATGAATACCTACCTAAGCAATATACCATACGGCATAAAAGGATACCACATTGATAATTATTTGTAATGGTTGTATTTTTATTGTTGATGAGAGAAAGAAGTGGCTTCTTGGAATAACAAGGCCAGCTGATGGTCAGGTGTGCATGCACGCTAGAACCTGGAAGTTCGGCTTTTCCAGAGCGCGATCCCTTCGCAACCGCGGCAGTGCCAAAAACCGGCCTACGCATGCGCGCTGGTCAGCTGATCATCGGGCATGCATGCGAGAACCCAGAAGTTCAGCTTTTCCAGATTGTGGCCCCGACGAGTGCAAGGGTGTCCACGCATGACATTTCCGCGCGTCCTTTTCTGAAAAGGTTTGCCATCACTGCCCTATACCATTTTAGACAAATGGTTGTCCAATCCCTTCTTAAAAGCCCCCCGTGTTGGACTTACAGTATTCTATCTTATTCTCAGTAAACTTTATGAGAAATGACTTTCAATATATTATGCTCCGGTAACAAATGGCGAAATAAAAGCTAGACATGTCTTGAGACAGACATATATAATTAAAACTTTTAAACAAGAAGATGAAAACTAATACAAACTATTTTCGGCCTTCCGGAGGGCAGGGGGAGGCCATTTTTGCCCTCCCCAGGCTTCAGGAAAGCCTCCAGAGCCTGTGGATGGCGAAAAATGGACCCAACTGGCTTACCGGAAGTTGGTTTCTGAACTTCAGGTAGGCCCATTGGGTCCATTTTTCACCATCCACAGGCTCCGGAGGCTTTCCTGAAGCCTCGGGAGGGCAAAAAATGGCCCTACGGGCCTACCAGAAGTTCATTTTCGAACTTCCGGTAGGTCCGTTGGGCCCATTTTTCACCATCCACAGGCTTTCCTGAAGCCTGGGCTTCAGTGAGGCCTGCACCCATGCGTGGGGGGGCAGTGTGGGAGGGGTTGTGCACACATGCATGGGGGGGGAGGGCATTGCATTATGGGTGTGGGCACGCATGCATGCGCTATCACACATGCATGAGCCGTTTTGGCACCCGAGCAAAAAAAAGTTCGCCATCACTGGGGTATACCAATATATGCTGAGTATTTTTGCTGTCAAAATAAGAGGGGAAAAGAAATTTTAAGTAATACATTTCACTTAAAATCAAGCTCCACTGAATTGTAACTATTAAAAAGACATGAGAAGGTTTTATTTGTGTCTGGAAATAAGGGAAATAGCATCTCACCCCATCATAATTTAGAGATTATGAAAGAGCAGAGGAAGAATGTATAACATTGATGGCAATTTTAATGGCATGTTCATTGCAAACATGCATGTAACCCAGCTTTTTCTCTGTGAAGGGAATGTTTTGCCAAGGAAAATAACCTTTGCAAAATTATGCCTCTCCTTTGCTTCACATTATCAGAGAAGTAGAAAATAGAAGGATGGAAGTACAATCATCTTGTCATTATGAAAGGTATTGGAAAACTCCACCAATTTTTTTTACATCTATTCTATTTTGACCCCCAGGGCAAATGCGGAGAGATAAATAAAGGAAAGGGTCCTTGTGTTTGTTCCTCATCTGGCTTATTATTAGTGAAATGAGCTTTTGTGTTTAAAACATAAAAAGATTCCTCTCCCCCCCCCGCCATTTTTCTCTTCAAAATTAGTTTAAATAAAAGTAAGTCTTTCCCATACTTTTAATTAAATCTATTATTATTAATGTTAACATTAAATGTCTGTTAATATGTATTAATATCAGGACTAAGCCATACTCTGTGTAAAACAACTATATTAAGAGTTGTCTGCAATGTTTGGTTAAAACAATCAAGATAGCAGCCACGATGGGGTGATTAAAACTCTCCCTGTTTTTATGTGGATCACAATGCACATAAAAACAGGCAGAGATTTGACCAAAGATTTAATCAAGACTTCATAGCTGCAGTCTTTTTAGATATATCTTGTAAATACTCCTGATTATGTTAGGAACTTTAATTTTTTTAAAAAATAAGAACTACTGCTATTTGATTAGTGGTAGTATTGTTTAACACAGGTAGTCCACAGCTTACAACCATTTGTTTAGTTACTATTCAAAGTTACAGCAACATTGAAACAAGTGACTGACAACCGGTCCTCATAATTTTGACTGTTGCAGCATTTCCATGGTCACATGATAAAAATTCATGTGCTTGGCAATTGGCATATATTTATGATGGTTGCAGTATCCTGGGGTCACATGATCACCGTTTGTGACTTTCCTAGCTGGCTTCCAATAAGCAAAGTCAATGGGGGAAAGCCAGATTTGCTTAACAATCATATTCACTTAATGGCCACAGTAATTCACTTAAGGACTGCAGCAAAAAAGGTGATAGAATTTGGTGCAACTCACATAACAACTGCTTTGCTTAGTGATGGAAATTCCAGTACCAATTGTGATCATAATTTGAGGAGAACCTGTTTCTGTCCATCTCTTGTTGAATTAAGATTTCTAGTGAACAGTCCATAGTATCTATATATAAATCATAGTGAATAGGGGTAAAATAATCTACGTTTACTTGTCCAGTCATGTTTAAATTGCCATTCTACATATTTTATTCATATTCAATCACAAGTAGTTGTTGTTGTTAGTTGTGAAGTCATGTCCAACCCATCACGACCCCATGGACAACGTTCCTTCAGGCCTTCCTGTTCTCTATCATCGTCTGGAGTCCATTTAAGCTCACGCCTTCTGCTTCAGTGACTCCATCCAGCCACCTCATTCTCTGTCGTCCCCTTCTTCTTTTGCCCTCAATCTTTCCCAGCATTAGGCTCTTCTTCAGTGAGTTCTTCTTTCTCATTTGGTGGCCAGAGTATTTGAGTTTCATCTTCAGGATCAGGTCTTCTAAAGAGCAGTCAGGGTTGATCTCCTCTAGGACTGACCGGTTTGATCACCTTGCAGTCCAAGGGACTTGCAGGAGTCTTCTGCAGCACCATAGTTCAAAGGCCTCAATTCTTTGGCGCTCAGCCTTTCTTATGGTCCAACTTTCACAGCCATACATTGCAACTGGGAAAACCATAGCCTTGACTATACGCACTTTTGTTGGCAGGGTGATGTCTCTTCTTTTTAGTAGGCTGTCTAGATTTGTCATAGCTTTCGTCCCCAGGAGCAAGTGTCTGGAATTTGTCTAGCTATTCTCTGGAATTCTGCATTCAATTGGGTATATCTTTCTCCCATGCCTTTCGCTTCCTTTCTTCAGCTATTTGTAAAGCTTCCTCAGACAGCCATTTTGCTTTCTTGCATTTCTTTGGGATGGTTTTAGTTGCTACCTCTTGTACAATGTTGCGAACCTCCGTCCATAGTTCTTCAGGCACTCTGTCTATCAGATCTAATTCCTTAAATCTCTTTGTCACCTCTACGGTATATTCATCAGGGATATGATTTAGTTCATAGCTGAGTAGCCCAGTGCTTTTCCCTACTTTCCTCAATTTAAGCCTAAATTTTGTAACAAGAAGCTCAAGTCGGCTCCTGGCCTTGTTTTTACTGATTGTATAGAGCCATAATGGCAAACCTATGGCACAGGTGGCACACGGAGCCATCTCTGTGGGCACACAAGCTGTTGCCCTAGGTCACCTCCACTGCGCCTGTGCATGCGCCGGCCAGCTGATTTTCAGCTGGCCCTGCTCACGCCACCCCTCCCACGGCCCATTTTGGATGCCAGGTAAGTACAGGACTCACGTGGAAAGTCTAGGAGGGTGAAAAATGGGCCTCCCAGAGGGCCTCCAGAGGGCCAAGGGAGGCTGTTTTTGCCTTCCAGGAAAGCCTCCGGAGCCTGGGGATGGCAAAAAACGGGTGTACCACGCCTACCGAAAGTCCGAAAACAGGCTGTTTCTGGCCTCCGGAGGGCTTCTGGTGTAGTAATCACAGACAGGGAGACATGGTTTCTTGAGCAAAGCAGTTCCGGGCTAAGAAGACCTTCTTTATTTTATCCATGCTTTTTTAGGTGTTCTCTAGAAGTTAAGGACCGATCAAAGGTCATTCCTAAATACTTTTCATTATGTTAAACTGCAGCAGCTGGTTCCTACATACCACTTTTGGTGTATAGTTAGCTTGTCTGTTCCAGTGAAAACAGGCTATCTCAGTTTTGCTAATATTGGTTTTTAGCCTCCAAATTTCAATTAATGTGGTGCAGTGTGATGCACCTTGGGCAACATGATTCTGACACTCGTCTACACATTCAGGCTGCTGGTCCTTACGAGGATCTTCCAGCAAGAAGCAGCAGCATGAATACTGAAAATAAAAACAAAACAAAAACATCAGTGGGTTGATGCTAAAAGAGAAATGCACCATGCCTTGGCAAAAGCCCCAGAAATGACTGAGAAGTGGAGCAGTAGTAGCAGCTTCTATCAAGGTGATCTTATTGGTTGAGATAATTCTAGGTGGAGAACATGGTCCTGGTGATATCTAGGTGCAAACTATGAAGACATTTGTAGATTTAAACAGGCACTTTAAATTGTACCTAGAAATGAATTGATACAATTTAGGAGACAAGATAGGTCCAAATATCAGCCCTTTGAGGTACGCCAGGTCAGGAGATATATATCACAATGTACTAGAATTCTGCATTTTTATAGACCATTCATTCATTCATTCATTCATTCATTCATTCATTCATCAATTCATATGAGTAAATTATATGGTCACCTATCTCAAAGCATGTGACTCTGTACAAGCAGAATAAAAAAATTTCATTAAAATATAACCACAGTAGCTGAGCTACAACAACCAACACCATCAACATAATAGCAATAACACTTAAACGTATATACCACTTCACAGTGCTTTACAGCCCTCTCTAAGCAGTTTACAGATACAGATACAATACAGGATATTGCCCCCAACAATCTGGGTCCTCAAGATAATCAAGATATCAACTATACCAGGGGTCACCAACCTTTCGAACCTCAGGGACCACTAAATTCATAATTTTAAATCCTGTGGACCACTAATACGAATCCAGTGCACCACTTGCTGAAGCACCTGGACTCCCAGTGACGGGATGGGGTCCTTCAGGCACTCTCTCTCCTCCCTCCCTCCCTCCCTCCCTCCCTCTCTCTCTCTCTCCCTCCCTCCTCTCTCTCTCTCTCTCTCTCTCTCTCTCTCTCTCTCTCTCTCTCTCTCTCTCTCTCTCTCTCTCTCTCATCTGTCTCCCCCTCTCTCTCACCACTTTCTCTTTCTCTCCCCCTCTCTTTCTCTCTCTCTTTCTCATCTCTCCCCCCTCTCTCCCCTCTTCATCTGTCTCTCTCTCTCATCTCTCTCCTCTCTTTCTCTCTCGCCCCTCTCTTTGTCTCTCTCTCATCTCTCACTTCCCCCTCTCTTTGTTTGACTCTCTCTCATCTCTCCCCCCTCTCTCTTTGTCTCTCTCTCTGTCATCTCTCTCTCTGTCATCTCTCTCTATTTCTCTCTCTCCCCCCCCTCTGTCTCTCTCATCTCTTTCTATCTCTCATCTCTCTTTCTCTCATCTCTCTCTCTCTCTCATCTCTGTCTATCTGTCTGTCTGTCTGTCTGTCTGTCTGTCTGTCTGTCTGTCTGTCTGTCTGTCTGTCTCTCTCTCTCTCTCTCTCTCTCTCTCTCTCTCTCTCTCATTCTGATTCTCCGGTGCTTTCTGGGTCTCGTGGGCGCTTCTTCAGTCTTTGTTGGTGTTGGACGTACCTCGGTTGTTCAGGGAGATGCCCGACCTACTCTCCACCCCAACACTCGCCCAACCCGGCTGCAACCGATGCTCTGCATCATAATGGGCTCCAGGAGGAGAAGGGATGCCGTCTCCCCCACTGTGAAGCGCCCTAAATTTAACCGCTGCAAGAGCAGCAGGCTGGCCATGGAGGTGCCAACAGTAGCGGCAGAGAGAAACGGCCAGGCCAGTGTCTCGGGGCTGAGAAGAAGTCATGCGTCTCCCCGAGAGACCAAGGTACGTGGAGCACCAACAAGGACCAGAAGAAACACCTGCAAGACCCAGCAAGAGCTGAAACTTCATTCCCACTCTGGAATTTGGAGCAAATCTCCATCCTCCGTCCTTCCCTTCTCAGGCCAGGCAATGAGTGAGTAGGAGGGGAGGGCGAGGGGCATGCCAGCCACTGGTGGGTTCAGCTGACACGGGGAAGAATGAGCCGTGGGTTGCCAACACCCATTGCTTTGGCCTGCCTGCGCCGCCCCTCCTTGTACTATTATCTCGTTCCGGCCGGTGAGGCCTGTGCTGCAAAGTTGCAAGTTGCATGTACCTCCCTCTATGGCGGAGATTTCCAGCCCCACCATGAGCTTCCTGGCTGGTCCCATATTCCAGAGCTTTAGTCACAGGACTGGCCATTAGTCATCCCGGAGCAGCTCCTCCACCCGGGTGCGCCGTGGACCACCAAAATTTTCTCATGGACCACCAGTGGTCTGCGGACCACTGGTTGGTGACCTCTGAACTATACAACCCAGACAACAGGCTTGGCAACAAAATCAACTTAAGGCTACATTACACAATCTTGAAAGCCTGGTAGCATTTTCTCTTCTCTGTGTCTTTATTTATCTAGTTATTAAATTTATGTGCCATCCATCTCACACTGTTGAAGCAACTCTCTTACATCAAAGAGAGTCAACACAGGGCAATATTAGTTTCTTTCTCACATTTAGTTTCTGGCCACATCTTCATTGTCATAACTAAACTCTTCAATTCTCTTTCACCAATAATACATTTATTCCAAAATTTATTTCTCTGTACTTCATATGTGATGTCCCAGGAACATCTGCAGCTGTATGAAGCATGACTTGAGAGGTGGCAATATAATGTTTCTATAGCTGTTTTCTCTAGTTATGCCATAATGCATACCCTGTGCAAAGGAACAGTACTATTAAAAGACATATTAACGGTGATTTTCCTACCTCCAGAAAAGTCTTGATTGGAATCATTATTAACCAGACTATCTAGATTCCATGAAAGTTTTTATGACAGTATGCAAGATGGCAGACAGGAAATCAGTATCCCCAAATGATTTGCTTTTAATACCAATATGAACTAGCAAATGGATATAGAAACAATCAATTTTTCAGTTTCAGAAGATTCCCTTCTCTACAGCCCATCACAAATTTAAATATTCATTGATTCACTGCTGCCTCCTGTTATCCGTGCAATCCAATAAAATATGCTTCTAAAAGGATTTTTGCATGGAAAGTATTCATCCACTCACAATGTTAAAATGCTCTCTTTAAGATGAATAAGCAGTTCAGAGTTAACTGCAGCATAGAGCCGAGGTTGTTTAGGAACTTTTAGCTGCTTCAGACTTCACAGCAGGAGATGGAAAGAAAATTAGCTTATTTGATTTATGCCTATACTTAAAGAGGTAGAAATAATGTAATTGCTGCTGTTGGATTGAGTGGTAATATTCAGCCTGAAAGTAGAAATATTTCTCAGTTTTCTAAGAAGTAAAAGTGCTAGACCATGACCTCAATTTATATATATGCAGAAAGGTTAGTTTTTAAGAATCTGAGAAAATGTTTCAAATGGACTTATTGTTCAAAGCACAATGTGATTCATACATGCAGTTCGAACAAACTGAAGACCATTTTCCTTTTTGGTTTTGCATTTTGGCACCCAAAACCTTGCCTTTGATCTTAACATCTCATAATTTCCTTTAAGCGTGTTTTTATTTGCTTGTTTATTGTTGTTCAACAATAAACCATACTATAAAATTTTTAAACACAGTTTGCTCAGTAAAAATAGATAGCGCATTGGTGTTTGCTATCTTCAAGAATGTACTTTCCATGATTACACATTAAAGAGTATTTACTTACAATATTGATATAGGAAACTCAGAATTTCAATTCATTTAACTTTATAGAACATGCCTTTCCCAAAAAAGCAACATTTCCATATTTTGAAGTTTATTTAAGCTATGTATAAACGGAAACAGAAAAGGGAAACTACGTAGATGAAGCAGCCATGTTGATTCCTGCAATATTGCCATCACTTTTCTTCATCACTAGTTCAGGTAATGGAAAATGTAATTCAAGGCAATACTGCCTGCAGTTAGAAAAAGTTATCATCATCATCATCATCATCATCATCATCATCATCATCATCATCATCATCATCATCACAAACAACAACAACAAAGCTTACTACTCTGATAACTTTTTGAAACATTTGCAAAGTGCTCTACAATATTTTTTCCTTCTGAGCTGATGATCTGGGCATAAAATGTCTGTCTCTCATTATTATCTATATGCAATGGTGGGATCATGCCGGTTTAACAACCGGTTCGGTGATCGTGCGCTTCGATAAACTGCGTGTGCAGTATTAAAAAAACCCTACCTTCCGCGTTGCTGCTGGGGCGTAACACAGCTGAAGCGCAGCAATCCGCTGGGCCACGCTAATCAGCTGAGAAGATATAGGTGAGTTAAGCGCAGGGGCGGGTGGGCGGGCCCAGCTGATCATCGGAGCGAACCGGTTTGCTCACAGCTGATCATCAGAGCTACCAGTCCGCCCAAACCGGTAGAATCCCACCCCTGTCTATATGTATCTCTATGCATGAACCTATAAAATAAAGCTGACTAACAATGACAGGCTGAGTCTACCATCCTTCAGGAAACTGACACAGAGGATATTGGTTGATTGGAAAAGCAAATACTAAAGGCTTTTCCATTAAAATGCATTTGGAATATTACAACAAATTAAATCCTTTACTGATTAGCTAGCACCACCACTAAGATTTTATATTCTTAGGGTATGTTGCTGCAAAAGTGGCTAAATTGTGCAAGGTTGTGTTGCATGAAAAAAGCTTGGTAGTCATTGCCTTAGCCATTTCCTGTATCAGAATGGTGGTATTAGTGGAAAGATCTGCAATAGACCACATAAGAGTTTTGACTGCTCTTTCAAACAAACATCTGTTTGCTTAGGGGGGCTTTGTTCCTGTTATTATGGCCAGAGTGGGGGGGGGGGAGAAATGTGTGTTGTTTTGAAACAGGATATAGAAGATATACCAATTAATGTCTAGCTGATTAATAAGAGAAAGCCTTGTTTTGCCTTTAATTCATTTGTAAGTCCTCCAGATCCATGAAGAAGTAAATATGCCAATTCTAGTAAGGCTTTAGTAATCTTAGAGGATAGTCAAGTCAGGTTGTGCTTTGTCTTCATTGTAAAGTTGGATGATTTAGTTGAATGGGAGATAATCATCTAGAAATATCCTAAGCTGATGAGTATAAATAGAATGGAATAAAATAAAACTTTGGTATCCTTCAACAAAATTGCTCCAAACTTGACATGGTAATTCTTAAGCCAATCTTAAGTGAGTTAGTTGTTTCATATCTGAATCACTGAGATAAGAGCATTCATCTGTCTGTCTGTCTGTCTGTCTGTCTGCCTGCCTGCCTACCTACCTACCTACCTACCTACCTACCTACCTACCTACCTATCTATCCATCTGACTAGTTCTTAATAGTTAGAATTCAGTGTTGGACACTGACTGAAATACATGTCTTTACTGAAATAAGACTATGGCTGCTTGTGTAGGCAAGTGCAATGCTGAACGGATCTAGTTAAAACTGATCTAGCAAGGATGATTATGATTATTACATTTTTATATGGATATACATATAATTCAAGGCTGCACAACAACATTCCTGCCTCCCGTTTTCCTCACAACAGCAACCTTGTGATGTGGATGGGGCTAAGAGAGAGAGTAAATGGCCTAAAGTCACCCAGCCAGCTTTCATTAATAAGGGAGGCCTCAAACTCACAGGTTCTTAGTGTCTACAAATTGACCACGAACCTTTCCTCTTCATATAAAACAAACAAAACACCATTTTCAAAAAGGGAAGTGGTGAACCACATTTGAAAATACATACTGTTAAATATCCGGAGTGCTCTATAAGTATACCACTTCCCTTTTTATTATAAAGTATCTTTAAGTACAAAAGTTGTCATTTTCCAGAGTGCAGTCAGATGTCTGAAATCCCACTGTTCACATGATTCCACATCTAGTAGTCAATAGAAGTTTTCATTAGAGGTGATGCCATGCCTATACTTCCAGGTTCAGAAATACAAAAAGCATAATAAATTATTGCTCCAGCAATGCTCAAACCAAGTGAGAGATTTAACCGTTCCAGAGGCAGGCCAGTATCTCAGCTCCATGTCAAAACATAAATGCAATAGTCTTGTGTCCTATTCTTCATGAATCAAGATAATCATAAGTATGGTAGAAAATCAAAGTAAGTCCTCTTTTATAGGAGCTAAATGGTGAGTTTGACATAATAGGTTGCTAAAATAGAAATTTATTATTAGTGCAAATAATTTTTATAATTCATACACTTGTGTTCCATATAGTTCTATTCAGAATACAGACTAGTATAATCTGTAACTGATAAAGATATCAAACTTATGTAGAATAGAATTATGTAACACCAATTCTTAAAGAATTCTTAAAGTGAGTTATTAGGAGCATTTCAAAATGCTGTTATTACTGTATAAGGTACTAGGTAGTTGAGAATCCAAGTATTTTAAATTCTCCAGCATCAGCTGCAGCAAAATTAGCCTGGGACCAATTTGCATCAGGTTTGTTGCTATGGCGTACCATTTGATTATCTGGAGTGGGGTTTTTTCAATTCCAGGGCGCCAGTCATGGAACTCTCCTCAGGAAAGTATGGCTGACACTATCTAGATTTAGTTATCGACTGAAAATGTAATTGGTCATGATCATATGACCATTTGCAAATAGTAATAGGATGCCTTTTTATTGCTTTATTTATTGTAATTATTCAATACTCTGCCTAAGCTCTCTAGGAAGAGTAAATTAGAGGTATATTAATAACAAATTACTAGCCACTCAACTCCAATGAACGCTATTTTTAAAAATATTGTTAAAATCCAACTGGGATATTATATTGTGATTCTATATCAGCTATAAATAAAGTGATATAAAGTGATAGCAGAATAGAAAATGCTTCCAACATGGTTTTAGGTAAAGAAAATGAACTGATAAAATTCCACATCCTTCCAAATCTGTTCCTTGGTGAAAAGCACTTTATTAGTGCAATATGGAAATGTGCATAGTTATTTTTATAGTTTTATTGTATATTTACAATTTAAACAATAAAAATAAAACTAAAAAAAAAGAATTAAAAGAAAAAATAGTCCAGAAAAGAGAGAAGATGGAAAGTATAAAAAAATGTATACTTGATAACAAGTATAAATAATTTTAGTTACATATCAACCTAAAATACAACAAATGTGCTTTCATTTATCATACAAACATAGTGGGCTACGATTTTTGTTTCCTGCATCTGGAGAAGTAATTTTGAGAGTTAAATCTTTGCTTTAAACCTGCATTTGGCTTACACAGATGTAGAAAGTTGTACGCAAAAGTTTAGAAACCTTTATCAAATTGTATATTTTAAAGAAACCATGAAGGACAGAACTTAAACCACAACTGCTCTCAGCAAATTTGATTCCCACCAATATTTCTATATTTATCGGTACAAAGCACATTGCTTCAAAATGTGCCAAGTTATCTAATTTTTCGTTGCATGCTTTAAATCCGTGTTTTTAACACTTACAAAATTAAGATGCGTGAACTTCAAATTCTAGAAAAAGTTGCTGGGGGGGAATTCTGGAACTTGAAGTCCACACAGCGGTGAAATCTACTTATCTTCCCTACCGGTTCGGAAGTGCATGATTTTTCACCCTCTGTGCATGTGCAGAAGGCTTTATGCACGCACAGAGGGTTAAAAAAAGAAATGGTGGCGTCCGGGCGGTTGGGCAGAGCCTCCGAACCACAGGTGGCCGCCGCTACCAGTACACCTGAACTGGTAGCATTTCACCCCTGACTCCAACAAACGGTGGGTTGCTCCCTTGCCGGTGCGCTGCACGTGCATCTCCATGCTTTGGGTGTGCACGCGCTCGCTACACGCGTGCGCCCCCTCGTGTGATTTTGCTTCTGCGCATGCATGGAAGCAAAATCGCGCTGAAATCTCACGAGGGGACACGCACACACGAGATTTCTGCGTGATTTTGCTTCTGCGCATGCACCAAAATCTCACCAAAATCTCTCACGCGCGTGCATCCCCTCGCGAGATTTTGGCGCTATTTTGCTTCCGCGCATGCGCAGAAGCAAAATCGCCCAAAAATTCACGGGAAAAAATGGTGATGCGCACGATGGACCGGCAGAGAGGGCTCCGGAGTGGTCGCGCGCAAATTGCGCAATCGGCCGCTCCCTACCGGAGCTGTGCACCGGGCAGCTCCAGCAGGAACTCACCTCTGGTCCACACATCTTAAAAGTTTGAGAAATACTGTTTTAGATGATGATGAATTTTAGGATAACCTATCTGTTGAATAGACAGTACCAGTCTATGACACCTGATGGAAAAGCCAAGTTTTTATAGCTTCCCAGAAGGCTAAGACAAGCTTTCCACTGTTCCATTAATGTCCCACAGTCAGTGAAGAAATTCATGCTGAAAAGTGATTGGATATTTCAGCAACATGATGATCTGAAAAGACCTGCCACCAAATCAACCATGAAGTACTTTGCAGAGAAAAAAAAACCCTAAAGGTTTTAGAATGGCTTTCACAGTCTCCGGACAAAAGTAATTGAACTGCAGGCAATTGTAACTGCTTTTTCAGACCGTTGTAACTATTTGACCTGTTGTAGCCTTTCTGATTGCTTCAGTGAAACTCATTCGTCCCAATAGCAATCAGCATCAGGTATAGCATGCAAGAAAATGGCAGTGGTTGAGAGTAATAGCAAAAGCAAACAGAGCTGTACCAAAATTCTTTTGCAGGTATGTTCATTCTAGCAATCCATCTCAGTCACTAACAAAATAAATGACTATCTCCCTTCTTCTAAATAATTTCAATAATTAATGAAAGACAAACCAAGTTTTTTTTTTTAAAAAAAACAGCTATCTGCAATAGTATTTCAAGATGGTATGGCTAGCTCAGAGGTGGGTTCCTCCCAGTTCGGACCGATTTGCCTGAACCAGTAGCAAACCACTGATGTCACCGAACTGGTTCGGTCTGGGCGGTCCGTGGGCGCTGCCATCTTTTGTTTGAATTTTATTTTTATTTTTTGGGAATTTCCCCCCGGGTTTTTTCCCTTCTGCACATGCGCAGTGCCAGAAACTCAGCTTCTGCGCATGTGCAGAAGAAGTTTCTGGCACTGCGCATGTGTTGCCATCTTGTTTTTGGCTTTTTTGCTTTTTAATTTTTTGGTACTGCGCATGCACACGCGAAGCGTGTGCGCCCATGAGGCGTGGCCACACGGCGTGAGAGGAAGCGAACTGGCAGCGAGGTAAGTTAGAACCCACCCCTGGGCTAGCTACTAGTTTCTCAAATCCAAATTGAAAAGGACTATTTAAACACCAACGTAATATAATTGTGTATACTGTATTGTTTTTATTAGTACTCACTTCCTGATAAAGAAATCTGATAAATTTAGAGCTGATATTTGTCTTGACTAAAATACCTCAGACAGACAGATTACAGACCTCAAAGCATTTCCTGCAGTCTAGTTTGTACAGCAGCAAGAGAAAAGCTATTTCAGCATAAAGAAAATGTATTCCTCTCATCTCTACTCACAGATAAATCTTTTAATTAATGATAGGCAGGGCAATCAGGAAAAAAGTCCTTGATTTACTAGCAGTGAGTTATGTTTTGGTTTGTAAATGTTAGTAGTTTTAATAGTATTTAATGTACACTTTTTAACTTTTTCTGTTTTCAAAAATTTCATTATGAGTGAATGCCCTGTCTCAGAAAACTCCATATACTAGAGTCTCTGAGAATATTATTGTTTGCTAGCAATTTCCTGCCATGTAAGAATGGATTATATCTTGTTTTTCCTGCCATGGTATTTTTAATTTTAAAAAGACAATTTATTAGAATAATTTAGACCAGTTCTTGATCTGCATTTGTGGATAAGGCAAGAAAGAATTAGAATTTTTACATATAAAACCTTTTTTTGAAGTTTCTCAACATCAGATGGAGTCAACTTGAAAACTGGAAAAAGAAAACTAATGCCATGAGTGCCTTAGTTATGCCTCTTCAGAATAAAGCTTTTTTTCCTTTCTTTTATCTCGTTATATACGTACTAACTTACCAACTACTAACTAATTTCTTTCAAGCATGCCTACATTGAAAAATATTGGAACTCAGTTATTTTTATTAGATGAGTTTCTAATGAATAAATATTTATGTGTTTATTTCTTTATTTTAAAATTAAAATTCTGTCATCTCTAGATAATATAATATTAATATAATTATAATATTAGAATAGATAATATGATTATGAGATCATATTTTACTAAATGTTTAAATGTTGCTATAGTTCAATATTGTTGATTCTAAGATGCAAAAATAAAGTAGATTCCATGTTATTTGTGAGATACAGTCATATTTCAAAGCTAGCAGTGATCTGAAAGAACTTGAAAAGTTCGTGCTTTTTTTTGTACATAGTGGCTTCTTTTTTGTTTGACATGATGTAATTGTTGATGGAAGGATAGTCTATGTTTAGTCAGCTAATTCTAGGAGGTTGGAATTTATGACATAACCATTTTGAATTTAGAAAACCTGAACTAATATTTCCAGCTTCATGTTCGTCTGAGTTAGGTACCCCTTAATTGATACCTTCAACATGAATTGGTTGATCTCCTATCAATCTCAGCCAACATGACATTTGGCTAACAATAATGGAAGTTGTAGTCAAATATATCTGGATGATGCTGAATTAGAAAAGGCTGTCTGGGATAGCAAAAGAAATAATATATTTTATTTAGGAAAAAGCAAGCAAACAATAAGACTATATAGGGAGTGTCAAAAGAACAACATAATCTAATCTAACCATTATAATGTGTACCATGTATCATTTAGTTTTAGAATTTGTCTTTCAAGAAAAGGCTGAAGAATTTTGGGTAAAAATCTTACATGGTGTAAGAAGTCCAGTGGGATCAACTGTTTACTAGATCCTTCACAGACAAAAATGAGATTGAAGATTAAAGATTGGTCCTGTAGAGTAGTCTTGGGAACAGATTCCTAAAATAAAATGACAGATAATTTTGCTTTAAGTCTGAATCACAATGACAAGAAGGCAGCAATTAGGATTTAGACAGCACAGGTCAAGGTAGAGACCCAGATGAGAGAAATTGCATTTCAGAAGCCTTCTACCCACTGACATTCATAGCCTCACTTTCAGTATCTCCACTTCTAGCTCTTTATAGCAGATTGATACAGAGGGACTGCAGAAACGAATGAAATTACATGTCAGTTCTAATAACTCACAGCATACTACTGAAAGTTCAGAAATTATTTTCTAAGCATGGCAGAAGAAGAGAAAGTAGAAGTTTATTTTAGAACCAAATTAATCTTGCTTGCACAGGGTTGCACGTTAAAAAAATTGGAGCTCCAATAAAATAAAATAAAATAAAGATAGTTTTTGGCATGTGATGGGAATGTACCATTCTATAAAACCCATGGGGTGTATTGGCTAGCACTTCATATCAGTCCGGTTTTTGATTACCTAGAAGTTTTCTAACATTTGCATTGTCAATACAAAGTTAGCATTTCAGTTTGAAAAGTGTATGACATGCAAATTTGATTATATCTGGGAAGTTTGAATTAAATTCTAGTTCACCCACAAACTTCTAAAATAAGCTTACGTAAATCATAGTTCATCAACTTCAGTTCCAGTTTTAATTCAGTTGAATTAAAAATAAAAGGAAGATAATCTGTATTAGTTATTGATTTGGGCCCAAAATGTGGGATCTTCCTGCTTGAGATATTGATTATATTTTTATGTTGCACTTAAACAAAACTTTAAGTAGAAATATATTGAACTAAAATATTCAACATCATAAAAATCGGTATCCGTGCTAATCAAAGACTCACCCCTAACACCATTTCTTATAATGTTTGCTTGTTTTATCTTTTTTGATATCTTAAAGGCATCTTTTAAAAAAAGATAGGCATGGAATTGATTACAAAATAAACTAAATTAAAAAATTTAAATTTAAATCCTCACAATTATCTGTAAAAAAACAGATGTACCAACAACAAACTCATCCACCTGAAAATTAAAATATGTACATTAAAAAAATTAAAAGGCATACCAAGAACTCGTTGGAATAAACGGAAACCAGAAACTTAAGATTCAGATCAGAGCCTTGAAGAAAAAGTGGCTGTGCAACAACAATATTAAAAACTTTTTATCCTTGTGAACCCCCAGAATCAATTTTCAGCTTTTCATTTGCATTGATAATCTCCGCATTAGTCACGCGCAGGCCATGCCCACCCCAGCTCCGTGAATGGGAAAAATGTAGCAAAACGTCACATGATGGCAACGTGATGCTGAGAGTTTGACACCCGTGTTCTAGATGATATTAGATTGAGCCTTTTGGGACATAATTAATCAATGAACTTTTCCCTTTATTTAGACTTGCTTTCTTAATTATCCTACAATATTTCTTCAAGCAGTACTTTTAATGAACTCAGCAGGGTGGGATTCAGCCGGTTTGGACCAGTTTGGACAAACCAGATGTTAATTTTAATCTGGTTTGCTGAACCAGTTGTTACAAAGACTGGCTGACCCCGCCCACCCTGTCCCTCCCAGGAGTCTCCACATGGCTCATTTTGGATGCCAGGTAAGTGCAGGGAACGTGCGGAGGCTCTGGGAGGGCAAAAAATGGGCCTACCGGAAGTCTGGAAACTGGCCTGTTTCCGGCCTCCGGAGGGCCTCCAGAGCCCGGGGAGGCCGTTTTCACCCTCCTGGAGGCTCGAGGAAAGCCTCCAGAGCATGGGGAGGGCAAAAACGCCCCCCACCGTAATGCAGGAGGCTGAGTAGGCTACGCCCCCATGGCCATGCCCACCCAGCAACCGGGCAGCGAACTGGTTGCTAAAATTTTTCAATCCTACCCCTAGTATTCAGTATATTACAAATTCTTCAGTGACCCCTTGGCCTTTATTGCTGCAGAGTGATGTCTGGTGCTGAAGACATCTGAAGTGAAAAGTGTGGTGGTCAAGTGGTGTGTCTCTCTGTGGGGTATTGTAAGTTCCATTTCTCTTTGTTTGACTTTATTTTGTTGCCAATTGAAGAAGAGGAAAATGAAAAATGGGAAAAATGGAGCCAACTTTTCATGAAGAGTCCTGAAATGTGTTGGTAGTAATTTCAGTGGCTCACTTTTTGCTTGCAACACTACAAAATCATTTTTCAAATTTCTGAATAGTTTTGTATGTTAAAATAGTTTCTGTGCCTCTTCCACCACTTTCTGTTTGATTCACAGTGGGTTGATATGGACTACTACTACTACTGTATATGTTCCCCTGCCTTTTAAAGGAGTATGTTCTGTGAACTTCCTAATCTTTCAAATAAATTAATATTTGTTCCTTTTGCCACTTCACACATCATAGGAGAACAATGCCTCAAGTGATTAGGATACTGAGTTGGAGATTGGCAAGCCCGTGTTCGAGACCCAAATGCTGCCATGGGGCAGGATGAACTCCTGCTGGGGACATGAAAGGAGCCCTGAGCAACAGTGATGTCACCAGCTAATCCTTTCAACCTGAAAGCGCTTTGGTGCCTCCTACACAAGTGTGATGCAATTTTTTCCTTCTAGAACATCATTGTTGCCAAATCTTGTAAGCAGCGGTGAGTTCCTCCTGGTTCGGACCAGTTCATCAGAACCAGTAGCGACCCGCTGGTGACGTTACGATGACATCACCGAACCGAATCAGTTGGTACTGGTCCGTGGGTGCCGCCATCTTTTTAAGAATTTTTTTTTATTTTTTTTCCGAATTTTTATTTATTAATTTTTTTTCTTCTGCACATGCGCAGAAGCCGAGTTTCCAGCACTGTGCATGCGGTCACCATTTTGTTTTTGGTGTTTTTTTTAATATAATTTTTTCAGGGTTTTTTGTACTGCGCGTGAGCGCAAAGCGCACATGCACCCACGTGGCATGGCCACACAGAGCGTGAGGAAGCGAACCGGCAGCGAGGTAAGTTCTAACCCACCGCTGCTTTTAAGGATTTATGTCATATCTAGTTAAAACCTCTAGTTTCTGAAAAGTAGAAGAGACGTGTTCTTGAAATGCTGTCCAGCTGTCTTCTTGGGCTACTAGTTTCTCATGTGCTTCTGGATTTCAGAATAAACCATATGTTTCCAGGGCAGGTTTGCTTGTTCAACCCTCTGTCAGCTAAAACTTTATTTGATGCCTTTTTGTGTAGGATTTTATTGCCTACACAGTTTCACAAACTTCTGACTTTTGTCAGTTTGGAAAACTTTTCTTTCCACCACTCTGAAATCTGCTTTGTCTTCAGTTGGCCTTTCCCTATTCACCTCCTAAAACTCTGAAATCTCATAAATAAGACAGTTGCAGCTGATGTAAGCGCAACATATATTAACAAAGTGAGGCTTCTGGGTGAGCTTATAAATTGAAACAGAATATTCACTTATTTTAAATCTTGACCTCTGACTCACAAATTACTGTTTGTGAGGAACTTTCTGTTCCTAAAGAAGGATGATTGCAACCCACTTTTCTGGTTTTGTATGCAATCTGTAGAATAAATATTGGGAACATGACAGAGGGCCAGATTCCCCAATGAAAAAGAAAAAGTAGGAGCCACGCATATAAATATGCATCACTCCTGAAGCAGAGGTGTAGCCCAGTAAAGATTCCCCCCCCCTAGCACTGAGCTGCTGAATTTTTACCTCTTTCAAATGTGTTGGCAGCGAATTTCAAGCTATGGCATGAGAGTACCAGAAGTGCCTCTGCAGGGAAAAAATGGAATTTTCTTTACAAGTCATAGATCTCATTATGCAACATGAAGGGATGGATGATATGCTAATTTTTTCACAAAGACCTACTCATCTAATGAAATCAATACATTCAAACATACTGTACAGTGACTATTTTTTATGCATGGCAAAATGCATAAACCTCACAATTTAGGAAAAAATAAATAAAAAAATAACTTCTATAATATTGTATGAAAGATGAAAAATAGAACCAAACAACTGACATATTCAATAGGATATTACTTAGATATAATTCTAAGCAAATCCTATATCAAGCTTTCTGACAGTGAGTTTTGAATGAATGTGACAGGTGGTGCCTTTATAGTTATGTGAAAGCACCTAGAAACCACACAGGATTTCATGCAATTTATTTCTATTTGCAGTTTTCGATTATTCTCTACAGATAGAACAGTGGGAGAGAGCTGAGTCTTATAAGTGTGCAATCCGAATCTATTATGATCAAAGGTCATTTTGGTGCTCACTGCAGCAGGATGTGGGTTATATCGACTGATCTCATTTATTGAGGAATTAGTTGTCACTGCCTTTGGGAATGTTTCCTTCAGAAGCCACATGTAAAATTAATAGGACGGTAATCTGGTGTTGTGCAGTATCTTGTTGTACACTTGTATAATTCAGATTCATTCAATGAGGTTTATGCAGGAGATATTCCCACTGTCTTTCCTTTTCATCTCACCCTTCATGGATTGTGTGTGTGTGTGTGTGTGTGTGTGTGTGTGTGTGTGTGTGTGTGTGTGTGTGTGTATTCATTCATCTTTTCACCCATCTCTCTTACATGATTTGTAAGAGACTGAATAAATAGGGGTATATAGACACGGACGGGGATACACACACACACACACACACACACACACAGAGAGAGAGAGAGAGAGAGAGAGAGAGAGAGAGAGAGAGAGAGAGAGAGAGAGAGAGAGAGAGAGAGAGAGAGAGAGAGAGAGAGAGAGAGAGAGAGAGAGAGAGAGAGAGATGGTTATCCTGCATAAGATTTATGACAGAATGAAAAACTATTTCTTAGAATGTTAACAGTAATATCAAAGGAAGGCAACCAAAGGAAGCCAGCTTGGTGCAATGGTTAAACCATCAGGCTTGAAATTGGAAGACCATGAATTCTAATCCCACGTTAAGCACAAAGCCATCTTCTCAGCCTAGAAAAAAAGGCAATCCACTTCTGAAAAAAACTTGCCAAAGAAACTGCAGAGGCTCATCACCAAGGTTAAAAACTAACTTGAAGGTACCCCCCCCCAAAAAAAGGAAAGAAAAAGAAAGAAAAAGAAAAAAAGGTAACAAAAAAGTGCCTCAGGTCAATTGGCAAAATGCATTCTGAACATTAATAAAGTCGGTGAATCACGAACCTTAGCTTTACCCAGTGGTGGGATTCAAATAATTTAACAACCGGCTCTCTGCCCTAATGACCAGCTGGGTAGGCATGGTTGGGTGGTCATGTGACTGACTGGGTGTGGCTAACTCAACATCACTCATGTCAAGGGGCGCTTCGCCTCGCCTGGCTTCTCATGACCGTGGGGATGCTGCAACAGTCGTAAGTGTGAAAAATGGTCATAAGCAGTGGTGGGTTGTTCCCAGTTCGGACTGATTCTAAGAACTGGTAGCGCCGGCAGTGGGAGGCTCTGCCCACCCGCCCCGGGACGCTTCTGTGCATGCGCAGAAGTGTCACATGTGAGCGAACTGGTAGTAAAGGGTTTTAGAACCCACCACGGGTCATAAGTCACTTTTTTCAGTGCCATTGTAACTTTGAATGGTCACTAAATGAACTGTTGTAAGTCAAGGATTACCTGTACAAAAACACGAAAAACTTCTTTGCAAAAATTCTGCCCTAAATACCAATCATTAGATTAGAAATACCTGCAATCCGGAGTTACAAATCAGGCAGGGTGCCGGAGCACCTTGAGGAATTAAAATAGTTAAAATGCAATGACAACTATCAGCAGCCAACTCTTGCTCATAAAGTGAAACTCTTTAGCAGAAAGGTCATTTAAGCTCTCCAGAAAGTGGTGGGCATATTTGGGCTACAAAATTCTGAGCTAAAGAGACAAATTAACAAATTATATAGGGGACCCAGGTTCAAGCCTGCCAAGATTGTCAGGATCATAGTAAAATTAGTACATGCCACAGATATCTAAATAAACTTCAAGCCTGGTGCCATGTTACTAAGCCTTATTATAATGAGAAAACTAAAACGAATTGGAGGATCCACACCCCTACCTCCTCTTTTTTAAATCTTACTATCAGTGAGCAATCATGTGCCTTGGCCACTCCAAAGCAATGCAAAGGCACCTTTAGGACAGCCATGACCTGGATGACTGAAGAATCCCCATAGGCAAGAGACTCTTGTGCTCAGTGAACTGACAAAGCAGCCTTTCACACCCAGGAGAAGCAATCCTTAGATCCATTTGCACCACTTAAAGATACCAGCTGGTCTCACGCACCTCACAAGATATACTAAGGAAATCACACAGATTCAAGGAAAGGATCACATGCCCCCAGAAAGGCAGTAAAAAATCAGTGCCAAGCTTGCATCCTGCCTCTTGGAAATACACCCCAAAAGGACAGTATCAAAAACCACTAAAGCAGTGTAAAAAGCTTAAAACAACCCTTCCCATTAAGAAAGTCAAGCCCTTAATAAAGCAAAGCAAAGTACCAGTAAAGAAAAAAAAATTGTGAGAAGCTCAGGCGACAGTAAATCTGGGCTTACTGCCAAGAACCTTTAGCTGTTACAATATAATAAGGCTTAACCAAGATGCAATTTCTGTAAGCAGGGCAATAACTGGTTCTCCGAACTGCTCAGAAAGTTAACCAACAGTTCTCCCGAATAGGTACGAACTGGCTGAATCCCACCACTGGCTTTACCTAGTGGTAGTGGCTACAAAATCACCAGTTTGTAGAAGGTTTAAATAGCAGCAGACACTAAAAAGCATTCCTGGGCTCTGCAGGAAGTTTTTAAAAAAGCAATTTTAAAAACATGAAGCAGAAGGAACAGAGCAAGTATCAGGTACCCAAAGCTTTTAAATACTGCACACAAAAAAATTATTTTTGCATTGTAACAAAACCCATGCACTGAAGAGAGTTTAGAAAAATGAAATGAAAATACCCCCCCCACCAATATTTCTTCATTCCGCATCAATATATGATAATATATGGAATATATTCTATCCATTTGGTTGATAAACGATAAAAAAGATCAGCTTACTCCTTAGATTTAATTACCATTTTGAAATGGTTTAAAAGATTTGTCACAGTTCATATGAGAAATTAACTCTGTTTTAACAGATCAGGTTTGCCTCTTTACTTTACTTTTCCCATGCATGCAATGGAAAGAAAGTATTTCAGAATTGGCCTATATTTATTTAAAAATTTTTTTAGGAAATTGACAAGAGGGGATGGGTGAGACAAACAGGGCTAAATATTTTCTCTAACTTGCCCTTATCTTCTTTTTTCCTTACTCTTATTCCACTGTCAGAAATTCATTCATTCATTCATTCATTCTTATATGCATATGCATATACATATACTTTTTAACTGTTTCAATCTTTAAAAAGCTTTTATTAGAGTGGGGAAGGTTGTGAATGTTGCCACATGACTTATAAGTAAGGTGACCAGATTTTAATATTTGTAAAGCGGGACACCGTTGATGGGGGGGTTTCTAGGGGAGCAAGACGGGAGGAGTCCGTCTCTCTTATCCTGCAGCTTTGTGCACCCCCCCAAACACCCCCCCTTCATCAGAGCCAGGGGTGGGTTCCTACCGGCGCAGGCTTACCTGTTCGTCGCCGCAGAGCCGAAGAAGCTGGTGGCGTTTGCGGCGTGGGGCTTTCCCCGCCCGCTTTCCCCAGCCGCCGGGACGCCGCCATTTGCATTCTTTTGCCCTCTGCGCATGCACAAAGTGTTCCGCTTGCACAGAGGGCAAAAGAATGCAAATGGCGGTGGCCAGGGAAAGCGGGCAGGGGAAGCCCCGCGCCGTGAATGCCACCAGCTTCTTCGGCTCTGCGGCGATGAACAGGCAAGACCGCTGCTGCCCCTCTCACTGCCCTCCCTCCCCGCCTGGCAGGAGGAGGCAGGCAAGGCAGGAGGCAGAGGGGTGTGCAGGGCAAATTCAAATTAAAAAAGCGGTACTTTTTTGAAACGCCGCGGGACGCGGGACAAATTATTAAAAAGCGGGATGTCTGGTCACCTTACTTATAAGAGACAATCCAGTATCTGATTTCCTAGTCCCTGGGCATTCTTTTCCTTCCATGGAAAATCTAATCTTAGTTTCCAGGCATCTTAATATAAATTTGTTCCATTCTTGAATTTGCTGAATTAGCCTCTACCTGCAATTCCCAAATTGTGTGCTATGGCTCCCCAGGACATCCTTGTAGGGGCACCATAGGATACTTTAAATTTAAGGAGCACAGTGATTCTCAACATCTGAAGTATTAGCTCTGGGTAATACTTGCTCCTGAGGTGATACCTATAAACCTGCAATTTTTTATAAATTTTGGGTTTCAAATTTCAGTTTTAGAAAAACATTATAATTTGTATATTGATAGTAATATAACATAAGAATATAAGAGAAAGCCTGCTGGATCAGCTGAGGACCCTCTCAATCCAATGTTTAGTCTCTCACAGAGGGGCACTCAGGTGGAGATACATCCATCCAGGATTGGGTTCTAACTTACCTCGCTGCCGGTTCGCTTCCTCCCGCGCATTGTTGCCGCATCTCATGGGCACGTGCGTGTTACGCGCACACGCACATGTACAGTTCTGAAAAATCCGTTAAAAATTTTTAAAAAATTAAAAAGCAAAAAACAAGATGGCGACCGCATGCACAGTGCCAGAAACTTGGCTTATGCACATGCTCAGAAGGGAAAAAATAAAAAAAAATTCTTAAAAAAATTCTTTAAAAAATTCTTTAAAAAAAGCCGAAAACAAGATGGCGACCACATGCACAGTGCCGGAAACTCGGCTTCTGCACATGCTCAGAAGAATTTTTTTTAAAAAAATTCAAAAAAAAGATGGCGGCACCCACAGCCCGGCACCGACCAAACCGGTTCCATGACATCATCGTGACGTCACCAGCGGGTCGCGAACTGGGAGGAACCCCCCTCTGCATCCATCTCTTGCACCCAACCAGGTGGGACCACTGCTTTTTATCAATATATCCAATTAATCTATATAAATAAGTTAAATAACTAAGTAAAATAAAACCATCCAAGTTTCTGACCATCCATAAGCACAGATTAATTATGGGTTGTGCAAAGTATATTTAAGCCACACTATTATTGCTATTGTGTAAATAGATTTCTTATATCAGATGTAAAGTTATTCTAACATTTTCTGCTATTTAATCAAAACTACATATGAGGCAAATGAAAGAAGGCAGCATAAAACTTTAAACTTTTCACTATCCCATAGGAAAAGCTGCTCCAGCAGACTGAATTAAAAAGAGAGAAAAAGAGTCTGCTGACAACTTTGATTATTTATAAACATGTAGCCACAAAAGCAAACCAACTGAGACTGATTTGTATGATGAATTCTGAAATCAGAATTTGATAAAGCGAGAGTTGTTCTCAATGGTGCATAATTTAATTGTGCATAAATAGATGCTAGGATAGTAAGGCACTGAATATCATATTGATTTTCAGTGTTTCCAAATATGTCAATTAAAACATAATTAATATTAATATGAAATTACCACCATGAGATAATATTGTGTTCATTTAAGTTATTCCCTAAGTTGATTTATAAAACTGATTAAAATAAAAATGAGTTTATATATTTGCTTTCAGTAGCTAAATCTAAACATTCTTGTTAACGAAAGATAGGACAGAATTGTATAAGAGGTAGTCCTCAACGTACCACCATCATTGGGACCAATATTTCCATTGGCAAGTGAGGTGGTTAAGTGAGTTGAGTGTGTGGTTTTACAACCTTTTTTGCTATGGTTGTCAAGCAAATCACTGCAGTTGTTAAGTAATCAGGTGTTTGTTAAGTGAATCCGGCTCCTTGAATTGACTTTGCTTCAGGGGTGGGCTCCTCCCAGTTCGGACCAGATCGCCTGAACCATTAGCAACCCGCTGGTGATGTAATTTTGGCGTCACGGATCCGGTTCTGTCTGTGCCGGTCCGTGCTCGCCGCCATCTTTTTTTCTGAATTTTTGGCCGATTTTCCTGTGTTCACAGCGTTGTGTGCTTTGAAAAAAGCCCTCTCGCCCACCCCCGGGTTAATACTGACATTTATTTCTTCACCCAAAGCACAGCTGATGAGCTCCTCAGCTGTGTTTCGGGCTGAATCCACCTTCTGAGCATGCGCGGAAGTGAAATCGCGTGAGGGGACGCATGCGTGCGCATGAGCAGAGTGTGCATACACGCGCAAAATGTCGCGATGCGAACCAGTGGCGAAGGTAAGTGAAACCCACCCCTGCTTTGCTTGTCAGAAGCTGGCTGGGAAGGTCACAAGTGGCAATCTCATGACCCCAGGATGCTGCAACTAGATACATGTTGGTTGCCTACGCCCAAATTTTGATCACATGACTGTGGGGATGCTGCAACAGTTTTTATTGTAATGGTTGCTAAACAAAGGGCTGTAAGTCGAGGACTATCTGTATGTATATATTTACTTTTAATAATGCATGCTTATTTCTTATTCTGCATGGATGATAGCAGTTGCCTACTTCTGAGGAATGGTTGAAGTATGAGAGGAATTATTGAATCTGCCACAGATTATTAAGAATGTACAGGAGATGTTTCAGTATCAACCAGAGATTTGATGGTACTCATGAGCTCACGTATATTGATGACCAGGAAAAGGACATAACGAATGATTTTTTTTTCCTTCATGATCACCATCATCTGTTAAGATTGTATTGTATTTCAAAAGTAACGTCCATATAATTATAATCAAAACGCCTAGAAAAAGAGAGCTTTTTTTTAAACTTCTTATCTGAATGTTAACAGAAAGAGGAATATTCGTACATTTTATTTATTTATTTATTTATTTATTTATTTATTTATTTATTTATTTATTTATTTATTTATTTATTTATTTATTTTATTTATTTATTTTGTCAACACATATACAAGATAACAGGTATGATATAAACATAAACAAAAGGAAATTATGTATAGGTAAATTTAGACAATAGGACAGAAGGACAGGGATGGTAGGTACAATCATGCGCTTATGCACGCCCCTTACAGACCTCTTAGGAATGGGATGAAGTCAACTGTAGACAGTCTAAGGTTAACGTTTTTGGAGTTTGGAGAAGAAACCACAGAGTCAGGTAGTGCATTCCAGGCATTGATTACTCTGTTGCTGAAGTCGTATTTTCTGCAGTCAAGTTTGGAGCGGTTTACATTGAGTTTGAATCTATTGTGTGCTCGTGTATTGTTGCAGTTGAAGCTGAAGTATTCATTGACAGGTAGGACATTGTGGCAGATGATTTTATGAACTACATTTAGATCAGATCGAAGGCGACGTAACTCTAAATTGTCTAAGCCCAAAATTTCAAGTCTGGTGGAATAAGGAATTCTGTTGCGAGCAGAGGAGTGGAGGACTCTTCTTGTGAAGTATTTCTGGACTCTCTCAATTGTATTAATGTCCGATATGCAGTGCAATATGCAGTCCGATATGCAGGCTAATTTTTCTGTAGGTTCCTGTCTATCCTGATATTCTTTAAAAATATTTTTTTAAATGGAAATTAGAATGCAAAGCATAGCCTCTCATATGGTGTTTATTTGAGACAATACTTTTAGGTTCCACAAAATTTCTAAAATAGCATCCCAGGGGATATTTTGCTTTCTGCTAAATGAATACTTTGACACTGGCCATACCTATTATTTCAGGCCATTTTATAATTAAGCACTTGTCCCATTTTAGCTATTCTATGAGTGCACCCTCTACATACCCTCAAAATTCTACTTATGTTCTAGGTCCAAAAAGATGCCATATCTCAGTAATAGAATACAGAGGTAATAGAATACCTTAGAGGTAAAAGCCATTTCAGTCTGGATAGCTACAGCCACCACAAAATCTTGGGTGCAGTCTAAGGTGACCAGATGTCCTACTTTTGGCGGGACAGTCCCGCTTTTTAATAATTTGTCCCGCGTCCTGCGGCATTGCAAAAAATTCCCGCTTTTTAAATTTGAATTTGCCCTGTACACCCCTCTGCCTCCTGCCTCGCCTGCCTCCTCCTGCCAGGCGGGAAGGGAGGGCAGTGGCATGCCGCCATTTGCGTTCTTTTGCCCTCTGTGCAAGCAGAACACTTTGCACATGCACAGAGGGCAAAAGAACGCAAATGGCGGTGTCCCGGCGGCCGGGGAAAGCGGGCGGGGGAAGCCCTGTGCCGCGAACGCCATCAGCTTCTTCGGCTCTGCGGCGACGAACAGGTAAGCCTGCGCCGGTAGGAACCCACCACTGGCTGTGATGAAGGGGGAGTGTTTGGGGGGGTGCACAAAGCTGCAGGATAAGAGAGACGGACCCCTTCCCTCTTGCTCCCCTAGAAACCCCCCCCATCAATGGTGTCCCGCTTTACAAATATTAAAATCTGGTCACCTTAGTGCAGTCCCAAGAGCCACTCTCCAAACTTTGCCACACATTATAATTGTAATGTGAAGTGCAAGTGAAAGAGTGGATGGGTGGGTAATCATTGGATTGATTAATTGATTGGTTGATTTTGGAGGCAGTGCCATTGTGCATGCCTCCTATGTGACTTTATAAAATTAATACATTACAGAATAGTCACCTCAATGAAATTTGTGATGGTTCAGATAGTGAAAGTTCTTATGTTTATATTCCTCACCATTCATGACACCCATCTATCCATCTAAGCCAAGGCCTGTGAGAAAAAAATCCAATATTTTAAACAGAGTTAAGGATGAGCATGGTGGGAATCTCAGAGTGGGGAGTGGAGGTATTATCCCAAAGGCAGCTGCCATGACAGAAAGGGTCTATATTTAACCATAGTTAAATTTGATATATATTACAAATTACATTCAAATTAAGTTAAATTCAGTGTTTTGTGCAGATCTCACCTAATTTCTGCTGTAATAACAAGGAAGTGTCAAGTGATGTCTTAGACATCAAACAAATAGTGTACTCTAACATTTTGACCAGATTGATTAAAATTGGTTTCATTTATTTCTAAAGAAGAAGTAAACCAAACTGTAAAATATGGAAACTGTTATGTACTGCCGTATGTAGCACGGATTTGCATAGCCACCGCTGATTGGCTAATCAAGCGGCGGGAGAAATAAACTGCTGTCAGTGGCCGGCTTGGGTACAGGCAACCCCTTAAAAGTGGCTTCCCTGCAGCCAGCCGGCAGTTCGTATTGCAATCCAGCTAAGAACAATAAAGGTGCTGAACTGTTCCTACATCTCATCTCTTCATTCCTACGCAATCTAACAGAAACCCTATTGTAGAAACCCAAATAGATTCATCCACATAACCATTGCCTATTGAATTTTGCTTCATAAAAGGTAAATGTAAAGGTTCCCCTCACACATATGTGCTAGTCATTCCCGACTCTAGAGGGCAGTGCTTATCTCCGTTTCAAAGCCAAAGAGCCAGCGCGAAGCACGAAGATATCTCCGTGGTTATGTGGCCGGCATGACTAAATGCCAAAGGCGCACAGAATACTGTTACCTTCCCACCAAAGGTGGTCCCTATTTTTCTACTTGCATTTTTTACGTGCTTTTGAACTGCTAGGTTGGCAGAAGCTGGGACAAGTAACAGGAGCTCACCCCGTTACACGGCACTAGGGATTCGAACCGCTGAACTGCCGACCTTTTGATCGACAAGCTCAGCATCTTAGCCACTGAGCCACCATGTCCCTCTTGAGCCACCGTGTCCCTATGTCATGACAATTTTGCATTTGGAATCTGCCTGGTAGGATAATAATGGTAAATACATGCCTCTGTTAGGATTTTCACAAAGAATTTTGAAGGATAACAATTCTGTATTCCCAATTCTGTGTTTTCCATTTTATATCCTAGAATATTTGTTTTACATTAGCTACACCCCCCCCCCAAATCTTCTCAATTTAAGGGAAATAGTAAAGGAATACAGCATCTCATATGTTTGAATAATGAATATACATGTTAGACAGGAAAATGTGATTGTTTTGTTTCATGCTGTTGAAAAGATAAAGTTATTTTAATATAGGATAATATGTGTTCCAAACCACATATTTTCTTAATAGCTTTGTGGCTAAATATGTTATTAATAGCTTTTATAACTGCCAAAAGCAACATTTTCTATCAACAGTAACGCTTAACAGTAATTTTCATTATTAAGCCACCTGGTGGCAATGTTTGACAATGAATCAAAGCTAGTTGTATCTGTGCTGTTAATTTTCAAGAGCTGAATATGCTGAAAGAAGGCTCCATGAACTCTCAGTTTTTTGTTTTTGTTTTTTTCTTTGTTTTGTTTGACAATCTTAGATGCAGCAATCCAAGAAAGTTTAGGACAGGATCAGGGAAGTTGTTGGATTGGACTAGATCTATATTCAGAGGGGAAGGTGGGCTTTGGTTTGCCAGTCATTTAGCAAGGTCCCACAAATATAACTAAGATCACAAATGGACAAAGTTGTGTAAAAAGGGGGGACTGCTCTGCATCTGTTCAACCTCGAAGTGTATTATTACAATCTATACATGTAGATTTTTTTTTCCCAATTCATTTTTTAAATTTCATAAATCTAATTTAGGAATGGAGAAAAGGACAAACAGCAACAAGGTAGATAAGCTCAGCATGGTGATGAGTGTATTATTAGAAAACATGAAAGACCAGATTATGAGAAGATCATCCTGAAGAAAATCTATGTGATTAGTAAGAGTCAAAAAAGACTTGATGGCACACAATGATTTTTTTAAAAAATCTAAATTCTCTTTACATCTTAAATCAGTAGCGATTAGTGATGGAGTGATTTGCAATTGGTCAGCAAGGGTTTTTAACTTCCAATATTTCAATAATAAAGTATTTTCTTGTTCCTTCACCTGTCCCAGCATTAAACTGAAGGTGATATAATTTGAGGATGTACATTTTTGGGAAAATTATAATAGCAATAGCAATAGCTCTTAGACTTATATACAGCTTCATAGTGCTTTACAGCCCTCTCTAAGCGGTTTACAGAGTTCAGCATATTGCCCCCAACAATCTGGGTCCTCATTTTACCCACCTCAGAAGGATGGAAGGCTGAGTCAACCTTGAGCCGGTGAGATTTGAACAGCTGAACTGCTGAACTAGCAGTAGCCTGCAGTGCTGCATTTAACCACTGCGCCACCTCACCTCTAATCTATGTCAGGGGTGTCAAACTGGTGTCGTCATGGCATCACATGACACATTGGGATTTTTCCCCTTTGCTAAACTGGGCGTGGGCGTGGCCAGCATGTGATGCATCCGGCCCACAGGCCACAGGTTTGACAGCCCTCTTCTATGGTATACATAGACAGAGTCAGCCCATGGTCTGGATGATTTCCACACTAAGTTGCAATGCTTAAATTATGATGACTTCCTGAACATGTTAGTATGTTTATTGGCTATATGACTGGTTTAGCTGACTGCTGCATAAAGAAAACCTTGCTGTTTAAAATGGTGCCCTTTTGCTTAAATAGCTGATTGCAAACAGATGAAAGAGTTAGGCAACTTTATAGGTGGGTAGAAGAGATGGAGAGGGTGACTCATGGTGGCTTTGCTGATAAATAGCCTGTTGAGAAGAAAGAGCAGGTAAAGACTTTGCTCACAGGCATATCCTAAGAAACGGAATCAGGTGAGAAAGAACACAATAGGGTCTCTTTACTTATTGTAGATGAAACTTAGTAGAATGATAGGCTACAAGGATAGGCAGAAGCCAGGAGAAAATATTAAAACCCCAGGATTGCCACACGCCTCCTTAAATGCAGTGGTACCACTGACCGTAAAAAGGAATAAGATGGACAGAACTAAAGGCAAAGTAAGCTTGACTTCACTGTTTCCAAAATCAACTCAGGAAGTACAAAAAGTTGCACTTCAATGCATAATATTGAGAACACAAAGTAATTTTCTTAATTCAATTTCAATCCAATTCACCTTGATGAAAAATGAAGTAGTCCAAAAAGCAATATGAATTGCCACATGCATAAGACCATGGTAATAATAATAAAAAATTTGGCATTTAATAATATAACATGTATAAAAAGCAAAATGAAATGATCACTTTGTATTCTGTCCTTTGTCCAAGAGGCTGAGTAAATTGACATGGAAATATTCCATTTTGTTGTCAAAATAAACTAATGCCAGGAACATGTTCCCTGCCTTGAAGTTAACCTGTGCTTCCTGTAAGAACAACTAAAATGGGCAAGGTTCAAAATCAAAATCTCCAAAATCTATCAGAGGCATCAGAGATCTTTTGTTGTCTACTTTAGGTAGAAGGCTTGGGATAGGGAATATGATTGTCAATCAGACAGCTTGATGACAGAGAAGGAATTATAATAGAAGTGGGAAAAAAACCTATGTTTTAGGACAGACCATCCCAACATTACTATAAAGGGAGCTTTGTTGGGAAGATTGCATGTACTTGGCTACACATAAGCAATAGCACTTAGACTTACAGCATATACCGCTTCACAGTGCTTTACAGCGCTCTCTAAGTGGTTTACAGAGTCAGCATATTGCCCCCAACAATCTGACTCCTCATTTTACTGACCTCAGAAGGATGAAAGACTGAGTCAACCTTGAGTCGGTGAGAATCGAACTGCTGGCAGTCAGCTGAATTAGCCTGCAATACTGCATTCTAACCACAGTGTCACCACAGCTCTTAAATAACATAAGGCCACAGACACTCTTGCCTCTCCCTCCAAAGCAATAAGCTTTTGTGATAGCCATCGGTTTAGATGGGTTTAAAAGAGACTCTCTTCTGTTCCTGTTTATGGACTTTCCATAGGTGTCTAGCACGTCACTAAAATATGAAGCTACACGAGATGAATCTTGATATGATTCAGCAGATCTCTTCTTAATAAAAGTAAGTACTTTTTATTAAGTACTCCATGCTTCTCAAAAAGTTAAGAAAATAGATGGAAGAGGAAGAATGAGAGATAAGGTGTGCTGAAGATTCCAATAACTAGAAAATGCACCAGATTTTCTTTGGATTATGTCCAGTTTATGTAGCCTTCTAGATATGAATTGGCAAATATATACCAAAGTACTTGGCACCAAAAGAGCCATCTGTGGAGTTGGCTCATTCACTGCTGGCAAATATTGCACAAACATGGGCCAAAGAATTGAGGCAAGAGTGGAAAACAAGTCTTTGTAACCCAAAATCTGTAAACAAGGAAAGCTTGTAAGATTACTGATGACTGAATTACTTGTTTAAAATCTGCTGAGACATTGCAAATTGCATGCAAAGATCTGTGTGAAATGTAGAAACAAATGATAACCATATGTAAGCATGAGATGGTCATTTTCTATTTTGCAAAATATAATACATAAATATGTATTGTTTTATGTGAATTAAATGTAATACTTATATTTCATAGTAATACTCTACAAGAATAGTACATTCCAACCCACAGAAATTAGAGACAAGTGTAATCAGAGTTTATTTTATTGCAAGCCAAGACTTTTCAGTCAGAATGTATGATAAAAAATATAGGCATAGCAATTATTTTTCTTTTTTTTAACCATATAATTCATGGTTTCACACAACCTCATGAATAGCATGCACTTGGATGGTAATGGAAAATACAGGTAATCGGAAGGGGCGTGGCCAATGTCACAGCGCTATGGGTGTCTCCTGCATTCCGTGGAAAACCCCGAATCCCAGCTGTTTGGAGACCTGGAACCGGATTGGAACCAGGTTAGATTCATCCTGGAGGGGCGGTGAAGAAGAGAGGCACCAGTTGGTGGCTTGCAAACCCCCCAGGGAGCCGGAACCAGCCTCTTGCCAGCAGCTGTGGAAGACGACTCTCTTGCCATTATCTGGGATGGCCATGATCGGAACGATTGAAATGGAGAGATCGTGGTTTGCCTGGGTGACAAGATCTAAGTGTTTGTGCTGGAGAGCGGTGAAGAAGTGCTGAAGCTGAGTGAGTGTTTGGCCAATTTAATGATAAAAAGAAGAAATTTAAAATTTAAAAGGAGACAAAAGAGACTCTAAAATGGAGTCAGCAGCTATCTAGCAATTTGAAATACCATAGAGAGAATTAAAGGAACAAGTTTAAAAGCCCAAATTTGAGGATGTCTTTATAATTGGACTTGGTGGAAGTTAAAGAGACTAAAAAAGAATAAAGAATTAGAAGAAAATATCTTATAAGTGCTAAGTGGATTTAAAATACTTTGGAGACTTTTGTAAAAGAGTTGTTTTGTTATATTGGGAAAACGGCAACACCATCTGCTGGTGAAAAGAAAATATTGCAACAGCTTGAATATTGCAAATTCAAACTTTCCACATATTGTGGAAAGCTTGAATTTGCTGACAGCTGGGGACTGACTTTGCTCATAAGAAGATAACTAGGAGCTTGAAAGGACTTGAAAGCAGTGTGTGTTGTGCTATTGTGTTTGATGGTGCACTGTTTTGGTGATAGAAGATAAGAGGATTTTGAATTGGATTGGACTGAAATACAAAGAAATTATATGGACTTAAGCTGCAAGTAAAAAAAATCTGTGAACTTTGTGAATTGTGAACTTGGCAATATGGAGGCGTGTATCTATGAAGAATTGACTGAGATGTTAAAATACATCTATGAAGATATAAAAACTTACCTTGTGGAAATCAGAGTTGAAATGAAAATAGAAATGAAGCTGGATCATAAAGAAGTGAAAGTGAAAATTTCATAAAGTGAAAATGAAGAAAATGAAGAACAAGGAGATTACACAGATGAAAAAGAGACTGAAAATAAAAAGAACAGATTGATGATTACACTGGGATTTACAGTGATAAGAAAAGAGTAAGAGGGGAGCATTGGTATCAAAAGAAGCAATTAAAAATAAGGGGGGTAATAGGGAGAAGAGACTAGGAGGAATTGAGAGCAGACTTACACAAATAATATACTCAAAAGGAAGAAAAGGAATTTGGGAAAAAAGAAGTTATTGGCATAAAAATAAAGAAAGAAAAAGATAAAGTTAAGAGAAAGGGTTGGAAGGGAAAAACCTACAAGTAGTGGAATTTTTGAAACACCAAAAGAGAATGGATGAAAAGGGGAAGGTCAATAGAAAGAAAGAGGGGTTAGATAATTGGGTATAATTAAGTAGGGTATAAAGTTCTTGCATAAGATTGATGATGGAATGTTATGAAAAATTTTAGAATTATTATTTTACATTCAATCGTGTCAACACTATTAGTTGTGTATAAGTGTGTATAATTAATCAGCATAATTATCTTGTTAAAAGGTTTTTTTTATAAGTTAATTATTCTATATTAGATTGGTATATGATGGTTTGAATTAAATTTTGATGATGAAAGGGCAAAAAGAATAAAGAAAAGAAAGGAAATAGATTAGACTATAGTAGGTCAATTGTTGGAAGGTTATAAAATTTGAATAATTACTACTTTTCTTTATAATATTTGTTTTTATATAAGATTTGTATAACTTATAAATTTGATTTAATGTTGAAAAAGATTTAGATAATTACTGAAATTGTTGGAATGTTATAAGATCTGTATAATTATCATTTTTAAAGGTCTTTATATAAGATTATATAATTTATAAATTGGATTTTTTGTTGTAGAGATTTTAGATAATTAGGGGTTCTTTTTTTCCTTTATTATTGTACAGTGGGAAGTTGGTAATGTTATTAACCAATGGATGGAAGTGTAGTGATAAGATTAGAATTTGTTTAAATATGGAGAATGAGTTAAAATAAAAAATTGAGTAATAAAGTTGAAAGGGAGATATGAAATGGGAAAAGAGATCAGAAATTTAGGGCATTTAGAAATGACAGAATAAAAAAATGAGTAAAGATTATTATAGGATTGGGTAGAAATGGTTTTTCTTTGGGTAAGAAAGCACAAACCCATTTCCCAATCATATCAGACATTTAAATTGACGATTTAAAATGTTTTACCTACTTTGGGTAAAAAGGACTTCCTAATAAGCAATTTGGGGGAAATGAAAGAAAATGTTTGGGAAATACTGAGTTAAATCAAGGAGTAGGTGAAAGGAAACCTTTAATCGCATTGTATAAAAATATTTATTTATTTATTTATTTATTTAAACACTCTTATAGGCCGCCCAATCCCGTGGGACTCAGGGCGGCGTACAGCATGAGTAAGAAGCGTACATTTAAAAACAATAATCATAAATTTAAATTAAAAATATAATTAAAAAAGAAGACATTATAAACGCAACATTCAGGGGGAATTTGATTATCCTATTCACCCCATCTGCCGGAAGAGCCATGTTTTTAAGGCTTTACGGAAGGCCAGTAGGGTGGGGATGGTCCGGATCTCTGGTGGCAGATGGTTCCAGAGGGACGGGGCTCCCACAGAGAAGGCCCTCCCCCGCAGCCCCGCCAATCGACATTGTTTGGCCGATGGGACCCGGAGGAGGCCCTCTCTGTGGGACCTAACTGGTCTTAGGGAGGTATGTGGTAGGATGCGGTCCCGCAGGTAACCTGGCCCTGAGCCATGTAGGGCTTTAAAGGTAACGACCAACACCTTAAATTGCACCCGGAGACTAACTGGTAGCCAATGCAGCTGGCGAAGGATAGGTGTTACGTGGGTGTATCTCGGTACACCCACTACTGCACGCGCAGCTGCATTCTGTACCAGTTGGAGTCTCCGGATGCTCTTCGAGGGTAGCCCCATGTAGAGCGCGTTACAGTAGTCAAGCCGTGAGGTGACAAGGGCATGAGTGACTGTGAGCAAGGCCTCCCTCTCCAAGTAAGGTCGCAATTGGTGCACAAGACGGATTTGTGCAAAGGTCCCCCTAGCCACACTGAAAGATGTTGCTCCAATTTTAGCTGTGGATCTAGGAGGACACCCAAATTGCGAACCTGTTCTGAGGGAGTCAATTTTTCTCCCCCGAGAACCAAGGAGGGACAGTCGACATAGTCCTTGGGAGGCAATATCCAGAGCCACTCAGTCTTGTCTGGGTTGAGCCTGAGTCTGTTCACTCCCATCCAGACCCTCACATCGTCCAGGCAGCGGCACATTACATCAACTGCTTCACTGAACTGACACGGGGTGGAGATGTACAACTGGGTATCATCAGCATACTGCTGATACCTCACCCCATGTCGTCGGATGATCTCACCCAGCGGTTTCATGTAAATGTTAAACAGGATGGGAGAGAGGACCGAGCCCTGTGGCACCCCGCAAACCAGGGGCCTAGGGGCCAACCTCTGTCCTCCTGTCAACACCGACTGCGTCCTGTCAGAGAGATAGGAGGAGAACCACCGTAAAACAGTGCCTCCCACTCCCATCTCCCCAAGACGACGCAGAAGGATACCATGGTCAATGGTATCGAAAGCTGCTGAGAGGTCAAGTAGCACCAGGATGGAGGAGTAACCCCCATCCCGGGCTCGCCAGAGATCATCCATCAGCGCGACCAAAGCAGTCTCCGTACTGTAGCCGCGCCTGAAGCCCGATTGAAAGGGATCCAGATAATCAGTATCCTCCAATAGCCGCAGGAGTTGGAGCGACACCACCTTCTCAACAACTTTACCCAAGAAGGGTAAGTTGGAGACTGGACGGAAGTTCTTTAAATCCGCTGGGTCCAGGGAAGGCTTCTTGAGGAGGGGCCTCACCACCGCAGCTTTTAAAGGCTGTGGGATGGATCCCTCTCTCAAAGAAGCGATCACAACCGCCTGGAGCCTGCCGCGTGTCACCCCCCTGCTGGCAGAAACCAGCCAGGAGGGGCACGGGTCCAATAAACAGGTGGAGGCGCTCATCGCTCCTATGGCCTTGTCCACATCCTCAGGAGTGACAGGTTCAAACTCGTCCCATATAACAGGACTAAGACTCACCCCTGTCATCTCGGCTTGCCCTGTCCAAATGGAGTCCAGGTCTGTCCGAATCTGAACGACTTTATCCACCAGAAACTGAGAAAATTCCTCAGCTCTGCCCTGCAAGGGATCTTCAGCTCCCTCCTTGGCTAGGAGGGAGCGAGTCACCCTAAACAGGGCGGCTGGGCGGGAGTCGGCGGACGCAATAAGAGCAGAAAAATACGCGCATTTTGCTGCCCTTATCGCCACTAAGTAAGACTTAATGTAAGTTCTTAAAAGTGTCCGGTCAGACTCAGCTTTACTGGCTCTCCATCGTCGCTCTAGGCGTCTCTTTAGGCGCTTCATCTCCCGGAGCTCCTCAGTAAACCAAGGGGCTCTCCGGGATCCGCTGCCACGGAGAGGCCGCAAAGGCGCAATCCGGTCTAAGGCCCCCGTTGCCGCCTGGTTCCAAGCAGCCACTAGAGCCTCAGATGAATCGTGTACCAGGGAGTCAGGTATTTCCCCAAGTTCCCTCTGAAATCCTTCAGATTCCATTAGGCGCCTGGGGCGGAACCACTTAATCGGCCCCGCCTCCTTGCGGTGGAGGAGTGGTGCCATGAAATCCAACCTCAGAAGGAAATGATCTGACCACGACAAGGGTATTGTGACTAAACCCCTCAGCCTCAGATCATCTCTCCACTGCCCCGAGAGAAACACAAGGTCAAGTGTGTGACCTCCCTCATGAGTCGGACCCCGAACTACTTGGGTCAGGTTCATGGTTGTCATGGAAGCCATGAATTCCTGGACTGCCTCCGAGGTTTCACCGGGCGATGGCAAATTAAAGTCCCCCAGCACCATCAACCTGGGGAACTCAATCGCCAGCCCTGCTACCGCCTCGAGCAGAACAGGCAGGGCCTTTGTAAGGTAGCTAGGAGGTAGGTACGCCAACAAAAGGCCCACCTGGACCCCTAAGTCCAACTTCAGAAGGAGCGTCTCACACCCAACAATCTCCGGGGCAGGGCTCCTTCGAGGATTAAGGTTCTGGCGAGCTATAATCGCCACTCCTCCACCCCTTCCCTGGGGTCGCGGCTGATGCTGCACTAAGAACCCGTCCGGGCACATCTCGGAGAGGGGAACCCCCCCTCCTGGCCTAGCCAGGTCTCAGTGATACATGCCAGGTCCGCCCCCTCTTCCAGGATTAGATCCCGTACAAGGGGGGCCTTGTTGGTAATTGACCTGGCATTCAACAGCAGCAGCTTGAGCCCAGGGCCCTGACATCCCTGGTTACCAGGACCTCGGGTTGAGCAAGATGGAACCAAACTAGAGGGGCCAGAACAAGGAATCGCTTGGAGACAGCGAGTTCTCGTTCCCCGAGAGCGGCCTACCCCTCTGCTCCCGCCATACCTACCTCTCCCTGTTATGACCATAATACTCCCGCTCCCCCTTGTACCAGAGATACCCTCCCCTCCCCCACTGGTCTCCCTCTCTTCCGGCAAACCATCCATTCCACTCATTCTAGGTCGGGGATCAGGCTCCAGGACCCCTCCACTTCTGTTTTCACACTCAGTAAAGGGGGCCGGGGCCCAAGCACCCGCATTCTTCATTCCTTCCAATCAATCAGTCTACACATATGCTCCAAGAATCATACACTCATGCACCCACATAACATATCGGAGGTAGATCTACAAGTTTAAGACAAAAAGGAGACACCAACAAGTGAGGGTGTAATATAAAACGGATCCCTGTCGTTACCCCGGTCTCGTAACTGTTCTGTCCTTTATCGCACAGCGTCTTTGCGATCTTTTCAAAGGAGACTTTAGCAGGTGACAGAGTCTCCAGTTCTCAGAGTCAGTGTGTATTTGTCCTCCTTCATAGAATAGTAATAATAATAATCGGCGTCCGGGAATCGATAATCCGGGGGGCAAAGAGCAGTCTTCCCTACTCAGCTGTTTTCGGGCTTTAAACAGCTTCTTACATTACTTAGAAAGTAATGTGTAACTAGATACTATTTTCTTGTCAAAAACTCTAGGTTAGATTTAAAACAAACCTCTCCCAGAGGTTGGTGCCTCCCAGTTTGCACTGGTTCTATAGAACTGGTAGCAAACCGCTGGTGATATCACAAAGCCGGTTCTGTCAGTGCCAATCCGTGCCAATCATTTCTTTGGAATTTTTTTTTGAAAAAAAATGGGGGGAAATTTTTTGCTGATTTTTTTCTTCTGCGCATGCGCAGAAGCCTAGTTTCCGGCACTGCGCATGCACCACCATCTTGTTTTTGGCTTTTGGGGGGAATGTTTTGTGCATTTTTGGCACGGCGGATGCGCCCACGCCGCACAGCCACATGGGAGGCACGGGAGAAAGCGGCACAGGAGGAAGCAAACCAGCGGCGAGGTAAGTTAGAACCCACCCATGACCTCTACCCATTCTAAGTTCTGTAAAAAATATAATGCAGGAAAGCTTTCTGTTTCTAGATAACCATGAATTTTTTTCTGTTTTGTTTTTCTAATGTGTTTTCAAACACATTAAAAATACTAAAAACACATTTTAAAAAAATAAAAAATAGAAAAATACTATTAGTTGATTTAAGCAAAAATTAAATCAAGTCTGTAGGAGAGACTTACTCACATTCATGTTCCCCCTTTTTAATACAAACTAAACAATGTGCCCATGATGTGCTACAATTCCATCATCAGAACTGAATTGTTAAAATACCTTCTTGCTTTAGAAAAACTTTGGTTAAATCCAGACTTTCATTCCTTCTAGGTCAGGCATTGTGAGACTTGGGCTAGCCAGGCATGCCCAATTAAGTTGGACAGCTGGGAAACTCTTTGATTTCTTTTCACCTGTTCTGCTTTTATCTCATCTCCCTTATTAGGGCTATAATAGCTGAGCTGCAAAAATCAGGAGAACCAGAGAGGGCAGCAGATGGATTAGAGTTTTCTATGATGCTTTGCCGCCATCTGGTAGTCATTTGCATTTCTGAACCCTAAATATGGTCCTCATCAATCATTGTGTAACGCAACTTGCATGGCAGTAGAAACTCATGTAGACATCAGACTAACTTGGTTGGTTTCCAAGGGTCTGCATGGTGATGAGGCAGAACAGTCTGGGTGTGAAGGAAATTTGTGTGACAAACAGCTGAGCCCTAACGCAAACATCCAAGCCTTATTTCTTTTACTTGGCAGCTGCTGGTGCAGTTTTAAAAACTGTCCTACCAGGACAGCTGCCACTACTACGACCTGTAGTAAATTCACTCATGTAACATAGAGGGGGAGAAAACAGAAAAAGTAATGCATGTGTGTGAGATCAAGAAGTTACAGGGATTAGAAGAGTTTACATAAGTTTGGACAGGACATCTCTAGCATTATTATAGATTATTATAGATACTTTTTATTGTAGGTGTATGTAGTGGTTAAAAAAAAATTCATCCTCATTACTGCCTGTCTCTTCAATTTTTTTTAAAAAGGCATTTGAATGGCTCCCCTACCAGATACATCTCTGGCAATAGAATTTTACAGTGGTTTCAGAATTTGTCGGAATTGCCAAATGCATTAAGCCAATAGTTTTCAAACGACATTCTCCAGGGTTCTGTGAAAGACTAAACAGGTGGGAGTGGAGGCAAAATTATATTTTCCTAAGGTGCAGCGGAATGGGAAGTTCAGAAGCCTCATCGCCCCAGGAAGCATTTTTGTTAATTGCAGCTCATCAGTCTGTGTGTGCAGGCAACGTGGGTTTCAGGAATTTTTAAAAATCAAAAATGTTCCAAGGCCTGAAAAAATTGAAAACCTCTTTGCTAAGCTGTACAATAGTTTGTTTGGATTGGTTTAAGATGTTGTCTGAAGCCAGATATGTTTGATAAATATGCATTTATAGCTTAGAGAAGGGATCCCCAACCTTTGTGGTTTTGCAGACTGGCGGCAGCAGCTTCGGCGATTTCAGCGATGGGGAGGGGAATGGTTTCGCGGATACAACCTAAATCCTGCGAATACACAAATGAAGCTTCAGGCACTCGCCCACTGTTTCGGTGGCCCTCAAGGTCTTTTGATTGGTAGCCTTAGGACCAGAGGTGGGATCCTGCCTGTGCAGTTAATAGCTGTTGTTCGGCGCAGAGCCGAAGATGCTGCTACCGTTTGCGGAGCCGGAGCCTTCCCCGGGCGCTTTCACCGCCTGCATGGATGCCGCCAATTGCGTTCTTCTGCCCTCTGCACATGCGCAAAGCATTCCGCATGCGCAGAGGGTAAAAGAACGCAATTGGTGGCATCCATGTGGGCGGGGAAAGCGCCCGGGGAAGGCTCCAGCTCCGCAAACGGCAGCAGCGTCTTCGGCTCTGCGCCGAACAACAGCTATTAACCGCACCGGCAATCAGAGACAGGAACCCACCTCTGTTTAGGACCCAGAAACATATTTTGTCTTCCCTAAATGGAAGAGCTCTTTCCTTCTTTGAAAGACTTTTGGATCAGTGAAGAATCTCATAGGCAGAAAGCAGAAGAGAGGACATTACCAGCTGTTACTTCCTTTTGCTCTCATTTGTGATTTTGTGTTCTCCAACTAGTAAATTTTCAAAGAGTGTAAGCAGAGGTAATCATCAAAAGTTTTTTCTTCCAATGGTGGGGTGATCCCAGAGGCTAAGCCAACATGTTATTTTTACTCTCTTGCCTTCTTTCTTAATTCTAACTTGGGTACTTCAGATAGGAAAACCTTACCTCTGCTTGATTATGGCCTAAACCCAAGTTACATTATATAAGTTTCCATTGTTTTAATTTTAAGATGCATTTTTAGTTTTGCAGGGTGAGTTAAAATAAGGTGAGTTTCAGCCAGTAGATATAAAATGAATGACTGGCTTATAATCATTACATACATCTTTAGATTCAAAGTCCTGGAAAGTTAAAACAATAATGAAAGAATATTTAATTTTTTTATAGCCAATTTTCTTTTTCTCCTCTCAGCCAGCAAATTGTGCAGAGCCTAATTAAGAGAAACGAATGTCCTGAAGCATCCATCTTCTATTAAAAGATATCTTATAGAATGGTTTCTTTAATTCCAATCACAAGATGCATGATTTAAACTTCCAGTATAATTAGCCGAATTTGATAAATTGTTAATTTAACTAATGATAATGTACAATGCATGTGACTTTCTGCTTCAAAGGAAAGAGTAATATCTTAACTGTAACCCATATACTAAGTGACTAAAACACATAGTTCATTTTGCAGGTTTTTACCTCTATTGCACTAGAGAGGTATGGTATGGTACGGTACAGTACGGTACGGTATGGTAATTTTATAGACCCTTGGGAAGGGTGGAATAGAATCCTATACTCACTCAGAGATGGCATTTCCTTTTATAGTGATGGTTACAACTACCAAAAGGAATGAACAAATAAAAGCTCTTGAATTGATGCCTTCTTTATTTTAGTTTCAGTTGTCCCAGCCACATCAAAGGATAACATTACATTGAACTTGGTAGTCATGGTACACCATGCAATTGTAGTATATATAAATTAGACCTAGGAAATCAAGATATAGGGCAACTTTACTCTGCACTTTTTTTGTTCACTGGTTGCACAAGCAACTGGTGAAGAGCAAAAACATAAGACTTAATATATTACTTGTCACCATCATTTTAAAATAGAAGAGGACAAACACAAAGGGAAAGAAGAAAGGGACATGTTCTCAAGATCCTTTTGTAAACATGGTGTCCCTTTTTCTATCCACATGCACATCTATAAGAAGGGTGATATCGTTGAATTTAAGGGCATGAGAACTGTTAAAAAAGGCATGTCCCACAAATGTTATCATGGCAAGTTAAAGCATGCAACATTACTTGGAATGTTATTGTAAACAAGAAGGTTAAAGCAGGGGTGAAATCCAGCAGGTTCTGACAGGTTCTGGAGAACTGGTAGCGGAAATTTTGAATAGTTAAGAGAACTGGTAGCGGAAATTTTGAGTAGTTCAGAGAACCGGCAAATACCACCTCTGGCTGGCCCCGGAGTGGGGTGGGAATGGAGATTTTGCAATATCCTTCCCCCAGGAGTGGGGTGGGAATGGAGATTTTGCAGTATCCTTCCCCTGGAGTGGGATGGGAATGGAGATTTTGTAGTATCCTTCCCCTGCTACGCCCACCAAGCCACACCATGCCCACCAAGCCACGCCCACAGAACCGGTAGTAAAACAAATTGGATTTCACCACTGGGTTAAAGGCAAGATTCTCGCTAAGAGATCAATGTGCACACAATATTAAGCATTCTAGGAGCAGAGACAAGTTTTTTTCAACGTGTGAAGGAAAATGAAAGGAAGCAAAAGGAAGCAAAGGGAAAGGTCACATGGTTTGAATTAAAACACCAACCCATACCATCAAACCAATGGCAACAAGCAGGAGTTGCTGGAACTAATTACTTGTGAATTCATGGCATTGTGTATATAACAAAATAAAACACTCTGTAGAGCAAATAAGGAAAAAAAACAGATGTAGTCTAAGATGTAGTTAGTCCTAGGTACATGCGAGTTATAGTTGGGCGGCTTATAAGAATGAGCAAAATAAATAAATAAATAAATAGTGGTAAAAATGTTATACCTAGGGAGATCAGATTCTATCATGGTTGAATTCTACCTTCAAGATATCATAGAAACTCACTGAGTGATATTGAATTAGTGTTAATCAAACATTAATAAAGGCATATTGTAATAAGAGATCTCTTAGGCCTATAAAACTTGCAAATTAGAGTTCATATGTACTTCTTTAGAAAAATAGTCCATTATTATGAGACCATTACCAATACAATCTCTTCTCTGGACTTCAGAAATAGCCTGTTGAAACAAATGGATCAGATACAAATATTTCCAGTAAAATTATTATTCAATATTAGTTATAAAGGTCAAACAAGAAATAGGTGTATGAGTATTGGTCTAATCACATAATGAATTCCTTCCTTCCTTCCTTCCTTCCTTCCTTCCTTTCTCCCTCCCTCCCTCCCTCCCTCCCTCCCTCCCTCCCTCCCTCCCTCCCTCCCTCCCTCTTTCTTTCTTTCTTTCTTTCTTTCTTTCTTTCTTTCTTTCTTTCTTTCTTTCTTTCTTTCTTTCTTTCTTTCTTTCTTTCTTTCTTTCTTTCTCTGGCTTAACTATCCTAGTAACAGCCTTGATCCCTTATATCCCTAATCAGAATTGGATAGAAAGATTATTTTTACAGCATTGAAAGCCTATATGGAAGACATTACTATTTCCTGAATGCTATTTTGGTTAGTAAATCAAGATTGCTAGAGTTACGTAGGCATAAAAAAGACAAAGTTATATACTAGAATTTAAAAATAAATAGTATCTTGCCTTTATTCAAATCTAAGTATTGCCACACTAAGAATACTAAAGTAGAAGGACCCACTAACTGAAAAAAATAATTGTGTTTTTTAATTTAAAAAACCAGACACTAGGTAAAATGATTGAGAGACTGGATCAGAGGTGGGTTGCTCCATGTTCTGACCGGTTCTATAGAACTGATAGTGGGAATTTCCCCCCACTTGCCGAACCAGGAGCAATCGCCAGTTCATACCCCTGAACCAGCTCTAATGGCAACGGCATAGGTGCCAGCATCTTGCTTTTTGCTTCTGTGCATGCGCAGAAGCTGTTTTTTGCTTCTGCGCATGCGCAAAAGCTTGGTTTTCAGCACTGCGCCTGCACATGTGCCCATGCGGTGCGGGAGGAAGCAAACCGGTGGTGAGGTAAGTTAGAACCCACCCATGGACTGGATCATTTTTGAGGCAATGTAAAGTTGCAACATTTGTGGGCTTTTTAAATTTAAATAAAGGCAGAGGGCAAAATACTGTATATGAGAATTGTACATAATCATGTATGGTTTGGATAAAGATATATTTTCCTGTCTCACAAATTCTAGAAGGGATCGTGTATTAAAGTTGAAAAATAGCAATTTATGACAGGCAGAATGAATTGTATTTCTTTTCCTTCTGAAAGTATGCAGTTAAGGTACAGACTTTGTTGTAGTGATGGCAGCTAACTTAGTTTGCTTTAAATGAGGATCAGACAAATTGATGGGAGAACCACTAAAACCTACCGCTCAAAGTATCAATGTGCTATTTTTAGCATTCAACAACATAGGTTGTTGTAGAGCAACAGTAGCAGCTACCTGAGTTCAAGTCCCACTTGTGATTGAAATATATAAGAAAAAAGGTCCTGCAATAGATTTACATTTGGTTGGATTAAGAAAAGCTATTTTTATAGTCTTATGAGTTTGTTCATAAAATCAGACAATTATCATCAGTGCCTCCTAAAAAAAAGCATCTGTTTAGTATTTCCTTGCACATTTGTAATTTGTGTTTGGATGATGATGATTTTTAACTTTATAGTATGATATCAAAATCCAAGATGGCGAAGGTTACAACACAGAAGCGTATAAATTATTTCTTAAAAATTTTCAAAGACAGCAGATTTAGAGTATAGAATTCTCAAATAGCTAGGCATAAACTGATATAGCACACACAGTTTAAGATCAAATAATACTGAAGGCAAACATAGCAGTCACTCAATGTGCCAGAGCAAATTTTATGATCCGGCATTCTGGGAGCCTTTTGTCTTAACACATCTGGAGAACAAAAGCTTGGAGAAAGCTATAATAAACATTCAGAATCAAAGGAGAATTCCCCAAGTGTATTTTTCAAGATTAAATTTCTGGTTCGGCTATAACTTGCTTTTGAGTGCAATATAAACTAATAAGATTGAAACCACATGCTAAGGGCTTCTGGTCTGTTCAACTCAACTGAGATTTCTTTAGATAGACTGAAGGAGGAGTACATGAGAAAATCATAAGACACCAAATCAAAGACCATAGAACTGTAACTTTGTTAAGGAAGGAACTTAATAAAGAGTTTCAGAGAGCTGTTGGAAGAAATAAAGAGAAATATTACAACAATATTTGTAAAGACAGAAGATGGAAACAGCCATTGGGGGGGAAAAAAGCCTTTCAAGATATCCCTGAACTCAGAAGGAAGTTTCAACCTTGAATTGGTATGTTAAAAGATGCCAATCAGAGGTGGGTTCCTCCCGGTTCAGACCGGTTCGCCCAAACCGGTAGCAAGCTGCTGGTGATGTTACAATGACATCACGGAACCGGTTCTGTCGGTGCCGATCCGTGGACGCCACCATCTTTGTTTTGAATTTTTTTGGGGGAATATTTTTTTACATTTTTTTCTGGTTTTTTCTTCTTCTGCGCATGCGCAAAAGCTGAGTTTCTGGCACAGCACATGCATCGCCATCTTGTTTTTGGCTTTTGGGGGGGGAGAATTTTTTTCCCGGCACTCACATGTGTGTGCGCATTTCGCATGCACACGCCCACGAGGCGCACCCAGGAGGAAGCAAACCGGCAGCAAGGTAAGTTAGAACCCACCCCTGATGCCAATGGATAGATAATAAACAATTTAAAGGAACTCAAATGAAGATGAAAAGAATATATTAAAATGCTGTATGGTGAAGATATGAACTTCCAAGTTACCTTAGAAGATATTTCCCATTCACATGAATTTTTACTACTGATGTTAGTTTAGAATAGTATAGTGGTCATTACTAAGTCAGAAGGCTACAGAAACTGATAAAATAACCATAGAATTAAAGAAAGCAGCAGCAAAAGAATCAACAAAGGCTCTACCTAAACTAATCCATAAAATACCAAAAAGAGACTTGACAGAACTTTGACAGAACATAATATCCTTAATTTCATATGACAGCAAAACAATGTTTAGGATCATCCAACACAGATAAGAGACCCACATGGAAAAATAAATGCCAAATATAGTTATAGAAAAGGCCAGGGAGCATGACACATTTTTGCTGATGCATGCTGGATAATTGAGAAAGCCAATGACAGAGGCGATAATTAATCTCACAAATGAGAAATAGATCTTTTCCCGGACATCAGACATTAGAAAAGAAACCGCAGTTTAGAAGTCTAAGTAAAAATATTTATTTCGGTACAAAAACAATAAATCCTCATTATCTACATGTCTGATATAAAAGTAGGTCTTGCTTCAATGGAAGCCAGGAACAGAAGGAAAGAATGGAATGTACACATGCGTAGAAGAACATATCAATCACGTGTACAGGAATAAACCATTATAATGAATAGGGATGCATCTCCCTGCATATACATATAACAGGCAATAAAATCACTGCGTGACAGCCAAAGAATGCCAAAAATAAGTCACTATATGCTTCAATGATAACAGAATAAATTTTGATTAGGTTAATCGTATCAGCTACTTACAGTAAAGAAAAACTTGTAGTGATGTCATTACAAAATAAGTGATTTTATTGTAGCCAAAAGAGAAGCCATATATGCAGCAGATCTACTTGCTTTCTCTGGTTTGGAATTTAATTTAGGAAAAAAAATATTCTAATTAGCTGGAGCAGTGAAACAAGTTGAAACACTATGGTTAGGTGATAAGTTTGTTTTGATATAAGTTGATTTTCATAAAAGAGTATTCGGAATGTCTTTTTTTTTATTCAAAATGTTAAAATACAAACTCCAAAAAAGGGGAAAAATACAAAAATAAAGCAAGGCCAGACAAGAAAAATAAAAGAAAATAAGTGTGCATAAAAAGAAAATATGCTATATTATAGTATAAATGTAAACTAGGTGTATACTACTCTTGAATTGATAAAAAAATAGAAGAACTGGTTACACAAATACTGGATCTGATTCAACTGCAGATTAGTACTGCACAGATATGGAAAACAGTGGAAAGCAAGGGAACACAAAGTCAGTTCACATCAATTACAAAATGGTTTCGGTTTCAGGATTAAAAGTCTGGAAAGAGATCACAGATTAAAAGGTTAGATTTATGAGATATTTATAGTGTCATTCTAATCTGTGCTTAATAGATCTTAATCACATACTTGATTTTTTTTGATGGTTTGCTTGAAGAGGGAAGACTTCGTATCATTTTTTCTTGTTTATTTCAGAAGAAACCTTTAACAAAAGAATTCATATTTTTAATAACTTCTTACACATAAACAAAGGAAGTACTTCGAAAGAAAATGTGAAGAAGACTTCCAGAGAAGAAATTGCAGACTGAAAATGACTCTGCAAAAACAAAACTGACAACTGTGGTGAAACAAAAAGTTGTCCAGCAGACCAGCTCTTCAATATTTTTTCTCCAGACAAAGAGAGGACTTGAGATCAACCCGCAAGTCTTCCAGATACTTGCTCCTTGTGAGGATACTGCAAGAGAGCAGCCTCTGGCGGCTTTAGAACCAGGGGTGGGTTCCACTTACCTTCCCTTGCCTTCCCTACTGGTTCGCATCGCACCCCTACGTCACGTTGGGGAAATGACCCTCTGCGCATGTGCAGAAGCCTCTGCGCATATGCAAAGGGTTCTTTGCAAGCCACGGCGACTGGAGAACTGGTTCAGGGGCGTGGACAGTCGGCCATCGCTGCCAGTTTGGCGAGCGGGTGAAAATTTCCGCCACCAGTACGGGCGAACCGGCCCAAACCGGCAGCAACCCACCACTGTTTAGAACTCAGGGATACAAGGAAGTAAGTATCCATCTTGCTCAAACCATAGTCTACTTTTGAAAGGACACTAATTGGCATACTTTTTTTTCCAATCACTTTCTGTAATCACTATCATCTATTTGATTCAACCTTTGATTCAACCAGTTTTACAGTATTGGGTAAGTTGTTCAATCTTTAGCGAAAGTAGTTTAACTATAAATTCAAGAAGTTAAAACTATTTTTTTATTATTAAAGAGCAAAAGGGTGATAAAATTTAATTTTAAAAAGTTGCAAGTGAACTTTATGTAAGTGTATTCAATATACTTTATGCAGAGTTGCCTGAACTTTGAGATGGGCGGCAAATACATTTGATAAATAACTTACATAAATATACATATACTTGCACAATGTTTGCATTAGATATTTACTCTTGTGACAACATGTAGTTTCTATTTTATTTTTTTCTGTTATTGTTTTACCTATTTTAAGCATATGAAATTTTTTGATTATTTATATAACTTTAAGTTTGTCCCTTTTGGTTTTTTTATTTTATTTTTGTGTTATTTTTAAAAGGAATAAAAGTAAATCTAAAAAATGAAAATATGGGTGGCCATACAAATATTTCAAACAAACAAACAAACAAACAAACAATCTATCATGGATGAACTTATAATGGGCAAATTTCATGCTCTCTGCCCCAATGCAATATAAACAAGGGTGTCATAGCCATAATTTGCACTGAATTTGGGATGAACTGCTGCATTTTAAAAATGAATTTAAAGCCAGTTAGGAAACATAATTGTTGTAACGTGTTCAGTACGATCCTAGTACATACAACAATTAGTAATATAACTGCTTTGTAAAAATAAAAATCCTTCACAGTAATCTTTTCCCAAAAAATTTGCAAATTCAAAGGTTCACTAGATGGCATTTTCTTTTATCTTGTCTGTCAAAATAGTATTTTAAAAATATGTGGAAATTAAATATTAACTATGTCTGCAACTGCTAGGTTGTCTTAGCAATGCAGTGCAGATATATAATCAATATGTCAGCTCATTTAGACAGTCATTATCTGAAAGCTCTTTATTGCTGCCTAGGTTAGAATGATTGTGGTTTATTAATTGGTTTATAAGTTGTTGAGGAGCTTGACGGCTATGGATTTCTCAACTAAAAAGTTGTAAACTTTTTTTTGCAAAAGTGTTCTTTTTATTAGTAGCAGCCTAAGTATTTGCTTTTTTGTCTATCATTTAAGAGCTGATATACTTAAAGGGACACACAAATGCTTCCCTTAGTTTTATTTCCAATTATATTATCCCCATATAGAGGGGAAAAGAGGATAGTAGAAGCAGTTATAAAGCAAAAAGCTAAGTATTAGACCTGATTGATCAATAAGATGGAGTGATGCAGGAAATGGCAGGACTACAGAGTTAAAACACACACACACACACACACACATTAAAAAAGAGCATTAGCAAATCACATTTTGTTGTTAAGTAAATTATCATATTTTTCGGAGTATAAGACGCACCTTTTTACTCCCAAAAAAGGGGTCAAAAAGTGGGTGCGTCTTTTTTTTTTTTTTTTCTCAAAAAAGTTTTATTAGTACAAACTTACATAAGTGGTAACAAAATATTAAATCCAAAGTACAAACATTTTTGTTTCCCCCCCCCAGACCCACCCCCTTCCCTCCCCACCTCCCCCCCCCCGGACTTCCCAGAGATAATACAGGGCATAATAATAAGTTTAAATTGTTAATAAAAAGAAAAAGGAAAAAAGAAAAAAAGAACACTATTTTTAAAAAAGCTTCAACTCCAAACTATACAGTACTAATATATCGCATTTGTATACAATAGTAAAGATACAAAAAAGAGAGAGAAAAAAAAGAAAGAGAATAAAAAAAAAGAAAGAAAGAAAGAGAAAACTCTTTAACACTACAAACAAACAAACCTCCTACCTCCTCCCTTCAGTCCTCTATCTTATACAAGGTAAATGTTACATAAGTAATAACTAAATATAAAATACACAAATCTTAAACTAATATTATTGACATTAGAAATAACCTCTAAGATAAAACTTAACTAAATGTTACATAAGTAATCATCAAATATTAAATTTCATCATTAACTTCAATAAACAAAAAAAGAAAATAAAAGAAGAATAAACAATAAACAAATCTTCAACCAACTATATATATCTAATATTATCAACATTAAAAATAACCTCAAAATTATATAAAACTTAACTAAATATTGCATAAGTAATCATTAGATAGGGAAAAGATAAAATACAATCATATTAGTCTCTATCCATCCAATATATTTCAACATCACATCGTTTTGTATCTTGATAGTTCATCTTTTAATAGTTCAATAAATTCAAATTTGTCAAGTCGTCTCCCGTCTGCTCCCAAACCTCCATCTCCTTTTCCCCAGCTATCTGATTCAGGCACTCCTTTTGGATTTTTGAGTCTATTTCTTTTTGATCCATCGAAGGTGGCTTCCCCTCCTCCTCCTCTTTTATTTTCATACACCCTTCTTCTGGAATCTTGGATATATCAGCCTTTAGAACATTGACATAAAATTCAGTAGCTTTTTTTATCGTGTTGAGCCGGTATCTTTTTCCAGAAAATTTCACTGCTACTCCAACTGGTGCTTCCCATTTATATTGTAAATTTAATCTCTTAAATTCATCAATCAAAAAAGTATAGCTTTTCCTGGCTTTAAGCATTTTAGAGGGGATTTCTTTCCAAATCTTTAGTTCCTGACCATTCACCATAAGATTATTGTTAAACGTTGCTTGTATAATTCTGTTCCGTAAAGCTCTTGTGGTAAAATATATGACAATATCCCTTGGTAGATGCTTTTGTTTGGCGTACCACGAGTTGATTCTGTATGTTTTGTCGATTTGTGTAGCCAATTCCGCTTTAGAAATTCCAGACACCTGATCCAATATGTCAACCATCCTGCCTTTTAAATTTTCATATAATCCTTCTTTCAAACCTCTAATCCTTATAGCAACTTCCATAGATCTGAACTGAGTCATTAAGACCTCTTTTTCAAAATTTGCAATGTCGTTTTGGATTTTATCTATGTAATTCACCGAAGTTGCCAAAGCTTGTTTATTTGTTTCAATACGTTCTGCCAAAACTTCAATATTTGTTGCTAAGCCTTTGCAAACCTCTAACACATCAAATCTTAGTTGTTGATTCATATTCTTCAAAGCAGCCTGCATCTTATGGTCTATCTCACTTATTTTCTGGTTAAATTCCAAAGTAAGTTCATGTTTCATAATCTTTAAATTATTTAATAAATTTTCAGGTGTCAAAAGCTGTGGAGGTGTTAGCTCAGTGTTAAGTTGCATTTTAGAAATATATCCAGATGAATAGTCATTTCTTTTAGTCAAAACAGTCTTTCCAAACTTTGAAGCCATTGGTGTTTCAAAAGAGTACAAAAAAGAAAGAAAGCCAGTTGCCTGATTAAAGTTCTTTCCAGTTTAAAAATCAGATAGTCTTTTATTATTGAAAATATTTCTATTATAACTTTAATCCAGAGTTAGGAGACAGAGAAAGAAAAAACCATTTTTCCAAGTTAAAAGTTTCCATAAGAGAGAGAGAAAGAAAAAAAAAAAAGCCTCTGGGGAAACGAAAGTCACTTTCACTTCTCAATCGCCATATTGTTACTCTGTTTCCTTTGTTCCCTTGCCGAAGTGAAAGCTTACCCAGGAGTTGAAAAAAAAAGGAAAAAAAGAGGTTTCAGTACTTGCCCATCTCACGCCTGTTTCTCTCTGTCTGCTTCTATAGTTTAAATGTAGTTATAAATCCCATTTTTGAAGCAGCGGCTGGTCACTCCATCTAGCTCTGCAGAGGCAGAGGTTTCCGGATCTTCGGAGCTGGAGACAGGCTGCATGGGGAGCTCTCCCTTCGCGCCCTGCCAGATGGCTCCTAAGGCGCTGGGGGGGCTCTACCCCTCCTGTCAGGCTCTCATCTCTCCCCTTTGCCCGGGGAAGAGATTTTAAAGCCACCAGACAGCTGTTCTGGCGGCTTTTAACAAAGATCGGAAAGGCATCCAACGAGGGATGTCTGCGATGAAGCGCTCCAAAACCGGAAGTCAAAAAGTGGGTGCGTCTTATACTCCGAATGTACCCCCACCCACCTGCCAGCCGCCACTCAGCCTGGGGAGGAAAGTGTTTTCAGGCGGCAGCGCTGCGATCCCCTCCCTGATTCCAAAAACAGAGCGTGCGGAGACCAAAAAAAAGCATCGCGTTTCATGTTGCACGCCCTGTTTTTGGAATGGGGAAGGAAGTGTTTTCGGGCTGCAGCGCCGGCCGGAACCACCCACCGCCTGAAACACAATGCTCTTTTTTTGGCAAAAAAAGAGCATTGCATTTCAGGCATTTTCGGCCGGTTCCAGCCATTGCTGGCCACCGCCGCTGACGCCGTTGCAGCCTCCGCCCCTGCCGGAGGATCTGCCACCGCCGCAACCACCCCCATTGCAGCCCCGCCCCGCCGGAGGACCTGCCGCCGCCGCAACCGCCCCCATTGCAGCCCCGCCCCGCCAGAAGACCTGCCGCCGCCACAACCGCCCCCATTGCAGCCCCGCCCCACCGGAGGACCTGCCGCCGCCGCAACTGCCCCCGTTGCAGCCCCGCCCTGCCGGAGGACCTGCCGCTGCCGCAACCACCCCCATTGCAGCCCCGCCCCGTCGCAGGACACGGCGCTGCAGCTGCCCGCGTTCCCGCTGCAGGACCCGACGACGCCGATACTCACCACCGCCGATGCTCGCCGCCGCCGGAGCCACCGCTGCTGCTGCCTGAAGCGAGCAGCCTGACAGGTATGAAGACAAACTTCCAAGTTTGAAGAGCCCTGGGTTAGTGGTGCAAGGGTCTTCAAACTTGGCAAGTTTAAGACTAGTGGACTTCAACTCCCAGAATTCCTCCTCCAGTCATGCTAGCTCAGGAATGACTGGAGGAGGAATTCTGGGAGTTGAAGTCCACAAGTCTTAAACTTGCCAAGTTTGAAGACCCTTGCCACCTCTAACCCAGGGCTCTTCAAACTTGGCAACTTTAAGACTTGTGGACTTTAACTCCCATTCCTGAGCTAGGATGACTGGAGGAGGAATTCTGGGAGTTGAAGTCCACAAGTCTTAAACTTGCCAAGGGGGTGCAAGGGTCTTCAAACTTGTGGACTTCAACTGCCAGAATTCCTCCTCCAGTCATGCTAGCTCAGGAATTGGAGTTGAAGTCCACAAGTCTTAAAGCTGTCAAGTTTGAAGACCCCTGGGTTAGGGGTTAGGGGTGCAAGGGTCTTCAAACTTGCAATACTTTTTACAACCATGTACACTTTTTACAAACTTCAAACTTGACAGCTTTAAGACTTGTGGACTTCAACTCCCATTCCTGAGCTAGTATGACTGGAGGAGGAATTCTGGGAGTTGAAGTCCACAAGTCTTAAAGCTGTCAAGTTTGAAGTTTGTAAAAAGTGTACATGGTTGTAAAAAGTATACATGGTTGTAAAAAGTATTCTGCTACACTGGTATTTTATTAAATAATATATTACTACACCATTTGGTTCAGAATACTTTTTTCCTTGTTTTCCTCCTCTAAAATCTAGGTGCGTCTTATACTCCGGTGCGTCTTATACTCCGAACAATACGGTACATGGATACAGTTACAAGGAATCAACCTCAACTTGGAGATTTTACTTTTATGATAACTTATACTTTTATTAAAAATATTACTTTTATAATGTATCAAATAACTGAAGACTACAATTTCATTCTCACCCAGTGGAATCACCTGGAAATATCTCATAAACAGAAATCTCAAAAAGTAAGCAGAGTAGCTAAAAGAAAGAATTTGTCGATGACTGGAAACAAAATCACCAAAAAGGATTAATTAGTCTCCATGCTAGAAAGAAACATACATTTCCCATTGGTTCAGAGAATTTAAAAGTCTGAGATCCTGCTGTTAACACATTCCACACTACACACACTGGCATGTGTAAAAGCTAGGAACAGCACAAGTATTGGAAGTAGCAGGCCTTAAGTGTTGAATAGTTCTCCCTCCATGCATTAGATATATTCTTTGCAGCCCAATTGAGTATAGAGGACCAAAAGTAGCAATTCATCACAGCATATACTATATGTAGCTACTTGGTAAACGACTTTTCCTTTTCTGGAATATTAATAATTTTAAGTAAAACTACAAAAGGTATAAGTCACCACATTCATTGTGGTTCAATTCAGCTTGTCAAATACATTTCAGGTAATATTGTGTACTTTTGGAAAATTTAGTATGACTGCTGTTGTGTATTTTTAAAAAATTAGATGTTCTCAGGAAAACCCCAGGCTGTCAGGGTTCCAAGTAATACATCCCATTCAATAAGAACTCCGAGGCAGGCAAATTCCTCAAAGAACATTTTATTAGGACATATCAAATTAGCATCTTCCTGGTGGAAAACCGTCTCTAAATTGGCGCTGGTTTTTCCTCCCAATTAAAAGTAAAACTTCATCACTTCCCCACAGAGTCTCAGTCACATGGTCCAATCAGCATACAGTCCAGTTGCAAGATGACTCAGTCTCCATCCTGCGGACATCTGCACAAACGTCCTTGATTCCCAGGGGAAAGAATTTTATTTAGGCTACAACACCCCAGCTAATCTCTACACACCCCTCCCTGGCCCCTTCACTCCAGGCTGTGTCAGCCCTGGAGCAGTGAGAAAAGAAACCTCCCTGGAAACTACAAAAAAGAAAATGGCCACAGTTCAGGCAACTTCAGAGTTGATACAGGCATTGCACAATGCCATCATTCCTTCTAGTTACTTGTTACGTAGGGCCGTACGTAGCACGGATTTGCATAGCCGCCGCTGATTGGCTAATCTAGTGGCGGGAGAAATAAACTGCTGTCAGTGGCCAGCTTGGTTGCCGGCAAACCCTTAAAAGCAGCTTCCTGCAGTCAGCCAGCAGCTAGCTCTAATAAAAGCGCTGAATTGCTCCTACGTCCTTCTTTCCCGCGCAATCTAACATTACTCTATACTCATAATTATCTCTTGATATCTTTATATTTCAAAGACCTGATTACACACTCTAGGATTCTTTGAAGTTTTTGACCAATTCTAAAGTATAATAAAAATATATTTTAGTTCTTATCCAACATTCTTAATATTATCATAGAAGTACCCAATGTCCAACAGCCCTTTGACGTATTAATTTGCTTTTATTGTGTATATCTTAACTTCAGGAATATATAAAATGAATCTATCCTCTTGAGATCTGCAAGCCAAAAATTGCAGAGTTTTTATAAGAGCTGTAATAGCATCGTCTTCATAATCTAGACAATATATTATGATCACTGAGAATGAGTGGGCAGCCATGTAAATTTTGTAAGTAAGTAAGTAAGTAAGTAAGTAAGTAAGTAAGTAAGTAAGTAAGTAAGTAAGTAAGTAAGTAAGTAAGTAAGTAAGTAAGTAAGTAAGCAAGCAAGCAAGCAAGCAAGCAAGCAAGTAAACTAAAGTAATAGGAGAATGTTCCTGTGTGGAATAAACAAATTGTGGCTCTTTGGAAGTACTTATTAGATTATTTAAAAATACAATTAATCTATTGTTATAAGATTAGAATTAAAACTTTTTCATATTGGATCAAGTTCCACACAAATTCAAGTATACCAGTAGATGCACAATGTGGAGTTTACAAACTGGAAGAGAAGTTGATAGCTCTCTTCAGCTATTGTTCCATTTGGCATTTAAGGTAATATTGTTCTTTGGGATTTAGGAAGTAGTATGTAGCCATCTAATCTGGTAATTATTAGTAGCCTGATCTGATCTGATCCTCATACATTTGTCTTTTGAAACTTACCATCACATCTGAAAAGAGTATTACGTAAACAAAAATAACTTTTATCGGTACCAAGCCTTCTCACATTTATTTTTAATAATATACGAGTCTGAATTTCAACATTTTGAGAGAGAGAGAAATTTGTAAAATGTAAATGTAAATGTAAATTCTATATATCTTCCATTAATCCCTCCTTCTCAGTTAAAAAACTTTGAATGTTGTAGCCTTTCCTTGTACAGAAAAGAGTGAGGGCATCTTGCTGGGGAAATCAGCCCCAGAACCCGATTTCTGAAACTAAGCTTAATTATACTGGCTGCCCTGGTAGGGCAATACACTCAGTGTCATTAGATCAGAACTGAATTAGGAAGCTGGCTACACGCTACTGGTTTATGGATAATCCTATTTTCTTTCTATTGTGTAATTCAATTAAAAATTCTGTATATTTAAAGCAATTTTTCCACAGTCTAATTAAAAAGCTTCCAGAGTAGCATATGTGTAACGGATAAAACCAAGACACTTTCTGCTTGTTTTTATGAACATGACCCCCCCCCCAAAAAAAAATAGATGACAAAAAGAAGAAAAAATATCAGTTTGTTTTAACACTCTGTAAAAACTCCCAGAACTGTTTATTTTTTTATTTTTATTTATTTTTTTATTTTTGTCAAGTACGTGTTGGTAATATACATAGATATAACATTGTTTATATACATAAGATGAGTACTGATAAGAGGGAACAATAGGACAGGGACGGTAGGCACACTGGTGCACTTATGCACGCCCCTTACTGACCTCTTAGGAATCGTGTGAGGTCAACAGTGGACAGTCTAAGGGTAAAGTTTTGGGGGTTTGGTGATGAAACCACAATGTCAGGTAGTGAGTTCCAGGCATTTACCACTCTGGTAAATGCCTGGAACTATGACTCTCAAGTCATATTTTCTACAGTCATGTTTGGAGCGGTTCACTTTGAGTTTGTATCTGTTGTGTGCTCGTGTATTGTTGTGGTTGAAGCTGAAGTAGTCATTGACAGGAAGGATGTTGTAGCAGATAATTTTATGAGTTATGCTTAGGTCATGCCGAAGGCGACGTAGTTCTAAGCTTTCTAAGCCCAGGATTTCAAGTCTGGTTGCATAAGGTATTCTGTTGCGAGTAGAGGAGTGGAGGACTCTTCTTGTAAAGTATCTCTGGACACTTTCTAATGTATTTATGTCCGATATGCGGTGTGGGTTCCAGACAGATGAGCTGTATTCAAGGATTGGTCTGGCGAATGTTTTGTATGCTCTGGTTAGTAGTGTGATATTACCGGAGAAGAAGCTACGTAAGATCAACTTCCAATGACTCCCTGGACACATACATGCACAGTACTTTATGTCCTAACAAAATGTTCGAATATGTTTACCACTGCCTTATCCAGTATTTATTTATTTTTAATGCCCAATAAAACCTATGGTCCTGGGATTCTTGGTGATTTCCCATCCATGTATTAACCAGGTTTGACCATGTTCAACTTTCTGAGGTCAGTCAAACTTGGTTAAATACCATCACTTGATTAGACAAATCAAATAGCAATTCATATTTCAGCATATGCAATGCAACAACATATGCTGCATATGCAATGCAACAACATTATTTACTTATAATTTAATATTTACCATATTCATGGTATAGTTAAAAGAAATAATGATATCATAAAATACTGATAAATACAGAATACCAACAAAAATAGACTAAAGAATAAAAAGTAGCACAAGTGCCATAATCTTTGTTAAAAGAATGCCTTCTGAAATAATTTGATCCTTAGCTGTTTCTTGAAAATAATAATAATGTCTGTTCTCCATAGGAAAGCCCTTCTAGAGAAGTACTGGTAATAGTTTCTATCCTTGATCTCCCGAAGTATGAGACTAAGTTGAAGGAGAAACTAATAAAATTGATCTGCATTAGAGATGATGGAATTGACCTACTGCTCTATTCTATCTATTGTAGCCTTATGCTATATAGTGGGAGCTATATTTTGAAGGAGCCCCCCAAAATGTTTCTGGAAGATGGTTTAGATTACAGACTAGCTTTCGATGATTTTCTTTGATCAATGTTGTCAAATTCAGTTTTAAGTATTCTGCCTTGAGTATCAAAACTATGAATGTTGTTAACAGGATTCTAAGATGTATTATTATATTAAGTTACTATATCTGGATTATTTATAATCACTTCAAAAGATGAGAATTACAATCATACCGTGGACATAAAAAGATGTGGATTTTCTGTGTGTGTGTGTGTGTGTGTGTGTGTTCTCTAGAAACTAACTGGAGTGGGAAATTGGAAATTGTGTCTGCAAATGATAGGATCGTTAGAGAACATTTAAGACTTTCAGTACTGATTTATCTTATAATCTTTCTGAATGCTATGGTATATTGTCAGGTTAGAAATGGAATTTTATTGATACGGCTGTCTGTGGTGCTGCATTTTGAAACAAGGCATATGGGTCTTACAAGTTAGAGAAAATCGCCTGGATATAAAATTGTTTCATACCCAAACTGACCACTTCAAAGGGCAATTAAAATAAATCTACAGTACTTTTCAAACAGTAACATCTGGCACTTTTTGAACTTAAAACTGTTATGTTTGTAACCTCATGTGCAGATTTCTAAATGAGTCAAATGTTACATCAAACAAAAGTACTGTTTTAAAAAGAGGCATTATACCATTACCTACACCAAATTTCTCATTATATTTTAAAGCAGGGGTCCCCAAACTTGGCAACTTTAAGACTTGTGGACTTCAACTCCCAGAATTCTCCAGCCAGCATAGCTGGCTGGAAAATTCTGGGAGTTGAAGTCCACAAGTCTTAAAGTTGCCAAGTTTGAAGACCTCTGTTTTAAAGCATTATTGTACATGTTAAGAAATTGAGTTGGATCCAGTGTAGATTACTGTACAAATACTGTTTTCTTTCTCCATGTTCCCTCCTTTCCTATCCCCTCCACTTCTGCACATCTTCAAAATCTATTAGGGGAGGAGAGAATGCAAAGAGCAGGACTCTGAGAATTTGGCCTGGCAGCCATTTGCTTTATTTTGCTATTGAATATCACCCTTATACAGGTAGTCCTCAAGTTACAACAGTTCATTTAGTGACCGTTTGAAGTTACAACGGCACTGAAAAAAGTGACTTAAGACCATTTTTCACACTTATGACCATTGCAGCATCCCCATTTTGAATGAGCGACAAAAGAATATCAGGATGTTAGGTAGATAGGAAATCAAAAAACCTTGAATGAATTTATTAATGAAGACAGCTGCAGCTGAGCTAGATTTGAAGAAAACACCTTTTATCTCAATAATAAATAATCTCACATTTAAACAATCACTACACTAAAGATACTGGCACTGCTAAGGAAGGCATAATGAAGTGTATTACCTATCTTTTGTGCATGTTTATTATACAACCAAGCCAGGGGCGGGTTGTTCACTTACTGATACCGGTGCGCTGCGCGTGCATCTCCACGTTTTGTGTGCGTGTGTGCTCGCTACACGCGCGCGCACCCTCACACAATTTTGCTTCTGTGCATGCGCAGAAGCAAAATTTCACCGAAATCTCGCACTCACGCGCGTCCCCTCACAAGATTTCAGAGAGATTTTGCTTCTGCGCATGCACTGAAGCAAAAAAGCCCAAAAATTCTTTAAAAAAGATGGTGATGCGCGCAACGGACCAGCGAAGACGGCACCGGACCGGTCACGTGCCAATTGCGCAATCGGCCGCTCCCTACAGGAGCTACGCACCGGACAGCACTGGTAGGAACCCACCACTGAACCAAGCATATCTTTCAAAATGAGAGCTGAGTGTACATACTCTGTTATTGGGCATCTGCTCTGTATTGAACATACTCCTTGTTCCAAATTTCTCAATGGAATGTTCTTTTTAAAATAACTATTCCTTATTATACTACATAATTCATAAGAGAGAAAAGATGATTACACTATAGAGAAATATTGCACAGCCGGAAAGAATCTGATCAGATTACAATGTGAAGAAATGCAAGGGAAAACCTTGATTACTGACAAGTGTCTGAACAGAATGTAACGGAGGAGGAGAAGGAGGAGGAGGAGGAACCTAAAATACATTTTAAAAATAAACATAATGTTATCTGTATTAATTAAGTGATTTAAGTGTATTATAATGCAATTACCACGAATCATATGTAATGCTAGAATGAAAAAGACTGATAGTCTTTCCCTTGTGGTTCCAATATGTAGTATGCTTCCACCAAATCTACTCTACCCACAGATTCAATGTTCCTAAATTGTCTGTCCTCCAAAAGGGGTTTAGTTTGTATTTACAATATATTTGAAATGTGACTGATTCAGTAATTAGTTTAGTTGTTCTTGATTTCTCACCAAGTATATAAAAACTAAAAATTACACACAACATGCTTGCATGCCAGATGTATCAACTCATGTCAATCTTTGTCTTAATTGTCAAAGACAGATGCCAAAACATTTTCATTCTTTTCCCAGTTTCAAATTGAGGCGATGCTGAAAAGCCAGGACACATCCAAAAGAAAGGCCGAAATAAGAACAAAGCTAGCAGGCTTAATAAAGAACTGGGATGCTTACAACTGAGAACAAACATTCAGACAATGTTCTTTCTATCCAAGAGCTGCTTAATTATTTGAAAAGCATTTTGAGAACAGTTATTGTTCTGTCAAGTTACAGAGGGATTCTTTTTTTCATATTACTCCTCTGAGTTGATAGCATAATATATAACACTGTCAACTTGGATATCACCTAGTCTAACCCCTTCCCAGTGTAGGAATTAACTGTCACAACATTTCTGACAGATGGCTGTCCAGCCTCTGTTTAACTATCGCCAGGAAAAAATAATCCACCAACTCCCCAAGCATTCTGTTTCATTGTTGAACAGCTATTACCATTAGGACATTTTTTCTGGAATTATCTTGGAATCTACTTCTTTGTAATTTAAGCCCACTTGTTTGAAATTATTTGTTCCTGCCTTCTGGAACAACTTTAAGCAATTCTGCTTTGTCTTCTGTACAATAGTCTTCACATACTTAAAGAGAGCTGTCACATCTCCCCACTATTTTCTGGTTCTCCAGAAAAATATGCTTTATGTCTTCAACCATTCTGTATAAAGTTTTCCTTCTGACTCTCCTTTCACTTTGGCTGTGTGTGTCAAATATCTCCGGTGTCGCTCAGAACTGATGCAATGTTCTTCTGCTGAACAATAACACTTACTTATATACTGTTTCACAGTGCTTTACAGTACTCTCTGAGCAGTTTACAAAGTCAGCATATTGCTCCCAACAATCTGCATCGCTCATTTTATCTTGGAAGGATGGAAGGCTGAGTCAGCCTTGAGCTGGTGAGGCTCGAACTCCTGGCAGTGAGCTGAATTAGCCTGCAATACTGCATTCTAACCACTCAGCCACCACAGCTTAGGATAGCATTTCCTTTTTCTGAAGCTGCTTCACACTGTTGCCTCAGGTACCTGGAATGTTTTTGATAAACCCATCTGGGTGACATTATTATTTATCCCTTCCTACTAGGTTGGCATGCTACTTACATTATCTCTGAAATATGATCTGTCAATATGAACAATTTGGTTTACTGAGCCACAGTTTCCCTGATTAATTCTTCCTCTGATTGCCATTCAGGATCACTTCAGCCTGCTGTGACTGTTTGCTGACAAGGGCACTACAAGCAGTGTGTGTGTGTGTGTGTGTGTGTGTGTGTGTGTGTGTGTGTGTGTGTGTGTGTGTGTGTGTGTGTGAGGCCCTTTCATAGCTTTGGTAGTGAGTGCAGTTTATATGTGTGTGGCAGGGCACCTTTTACCACCACAAAAGATAAAATTCTACTCATAGGTTAATAATCCTATTCTCACTTCTCTCTCACTCGCCTGCTGAAATATTTCTCTCTACCCACTAGCATCCCTGGCAAATACAGCTCTACCCATAAAGGAACTCTCATGATATGGCCACTATTATCATTCATATACAATTACACATGTTTTTTATTATCCTCACCCATAATCTGTTGTAACATAATTTCTACATTTGCGAATTGCTTTTGAAATTTCTGACTATATTTCTATTTAAAATCATAGTGTGAATGTGGAGGGATGTGTTATATAACATAATATATTAATATAACAATAATATATCTCTCTCTGAATGTGTATGTAAGTATGTCATTTAAAAAGTAATTCTCCTCTGAAATATTGGAACCTTCTGATAATATAGCTTTCAAAAGCAATCTTTTGTGAGGTAGGATTGCTGAATTTTGCCCAGTCATATATTTTTAAAAAGCCTTAATGTACATTTGTATATGACTGACTTTCTCTCAAAGCCGGGACCCACATGTGCTTATAAAAAATGAGTTCACTTTTGGAAAGCATGAAATAGCCCAATTTCCTTTCCAGCAACATCTCAGTTATTACAGGGCTTGAAGTCTAAATCATCCTGACAGGAAAGCAGTGACAGCCTTTTTTTCCATCGGCAACCACATAACAGCTAAAACAAATTCGTGAATAAAGTTATTCCAGGGTCTATAGAAGGCTGATATTCCAAGACAAAAGCTGATCAACTATAACCATATAATCATCTCATCCACTGAGAAGGGCAGGGGTCAGTTCTGTAGGAATTATTGTTGTCAACTAACAGCTTTAAGAGTTGTTATTGTACACTCTGGAAAGCCTCATGAGACATATGTTCTCTGTACTTCTAGGGAAGTTGCCAGATGGTTCATACATTAACTATGGATACACATGGCAAATTGTTTGTTTCTTCATCTCTGTCTGATGAAGAAAAGGTTATTGAACAGAATCTAAGGATTCAGAAGCAAATCTGTTTTTATTTGTTTTCTTTAACAGCATTTTAACAGGGACAGATTTCTATTGTTTGACTCTTCATTGACTAACTTGGGTAGCCCACTTGGGTTCAGATTCAGTGGGGTTGAATTAGTTGACTAATTAGTTGGTCTATTATCCTTATCCGTCTCAATCCAACCATATTCCTCATTATTTAAAAGTATTCTGGCAAAATTGTACCATTGAAGGGAGATAAATTTGATTTTGATAGAATCAGATAATCCTATTTTTTGGATTTTACTCTTTCTCTCTCTTCTGCTCAGTAATCATGTCTCCTGGTAGGTTTTAGTTGAAAGTCTTTATTTATAAACATATTTAATTCTGAATATTCCAAATCACTTGTCAAGTTATCTGTGTTAGTGTCTCATAGTCATTCTCACATTAATCAAGAAATGTCTAGTTTTATCCCTAACCTATAAAACTGATACAGTATTGTAGTGATTATGGATGGATTTTTCAATATCTTTTTTAACATTTATAAACTTTTTATGAATTTATATTTTAGATATGTATGTCATCTGCCACTATTCCTAAATTAAACCATTATATTTTGATATAATAGCTTGTATTTGCTAATGCCTGCATAACCCCTGTTGAAAGATGTGGCAATTTGTGGGAGAATGATAACCACATTCTCATCATCTCAAAATTTTGATATGCTGCTATAGATAGCAAGAATAATGGGATTAGAGTCTATCATCTCTTCCTCACTGATATCACTTCTGAGGTTGATTAAGTGAGGGTAGTGTGGGGAGAAGACAGCAGGAAAGGAAATCAAGGGAAGACTTTGGGAAAAGCGAGGATTGGATTGCTGAAATAGATAGAAGAAAAGCTGAGAATTCTTCACAAATTCAGATTTTGATCCAAGGCAGAGAAGTATTGTGCATATGAAGAAGATTCCTTTGAATCCTTAGAAATTCAGATCTGAACCTGGTTCAGGAATTGCCATTTCAGCCAAACACACAAATTAATTTATGATGAGATACCTGCAAGTTGTACAATACTTTTGTGCATATTTCCATAGGCATATTACATCTTACTGAATTGGAGACTGAATTAATGACGTTCAGAATTGCTACTTTTTCAATTTAGCTATATTTTTACATTAAAAATTTGTTCTTAGGAATTGGGCCATATATACCTATAATATAATGTATATTAGGTGTCTAGATATCCGAAGCACTCTTAACATTAACCGAGATACTCAATACAGATTTGAGTCATGAACTTCAATTTTGTATTTGTTGAGTAATATAGTTTCAGGATGCATTACTACGATAACAGCTTATGCTGTTATCAGTAGTCTATACCAAAGGGCTTTTGTAAATTACAGAGAATGACTTTGTCACTTTGTCTGCTGCAAAGATGCGTTTTCATCTTCATCTACCATTAATGATCCTTCATATATAGTTTGGGAATACTACTTCATTGTTGTTATCATTACTAAGCTATGTACTTAGTGCTACGTTTTATATTAATTTTCTTAAGCAATTTTGTATACTGATTAGAGCCAATAAATAATAATAAAAGAAATATTAAAAAACTGTATGGGCATTTGAACAATATCTGTAAGCCAGACATATCAGTTAAAAAAAAAGGTCAAAGTTGAATTAAATTCCTCCCCTGGATAGTTAAGGGCGCAGCAAACCCTAGAAGGTCGAAAAGACTGTTCACTGTTGACAGAATTCCTCTCCTTGTGAAGACAGTCTTCTGAACTGGGGCTCTAAAGGTAAAGATGTCCTTCTTCAAGTCCCAACACAGACTGAGACTCCGTTGGACAAGAGGGGTATCGGTGCCAAAATCAAGGTCTTGTAATCCCTTGGCGTGGTCTTCAGTATTGAAGGCTTTTAGCACTTTTTCACTATTGGATGCTATTTTGTGCAGCCTGAGGTTAGCTACCGCTAGCATCTGGCGTGTTCTTTTTAATAGGTCTATGGCCTCTGTTGGGGTAGGTACAGATTTTAGACCATCATCAACATAGAAGTCTTGTTCCATGAAGCATCTGGCATCTGTACCGTATTCGGCTTCGTCTATGTGAGCATTATGTTGTAGGCCATAGTTGGCGATTGCAGGGGATGAACCATTCCCAAACACATGCACTCGCATTCTATACTCTGTGATCCATTGGTCGTGTTGTTCATCTCTGAACCACAGGAAACACAAGTAATTGCAATGATCTTCCCTGACAAGGAACAAGTAAAACATCTCTTGGATGTCAGCCATTATGGCTATGGCTTCCTTTCTGAAGCGAATAAACACACCTAAGAGGCTGTTGGTAAGATTGTGTCCTGTGAGAAGGACTTTGTTCAGAGAGAGGTTTTGGAACTGTGCACTTGCATCGAAGACCACTCTTATCTGACCTAGTTTTTGTGGATGGTACACTCCAAAGAATGGCAGGTACTAGCATTCTTCATCTGTTCTCAGAGTTGGGGCAAGTTCAGTGTGTCTGTTCTGGACCATCTTGTCCATGAACTCTACCAGATGAGCTTTAATTGCGGGCTTCTTGTTCATGAGTTGTCTCAGACTGAAGAGGCGAGAGAGAGAGCTTGCTCATAGTTGTTAGGCAGGCGCTGTCTGGGTGTGCGAAAGGGCAGTGGTGCCAACCCAGCTTCCGCTAGCATCCTGTTGAAGTTCCTTTTCCATGAGCTGCAGAAAGTCTTTGTCCTCTATTGACATGGCTAAGTCATTGTCCTCTTTGCTGGTCTGGAACACCGTCGCTCCTAGGACAGAGTTGTCTGTCGAAGTCGTGAAGTGTTCTTGGCATGGCTTCAAGTGGGATGCTCTGCCATTACTGAGAATGGTGGTCACCTGGTTTGGGGCCTGCAGCCGATCGACACAGACCATTCCTGAGATGATCCATCCGAGTTCTGTCTTGAGGGCAAGTGGGGAGCCTGTTGGGCCTCTGACCATTCTATGGCAAGCGAAAGCGTCAGAGGCATCCACTCCCAACAAGAGCAGGATTTTGGCTTCGGGGTCTAGGGCAGGAAAGAGATTAGCTATGTGTTTCAGGTGAGGTATATTGCTTATTACCTCTGGTGTCGCAATCTGACTGTGATTATTTGGTAAAGCATCCCATTCTAGCAATGGCAGCAGTGTGAATTTTGCACTCCCATCTAATGATTCTATGCAGAATCTAGTTACTTTCCTCAGTAACCCAGTGCACGTTGATATCTTGTGGATGTCAAAGAGGTTGAAGAATGCTGACCTGGCTAATGATTGATTGCTTTGTGTGTCTATTATTACATACATCTTCAAGGCTTTTTCTGGGCATCCAGCTGGGTAGACTTTAGCTAGGCAGATCTGGTGGCATGAGCGAGGGGATGGTGAGTCACCACATACTGATGTGCAGTTGACACTTGTTGCTGTCTGAGACTCTGTAGTCAGAGAAGTAGGAGTCAACTGTGGATTAGGAGTTGACTGTGGAGCAGGAGTCGGCCATGGGTCATGAGTTGGCCATGGATCAGGAGTCGGCCGTGGATCAGGAGTTGGCCGTGGTGTTGATTCAAAGTCTGGATACAAGGTGGTTGGGTGTCAGTTACTCCTGCATAGGAAGCATCGCACCTGCACTGTGCAGTCGTTGGCCATGTGTCCTTTGAATCACAGCACTTAAAGCAAACTCTGTATTCCCTAATCAGATCCTTTCTTTCATTTAGGGACTTCTTCCGGAAATCTCTGCAAGCATTCAGAGTATGCGGAGACTCATGGAATGGACATAATAGATGTTTATGTGTTGTCAGACGGGTATGTTGAGTTCTTCTCAGTAGTTGCTCATCTGGGTTCCTCGTGGACAGGTAGAGACCTGTGTTTTATGCACAGACACGAAGGTTTTTCCCTTCGCAGCTTGCAATGGACCTTGCTCGAGTCAGAGTTCAGGCTGGCTTTTTTGTTAACTGGTTGCCAGCTTTCTGTAATGCCGAGGCTTAGAGGGTCATTGTATAGCTGTGCTTGGTAGTCGATAAATTCTTCAAGGACAGCAAAGGGGGGGGGGTTTCTGTCTTGGTTATTTGTCTTGTAAGTGATCGCTATTTAGGATCCATTCTTAGCTCCCGTGGCAGTTTTGTAATGATGTGCTGGAAGTATCTTGTGAAGAAGGCACAATGGCACAGGGGTAGGCACTATAGCAGTGATGGCAAACCTTTTTTCCCTCAGGTGCCGAAAGTGCATGTGCGCATGCTATCGCACATGTGTGAGTGCCCACATCCATAATTCAATCCCTGGGGAGGGCGAAAATGTCCCCCGCCCCCCGGAGGACCTCTGGAGCCCAGAAATGGCCCATTTCCCAACTTATGGTAGGCCTGTTTTTCGCCCTCCCCAGGCTCCAGAGGTTTCCCTGGAGCCTGGGGAGGGCAAAAATGTCCTCTCCCACCCCCTGGAGGCCCTCTGGAAGCCAAAAACACCCTCTCAGAGCTTCCATGTGAGCCGAAAATCAGCTGGCCGGCGTGCACATGCATGCTGGAGCTGAGCTAGGTTAACAGCTCGCGTGCCGGCAGATATGGCTCCGCATGCCATCTGTGGCACGCGTGCCATAGGTTTGCCATCACTGCACTATAGTGTTCTTCAAGTAATATAAACAGTACAAAGTATAATCATTTAAAACCTTTAGTTGGCAGGAGTCCAAAAAATCAGTAATATACTCACTGATGATAGAATAAGCAACACATCATTGCTCTCTTTCCTGGACTAATGGTCCATCAAGAGCTCTAAATCCATGTTTAAATATAAGTACTTCATAAACATGTGATGGAGACTCACTGTCTCCTTCAGCCCACGCCAAAATGACCATGGAGGATAGCTCCCAAAGGGTGGAAGGGAAGGCAATGCCTTTGGTAGCCTACATCAGCCAATAAGAGATGGACAGATCCCAATTGCTAATAGTATTATCAGCCATATCATTGATTAAATATGGTTGATTATGTCTAGATGAAAAATTGTCAGGAGAATTGTGTCAGAATTACTTTAAAACTGGAACATCTCATCCATGTGCAGGAAAGAGACAAAGGCAATGATGCGAGAAGACATAAAATAAAACATTTAGTTTTCTATTTAACTCAGTATTTTCTATTTTCTATTTTTCTTTCAGTTAAATGAATTGACATTTGGAATAGCAGTGGAGTAATTTTGCTGAATTCTAAATTTACTATTAATGCACATAACACATGCAGGTTAATTATATGCATGCATATCGACTGCCAGTTCTGGGCTATAAAATCCATATGATAATTCTGTAGCAATTTGGAGAGGGAAAATGTGTCATTTATATTTTTGTCTGCCCATCATGTATAAGCATAACTAGGTCATGTGGACTTGCCTGAAACTTCTAAGCAAGTATTTTTTTTAAACTTTCATTTTATTATTCATTAAAGCAGTGCTTCCAAACTTTTTTTTCATTACTCAAAACTATTTTGGGATTCACCAAACAGTTTCATTTTGTGCAATTTATGAAGATAATTGTGGAAAATCCTACATCATACATGTAGGTGCTGGGAAACAGAAATAATTGCATCACAGAATATTCATCATGAATTGATAAACTCCAAATGATGCTTATTTTCTTCAAATAATATTTGGCATTGAATGCTTAACCTAATTTCTATCATTTGCTCTGCAAAACCATTAATTTGTGTGTCATTACCCAAAGAAAAACTACTTGTACCCAATTTTGGGTAATTTATCAAGGTTTGGGAAATACTGTATCTTCTGACCTTTCCTAGTTGGCCTTCTTAAGTTGTTATGGTCACAAATAATTAATATAACTCTGTTAGTTCCATGTAATTCAGCAAGGCAACTATCACAGATCTTATAAACAAGATTGTAAGTGAATTGTACTGAATGTTACAATTTGCGTATCTTAGTTTTCATCGTTGGAAACATCTATTTTATAACCACTAGATGTCAGTGTGATCTAAAAAATAATCATGGTAAAATCTCAAAATCTATGTACTACTAAAACTCTCCTTGCCATGACCTTTAAAATGAGAGAAGTGGTGTATCACAGAGCAACAATTTTTGAACCAATGTATCTCAAACGTACAGATTGTGTCCAATATCTGGGACCCATGACTCATGAGGGATTGAAGTTTGGGAAAGTTGTGGCTGATTCAGTGCTACCGGCTGCTGCTACGATGCTGGGATGCTGCTGTGGTCACATGATCTTCATTTCCAACATTTTGTGACAGTTTCCCAAGCAGTCTCATAATTCCTCCCTCCCTCCCTCCTTTACACAGCATTAGCCACTTATCTGTCTGCTGGCATGGCAAAGGCATGGCAGATTTTTGATGTTCTTTGCCAGTTCCCCACAAGCAAAGGTAAAGCTGGCAGGAAGGTGAAAGTTACTCCTGCTTCCCCTGTTTTTTTGCCCACTTATTATTATTATGGTTTTCTGTTTAGCTAAGAAAATACCTCTGAAATGACCCAATGTGATATAAGCCATCTAGTAATATCTAAAAATGAAATCATAGTGTTCTGACCCAGCTCCCAAGCACGACAAGCATCTTGTATTTAATAAAACATTCCCTTTATTAGGAGCGCCAGCAGCTACCCTCTCACAGCAGGCCTATGAAGTCTCTAAATCCTATAGAAAGTGATGTTCGCTCTCTTTCCCCCTGAAATGGCCCCAACCAGAGGTGGGTTCCTACTGGTGCGGTCCAGTACAAGCGCTCCGGTAGTAGCCTGCTGATGACATAATTTAGGCGTGACGGCTCCGGTGCTGTCAGTGCTGGTCCGTGTGCGCCGCCATATTTTTTCCCTAATTTTTGGTGATTTTTCGGCTCTCTGAGCATGCATGGAAGTAAAATTGTCCCCTTGTGCATGCAAGGAACTGAAATTGTGTGATGGGATGCGCACATGCGAGCAAGCGTAGCAAGCGCATGCGTGTGAAACATTGTGATGTGCACTGATACGAAAAGATAAAAGGAACCCGCACCTGGCCCCAAACACAAGGGGTGTCTGTCTCTTCCCACACTTGCAAAGGAAGTCCTGGAAGGTTCGCCTGCTTTCTTCCAACAGCAGACACACACACACACACACACTCACACACACACACACACACACACACACACACACACACACACACACACACACACTCAGAAGGCCCTGAAGATTCCAAGAAGAATTCTGATAATTTCCAGACAGGGTTTGGAAGAGCAGGCTATCAGTGGCTCACCGGCAGGGAGATGAATAGTTGCCTGCCACACCTACAGTATTCATCTCTGCCCCCTGCCTTTTATCCCCAGAGCTAGGGTGGGGCTTCGTTAGCAGTGGTGGCTCTTCCATCCCAAGGACTGTTCCACAGATTTCCACTGCTCTCCTCTGCTTTCTGCACATCCCCGCATCAGGCACTGGACTAACTGTTCCTCCTCTTCCTCATCAGCCACCTGCAGACCTGGGAGCTGTTGACTCTCCATCTGAGGGCTGATGGATGGCCCAGGCTCCGCCTCTGTCTCTATCTCTGACAGCTAAATTTCCTCTTCCCCCGTGGAGCTCTCAGATTGCCTTGATGTTGGCCTTGATTCCCATGTCTTCTCCTTATCTGATTCGGCTGCTGGAGGGGTTGGCGGCCGACAGGCCACATCACATAGAAAGTTTGTGTTGACTCACTCATTATTTTCTTATGTCCTTTTCAAGCAGGTACTAATAGGTTGCTGATTTCCATTGTATCTTAGAATTTTCTTTCTGCTGCGTAACAAACAGATGATCAGGGCAAGATTTTTTTTTCCACGAGGAAGCACTTTGGTCTACAAAACAGGGAGCCATCCCTGTTAACATGTCACCGTTTATGAAGAGTAGCAGAGTTGTTTGCTAGTTCTTGCTTTTTGTTTCTCATAAAAAAGCAGCAGCAATTCCACTCGGGGCAACATTTCACATCAGCTTGCGAATTGGCCTTTTAAGTAACTGAAAACACAATAAATGACAGAACTTGTAACAGTTATGGGCTTTTCATAACCAAAGTTTTGCTATAGGGAAGAAATTTAATAAAGAATACATATCTATATTACTTTCATTCTAAGCCACATTCCTATGAACTTTATAGGAGAAGTACAGTGGCTCAGAATTGTTCAAATTGCTCCGGGCAAGGTGCATAAATTATTGCCTTGGGAACAATCTCTGTGCAGGGTAACTGGCAAAAAGTATGGACTTAACAAATGGAATTTTACAGACATGGCTGTGCAAGGAGACTCTGCAGGGCAAAGAAATTTCAGAGATGTGCAGCATTTGAGAAGTGGAATCTTGTGTCCTTTGCTTAAATAATATTCCAGTAGGGGTGACTAGAGGTAAACATTTTAAATATTTAAATATTCACTGCATATCTACATATGCAGTTCTGTACCCACTAATAAAAGGTTAACCTTCACAGAACAAAAGAGCAATAGCACTTAGACTTATATACCACTTAGAGTGCTTTTACAGCCCTCTCTAAGCAGTTTACAGAGTCAGCATATTGCCCCCAACAATCTGGGTCTTCATTTTACCCACCTCGGAAGGATGGAAGTCTGAGTCAATCTTGAGCTGGTGAGATTCGAACTGCTGACAGCAGAATTAGCCTGCAATGCTGCATTCTAACCACTGCGCCGCCATGGCTCTGATAAGACTCTGACCAAAGACCAAGTCCTTGGCAAAATGCCATATATTCTCAATGTTTTTATACTGGGCCTTCCTCCCCTAATTCTTTGCTTTTGTTATTGTTGCCAATCTGTCCTGTCTTCCCACAGATATGCTTACTTGGCACAAAGCAGTGGTGGCTTCCTACCAGTGCGGTCCACTCTATAGCACCGGTAGTGGCCCGCTGGTGATGTCACAGTACCGGTGCAGTCGGTTGACGGTGCCTGGGCGCCGCCATTAAAAAAAGTTTTTTACATTTTTTTAAAAATTTTCTTTTGCGCATGCCCAGAAGCCAAGTTTCCGGCACTGCTCATGCGCTGCCTTCCTACCCCACAGTGAGTCCAAGCAGGGGAGGATGGCTGAGGGAGCGCGTGAGACGCTGAAAGAATGGGCGGCAGGAGCTATCTCCATTCCCCTCCCTTCAGCAGTCCGAGAAGCCACAAACACGCAATGATGATCCCAGGCATTTTCCCACGTTTGAGGCTTCTCGAGCTGCTGAGGGGAGGGGGAACGGGCGGCAGGACCTATCTCAGTTCCCCTCCCTTCAGCAGTCTGAGAAGCCACGCCCACCTGGTCACATGGCTGGCAAGCCACGCCCACAAAATAAGCCACGCCCACAGAGTGGTAGTAAAAATATTAGGAACCCGCCCCTGGCACAAAGCATATTTTTTTGGAAATATTAGCAACTACTTAACTCTGATGTATTTATTTATTTAGCTTGCATGACTGTCCATCACAACAAGCAACTCTGACAATTCACAGATTCCTCAAAAATGTATGCTCAGTGCTAACATCAATCACTACACTTGGAAGATGGTTGTCTACAATAGTCCAGTTTAACTCTCATGATGTATCATGTGTATATTAAGCAAAAGGCGAATGAGAACAAGCATGAAAACCAAAAAAAGGGAAAAAGAATATATCAAGTGCAAGTAGGAAATAATTTACCTAATTTTGCTTATAAAACTAAAATATGTCAGTGCTTGATTTCATGTCAAATCATATGATGAATATAAACCCAAATGAGCCATGAGTTTTAGAAAATCTTGTTGCAAACATTTGACATACCTAGTCTTTAAATGTTGATGGGTTTATTTAAGATCCTCTGCACACTAATGGCTGCAGTTTAAATACTTTGATTTCGCTTGGAAATACAAGCAAGAGTCATTGTTCCTTTTCAAACAAAGCTTGGAAAACCTGTTTTTGCATAACAAAATCCAAGTATGAGTAACACTTTCTATTCATACAAAAGAAACCTCATTGCATATAAGAGGAGAGTCCAGATTTTTGTAGGACATTTTTGTTACTTATTTTCTAGTTAGTCAAAATCTTGAATTGCTGCATTTTTCCGCCAATAATTATTGCAAGAGAGCTCAGAGTTATTTATCATTTTTTAAAGTGCTCATTGTGTTTCATGTCATTCTATTTAGTAATTCTGGCAGTTCTATTATGTTATAATAGCACTAATAACACATAGGTATTATGATCTCCACATGAAAAGAATGATATTGTTCCCTATGTTCATATCCAAAACGTTCAATGCTGTTAACTGCAGCCAGCCATTATCTATTGGCTGAAACTCAATGGTGCAGTTTCCCTGCTGGAAGAAATGCTAATTCTTCTTCTTCTGGCAACCCACCTACCAAATATATCAATTATGCTCTGGAGGGTCTCTTAAACTAATCAGAGGTAGATCTGTATGTGCAAGAAGAAAAGAAAGAAGTTGGGCACTGGAACATCATTTCATCCATTTCCAGCAGCGGTTTAAGATATTCTACCATTTTAAGAATTATCACAGCACTGACTGCCTTTGTTTTCATCTCCTCATAATGAGGATAAACACCTCAGAGTGAGTCACTTGAACTTGATGACTTCTGCAAAAAATTGCACCATTTTGCTGCTTGTCAGAAGTGTGACTTCAGTGGTGCCGTCTCACTCTTTAGCACCTCATGACGTACTGGGTTATAGATAGAATGTTAAGAATATATTTGGTGCCCCCTCTTTTTCTATCATTCAACTTGCTTTTTGTCTAAGAGATTGCTTGCTTTTGCTTTTGTCCCATGGCACATATATACATGGAATAGGGGTGGGTTTATACCTCGTTGCCGGTTCGCTTCCTCACGCGCTTCTGCATGGGTGCGTAGGTGCTTTGCACGTGTGCGCATGTGCAGTGCTAAAAACCCTGCTTCTGCGCATGCGCAGAAGCAAAAAACAAGATAGCGGTGCCAATGGCACCGCCGAGAGAGCTGGTTTGGGGGCATGGCCAGTCGGCCATCGCTGCTGGTTCGGTGAGCGGGGGGAAATTCCCTCTACTGGTTCTATAGAACCGGTCCGAACCGGCAGCAACCCACATCTGACATGGAACACATGGATGTATAGGTGCTAGGCTTTTAATAGTTTTTTTAATGGTCCTTTTTTATAAGTATAAAGCCTCCTTCAGTAGTCATTGCTCAGATCAGATTTCAGCCCTCAGGAATATTAAAATGCACACAAAATGTTTTTTGGTTTCATCTCCAAACACTGTCTAGGTATCTGGCACACCAACTTCTCCATTTGCCTTGAGAGTTCTGGAGTATTGTACTGGGTATTTTAAGATGCCAACTATCTCAATGCCATAGTCTCGTATTTATAGCAAGGCATTGGAATGGACTTAGATCAACTACAGCTGCTGCCCCAGGATACTGTCTTGTTCTTGTAACTTGCTGTCAGATTGTCCTTAGAGGCACAGACCACACCAGGAAGTCAGGGTAGAAAGCTGGCAGTAAGCAGAAACCCTAGTCTTGAAATAATGATAAGAAATTCATTCTGATAGATAAGAAAACTTTCTTTGTGCAAGTTTGGTGACTGAACAAGCAGGCTTTGTATAAGGAGTTTGCTGCAGATAATTTGCAGGATGTTGGTAGGAGCCTGTGAGATAGGATAATAAATAAAATTTACATATACAAGACTAAATTAGTAGATTATGCTTTGATTGTGGTATCTATTACAGAAAAATGTAACCAAGCCAATGTTTTGTAATAACTGGTTGACAGTTGACACAAATATAGAAAAAAAGAAAAGAAACTAAGCTTCTTATTCTGTTAAAAAGGAAAATTTGGTCCCTTGAGTTCTTCCAAATTCACAGCATTTAACTGGGATTGAATGACTGTCTTAAATCCATTCATTCATGCGAATTCAAACATCACTTTTAAATTACTCAGCCTTCTTCTTAATGCTGGCACCTCCAGAATTCTTAAAGAGCATGTATATATTAAACAGTTGGCTAGAAATTCTGGGAATTGCAGTACAAATGTATTTGAAGGACACCTGATTGGGAAAGACTGGTTATTGAGTTCAGTTTGTCAAAAGTATTGAGCTAGTTCAGCATATTGCTTAATTATTTTGTGGAATTAGTCCAGAGAATCAGGGTAAAAAAGACAGAAATTGGAACAAACCAAAAAAATCCTGTCCCTATGGTTTACAAAGTAAACTTGTTTTCCTTGAAACTATAGCATCTTATATAATTACCTGTCAAAATGCTGGAAAGCAAGTAAATAATAAATGACTAATTCAGATTTACAGGGATCCATATTTTTTTTGGCCTGCATGGGTGAAACAACTGCAACAGAGGGGAGACTAACAAAACAACCCATAGATTTGAAGACAGACAGAATAATCTCTAGTATATTTTTCTCCCCATGGTTATCATAGAAGGCAGAATGAAGGTTTTCATATTGTATTAGTAACAAATACGAGGGTGAGTTAAATTATACCTGTCCATTTTCTTTAGGACAGGTATAATTACCAACACAGGAACATGTAGCATACATCAAAATGAAGCTGGTCCTCTGTGGATCACAACCCTACTTCTCAACATAGTCACTGTTTCTCTCAATAGCAATGTTCCACCTTCGAATGAGAGCATTATCCCTGCCTCATAAAATTTTGTCGACTGTTCTTTGAGCCACTTCTTCACTGCAGTTTTCACTTCCTCGTCACTGGAATAATGTTTGCCTCTCAAACCCTCTTTCATTGGGACCAAGATATGATAGTCTGAAGGCGCTAAATCTGGTGAGTATGGAGGATTATTATATTTTACATTTAAATATTTATATGCAGTACTGCAGACTGATTCTGCTAGCTGCCAACACTCAGCCGTTCTGCAGTTCGAGTCTTACCGGCTCAAGGTTGACTCAGCCTTCTACCCTTCCAAGATTAGTAAAATGAGCACCCAGATTGCTGGGGCAATATGCTAACTCTGTAAACCACTTAGAGAGGGATGTAAAGCACTGTGAAGTGGTATATAAGTCTAAGTGTGATTGCTATTGTTATATTTGTTGATGGATTTGAATAGCTCTTAAATCTGAGCATGTAAAACAAATGCATAATGTTAAAAGACAAAAGAGGAGGAAGATCATGAAAAGTACAACTAAGCATAAGCTAACTTTTGCCCTATACAACAGAATCCTGCAACTGGTATTAAGATATCTCTAACAATGATTTATATATGTGGCCATCACAACTTACAGCTGCTGATAAACTTATTTATAATTTAGGTTGACCAAGCTCCTATTAAAGCTTTTTAAGATGGAAGCCATTAAGATGTTTTGATTAATCACAAAAATAAAGGAGAGGTTATTGTTTTGCAACACAATGTTGAATCTTCTGGTAACAGCATGATTAGAAGAACAGGATATGGCTTCAGATTATAGGGAAACCAAGGGGGTGGACCATCACCAATCCAGGGATCCCAATGTTGGTTAATAGTTGGGAAAGGAATATTCATGCCTATTTACTTTGATACTATCAGGAATAATCTTTAGTCCCTATATAATATTAACTGTCATCTTCCGGAGGAGATTCAAAAAGGAATTTTATTTGGGCTGCATTTCAAGAACCATTGGTTTAGCCACTTATTTTGGCTAATACCAGTTTGGTGTAGTGGTTAAGGAGCTGGCCTAGAAACAAGGAGATTGTGTTAGAATATTCATGACTGGGAGAGCCATGTTAACAAGGTTAGCCAATGAAAAGGCATAGCAACTGAATCAGGCAATAGGAGCTAACCACTTCTGAGTCTGTGCAGAGAATCAAAACTAAATACTTAAGCTTAAGGCTGGGTGTGGCTCCAGTCTCCACTCTGTACTATTCCACTCTGAACTCTGCTGAAATGAAACTAACTCTTCTGCTTGTGTTTACCTGTAACTGATTGAAGAAGAATTCTACTTGTGGTATTGTAAATATATATATTATTATGTTTATAAAGAAGTTATTGAATCCAGCTGAATCAGTAATCTGTGTGTGCCTCTGGAAATTGATTTGATTTGGCAACAAACTTTAATAAACTGTGAGTTCTAGTCCCACCATAGGCATGAAAGCCACCTGGGTGACTTTGGGTCTGTCAGTCTCTCTCTGGTCAGCCCATGTTTCATGTTTGTTGCTGTGGGGGAAATAGGAGGAGGAAGGAGCATTAGATATGTTCTCCACCTTGAGTTACTGATAAAGCAATAAAGGTAGAAAAAAATCTAATAAACAAATTATACATTTCGCCAAATGTTTAAACAAAAATTCTTGACTACAAAACGCAATAACGTGCATGTAACATTTTAGTGGATATTTTAATTGGTATACTTTAAGAGAAAGCATAAGAAATGCATATTCTGAGGGGAAAGCACTAAAATAATTACCCGCTCATTTTTTAAAAAATAGAGTAAAAATATTCACATGAATTGTATGGAACAGACGTAAACATGTAAAATTCAAATAAGCAGAAAGGGTCTAACCAAAGTATGTTTTGATGTTAACCAATTAGAACTTTATTGACAACACAAATGAATTATGATATCATGAAAATAAGGATTAATATATTGGGACTCTTCCAACAAAAAAACTGGTGTTCTAAGTCTTCTAGCCTTTGTTTCTAATCTGGTGCACAAAGGAACAATATATAAAACCTAGCTGTGTGCATAAAATGGAAAGCTTGTTTTGTTTCAAGAATAGAACAAAACAACCCCATCTGGAATTGCCTCTGATTCTATACCTACCAAATAAAATACGTTCTGAAATACTTATTAGCACATTTGAGTCCTGAAGTTATACTATACAAATAACCTTAAATTTACATAGAATCTTCTATCCTGGTATTTTGCACACCTGTTGAAGCTTAAAAAGTACATGCATTTACTGTCTTCAACATTCAACAAAATGCACCTAAAGTTCAAAATCAATTGTGTATGACACGGGTGTCAAACTCAAGGGTGCTTAAATCTGGCCTAAGGGGCTGACCTGGAAATAGCAAAAGACTGGCTTGCAGTGCCTCTGGCAGCTAAAATAGGGTGTGGGGGGTGCGGGCACGACTCCTGTACACCCCGTTTTCAGCATGCACAGCCTTCTGCAGCCCTTTGCTGGCCAAAATGGGACATGGGGGAGCCCCCACATGTCCCGTTTTGGCCAGCAAAGGGCTGCAGGATGCCATCTAGGCTAAAAATGGGGCATGGAGGGCTGCACATGGCCCCCCTATGCCCCATTTTGGCCAGTAGGCAGGGGTGAAATGCTCCTGGTTCGCTCTTACCTGTCGGTCGCCGCAGAGCCTATTGAGCCGGTGGCGGTCGTGGCGCGGGGCTTCCCCTGCCCGCTTCCCCCACCCGCCTGGACGCCGCCATTTGAGTTCTTTTGCCCTCTGCGCATGCAGAATGCTTTGTGCATGCATAGAGGGCAAAAGAACTCAAATGGCGGTATCCAGGTGGGCGGGGGAAGTGGGCGGGGGCAGCCCCGTGCCACGACCGCCACCGGCTCCATCGGTTCTGTGACGACTGACAGGTAAGAGCAAACCGGGAGCATTTCACCCCTGCTGGTAGTGTGTTGCAGGAGGCATCCATCCCATCTCCTCCCACTAGCCAGCCCACGGAGGAGAACTACAATACTGATCCGGCTCTTGAAGAAATCCAGTTTGACACCCCTGGTGTAGGAGAGCATGTGCAAAAATCTAAGCTTAACAAACTTATGTTTAAAATGGACAAAACTGCTGTATGATTCTTGTATGCACTCTTATCCCTCAAGACATTGAGATGGCCAGCAAATAATATATTTAAAAATAATCAGCTAATTATTTCTCTAAAATACCTACTTTACATGATGGTATTTTTTGTATTGCAACATAGGATATCAAATGATGCTGTCGATATTCTGAAATGAAAGTAGTAGTCAAATATAGGAAATGTGAAATATATCTTATTATATATAAACCATCTAACTATTAATGTTTATGCCCCATATTATGGACTTCATTTTTTCCTTGCAGCAAGTTGACAGCATTTTTCTGACAACATTCTCTCTTGCATGAAGAATATAAATAAATGTAGCACATCAAATTGCTTTGTTGTATTATTATGACTGAAGTATGATGTGAGAATCTCTCCAAACCTCAAAATGTCATCCTTGTGTATAAGTATTTTGGTAAAAACCCATGACATTTTAGCTAAATGGCTCTTTCCAGCTATGGATTAAGTTTATTTTTCTGTAAAGATGGACCTGAGAGAACTTCTGACTTTAAAAAATCCAATTTCATCCAAAATATTTTTCCTCAAATATAATTAGAATGAACCTAGTCTAGAATATATACAGTAAGTATGTTAGAAGCTCTTACAGTCCATCTGTATCAACCCCCTCTTAGTTCAGGAATTCATTAAATCATCTTTAGTATGTAACTATCCAGTGTTCACAAGAAAATCTACAGTGAACTTTCTTAAACATATTGCTGTCAACCCAAGTTTTCCCCATTCTTCTACCTATGTATTACACACACACACACACACACACACACACACACACACACACACACACACACACACACACACACAGACAGACAGACAGACAGACAGACACACACATGTTTTAAGTCATAATTGATTATAATTGGATGCTTAAATTTGCAGAACTCAGTTTGAAATATGATGTCTTCTATAATATTAACAAATTCTCCTAGGCTGGTGTTATCTACAAATTGGATACACATCCCTCCATTCTATCCTGTATTCATTTATAAAAATATTGTATGGAATCCTAGAAAATCCCACCTGATGCTTTTAGATAAAACCATTGAGAAGCACCTTTGAAATCCATTGGCTCAGCCAGTTACAGTGACTGCTTCATCCCATTAAACAGCAGTACCATCTAATCCATGTTCATTTACCTTGCCAACAAGGGTATCATAAAAGACCTTGTCACATGTTTATTAAGATCAAGATATAGTGCATCTACAGCATTCCCTTTGTTTACCTTTTGTAAATCAGCATCTTACACAAAATGTTAGCCTTGACACACCAGTACTAGATTCTAGTAATGGTATTATTTTTCTAAGTGCTTGCAGATAAACTGCTGGGGTGTCTGCAGTGTTTCTGTACATCCAAAAAAGTAACAAAGCAGTAGCAGCAGCAAAATAGACATGCTATTGTCCAATCCTATTGCATATGTGTGTGATGTTCACTGGCAATTCTGGAACATCTGTGACTGGCTGATATGGCAATCAATTACTTTAAAGACATTCCAAAAGTGCCCTTGAAAGAGAAATACATTTTCTGAAATGCATCAGGCAGATTAAAACATTTTTACTGACACTTTGGGTTCCTCCCTCTCTCTTTCATTCACTACAGAAACAACAGATCTTCAGTAATACTACTAGGCTTTCAGAAGTCGCGTGGTAATCCTGGCATTCTGTTCCCTTCTGTTTTTTTCTGCCTTTGCTGAAAATAATATTGTGCTTCAGGCCCAGTGGTGGGTTCCTACCAGTGTGGTCCACTCTATAGCACCGGTAGCGGCCCGCTGGTGATGTCACAGTACCGGTGCGGTCGGTTGCTGGTGCCTGGGTGCCTCCGGCACTGCGCATGCGCTGCCTTCCTACCCCACAGTGAGTCCAAGCAGGGGAGGATGGCTGAGGGAGTGCGTGAGACGCTGAAAGAACGGGTGGCAGGAGCTATCTCCATTCCCCTCCCTTTAGCAGTCCGAGAAGCCACGAATGCGCAGTGATGATCCTAGGCATTTTCGCACGTTCGAGGCTTCTCGAGCTGCTGAGGGGAGGGGGAACGGGCGGCAGGAGACTTCGAATGGGGAAAAGCATTCAGGTCGGACGGAGCCTCCTAGTAGAACCGCTGCCGCGGTCTTGCTGCTCCCGCTGCGGGGGGCTGCATTGTGGGTGGGCAATGCTCCTCTTCTTCTCCGGCCGCTGCCAAGCTCCTGAGGCCCACGCCCACCCGGTCACATGGCTGGCAAGCCACACCCACAAAATAAGCCACGCCCACAGAGTGGTAGTAAAAAAAATTAGGAACCCGCCTCTGGCTTCAGCCCTGCCCTGTGTTTCAGTGTAGTTTGCTTTCTTTCTGCATAGATTGTCCTTTTGGTCTTATCTTGAGACAGCAGCTAAGAAAATCTTTCTGTCTGATCGATAAGAGCAAAATACTTTAAATAACAGCCAACCAATTTCTCTTGCTGCTTCCCAGAAACAAATCATATAATTTTTTCCAGTGAATTGCTGACAATCTTTTGGCACCTGGGATTCAAAAGCACTGTTCAAACTGAAAATAGTCTTGTAATATATTGTGTGGCTACAAACTGGGAGACTATTTAAAGCTATTTGATAAATATTTAAGTATTTTTTCTTCCTTATCTTTTTTAAAAAATTATGAACAAGACTGCCTAGGGCAGGGGTAGGCAAAGTTGGCTCTTCTATGACTCATGGACTTCAACTCCCAGACTTTCTGAGCCAATCATGCTAGCTCAGGAATTCTGGGAGTTGAAGTCCATGAGTCATAGAAGAGCCAACTTTGCCTACCCCTGGCCTAGGGCAAGGTCTCCAACCTTGGCAACTTTAAGCCTGGCGGACTTCAACTCCCAGAATTCCCCAGCCAGCAAAGCTGGCTGGGGAATTCTGGGAGTTGAAGTCCGCCAGGCTTAAAGTTGCCAGGGTTGGAGACCCCTGGCCTAGGCCACTTTGGTTACTGATAATTTTAGGTGTCTATGGAGATTCTCAGTCATCCAGGTCACAGTTGTCCCAAAGGTGCTTTTTCAAGAGGCAACTGGACTTTTTTTTATTTTTCCCTTGAAGATTGAGTCAGAACTCAAGAAGCTTCTTGGATGAGAAATGAAACGTCTTCAAGGAAAAACAAAGCCTCTTTAAAAAGCATTTTAGTCTTCTTTCTTCAAGTTAAACTTACACATTCCTTCAATATTTCTTTGTAGGACTTTGTTTCTACTCCTTAGATTATCTCAGTTTCCCTTAAGACAGGAATATGAACCAGTATGGAATAAAGACAATATCATGCCATGTTTTGGCAAAATAATTTTGTATTGTAAATTATTCAGCAAACTTCAGCTATTGGGTGGTTTAAACTTTTTAATAAATATAAATAATATTGTTGCAACCTGAAGTTCTGTTTAGATTTTTACTAACTGTTCATATTCATTAACTTACAGTTAGCTTTCAAACAACAATAATTTCATGATCCCTTTCACACATTCTATTGTCAATTCGGGGGTATCTTGTCCCATGCCTATTCATTTGATTTTTCATTTGGGAAGAACTGTACCATTATCTCTGCTATATTTCATTCTGTTATTTTCTATCTATTTCTCTAACCTCTAAAGATTATTTTGAATTGTGTCTGTTTGTTAGCATATTAACTAACTACTGCATCAATTTTGTATCCTCTGTAAATTAAATTTGATAAGCACTCTGTTCATTATCCAAATTGTTAAGAAAAATTAAAGAGGAGCCAGGCTTATATAACATATTATTCATTGTCATCCCTTAGCAGGATATAGAACTTTCAAGAAACATGCTTAGAATACTAGAATCCAGCTAACAGTAATTTATGTATTTATTAGATTTATTTCTTATCACAATTCAGACTTGGTGTTTATAATAATAAAACAGAAAACATAGCTTTGTATCCATACACATAATTAGCTTGCTATTATAAATGTCATGGGACTCTTTGTGAAAAGACAGTAAACCAGGTGCAAAATACAGGATATGGTTACTTTGAGGAAAATTAAAAATAGTAATGCTGTTAGTTATATAGACTGGAAAGAGCAGAATTCTGCTTGGACATCTGAAAATTATTCTGTTTTGTTTCTAAGTATAAATGTAACCTCCTCCTCCTCTTCCTCCTCCATCTTTGTGGCCCAGAAACTGTGACTTGCTGTGGCTTTGAAGACAGTCAAAGATATGAACAAAAGAAAGCAATAGAGTGAAGCAACTGTGAAATATAAAGGTTCTGATTCCTAGTAGGATTCTGACATTTATTTCAGTTATTATTACTGATATTCTTCACCATAATTAAAACTTATACTGCATGTCTGAAGCAGAATCCTTCTCATCTCAGGGATTTTATGCTTACCTTCCATTGAGTGCTTTTTCTGAATGCACCTTTCCCAGTAAGTATGACTATTGAAAGGTACAGTAGACATTAAAATGACTATTGAAAGGTACAGTACAGTAAAATTCAGAGGCAGAAACCTTGGGGGTTTGAACAAATGTAATAAAAAGTAAGCTTCAAGAAGAAGGATAGTCAGTCATAAAAATATTATAGAACCTGTTTATCAGCAAAATGGGGACATTCAAAATAAGAAACAAAGTGAAATACTAAAACAGGAGAAATGCAGCAGTAATTTTTCATCCTCTGTTTTTGAATGCCAAAGTAAATTCAAAGTAGTCATGATTACTGATGGGGGAAGTTCTATTGTGATTATGGGAAAATAGAAGCATGGGGAGAAATAAATAGAAATATGGTCAGTTATGAATCCCTACTTGCTATGATATATGTATATGCTAAAACAGTTTTTCCACTAATGAGTTAAAATGTCATGCACCCATCCTTTTGCTGACAGAGGACTATAATAATGGGAAATGGGTTGCTGCTGCATTTGCCAATCTCTATTGTTTCTACACTGAAGTCTTTTCTAAGTTACCACTGGATGATGCTCTCCTGATTCTGCTGTGGGATGATAATCTACAACAGGGGTGTCAAACTCGATTTCATTGAGGGCCGCATCAGTGTTGTGTTTGACCTTGTGGGGCCGGGGTGGGTGTGGCCAGGGTGGGTGTGGCCAGCTCAACATTACTCCTGTCAGGGGCACCTATGGTGGCCTGAGTGCTCTGCCAGCGAAAATGGGCTCCCGAGCTCTGTTTTCGGCTACCAAGGCCTCCTATAACCCTCTGCCAGTGAAAACTGAGCTCTCCTGAGCTCCGTTTTCAGCAGCAGAGGGTTGCAGGAGGCCATGGCAGCCGAAAACAGAGCTTGGGAGCCCGTTTTTGCTGACAGAAGCACCGCGGGCCGGTCCTTCACTGTTTCCAGGATGGCCTAAGGGCCAGATCTAGGTACTCCGTGGGCCGGATCCAGCCCGCAGGCCTTGAGTTTGACACCCCTGATCTACAATTTGCAATTGATTCTTTTGGTCTTCCTGTCCCCCTCTTTTGCACATTGAATCCAACAGGAAAATAAATGGCACTGCAAAAGCAATGAGGTAGGACTGGCTGTAGGACTGAATGATTTCTCCCACCACCACCACCACACACACACTTACCTATGTCCTCAATGTCTACTCTTTCAATTTCTATATTCCAGTGCTTGCCATCCCCAGCTGACTTCAGGAATGCCTCACATAGCCAGCAGCTGCCTTGTGAAGAGCTAGGTTGAGTGTGCTTGTCAGCAGTGGGAGAAAGAAGATGGCAAATGTCACTGGGAGTGACAATCATTAGTTCATTTAAATATTATCAGAGGATTTGATTTGTCTTCATTTTCCCATTGCACACAGTTCTTCAAAACTTTAACAAGACTTTTTTCCCCAATCTATTTTCAATATTATTTCTATCTTGTCAGATAAAAGGTTTTTCTATATCTGACATTTGTTTGTCTATTCATACCAACATTGTTGATATCATGACTATCATTTTCTGATTCCATTCTTCAAAAGACTCCTTCACTATTTTCATTGTCATCTTGCAAGTCTGTATATCTTTCCTCTATCTAAAATTTTTAGTCCCTCTGGTGTCCAGATTTTGAAATCATGAAAATTATTTATGCATATTGTGTCTAAGATCTATTTCCTATCAGAAGCTGTTTGTATTTTATAATTAATTCCAAAGTCTTACTGTAAAAATTTCAATAGTCTAATTTTAGCTGGACTTTTAGTCCTTTTATAACATTTTAAGATCAAAATCTCATTTAGATTTTTGCTGTTTAAGATTCTTTAAATTCTTAAGCTTATAATTTTTTTAAAAAGTTTTATTTCATTCAAGGTTAAAGGCAGAATCAGCTGGCATTTTAAACTTGTCATTTGGAAGATCTCTAAAAGCTTAGAATTAACAACCAAATTTTCAAAAGTGCTTAGAAAGTAAGATTTGTGAATTTAGTATCATGTCTGCATGGTTGCAAGCAAGATGGCTAATCCCATCATCTCCCAGCAGTCAAACTGTAGAAAACTGCTGTCCTGCTGTCTTCTTGTGGGTGAGAGCCATCTGAGACACATATGGGTGATCTCCCATCTTGTTCTTACTCAGAGAGGTTCCAAGGAACCGTTCTTCTTACCAGTTTCTTAGTTTTGCCACAGTCAATGGTTCTGCTTTTGTAGGGCCTTCTTCAGTTTACCTTACCTCCCTGGAACGGTCTGGTTTAATCTTGTACTAAAGAGCAGCTTAATCCTCAGGTTTTAATATTTATTTATTTTATTTATTTTATTTTATTTATTTATTGGTAAAATAATGTACAGGATAGTAGTTGTTTGTATAAACATAACATAAGTAAAAAGTACCAATAATAGAGGACAATAGGACAGTAGGACAGGGACGGTAGGCACAATGGTGCGCTTATGCACGCCCCTTACAGACCTCTTAGGAATGGGGAGAGGTCTACTGTAGACAGTCTAAGATTAAAGTTTTGGGGGTTTGGGGAAGAAACCACAGAGTCAGGTAGTGCATTCCAGGCATTGATCACTCTGTTGCTGAAGTCGTATTTTCTGTAGTCGAGTTTGGAGCGTTTTACATTAAGTTTGAATCTATTATGTGCTCGTGTATTGTTGCGGTTGAAGCTGAAGTAATCATTGACAGGAAGGACTTTTTGATATATGATTTTATGAACTACATTTAGATCATATCGGAGGCTGCATAGTTGTAAATTGTCTAATCCCAATATTTCAAGTCTGGTGAAATAAGGTATTTTATTGCGAGCAGAGGAGTGGAGGATTTTTTGTTGTTGTATTTAACTGCAATTTTCTAATAGAGTGCTCCTTTAAGCAAATGTTGCAGTATTTCTTGTATCTGTGATCAAAATGGTTTGGGACAAAAAACTAACTTAATCATAATCAGAAACTAGAATTTAGAATTAAGATGTCAGAATAAGGTTTCATAGAGCTGAACTAGTTATCCATTCTCCTTTAGATTAGATTTTATGTTTTCCTAAGAAGTTTGTTTTTTGCTACCCTCCCTCCATAAAAACCAAAAGAAACAAGTCACTTGGAACATTGATCTCAGAATTACAAATGTTTTTGGAAACACTCTGACTAAATGCAAAATGGCTTCTGCTACTAACGACCTAGGTGATCAAAGCGCCTATTAAAATGTCACCCAGTGCATTTAATGCACTGAATTTAAATTATAAATAAAAGCATTCTATTTACCTCCAGTGTAAATTACTAGGTAATGTGAGCAATGCAGAACCTACTTAAAATATTAAACCATTAAAATGAGGTATGTGTGGTTTTATGTTAATTTATTGTCCTTGGCTTTAACAGCAGCATAGTAGCTTGGCGTGCAAGTGGGTGTAAGACATTTTTATGTGCTCATTTTATACAACTTATTTTGGTAAGCTGGACCTATGACAATAGATTCTTTGTTTGTATCTGTGTTGACAATAGCTTTCAGTTATGCTAATACTGTAAAGCCATCAATTTCAGGCCTGGCTGCTTCCTATACTTTCATTTGTGTATTATAAAGCTCTATAGACAACAGAGTCTGAAAACGTATTAATGTTGTATATTTCTACTTGAAGACAGGTTGTTTATTTGCAAAATCTCATTCATATCTTGGAAAAACTATAAAAGTATAGAGATACCATACAGTCATAACTGTTTTACCTGTTGAAAACATGAATCATTTATACAGAAGTCAATGTTATTATATTTTATTCTTTTCATTTTCATTTGTTCAGTAATAATTCAATACAATCATAGCAGAATGCTTTTCAGCTCAGTACTAGTAGGTATAGAGATCGTCATCCATGGAGCCAAATGAGGGTATGGTCCAGGGGCGGGTTCCTAATTTTTTTTACTACCACTCTGTGGGCGTGGCTTATTTTGTGGGTGTGGCTTGCCAGCCATGTGACCAGGTGGGCGTGGCTTTTCGGACTGCTGAAGGGAGGGGAACTGAGATAGGTCTTGCTGCCCATTCCTCCTCCCCTCAGCAGCTCGAGAAGCCTCAAATGTGCAAAAATGCCTAGGATCATCACCGGCGTTCGTAGCTTCTCAGACTGCTGAAGGGAGGGGAACTGAGATAGGTCCTGCTACCCGTTCTCCCTCCCCTCAGCAGCTCGAGAAGCCTCAAACGTGCGAAAATGCCTAGGATCATCACCACATGTTCGTGGCTTCTCGGACTGCTGAAGGGAGGGGAATGGAGATAGCTCCTGCCGCCCATTCTTTCAGCATCTCACGCGCTCCCTCAGCCATCCTCCCCTGCTTAGACTCACTGTGGGGTAGGAAGGCAGCGCATGAGCAGTGCCAGAAACTCAGCTTCTGGGCATGCTTAGAAGAAATTTTTTTTAAAAAAATAAATTTTTTTTTTAAAATGGCGGCACCCAGGCACCGGCAACCGACCGCACCGGTACTGTGACGTCACCAGTGGGCCGCTACCAGTGCTATAGAGTGGACCGCACTGGTAGGAACCCACCACTGGTATGGTCCCTAAAACCTATGATAAGTAATTTACAGGCATCTACAATGAGGTCAAATAAGTCAAGATGGCAACTGCCCCTTTAAAAAGGGTGGCGCTTTTATCATGGTCTTATCTTGACTTATATGACACACCCCTATATTCACAGATTTTCTTCCTCCTGCAGTTTGGACAGGGGTATCAAACTCGCGGCCCGTGGGCCAGATGCATCACACACTGCCCCCCCCCCCAGTTTAGCGAAGGGAAAAAAGTTGTGATACATCACGTGACGACAAAGTGACACCACGAGTTTGACACCCCTGAGTTTGATAATCACAAAGCAAAGAGATACCTTTAAAATTCATCTTACTAAGGCTAATTAATTCACAGGACTTTAACTCATTTCTCCTTTCTCTGTATTTTTAAAAACCCACAGCAGTTTACAAATGGGAAAAAAATGGCAAACCATGCAAAATTTCAGAACAAGTAACAATATTGCAGTAATTAATTAATGAATAAAATATAAATTATGATAAAATACATCTTAATATATACACAAATAAAATTCTTTTTGCTGTTTCCCAAAAAACAAGCCAGGAGATAGCAGAAGATCAATCTCAAAATGACACTGAACCTCTTCAAGGTAAGAACAGATAAAGGTCTGTCACTTAATCCTCTGCTGCTGTGGCCTAGAGGTAGAGCTCTTGCCTCACAATCAGGAGGTTGTGAATTCAATCCTAGGTAGAGGCAGATGTAAGTGTCTCCTGCTTGGGCAGGGGGTTGGACTAGATGACCTGCAAGATCCCTTCCGATTCTGTTAATCTGTTAATATCTGTTAATACTCACAGTGTGGTTTCTGAATGCTTGTCCTCAGTGATTAGCAAATTAATAAAAAGATGTCCAAATTAAGCTATTAAGAGTAAGGATTGGGAAATCTAGCTTCAGATCTTTACTCAACCCATCCCATCCAAGGATAACTCATGCTACATTAGAATGTGTTTGTTTTGGATTAAGTTGTGTAGCTGAACTGTTATAGTGCATAAACTGTAATTTTTGCTCAATATGTTTTTCAAACATATTGTCACCTCCCTTGTCACCTCCCGTTTGGACTACTGCAACGCGCTCTACATGGGGCTACCCTTGAAGAGTATCCGGAGACTCCAGTTGGTGCAAAATGCAGCTGCGCGTGCTGTGGTGGGTGTGCCAAGGTACACCCACGTGACACCTATACTCCGCCAGCTGCATTGGTTGCCCATTAGTCTCCGGGTCCAATTCAAGGTGTTGATCATCATCTTTAAAGCCCTTCATGGCTTAGGACCAGGTTATCTCCGGGACCGCATTCTGCCTCATACTTCCCTCCGACCGGTTAGGGCCCACAGAGTTGGCCTCCTCCAGCTCCCGTCAGCCAAGCAATGCCGGCTGGCGGGTCCTAGGGGGAGAGCCTTCTCTGTGGCCGGCCCCGCGCTCTGGAACCAACTCCCCCCAGAGACCCGAACTATCCCCACCCTGCTGGCCTTCCGAAAAGCCGTTAAGACATGGCTCTTCCTGCAGGCAGGGGGTAGAGCTTAATTCCATCTACACTCTCCCCCGGGTATGTCTGGCGGTTGAATGGTGCTTTTATATTGAAATTTTTAATTTTTATATTTTGATTTTAAATTGAATTTATTGGTTTTCTTGTATTTTTCCTGTGTTGTAAGCCACCCTGAGTCCCTCGGGAGTGGGGCGGCATATAAGAAACCATAAATAAATAAATAAATAAATAAACCCAGCCACTTGTGTTTTATGGATTAAACTATGGTTAAACAAATGTTACTTTAATGTGCTGAACCAATTCAGCAAGTTGTGGGTTCAGGGGTGGGTTTCTCCCAGTTTGGACCGGTTCACCTGAACCAGTAGCGACCCGCTGGTGACATCACGATGATGTCACCAAACCGTTTCTGTCAGTGCCAGTCCGTGGACACCACCATCTTTTTTAAAAAAATGTTTTTTGAATTTTTTTATTTTCCCCCGGGGTTTTCTTCTGCACATGTGCAAAAGCCGTGTTTCCGGCACTGCGCATGCACCACCATCTTGTTTTAAGCTTTTTTGGGGGGGATTTTTGCGAACTTTTGGCACTGCAAATGTCACCCTAACAAGGTGTAAAGCGGCTCTCAAAGAGAATGAAATTAATTGCCTCGCACTCACGAGAACACGAGTTGATGCAGGCTGCGAGGTTGCAGGCGACCAGGGAGGTAGGGGGGGAAATGCTGCCCAACTGCTCCCTCCCACTCAGAAGTTTTCCAGCTCGTCTGGAGAGGCGTTTCTTTTTTTTTTTTTTAGAAAACCCCCCAAAAGCGGTAAGATCCGGAGCTGCCAGTGACTGGTAAGATGCGCCTCTCATGCAGTGGGGCACAATTTGGGGGTAGCAGGTGGGGCAGTACATGGGGCGGGAGGGCTGCGAGACATGCATCTTACCAGAGATTGCCAGTTAGCCAGTCATCTTACGGTATGGTGGGTCGAAAGAGGAAAAAAAATGAAGAGAGAAGCTTAGTTACGAGGAGAGGAGCTGTTAGTAGATTCCCAGGAGGGGGACTTTGGCGGGGAAACAGGAGAAAATGGGACAAATCTTCTAGGGAAGAATTTCTGATTGAGAACAGATGTTGTATCAGGTGTGTGGCGCGAAGATAAACATTGCCCTGAATCATTTGGGTGGGAACCCCCCCCCCCCCATCCCTTTATCCACAGGTGTTGTCCTTCTGCTTTCCCCGGTTGCTTCCCTGATTCCTGCACTACAAAAAAAATTATTGAAAAATCAGAACGATTGGCCCTTTTTGCAGGAGGCTCTCCTAACAGGAAAGGAAGGGAAGGGACTGGCGAGGAGAAATACACTGAATCAGTATGAGAAAACCTCCCAGTTTTGTAGCAGCGCTGCTGAATTTCAAAAGAGAACCCAACAGTTCTTCCCCACATGAGTTATTTGTGCCTGTGCAAAGCAAAGCTTTACTGAAGGGGAAAAAAAGCAACAGGAGGAATCAGGGAAGCAACCAGGGAAAGCAGAAGGACAACTCCAGTGGATAAAGGGATAGGGTGAGTGGAGGTGTTTTCCAGCCCAAATGATTCGGGGCAATGTTTATTCTCAGTAGAGCCAGGGTGGGCAGGCAGGCACAAAGTTAGTTTATTTATTTAGCTATGCTGACTGGGGAATTCTGGGAATTGAAGTCCACAAGTCTTAAACTTGCCATGGTTGGAGACCCCTGTTTTAGAGGTTTCTCTGCAGTAGTTTGTGCTAAGAGTAGTTCCCTACATATGTGTGTGTGTCTGTGTGGGTACTAGGTTGTATTCCTCTTCACTCACAAGATGGCCCGCTGTCCTCCCCGAGAAGGTGGTGGGACAACAGGCGGAAGGGACTTGCGAGCCAATCTGTTCACCGATGGGCTGAGCCCCAGCTGAGGCAAAGGGAAAGACTGCCATGGGGAGATTGGAAAGATAGAAGCTCCTTTCGCCTCTGCTGGTTGTGGCAGCGCAGAGCCCATCAAAAGGGTAACAAGCAGCTACCGAGGCCATGGCGGGGCAAAATACTCTCCGAATGTGAACGCCTTTAGGCGAGGACAAGCGTTGCTGCGGCCGCTGTCCAGGATCGTCCCCCCCCGCTTAGTCCAACCCAGGGTCATTTTTGCCAGCCCACGTATTAACTCTATCCGTGTGGTTATTAGTCAAGAGTTTTTAAAAATGTCAATTTTTCCCTGTGGTTTTGACTGCTGGCAAAACCTGCTCTGAATATTTGCTGCCGTTCTTCTGAGTCCTACTGTTGGGATTGGTGGAGAAGAGGGGAGGGGGAGCAGCGGTTCTTGCTCGATGCCTTTGGCCCAGGTTCTTTATAGCTGGATTTAGATACAGCCAAGCACAGCCTTGCTAAACATAGTTTAGCTGCTCCAGACAAGCCATTCTCTCCCTCGCCCTGCCCAAACATACAGCCGCCGCAGTCACCTCTCGCCTGCCCTGCTCCCTCACACCCGGGGGCAGCAAGGACAAGCCGTGGGCTCAGCTGCAGGGGAGCAGCTCCAGACGAGCCCGCGTCTCCTGAAGCCACCGCCATTGGAGCTGCAACAGGCGAGAGGCAGGCACGGCGGCTGTATGTTCAGGCAGGGTGAAGGGGGGGGGGGAAATGGCCCTGGCCCCATTCAACCGAGCCAGCAAAGAAGCATGGAGGTTCCAGCTTATCCACACCATGAGTGAAGTGTCCGGTGTGAAGGAGACTGCTCAGCAGCAGCAGGTTGCGCGAAGGAGGGGCAGCAGGGGACCCCCTGCCCTCCCCTCGCCTGTCCTCCGCACACGAAGATAAACCACCGCCTGCCCTGAACTCCTTGCCGCTCCCGCATTAACGCCCCGGCTCCGCTCAACCGCGCTTCTTTGCTGGCCTCAGAGCCGAAGCCAGGAAGGTGAGAGGGGCGGCTGTGGTGGTAATGGCACTCCAGGATGGCACATGACAGGGGACGCGCCGCTGCCTGACTGGGCCACCCGCCCTCCCAGTCCCAGAGCACTTTCTTCCTTCTCCTGCCGCCGAGAAGAGAGAAAGAGAAAGAAAGAAAGAAAGAGGAAGGGAGAGAGAGACAAGAAAGAAAGAAAGAAAGAAAGAAAGAAAGAAAGAAAGAAAGAAAGAAAGAAAGAAAGAAAGAAAGAAAGAAAGAAAGAAAGAAAGAAAGAAAGAAAGAAAGAAGGAAAGGAAAGGAGGTGGAGGAAAGGAAAGGAGGAAAAAAGGAAAGGAAAGGAAAGAAGGAAAGGAGAAAGGAAAGGAAAGAAGGAAAGGAAAGGAAGAAAGGAAGAAAGAAAAAGGAGAAAGAAAGAAAGAAAGAAAGAAAGAAAGAAAGAAAGAAAGAAAGAAAGAAAGAAAGAAAGAAAGAAAGAAAGAAAGAAAGAAAAACTTATGACCACAATTGAACCCAAAATTTTGGTTGCTAAGCAAGAGCGTTGTTAAATGAGTTTCACCCACATTTTACAAGTTGGCCACGCCCACCCAGTCACCTGACCACCAAGATACGCCCATCTGAAGCCACGCCCACCTGACCTCCAAGCCATGCCCACAAAATAAGCCACGCCCACAGAACCGGCAGAAAAAAAATTTGGAACCCACCCCTGTGTGGGTTATTAAATAAACCATAATTAAACTGAAGCTTAACATAATGAATGAACCAGTTATTGAATCATTATGGCTTATTGCTAGGTACATATAAATAGGTTCACAGCCAGAATTTATGAATTAAGTAGTGCTTATAAATTATTATTATCTTTTGAGATGACATTAGATGTCATGGAAATATATTTTGATTAAATTTCATTTCATTCTCTCTAGAGAACAACCTAAAATGAAGATAGAATAAGTAATTCCATTATACTTTACTAACGACCATCATCAACTTTACCAGAATATAAAATCGTTATTACTTACCCTATACTTCAACAATAAATTCAAGTTGTAAAATTTTATATTTTAAATTAATTGTAGCACTTTTCTCAGTTAAATGTAAAATTGAGTGCTTTTAAATTCATCAGATTCTACTCTCTGTTCTGAGCCATAGAGAAAATTGTAGTTCATATCATCCTTCCTGAATATTTTATAGTATGAACAAGGTCTTTAAAAAGCGACATTCAATAGATACATGCCCCAAACCAGTTGTGTATGATAACTGTTCTTGGACTAAAGTTTTGCAATAAAAGAAATTAGGCCTACTACATACAGACTGCAATAATCTGGACAATTATTAGAGGACAACAAAGGAATAATGATTTCTGTACCTCTTTGTTGGCATTTAGTGTTTTTCTGGAGTTTTACAACCAAATATTATTTTCCTGATAGCAAACTTGTAGAGGAAGCAGAACAAAACAACATGTTAATGGAAACATGGAACTGAGTGGAACAATAAGTCATTAATGGAAAAAGTAATGCCAAAGATTACACCTGTTGGGCATCTATAAAATAACATTGATTTTTGTATGCTGCTGAAGTCTCTTATTTAATCAAATGTTCGAAGATATTTTTAATTCCAATTTAATACACAATTACCCAAACAATATTTTCCAAACTACCCAGGCAGTCCTAATCTGTACTGTCTTCATGTTTTCTTAAATAGAAATTTATTTTTTTAAATTCACAGCATAAATTCTTAAAAGATGTCCTTGTTTCTCTTAATTTCCACAGCATGGTGTAGAACTCTGGAGGGTCTTTATGGCTGGTTAAAGATAAGGGAGTTTAAAAAAAGCTACTTTCTTTTAAAGATACTGAAGTATTAGTTATTAAGTCCAAAGTTTTAATATTTCATCTTCTAGTTTAATAAGATGTGCTTATTTTAGGCATGCCCTTTAACAATCCTCTGTTTTGGAAGTGTTATATAGATTTCAAAGGAGCATAAAATTTGTAGGAACTTTGTGATTTTCCTATGGAGATTATTCATGAGTTTAAGGTTATGATGAAATAAATATGAAAAGTAGTTTTCAAACATGTCTGCAGCTTAGCATGATAATATTTGATTGTTTAAGAAGTTGCTCAGTCACTACCAGAAATTATAATACAAGGATAAGCACTTAGCACACGATGTGGAACACTAAAATCAGATCAAAACATAGCATTATGCTGGAAAGTTATTAGGATGGTAATAAACAGTAGTGCATACATGAGAATACTCTGATTCAATGTTTTAGCAAAATAGCCTAATTTGACTCAGGTCACTTCAGAATCCAGTCCTGTTCTGACTTATTTGTTTATTTGATTTTTATCCCACCTTTATAAGTAATTCAAGGTGGCAAAGATACATAATATCCCTTCCTCTTCTTCTTTCCCCCCACAACAACCCTGTTGAAAGAATGACTGGCCTAAAGTCACCCTATTGGTATTTATTTATTTATTTGTTTGTTTGTTTGTTTGTTTGTTTGTTTGTTCTTATATGCTGCCCAACTCCCACGGGACTCGGCAGCGTACAACATAATAAAAAAACAATTCATAAGAAACAATAATAATAGTTAAAAATAATTACAAAAATTAAAAACAAACCATCACTCATATATGGGGGATTAATATTTATTTCACCCCGCCTGCAGGAAGAGCCACGTTTTAACGGCTTTCCGGAAGGCCAGCAGGGCAGGGATAATCCGGATCTCTGGGGGGAGTTGGTTCCAGAGAGACGTGGCTCCCACAGAGAAGGCTCTCCCCCGTGGTCCCGCCAACCGGCATTGCTTGGTTGATGGGACCTGGAGGAGACCAACTCTGTGGGACCTAACCGGTCGTAGGGAGGTATGTGGTAGAATGCGGTCCCTTCATGCCTAAGGCAGGACTAGAACTCACAGTCTCCTGGTTTCTAGGCCATCATCTTCAACACTACATCAAACGTGTTCACTGCCTTAATTTATTTAAAGAACATGGCAATAATTACCAATTGGATATGAGTTAGGCATTTTATTTATTTGCTTGTATTTATATGCTGCCATAATTAGAAATCATTTCCTGTCCTCTTGAAATTCTCTACAAGGTTTGCTGGCAGGAAAACTGATTTGATAATTTCTATGATTTTTTGCAAATCTACAATTTCTCAAAGAAAAGACCACCACAAAGGAAGGACCAGAGTACTACTGAAAAATCCATGGAAAGGTGTTTTCTTATCTTGTCATTTCTGGTGATGTACTTAGAGTAAAGTATAGAAAACTAAGGAGATTGAAGACTGCTAAAAAAAAAGATGATTGTACCATAACAGTCAGGAGGTAGACAACTGATGGATGGATGGATGGATAGTTGCTCACTTTGGAAATTAAAACAAAAGCAGTTTACTCACAAGTAATTTTCAGAAATATGTTTTCTGATAGAATTGCTAACACTCATTTTCTTTATCAGATTGATTGATAAGTGCAGATATGCCCATGTGTGCCCAAAAGTTTCTTGCAGCCAGAAAAATTATACAAAGCCATACAACAATACTTTTAATATTATTAAACAACAACATCTGCTTATCTCAGCTTCTTGGGAAGGACTTGATAGGTGAATAAAAATGCCAAATCTAGTCTAAACATCTGGCTGACTAGGCCAACAACAACAACAACAACAACAACAACAACAACAACAATGTGGCTGATTGCAACCAACCATAATAATGTTTCCTGAGCCCAAAGTGAGATGTTGTGTTGTTAATCTAATCTTGCATAGCTTCTTCTCTGGCAATATTACACTGCTAACCAGAGCATACAAAACATTTGTTAGACCAATTCTGGAATACAGTTCACCTGTCTGGAACCCGCACTACATATCAGACATTAATACAATCGAGAGAGTCCAGAAATATTTCACAAGAAGAGTCCTCCACTCCTCTGCTCGCAATAAAATACCTTATTCCAGCAGACCTGAAATATTGGGATTAGACAATTTACAACTACGTTGCCTCCAATCTGATCTAAATGTAGTTCATAAAATCATATATCAAAAACTCCTTCCTGTCAATGATTACTTCAGCTTCAACCGCAACAATACATGAGCACATAATAGATTCAAACTTAATGTAAACCGCTCCAAACTCGACTGCAGAAAATACGACTTCAGCAACAGAGTGATCAATGCCTGGAATGCACTACCTGACTCTGTGGTTTCTTCCTCAAACCCCCAAAACTTTAACCTTAGACTGTCTACAGTAAACCTCTCCCCATTTCTAAGAGGTCTGTAAGGGGCGTGCGTAAGCGCACCACTGTGCCTACCGTCCCTGACCTACTGTCCTATTGTCCTCTTTTATCGGTACTTTTTACTTATGTTATGTTTATACAAACAACTACTATACTGCTCAGAATATATATGCCAGTTCATTCAGTTGGTCCATACATAGTCTGGCATTTAAAAAAGGACCTCTTCTGTGATAAGAGATAGTGACAAAATTCAAGAAATTTGGATGATTTCAAAGCCTTATTAGATCTACCAACTGCACATTCAAAATGTTTTCACCCAAGGACTTAAAAGGTGTGATTTGTGCCTCAAAAAACAACAGTTGAATAGTTCTTCCCAACATGCATTATATGCTGACAACTTGGAGTGCTGATCTGAACATGTTTTTTCACTAAAGGGAAGTATTTAAACTTCTAAAGATTTTCTTCTTAGCATATTTGTATCTATGAGTCATTTATCCAGGGGTGAAATCCTCCCGGTTCGCCCGGGCCAGTCCTTCGTCGTATAGCCGATGGAACTGGCGGCGGTCGCGGTGCGGAGCTTCTCCCGCCCGCTTTCCCGGCCCGGCTGAACACAATCACCGCTTTCCCGGCCCGGCTGAACACAATCATTCGGGTTATTTTTCCCTCTGTGCATGCGCGCGCATGCACAGAGGGAAAAATAACCCGAATGGCGGCGTTCAGCCGGGCCGGGAAAGCGGGCGGGAGAAGCTCTGCGCCGCGACCGCCGCCAGTTCCATCGGCTATACGACGAAGGACTGGCCCGGGCGAACCGGGAGGATTTCACCCCTGCATTTATCCCAGTACTTAGGATCTTTAACAGCTTACATACAGGACAATACATCATTCTTTAGCAGTACATTTCAAACATGTACTGAAAAGGAATTTCATTTAACACTGTATTTTACTTTGGATTCAATGGTTTAAAGCACTATGGTACTTCCTATATGTAATATAATTAATCCATTACTGACCATAATTAGCACATTTCTCCATAGTATCTCAAAATGTCCTTGGGGCTGGCTGTCATTAGAAACTAGTTATTGGAGGCTAAGTCCATAGATACATTTTTTTCCAAATGTTCATTACATGTACTATTGCTTCATCTTGAATAGTAATTTAGTTTAAATTGCTGGTTTTTTTTTTAAATGAATGCTATTTTCAAGACTTTTACTATACCAGAGAGGATGTCAACAGAAGGTGGCACCACCTGATTTTAGCTGATTTCAAAGATGTTAAGAAGATCAACCTTGGTTAATACTTAGGTGAGATATTATCAGAAAATCCAGGGCAATACAGTAGAACATGAAGTCAAAACCATCCCAGAAGGCAGCCATGGTAAATCTCTTGGATACTGTGGTCAACATGGGCATTACCATGTCACCACCAGGATCTGAGATTGACTGAGGGAAGATGCTAATTTTTAAGCAGAGAAGGATATTATAGATCCAAGTGGAGCCCTAGTAGAAAGGAGATTGTAGAGTTTTAAACCTTTTACCCTGATCCAGTCCAAATATCTCAAGTTTGCTATGATCAAAGATGACCAATTAAAGCTATGGTAGTAAGGCAGTAGTGGGTTTCTCTTACCTTTGCTACCGGTTCGGGAATGGGAGCGTACGGGCACGGGAGCGCACTTTGTGTGTGCGCAATGCTTCTGATCCGTCCGATGCGTGTCTGGTTTGTGTCCAGCGTCCCAGGCCCGGCGGCTCTCCAGCGCGGTTTCCAATCTTCTTGCCAAAAAGGTTTTGACAGGTCATTGCATGCGGCGTCAGGCGCATGTGCGCGGTCGGCAGGCAAAATGGTGCAGCAGACTTTAGTCAAGTGGCCTTTTCTGTTGCACCATTTGCAGACGGCATCCCTAAAACGGCAAGAATAACTCTGGTGCTGGCCACTGCAGCTAGCACAATCCTGACATCTGTCCCCCGATCGCACACCCGCTTCCGATCCATGCGGCAGACCTCATTGTCGCTGCTATCAGAGTCTTCACAGGTGCCTTTGTGCACCGTAGCTGGAGGCTTCAGCTCTGCCTTGGTGGCAGCAAATTTATGCAGCGATTCCACCACTTTGGTGGACGATTCAGCAGCTCTGGCTTCGCCTAAAGCAACAGTCAACATTAGGTTGGTTCTGGCCAAAAGTCTGCACTGCAAACGGATGTCCCGTACGCCACAGATTAGCTGGTCAAGCAGGATGTCATTCAGATCCCTGAACTCACATGACCAGTGGCTTTGTGGAGGGCAGCGATGTACTGCTGCCCTACTACTGAGTCCCCAGGGATAAGATAAGAATCCTAAATAAAAAAATAAAATAAAAAATACTGATTGATAGATTCGCCCTCGAGCTGCATCCGTTGCCTAAATTCATAGCGCCGGATGACTTTCGACGGAGTGGGAGCATAGTGGGTTTTGAGGGTCGCTTGGAAGACCTGCCACAGTACGGACTGTACCAGAGCTGGGTCTGACAGTGCCTCCGCTGTGTCAAATACATCGTGGCCACAGTGACTTAGAAAAACTGCTCTTTTTTGATTGTCTGCCAGACCCAACATATCATTAGCCTCTAGGAAACAGTCAAACCGCATCATATACGTCTCCTACTTTTCCTTCGCTGGGTTGAATGGTGCTGGCAGATGGAAGGCAGACATGCTTGGAGTGTTTTCTGCAGTGTCTTCCGAATGCCGCCCTGCTGGTTGTGATGCCTGAGGTTCGATTGTCTTCATTCTCCAACTCCCAAAACCTTCGTCTGTTAAGTTGTGGGAATCACAACTCAGGAGACCGACTTTCTGAACACTGTTTTATTGGCAACTCTCTGTACAACCAGCAACTTGCAGTCTGACAGCTAGCCCTTTTATAGGGAGATGTCAGATGCTTTAACCAATAGCGTTTGAGCATTCTCCCGCTCAAACACTGACCTGGGTGAAACTGTCAATACCCAACAGTTAGTTTTTAAAACTAACTGTTTTAATTCTTCAAAATCAGGTTTTCCTTGGAGATGGCTTATATGCATTAAAATCACAATAAAGAAGTTCTGAATCATCATTGTTATCATTACATTACATTAAAAACCATAACAAGTTAGATTAAAATAAAACATGAAACACATATATTTAAAATACTAAAATATTTAGGAGCATGGAAAAAAGTTATTGGAGATTTAAATTCAGGAAGTAGTCCTTATTAAAAGATGTGGTCCCCAACATAAGTAGACACCCTGAACAAATTCTGAATAATTAAATCAGACTATTCTAATGGGGAAAAATATAAATATTCCTAATACCGTTGCCTTGAATGCACAGTAAGTAGTTTAGCCCAGTTATCACTGAATACTAACAGACATTCATTATATTTGAAATTAAAGTAGGAAGTCCATGAGGACAAAAAAGACCTTACTTCTGTGAAAGCTACATCTTGAAGCTCTCTTCAAAATGTAGCTTAAATAGAAGTAAGACCTTACTTAAGAAGTAATTATATAGGGAGAAGAGCAAGACAGAACACCCCATTTGCTTCTTAAATCTAGAAGCTTATTTAATTAATCCAGGTCCCATCGGCTAAGCAATGCCGGCTGGCGGGTCCTAGGGGGAGGGCCTTCTCTGTGGCAGGCCCCGCGCTCTGGAACCAACTTCCTCCAGAGACCCGAACCATCCCCACCCTGCTGGCCTTCCGAAAAGCCGTTAAGACGTGGCTTTTCCTGCAGGCAGGGGGCAGAGCTTAACTCCAACTGAACTCTCCCCCGGGTATGCTTGGTTGTTGCATGGTTGTTTTTATATTACATTTTTAATTTTTATATTATGTTTTTAAATTTTGTTTATTGGTTTCTTGTATTTTCCTATGCTGTACGCCGCCCTGAGTCCTTCGGGAGTTGGGCGGCATATAAGAAAGCCAAATAAATAAATAAATAAATAATTAACAATATGCCAGGTGAGAAAGAGATACAGGAAGAGCACATGAATACCCTTCTCTATCTTTTGCTATATGCTCCAGCAGATGAAATAATTTATAATGCAAAATTGAGAGAGACTTATCCAAAATACTGGAAAAATAATGAAAGAGCTGCCAAGCATATCTTAGTAGTCCAGTGATATTACTACAAAGAATAACACTGCAGGTTTTCAAGAACAGATTAGACGGCCATTTGTCTGTAATAATAATAATAATAATAATAATAATAATAATAATAATAATAATAATAATAATAATAATAATAATAATAATAATAATAATAATAATAATAATAATAATAATAATAATAGCAGCAGCAACAACAACAACAATAATAATGACAGAGTTGGAAGGGACCTTGGAGGTCTTCTAGTCCAACCCCCAGCTTAGGCAGGAAATCCTACACCACTTTAGACAAATGGTTATCCACGTATAGTAAATGGTATAGGGCAGGGGTGAAATTCGACTACCTCGGCCTGGCTCGGGAGAGGAGGTAGGGACGATTTGAATCGGTTCGCAGAGCCGGTAAAAATGGTTGGCCTTGCCCACGCCCGCCCGCTTGCCCGGTAGCTGCTCACCTCTTCCAGCCAACTCGACCATAAATCTGACTGAATCTAACTTCAATGCCCAGATGGCTAGAAACGGATAATATGACTGCAGAGCACATGATTCCCCGGCCTCAGTTCCACCGGGGATGCTCTCAAGCAGCCATGTGGATTTCCCTATGTATATAATATGTATATGTATATATACATATACATATTAATCACAGATAAGAGTCTTATCAAACAGGAAAACAAAGTCTATCCAGCTATCACCTCTTGTCTACTTTATTAGGCACACAGAAACTCCCGTTAACCCCGCAGTTACCAGGATGCTGGGACATGTACATGCTCTACATGGGGCTATCCTTGAAAAGTATCCGAAGACTGCAATTGGTGCAAAATGCAGCTGTGCGAGCTGTTGTGGGTGTCTCTAGATACACCCATGTAACACCCATACTCCGCCTGCTGTACTGGTTGCCCATTGGTCTCCGGATGCAATTCAAGGTGTTGATTATCATCTTTAAAGCCCTACATGGCTTAGGACCAAGTTATCTTTAGGACCGCATCCTATCTCATACATCTCTACGACCAGTTAGGTCCCACAGAGTCGGTCTCCTTCTGGTCCCTTCAAACAATGTCGGTTGGCCGGACCAAGGGGGAGAGCCTTCTCTGTGGGGGCTCTGGCTCTCTGGAACCAACTACCCCCAGAGATCCGAATTATTCCCACCTTGCTGGCCTTCCGCAAAGCCATTAAGACATGGCTCTTCCTGCAGGCATGGTATTGAGACCGTTGAATATCTTGGTCTCCCCCATGTATGTATTGCTTATGTTGTTTTTATTCTTTTAAATTGTTATTTTATTGTTGTATTCTTTTTATTGTATTATAGCTGTTCTTGCACATGTTGTACGCTGCCCTGAGTCCCCAGGGAGTAGGGCGGCATATAAGAATCGCTAAACAAACAAACAAACAAACAAACAAATAAATAAATAAATGTAGTTTAATAACAAACGAGAAAGCACCAGGTTGGGGAAAGCAAGTAGATAGATCGGGGTGAAATTCAAAAAGAAGATATACCAATTATTATACACAAAACAATAAAAGAGGTACACAAATACATAAGAGCAATAAGAGTCTTATTGCTCTTATGTAAGTATTTGTATACCTCTTTTATTGTAGGTCATTAGGGCAAAGAAGTGACGTTGACTTGGCCACGCCCACCCAGTCACATGACCACCAAGCCACGCCCACAGGGCCAGTAGGAAAAAAAAATTAAATTTCACCCCTGGTATAGGGTCACCTGTTTGAGCAAATGATTGGGTTAGAAGACCTCCAAGGTTCTTTCCAATAATTCTATGTTGTACTTCAAAATAGCCATTTGATTGACCTCAGTACCATTTCAAGATATCATTGAAAATGTCCTTAATGGAGTGGTAAGGCCATATGGGAAGAGGAAGCAAACCTTTTAGAATCAAATCAACAAACAAAACCCAAGAACGAATGGTTAAGAATCCAAGACTGAAAATCTCTGTAAATGTTTCAAAAGAATGGGAATTCTATAACAGTGGGATAGATTTAAAAATGTATTTGGCATATTTTCCTCATGTAGATCTTCATGCACAGTTTGAAGTCAGTTTTTAATATTCAAGATGGGAAATGAAACAGCTGTTCTCAGTACTGTGCAAGGAGCTACCACATTTCAACGGAACTTTCTAGATTTTTCCGCAGGCTTGATACTTAGTTTATGATACCTGTGAAACCAAAACAAAGTACTTGCAGCTGTATGCAGAAGAGGGAGTTATGAGCCAGAACATGGAGTAACTAGACTTTCAATTATCCTGATGCAACTGAGGCTAACAAAAGTTGAATTACTAGTGAGAGTTTATGATCCTTCAAGTAATAAAACAATGCTTTCGCAGAGACAGTAAGCTCTTAAAAGCAAATTTCAACATAGTTATATAAAATAAATGAGGTAAATAAGAAAAGAACGGATAAGGGTTTGGGTTCTTTTGCTCATAACAGACCAGAGCTTATGCAACCAATGAATGTGAAGTTAATAGAACAAATGTGCTGCCAGGTTTGTAGAAAATGCATGTGGACAGCAAGAAGGAAAGGTTTCCAAAGATTCTTTGTTGTTTTGACATTGAAAGGTATGTTAGTTTACTAGAAATTTTTATTTCTTTAATAGTAATAGAGGCAAATACATATTTTATTCATACTCATAAAGCAAATTAATGGCTTTTTAAAATATGCAGCTCTTAATATTTGACAGTAATGATTTTGGTGAATTGACGTGTGCGTGTGTGTGTGTGTGTGTATCATATATATATATATATATATATTGTCCTAAGAATGCGAGTTCCAGGCATAGTTAATTTTACTAATACTAATTTTAATAGTAGTTTTAAATCAAATTTTAAACGTTCCGGAGATCGTGATGGCTATCGCTTCTTTATCTATCTATATTTATCTATATCTATATCTATATCTATATCTATATCTATATCTATATCTATATCTATATCTATCTATATCTCTATCTATCTATCTATCTATCTATCTATCTATCTATCTATCTATCTATCTGTCTGTCTGTCTGTCTATCTATCATCTATCTATCTATCTATCTATCTATCTATCTATCTATCTATCTATCTATCTATCTATATCTCTATCTATCTATCTATCTATCTGTCTGTCTGTCTGTCTGTCTGTCTGTCTGTCTGTCTGTCTGTCTGTCTGTCTATCTATCTATCTATCTATCTATCTATCTATCTATCTATCTATCTGTCTGTCTATCTATCATCTATCTATCTATCTATCTATCTATCTATCTATCTATCTATCTATCTATATCTATCTCTATATCTATCTATCTATCTATCTATCTATCTATCTATCTATCTATCTATCTATCTATCTATCTATCTATCATCTCTGTCTCTGTCTCTGTCTCTGTCTCTGTCTCTGTCTCTGTCTCTGTCTCTGTCTCTCTCTCTCTCTCTCTCTCTCTCTCTATCTCTCTCTCTATCTCTATCTATCTATCTATCTATCTATCTATCTATCTATCTATCTATCTATCTATCTATCTATATCTATCTATCTATCTATCTATCTATCTATCTATCTATCTATCTATCTATCTATCTATCTATCTATCTATCTATCTATCTCTATCTCTATCTCTCTATCTATCTATCTATCTATCTATCTATCTATCTATCTATCTATCTATCTATCTATCATCTCTGTCTCTGTCTCTGTCTCTGTCTCTGTCTCTGTCTCTGTCTCTGTCTCTGTCTCTTGTCTCTGTCTCTGTCTCTGTCTCTGTCTCTGTCTCTGTCTCTCTCTCTCTCTCTCTCTCTCTCTCTCTCTCTCTCTCTCTCTCTCTCTCTCTCTCTCTCTCTATCTCTATATCTATCTATCTATCTATCTATCTATCTATCTATCTATCTATCTATCTATCTATCTATCTATCTATCTATCTATCTATCTATCTATCATCTCTGTCTCTGTCTCTGTCTCTGTCTCTGTCTCTGTCTCTGTCTCTGTCTCTCTCTCTCTCTCTCTCTCTCTCTCTCTATCTATCTATCTATCTATCTGAAAACATTCAAAACATTGCGTTCAATCTCTCAATCATTTATTTCAACAATTTACATAGCCACCTAAGAGGCCGCTTGGATCACAACATTCCATCTGACCACTAGATGGCGATAAAGAGATTTAGAGAACTGATACCTTGCTACCATTTAATAGGCTGATTTGTTTGGTTTTTTTTTTTTTTTTTTTGATAGCCCAGATCTGGCTGCCTTAAACTGATCCTGCCTTATTCAGTATAACTGATCAGCCTGGGAATAGATATATTTTATCAGAAAAGAATGTAAAGAGAAATGTATGTTTGATCTCTCACACTTGACACAACCCTTTCCTCACTTAACACCTTTAGTGCACCAGGAGGACAGCCTGTCAGAATATATTAAATTAAATCCAATCAGTTCTATGGAAGAATGAAGGAAAGTGGCAACGGCAGTGTGGAAAGGAGGGAGGATTCACACCCTTTGATTGTCCTTATGGATTCAGCATCATATTTTGTTGTGGAATTCAGAACTGTAATTGTGACAAGTTTGAATTGTACCTTGAATTGCACCTGGACGACACTGCAGTTTGGGAAGCGGTGATGAGATGTGGGTTAGTGAAAAATGCCAATTACAAGGAGTCCTTAACCCCAATTGAGCCCAAAATGTTTGTAGTTAAGTGAGATATTTGTTAAGTGAGTTTTGCCCAATTTTACAACCTTTCTTGCCTCAGTTGTTAAGTGAATCACTGCACTTGATAAGTTAGTAACCCGGTTGTTAAGTGAACCTGGCTTCCCCATTGACTTTGCTTGTCAGAAGGTCGTAAAAGGGGGTCACATGACCTTGGGACACAGCAACGTGTTAGAATATTCATGAACTGGGAGAGCCTATGTTAACAAGGTCAGCCAATGAATAGGCATAGCAATTGAATCAGCCAATGGGAGTTAAACACTTCTGAGTCTGGGCAGAGAATCGAAACTGGAACTTAAGCTTAAGGCTGGGTGTGGCTCCTCTCTCCACTCTGCTCTCTGCCCACTCTGTCCTCTCTGAACTCTGAACTAGAAGCTGCTTGTGTTTTACTTTTAACTGTTGCTACATTGAAGAAGAACTCTGCTAATGGTATTGTAAATATATATATTATTATGTTTATAAAGAAGTTATTGAATCCAGCTGAATCAGTCATCTGTGTGTGCTTCTGGTTTTGATTTTGCAAGAAACTTTAATACAACGGTCATAAGCACGAAGCAGTTGCCAAGCATCTGAATTTTGATCACATGATCATGGGGATGCTGCAAAGGTTGTAATTGTGAAAAACGGTCATAAATCACTTTTTTCAGTACCATTGTAACTTTGAACGGTCACTAAATGAACTGTTGTAAGTCAAGGACTACCTGTATTACCTGCCCCACTGCATTTGAAATCAGCTGCAGCTTCTGCATGGTGTTCAAGAGCTGCCCCATATAGAACACACTGCAATAGAGGTAGTCCTTGTTTAATTATCAGAACTGGGATCGGCAATTCCAGTGCTAAATGATACGGTTGTTAAATGAGACATCACATGACTGTGACTTGTGATTTTATTGCCCACTTCTCTCTTGACTCTGTATGTTGGAAGCCAGCTAGGAAGCTCACAAATGGTGATCAAATTACCGCTGGTCCCTGTGATGGTCGTAAGTGTGAGGACCAATACTAAAGTACTTTTTCAGCACTGTCATAACTTCACATCGTCACTGAACAAGGCAATTGTTAAATGGGCTTATCTGGAGTCCAGTTGCGAGATGACTAGGATATGGGTGACCATCTGAAACCCCTCCAGTACAAGGAAAGGGTGCAATTGGAACACAGGGTAGACCTGTGCAAAAGTTCTTCTTTTCTTTATAACAATTCCCTTGATGTTTAAAATAAAAAGCAATAAGAAGCATTTCTCTTAGTTGTTTTGCAAGACCTTTCTTAATATGGGTCACTCTGAAATAATTGCTAATGCATTTTTTATTTTCAAGTGTCCCTCATGCAGAACACCTGGAATTAAAATCTAAGTAGCATTTATGAAGAGGAAGTGAATTTTAAGTTCTTGCACTGACATAATTAAACCAGATGGATAGCTTTTTATTGTTTCATTCAAAAACCTGAAAATGAACTTGCCCAGACATAAAATCACCCCTTGCTTCAAATATATGGTTCTTATTAAAGATAAATTGTAGCAAATGGGCCTTTATTACCCATACGTCTACAGAAAGGAATTGATCAATGACTTCATATAAGACTTTACATAAAAATTCTTCTTGGGTATGATTGAACTGCTGAACAGATCATTTTATTCAATCCACAACTGTCACTCTATAGTGAATGAACTGCTAAATAAGAATCTATTAAGAATATTAATGGATGTGTCATATGTTCTCAGTAAACTAAAGGAATTTTAGAACCTCTAACTTGGCATTAAAGCAAATAGATAGAAAAACCTGGGGATACAAAGAAATGGCAGTATGAAATATGCCACAGTGTTTACAACAGAATTTGTGTATTAGTCATGTTCCAACTTAGGCTATTTAGAATACAGAAGCATATAAAGATAGACATCTTCTCAAGTTAACAAGAATTCCCAGTTGCCAAGGTCACATCATTGTACCACTGTGGGAAACAACTTTGTTTTTCTACAAAGGCATCAGAAGCAATTTACCTGAATGATGGCCCAATGGTGAAGACGCTTGCTTCCCACTTGAAAGGTTGAGAGTTCAATCCTAGATAGCAGCAGATGTTTCTATCCTAAGGTGGAAAGAAAAATATCTGCTGCAAACTCCACAAGGCGCCAGGAAGGGCATTCAGCCAGTAAATGCTCAGCTCCATCCAGTCACCCTGACTGTAACCCTAATTAAGGGACTACAGAGTCATAAAAGGGGATGTATGTCCTTTGTCATGCAGTCCTTGAATACCATCCAATAGGCATCCATAGAAATTGGATAGATAGATAGATGATAGATAGATAGAAGAAGCCATAGCAGAAGAAAAGCGAGCACTCCGCAAAGCCAGAGCTGCAAATGCTGCGACAATGGTGCCCACACATGTCTGCCCAACATGTGACAGAACATTTCGTGCCCATATAGGCCTTACCAGCGGACACATCGCAAACAGCGCACAACCTGATAGATGTCAAGGTCCTCTTCAAACACAATGGACGAATATCGATAGATAGATAGATAGATAGATAGATAGAGAGAGAGAGAGAGAGAGAGAGAGAGAGAGAGAGAGAGAGAGAGAGAGAGAGAGAGAGAGAGAGAGAGAGAGATAGATTGATTGATAGATAGATAGATAGATAGATAGATAGATAGACAGACAGACAGACAGACAGACAGACAGACAGACAAATAAAAACTGCCTTAGTACAAATAACCAGGCTTAATGTTTTAATAATGGCAACTCAACGGTTAAACTGCTTATTTTTATTGTATTATATTTTTTATTTCATTTTATTTATTTTGGTTTAATGAACAGATACAAAATAGAATCCCAGAATCAGTAATCACTCTATAGAAAACCATTGATGATCCTTTAGCTTATTTGGTAACATCCAACAAAGGCTCCATGAACATTTTTGAAATACAATGAAAATCACAAGAAGGAAAATGATATGTTGTAAAAAATTATCATATTACAGTAAAATAGTGCAGTTCTATCAATAACTTTTCCCAAAAGAGTAACACCGAGGGCAAGTGATAATATGAAGACATATCTTAGACTGGAATACATTTTGTTACATGAAATACCCTGAATATCAAATGATGAAAAAAGACCATAAATGTCTAATATAAGGAAAAATGAGAAAGGGCAGAGTCAGAATACAGAATAGCAAAGTTGGAAGAGACCCTGTTTGAGCAGGAAACCCTTCTATTCCAGACAAATGGTTGTCCTCTTAAATTATCCTAATCTATTCTTAAAAACTTCCAGTGATGGACAACCTACCATTTCTAGAGGCAAGCCATTCCACTGATTGTTGTTACTGATAGGACATTTCTCCTTTATTCTAGGTTGGATCTCTCTTTAATAAGCTGCTTAAAAGAAGAAACTTGTGAAATTTAGTAATAAATAGCATCGTTTTGTCTATATTAGTCATTCGCTTTCTTTTGTCTCTCCTTCTGTTTGATTTTTCTCAGACAATCATGTTCTGCTGGTGTGGGAGAACAAAGGCTGATGTCAACATGTGATCATCCTGATGTGTTGGCACTGACAAATGCCCATCTTGGCTGAGAATTCTAGATGTTCCAGTCCATGTATGTCTGGAAAGCAGAAGGTCGGGCAAAGTGGCATCAAGGTCTTGGTGTATGTATTTGATTCCTGAATTTGAAGGTAGACTTTTGCAGCCCAATGCTTTCACTTTCCATGATGTACTCATTTTTGTTTCTTAAAGTTCCATCGCCTTCCTATTAAATTGATTGACATTAATTAATTAATTAAAAGATTTATATGGTCGCCCATCTTAAGCAACTCTGAATAGCTCACAATAACCATAAAGCCAATAAATAAAACATTCAAAACAGTGAAATAGTAAACAAAAACCCTGCACTGCAGTCATCTCCTTGGGATGTCCCACAGCAGGTTCAGCTGCCCTTCTTCCATGCTTTCTACCTACACAGCCTAAAACATCTACCACATTACCTGAAATTAATTGATTGCTACATTAACCAGCTATTCCCAACAACTTATCCTAAGCACATAAATCAGAGGAGTGCATTCCTTATTGGTACTATAAAAGTGGCAGCTATTTTGACTCGTTGCTGGTTGGTTGGTTGGTTGGTTTGTTTTTTAACTGCATCAGAACATTGAGCATTTTAACGACTCTTACAGCTGTGGCTGTGATTAAAATGCAGACATGACTGCACAACCATCTCTTCTTCTTTCAGATAGGATAAGATGAATGCCCTCTCCTTTAAATCAACCTCTTTGCAATGAGGAAATTGCCTGATTTATCTTTTTTAACACCCTGACTTATATAACAACAATAAAGTGTAGTACTGCAAGTTCATCGGGGCTGTCAAGAAGCATATAAAATTACCTAATTTTATTTACTATCTATTTACCACTATCAGTGTCAGGAAGACCAAGATGTGCTTTGAAGGAACTTCTTTCTTTTGATACCACAACCAAGAGGTCAGGGAGGACAGTGGAAAGGGGACAGATTATGGGAACCATTTACTCTGTAAAAATATTTGAATATTTTATTTGAATATTTGTTACTGACTCTTCACTGTAACCAGTAGTGGGTTCTAAAACCCGTTGCTACCTGTTCGCACTTGCGACACTTCTGCGCATGCACAGAAGCGTCCCGGGCGGGTGGGCTGAGCCTCCTGCCACCACTGCTACCCGTTCGCAGAACCGGGCCGAACTGGGAGCAATCCACCGCTGACTGTAACCATAATAACCCAAACCTATAATTACAGCCCCCATAATTATTTCTTTAGCCCTCAACCCACATAGTTGCTGGGCATAGAATCTTAGATGGTGCTAGATTCCAGCTGGTGCTGCTTAATTTCAGGTTGGCTGGGTTGGTCTCTAATAAAATGTATCTGAAGCAGGGGCAGGTTCCTCTTACCTGCCTACCGGTGCACTGCACGCTCATCATTTCTTTTCACGTGCGTGCATGCTCGCTTCCTGCGCACATCCCTTTGCACGATTTTGCTTCCTGTGCATGCGCGGAAGCAAAATCTCACGAGGGGACGCACACGCACGCCAGATTTCGGCAAGATTTTGCTTCCACGCATGCGCAGGAAGCAAAAAAAAAGCCCAAAAATTCCAGAAAAAAGATGGCGCCGCATGACGGACCGGCGAACACGGCACCGGAGCCGTCGAGTGCAAATTGCGCAATCGGCAGGTCCCTACCAGAATGGCGCACTGGACCGCACCGGTAGGAACCCACCACTGATCTGAAGGTCAACTTGTATGTTGAACAGACTGGTAAAAGTTGTCAGGAATGCCTCTGTCTGAAATGTGCTCAGATGGGTTTCTATTGTAATGAATAAATATCAAGTCCTTTAAAAGTTGAAATAAAGTTTACAAAGTTGGTTTATTCAACCAAGGTTAAAATGTATAGGACTTAAAAAAAAAAGTTTTTAATGGGTTTCTCTCCACTAGGACTGAATAATGGGGCTTTAAAATTTTGTTTATTAATAAGATAAGGGAACAAGAGTTTTTAAACACTTAAAACAGTGTTTCCCAACCTTGGCAACTTGAAGATATCTGGACTTCAACTCCCAGAATTCCCCAGCCAGCATTCGCTGGCTGGGGAATTCTGGGAGTTGAAGTCCAGATATCTTCAAGTTGCCAAGGTTGGGAAACACTGACTTAAAAGAAAGTGATAGACTATGGTTTTACAATTGAGAGGCGATGAAGAAAAGATGTTAAGAAATGAATTTCTGGGACATCTTTTGAAGGGTTTAAAGATTACAATTTTTAATCTGTTGTTTCTGAAAGCTCCTAATGGAATTTTTTTTTTATTAAGCTTGAATGATGAGGTTTTAAAGATGTGTTTATGCATATAAGATGTGGAAAGAAGATTTTGTTTTTGTATTTTTAGAGAAAAATGACAAGGTAGTGTGTTAAGGACAGGAAAGAAATATGAAATTAATTTACTTGTGGAGCATTAAGATATACGTAGATAAAGATGTAGATAATTTCTGACTTTTATTGATTAAGAGTCAATGATGAAGCTTTATTATTTGCTAATAAAGAAAAAAAAGCTTCTTTCTTTTGGCTGTTGCACTTACTCATTTAGTGGTACTTGCAGAGCTCCCAAAACAATTCACATGTTTCTTCTCCTTTTTCCTCCCACACCTGTGTCAAGGTTGCTGCTTTATTGGCAACTCTGCCATACTGATGCTGGGGAACTAGAAGGATAAGATAGTTGAGCATAGGCTCTTGCACTCATAAATGGCCTCTCCAAGTTTTAGTTCATCAAAATCTGACCAAATTTGTTTGGATGTGAGTGTGTGTTGAATGAAGCATCAGACACTCTTCATCTCATTATATATATATAAAATTTGTGTTGTAATTTGTGTTTTCTGACTTCAAGTAAAAGCTGTGACCTCTTTTGTTTATAACAGTCCATCATATTTTCTATCCAGTAAAAGGGCAAAATTAATTTAACTTCAAGTACACTGTGGATTATTTTTATTGTCATCTATTTTTTTTAAAAAATATTTTATTACCTATATCATCCTTGAACACTTTATCGATACTTTAATTCTAATGACACTAAACAAAATATTTTATTTTTAAAAATGCAACCCGCTATTTAGAAATTGTCATTCCATTATTTCTATTTTTGTTAACAAACACAAAACTCAACAGTTTAGAGGTGGTGTTGATCCTTTAATCCCATTGTATGTATTTGTATAGTTCTTTTGTTGCTCAGTTTAGCATAATAAAATAAAAAGAATAAGCACCTGTAACATCCAACTAAATCCAAGCAGTAGAACTTAAACAACAATGGACTACTTGCCTTGATGCTAAGGAACTTTAAAGTATACTTGAAAATGATTAGCATGTAACATAGAATAGGCACGTTTGGACGTTAGCAGCTGTGGGTCTCTTTTCCTTCTGAGGAGAGTTTATTACGGTCTTAGACTAGTACAAGATGTGTGCCTTCAACAAACAGCACTGATGTGTGTGCATAGCACTGTGCTGTATTTTGTAGAGGTAATCTTGATGATACATTTTTGTTCATTTATGACAGGGGTGTCAAAGTTGCGTCCTCACATGGCGTATCATGACTTACCCCCCCTTCGCTAAACCGGAGGTAGGCGTGGCCAGCGCATGATACATCTGGCCAGAGGGCCGGGAGTTTGACACCCCTGATTTATGAGATAATTCATTTGATCAGTTTTCATCAGAAACACTCACCCATTCAGCTTGTACAGATAGATTCTCATCCCTAAAATCCCAAGATAGCATCATTTTAAGCTTCAGGAGGAAAAGCCTTTATAATGGCAGATATAAAGTACCACTCTATGGAGCCTTGGTCAGACCACACCTAGAGTACTGCATCCAGTTTTGGTCACCACACTACAAAAAAGACATTGAAACTCTAGAGAAAGTGCAGAAGAGAGCAACCAGGATGATAAAGGGTCTGGAAAATAAAACATACGAAGAGCGGTTGCAGGAACTGAGCTTGGCCAGTCTGGCAAAGAGAAGGATCAGGGGTGACATGATAGCAGTGTTCCAATACTTGAGGGGCTGCCACAGAGAGGAGGGGGTCAGGCTGTTCTCTATGGCACCAGAAAGCCAAACAAGGAATAATGGATGGAAGCTGACCAAGGAGAGATTCAACCTGGAAATGAGGAGAAACTTTCTAACGGTGAGAGAGATCAACCAGTGGAACAGCTTGCCAGGGGAGGTTGTGAGAGCCCCAACACTTGCGACCTTCAAGGAGAGACTGGAATGCCATCTGTCTCAAATGATGTAGGAACTCCTGCTTGAGCAGGGGGTTGGACTAGATGACTTACAAGGTCCCTTCCAACTCTAATAATAAATATAAATAAGAAGAGGTGAAGAGACAATACAGTGCAATGTTTATGAGAAATCTCACTTCTCTTACTCTCCTTGCTTGCAGATGTCATCTGTTTCCCAAAGGTAAGATCAAGGGCCAGTACCTTTCTAAGGCAAACAAAAGGGCTTATAGAGAGCATGTATTCATCTTGCTGTCTTCCTTAAAAACTGCAGTGTTCGATCAGAAGCATCCTCTCTGGAAGGGGAACAAATGATTAAAACAGTCCAGGGCTGTTGTGCTTCAGTGTGTCCTTTTTTTGTATGCTCACTGTGATTTTGCATACATGTATGAAAGCTTGCAGACACCTCTGAGTAGATACTAAGTGAGAAGGCAACCATGTAAATCATATCCCTCCATCCATCAATAATTGGGACAAACAGATCTCTGGGAGATATGCCACTGTTGTAAGGAATAACTTTCTGGGTTCAGTTCCAAGTGTGGAAAAAGACACTGGATTCATGGAAGTTGCTTGGAAAGATGGTTTAATGGTGGACAGGAGCCCATGGCTTGAGCTCCTGAACAGAAAAGGTGGATCACATGCTTCCAGATGTTGGGTGAAGAGAAAAAAGAAAGAGATGCTGAGAGTCTCTTGTTTTATGCCTTCTCTTGGGCCCCGCCCCGGGGCCTCCTGCTCCTGTGCAAGAAATGCACTCTGATTGGCTGTCAGACTCCCATAGGGCCATGCAGGGGCAACTCTGTAGGCTGTCTCGAGTCCAAGTTTGCTTGAGCCTTGCTGGCTGATGTAATCTTCCCAGGTGCCATGTGGTGAGATGGGTAGAGGGCTAATCCTATCTTGTCCTAAGGGTGAAGGTCTTATTCCCATCACCCTGGAGCTAAAGGTGGGGGGCAGGAAGCTGCTTTGCATTTAAAACATGTTTCACCTTTCCTCATCCAGGGAAACATATTCTTCCTTTTCAATATTTCCTAGGATATTTCATTTTTCTAGGAGAGGGGTGGGTGCTAACTTCCTTCACCACCATGGGATAATCATGGTGGCTGGACGGAGTGAGCGAGCTGGGGAATGTGTTGAGAAGATGAAATGGTGGATAGCAAGGAGTGAAAGGGCAGTACCCAGCAGCTTTGCCCTATTCAATCCATGCAGAAACTGGAATACCCAAACCATTTTGGCTCTGCCAAGCTGAGGTTGGCCTGAAATGGTCCGATGAGGCTCCATATAGTGATGGTTTTGTCCTGGATTCAAAAACAAAAGATGTCCACCTATTTTGTATATACTGCTGTGGTTTTTCCAACGATGATTGTCATTGTGGTATTCTTTCATACAATATATATTTTTATCAGATGTCTGGTTACCAATTGCTTTACTTTCATATGAAGTTGCTGCCGTAAGTTAAGGTTTCTTTTAAAAATTATAAATACAATTTCTGTATCCACCCAAGAGTGTGGTAGCTTCTCATTTATCTGCTGGCTTATTTAAATAACAGTACAGCAGATGGGAGTTCTAATCTACTAATTAAAATGACTGATGTGATGAGATCTTTGCTGAAATACACAAACAAATGATATTCCCCATACCACCTTAGGCATTTTCTGACAAATGAGCTATAATGAAGAGTTTATCAACAAAGAGATCTTACTTTATCTTTGTCTGTTGCAAACTGTTCAAGCATTCAGGAACTATGCAAAAGGAGGGAGGATGGCTGGATTACTCTTCGTACTCTTCATACTAAAGGGAGAAGACAGCAAGGAAGTTACAGGCAACAGAGAGAAAGCAGAGCTGCTTAACTCATTCTTTGCATCCATCTTCACGCAAAAAGAAACTATAACCCAACCTACCAGAAATATAACTGCAAAAAACAGACTTGAAACTAAAGTTAAAATAAGCAAAAAAACCAGTAAGAGAACACCTGTCTGAACTTGATGAATACAAATCACCAGGTCCAGATAGATTACACCCCAGAGTACTAAAGGAGCTGGCAGATGTCATCTCAGAGCCACTGCACAACATCTTTCAAAAATCCTGGAACACAGGGGAACTATCTGAGGACTGGAAAAGAGCTGATGTGGTTCCCATCTTCAAAAAAGGGGAAAAAACCGATCCAGGAAACTACAGACCAATCAGCCTAACATCAATACCCGGGAAGATACTGTAAAAGATAATAAAAAAACCAGATCTGTCTAGAAATGAGTAAAATAATAACTAGCAGCCAGCATGGGTTTGTTAAAAACAGATCATGCCAAACCAATCTCATTTCATTCTTCAACACCGTGACTAAATTAGTAGACCAGCGAAATACTGTGGACATAATATACTTAGACTTCAGCAAGGCATTCGACAAAGTAAACCATAACCTACTTTTTCATAAGCTAGAGAAAAGTAGGGTAGACAACTTCACCTCCAGGTGGATCCACAACTGGCTGACAAACCGTACTCAATGAGTAGTCCTTAATGGGTGTAAGTTAAGGTGACCAGACGTCCCGATTTTGGCGGGACAGACCCGCTTTTTAATCATTTGTCCCGCATCCCGCCCGCCCTCTTAAAAAGTCCCGATTTTTTAAAACAATGTCGGGACATCTGGTCACCTTAAAACACCCACTCATGCCTTTCTCTCTGCAAGGCGGGCGCAGAGAGATGACGTCGCTGCTGTCGGCGCCCCACGCTGATTGGCTGTTGAAGGGTGAGCGGCGGCGGCGACAGCAGCAAGCCGGGAGCGCTCGCCCAGAATTGGAGTCAGCAAGCAGCCGGGCATCGGGGCTCTTCCCCCGCCTTCTCCATCCTCCAGGGTCGCCACTGCGGGGGTTCCGTCTCTCCGGTGGTGCCTGCGTTGGAAGGGAAGGGGGGGAAAGAAAGGCAGCCTGCGGGGCTTGGCACGGCTGGGAGTTGCGAGGCGGCGTAGCAACCGGGCTGTTCCTCCGGGTGTACTAAAGTGCTTGAGTTTTTTCTCTCTCACACACACATGCACAACCTTCCAACGACCGGGTCGGACTGGATCTCCCAGCACGACTTCCCGGTCGTTGGAAGGTTGTGCATGTGTGTGTGAGAGAGAAAAAACTCAAGCACTTTAGCACACCCGGAGGAACAGCCCGGTTGCTACGCCGCCTTGCAACTCCCAGCCGTGCCAAGCCCCGCAGGCTGCCTTTCTTTCCCCCCCTTCCCTTCCAACGCAGGCACCACCGGAGAGACGGAACCCCCGCAGTGGCGACCCTGGAGGATGGAGAAGGCGGGGGAAGAGCCCCGATGCCCAGCTGCTCGCTGATTCCAATTCCAGGCGAGCGCTCCCGGCTTGCTGCCGCCGCCGCGCGTGAACGCGGTCCGCGGTGGGAAGCGAGTTCAAGCGACCCTCCGCCGCTGCCGGCCTGCAACCCGGCACCCCATCCTGCGTGCCCCGCCCCGTGCCCCGTACTCAGCTCTTGACTTTTGCCCTCTGCGCATGCGCAGCGTTCTGCACATGCGCAGAGGGCAAAATTCAAATGGCGCCGAGGCGGGCCCGCCCCCCCGTCCCGCTTAAAAAAAAAATCTGGTCACTTTAGTGTAAGTCCACATGGAGAGAAGTAAGCAGTGGGGTACCACAAGGTTCCGTCTTAGGCCCAGTACTATTCAACATCTTCATAAACGACTTAGATGAGGGAATAGAAGGGGAACTTACCAAATTTGCAGATGACACTAAGCTGGCAGGAATAGCTAACACCCCAGAAGATAGGCTCAAGATCCAGATGGACCTTGACAGACTTGAGCTCTGGGCCCTATCCAACAAAATGAAATTCAATGAAAAGAAAAGTAAAGTCCTACACTTAGGTAAAAAAACCCCAAAAGTATACATATAAACTGGGTGAAACCAGGCTTAATAGCAGTGACTGTGAGAGGGATCTTGGAGTCCTAGTGGACAACCTAGTGGACAAACATGAGCCAGCAGTGTGCAGCGGCAGGCAAAAAAGCCAATGCAATCCTAAATTGCATTAACAGAGGGATACAATCTAGATCAAGTGAGGTACTAATACCACTCTATAAAGCCTTAGTTAGACCGCACCTGGAGTATTGCATCCAGTTTTGGTCACCACACTATAAAAAGGATATTGAGATTCTAGAAAAAGTGCAGAGGAGAGAAACCAGGATGATCAGGGGACTGGAGACTAAAACATACGAAGAGCGGTTGCAGGAAGTGGGCATGGATAGTCTAGCGAAGAGAAGGACCAGGGGAGACATGATAGCAGTGTTCCAATATTTGAGGGGCTGCCACAAAGAGGAGAGGGTCAAGCTATTCTCCAAAGCACCTGAAGGACAGACAAGGAATAATGGATGGAAACTGATTAAGGAGAGATTCAACCTAGAAATAAGGAGGAACTTTCTGATAGAACGATCAACAAGTGGAACAGCTTGCCTTTGGAAGTTGTGGGAGCTTCATCACTTGAAACTTTCAAGAAGAGATTGGACTGCCATTTGTCAGAAATGGTGTAGGGTCTCCTGCTTGAGCAGGGGGTTGTACTAGATGACCTACAAGGTCCCTTCCAATTCTGTTAATCTGTTAAAATTTCTGATCTTGGGTGCTTTTTAGAGCCTCTGGACAACAGTATTTACATAGGTTTTGCTTAGATGATCCTGGATCTTGAAAATTATCATCTGAAAATAATTTGTGCATGCAGTCTGTAAATTTTGCACACAGAGATTTGAATAAATGCTTTTTCAGTTGTGGCACCTTTCTCTGAAACTGGTCCCCTTTCCTTCTGGCTTCAGAAAGTTGATTGTCTTATCCATCAAGCCAGAAGGACTAGAATGTTGTTATGACACTCTTGGGCAAGGAATCATGTTTTAATTGCTGGTCTATTGAAAGTATTATTCCTGGTTTATATGTATGCATGTATGTATGTGTATATATGGATATTGTTTTCTTATTGATTTGGCCAACCTTAGTATTCATATAGTGTGGTAGAATGTGTGCTTCACTCAGAGAAGTGGAAGACCGAGCAATTGAAAAAAAGATATGAGTTCTGGAAAAGTAGAAAGCGAGAGAAAGAAACTTGAGATAACTCAGCCCTGATCAGATTAGACATAAGTTGAAGTAGGGACAGGCTGTTAAGATTCTGTTACAATACATTAAAGTACATTCCATGATTCCTGTTTTCTGATCATGCCAACCTCCAGGGCTAATGTATTGTTATGTTTAATTTACATTTACACAGATAGGAAATGTGCTCTGCTCAAAATCAATTTTGAGTGGCTTATATGTCAGGTTAAAAGGATTTACAGCACTTCTCTTCTTAATTTCCACCTTTTGGAAGTGATTATTAAGGAACAGGGTATCTTGTTGGAAAGCCACTCAGCTGACAAATACAGAAGGTTTGGGGCGAGATTCACTTTTGGCTGCATTTTTTAGAGCTATGGGGTAGCTAAGACCCATTCAAGAAAACTCATGCGACCAAATTCATGAAAGTGCAGAAGTAAATTTTACTTCTTATTAAATGAAAACTTGACAATAAGAATCAAGAGCACTCAAGAAACTAAAACAATGAAATATGCATAAAGGTAGTCCTTGTGTTACAACCATTTCTTTAGCAATCATTCGAAGTTACAATGGCACTAAAACAAGTTACTAATGACTAGTCCTAACATTTTTATGACCATTGCAACATCCCCACAATCATGTGATCAAAATTTGGGTGCTTGGCAACTAGCATGTATTTACGATGATTACAGCATCCCAGGGTCACCAATTGAGATTTCCCGTCTGGCTTTCGAGAAGATAAGTGAATAACAGAAACTGGATTTGCTTAATGACCATGTGATTCACTTAACAACCGCAGATATTCACTTAACCACCATAATAAAAAGGGCAATAAAATCAGGCATGACTCCCTTAATAACCCCTTGCTTAGCAACCAAAATTCTCATCCCAATTGTGGACATCAAGGACTACCAATGGTAGATAATAGCAATCCTTGATACCAGATGCCAGTTAATCAATTGTAGGGTTTAAAGTCTAAATCTAGCAGTCAAAGTAATGATCTTATTCACATTGAAGGACAATTGGGGAGAGTAGTATCATCTGCTTCCTATGGCCCCCTTGTTCTGTGGACACAGGTGATCTGCTAATTGCTTTTACATGGGATTCTCTGTTGATAAGACTCCTCTTGCTATTAAAAAAACCTAGGCAAAGATATCATAAGAATCCTCTTACTATTAAAAATAAATAAAACTAGGTGAAGAAAGGAAAAATTCTTTTGAAACTGAAAGCATTTTTACAGTAATTAAGCTGAATGAAAATGATATAAAAAGAACATTTAATTTCACTGTGCTACCTCTTGATGCATGGGCAGGTTCTTTGTTCAATTTCTGAAAACTTCTTTCCCCATCTTGAACCCCAAATTTAAACTACTGAACCTGAGAAACTTAGTGGTTAACTCTAGGAGGGTGAAAATAAGCCCTAGTAGTATGGTAGTATGAATGTTACATCTCTGCTCTAGTTAGTGTACCTGTTTTACTTCTACCGGCTCAATAACATACCCCTAAAAAGATTCATAAATCAGAGTGTTTTTGAAGTATCTCCCAATTCACAAAGATAGTCTGACTCTGACTTTTTCATGTCAGTTCTTTTTAGCAGTAACTCAGTCCATGATTGTTTAGGCAAATACTTATACATTTTTCAAATGTTAAAGTTTGTTTTTCCTTTCACAGCGTTTGCACTATCATTCAGTTGTGTTCCACTATAAATGTCAATTCATATGTTAAAGAAATTAATCATGAGGCACAGTTGGGATAAGAGACTTTGCTTTTTCTGAGTCACCCATTTCAGCTGGCCAGATGCTTCCATCCTTTGGCATCACCGAGCCCTTGTCCATTTTAGAACTTGGTGCAGAGACCTAAACTGCAGTGAGCATTCATGGGTACTATGGTTTCCAATTTAGCAGTGGAGAAAGGGACGTTGTTACTTACCTGATACGTCCTTTCTCATAGGGTGGAGCCAGCCTCCAAGAATGGGTTAAACCTGCCCTCTAGCCAATCAGGACCGAGTTTTCAAAAGTATAAATAGAACCCTCTTGCCTTGGCACCCCCTCTTTTTTACGAGGGAAGAAGGTCAAACTCAAACGTGCTTACCCATTAAACCAACGTTTTTAATAAGGAAGAGCAAACAGAGGAAAAATAACACCAGATTGCATGAACATATTTACAGAATGAAAGATGGTTGAATACGGGCAGTCCAGCCAATCCCATGAACAGGGAGGGACTTGGAGGCTGGCTCCACCCTATGAGAAAGGACGTATCAGGTAAGTAACAACGTCCCTTCTCCATAGTGGGTGGAGCCAGCCTCCAAGAATGGGACATACCAAAGTACCTTGTCCCTAGGGCGGGCCACCTGAAGCAGGCTGAGACTGACTTATTCCTTCCACACCTTGGTGTAACACCCTCCGGCCAAAGTCTGCCTCCTCTGAGGCATAGGCATCTAGTTTATAGTGCCGGACAAAAGGTGTCGGGGAGGCCCATGTGGCCGCACGGCAAACCTCCACAATGGAGGCCCGGGCGTTCAAAGCCGCAGTGGTGGCTGCGCTGCGCGTGGAGTGCGCTGTAAATCCGGGGGGCCGGGGCAAAGACATTTGTTCGTAAGCCAAGGAGATGGTCGCGCGAAGCCAACGGCCCACCATGGAGGATGATGCTTTGGAGCCCATGGAAGAAGGGCGAAAGGACACAAAGAGCACCTCAGTTCATCGGAAGCTAGAGGTGCATTGCAAATAGATGTCCAGGGCACGCCTGACGTCCAGCAGGTGCCACGCACGCTCAGTGTCATTGAGTGAAGTTTGGTAGAAACTGGGGAGAATGATCTCCTGCGCCTTGTGAAAGTACGTGTTTACCTTTGGGACGAAGGTGGGGTCCAGGCCCAGGACCACCCTGTCAGAGTGAAAGACGCACAGGTCCCCCCTCACAGACAGAGCGGCCAGTTCTGAGATCCTGCGTGCGGAAGTCACTGCCACAAGAAAGACTCCTTTGTATGTTAAGTGGGCCAGAGAGGCCGTAGAGAGAGGCTCAAATGGGCCCTCAGTGAGAGTAGTTAATACCTTAGATAGGTCCCAGGTTGGGAACCTATGGACTATGGGAGGGCACAGGTTGGTAGCCCCCTTCAGGAACTGTCTCAGGAGCGTGTGACTGGATATGGAGTCAAAGTTTTGGCAGGAGAGTACAGTGAATAGCGCCACCACTTGGCAGCGGAGCGTATTAGGGGAAAGACCCTTGGCAAGTCCCTGGCGCAGGAATTGAATGACATTGATTATTGACAGTTCTACAGGGGAATATCCCACCTGCACGCACCAGCGACAGAAGGCCTTCCACGTGGCCGAATAAATACGTTCAGTAAATGGCCTCCTAGAGGCCAACATGATTTGAGCAATATTGTCCGGAACCAGGCGGTGCTTCAGAGTGAGCAGCTCAAGTGCCAGGCGGTCAGTTGTAGCCAATGCAGCTCTGGATGGTGGACTGACCCCTGGGCAAGAGACCACTCTGTCAGCGGGATCCGCCAAGGAGGTGACACGGACAGGGACATAAGGTCCGCGAACCAGGCCCATCTGGGCCAGTGGGAAGCTAGAAGGAGCACCTCCACCCTGAGCTGCAGGACCCTCCGGATGACCTTGGGGATCAAGGGGAGGGGAGGGAATGTGTATAGTAGCCCTTGCGGCCAGTCGCATTGAAGAGTGTCTGTGTCCGCTGCCCCCTGTGTCCGGAACCTGGTGACGAACCTGGGCAACCTGGCATTCTCCGGGGTGGCGAAGAGGTCCATGACTGGCAGACCGAACCGACCGACCAGCTGCTGGAAAATGTCCGGATGAAGATACCACTCCGCTGGGTCAGATTAACAGAGTTGGAAGGGACCTTACAGGTCATCTAGTCCAACCCCCTGCCCAAGCAGGAGACCCTACATCTGCCTCTACCTAGGACTGAACTCACAACCTCCTGATTGTGAGGCAAGAGCTCTACCTCTAGGCCGATGGAGTTCCGGCTGAGCCAGTCTGCGGTTGTGTTGCTCACCCCGGAGATGTGTTCTGCTGCGATGGACTGCAGATGCCGCTCTGCCCAGAGCCCCAGTGTCATTGCCTCAGCCATGAGGACCTTGGACATGGTCCCGCCCTGGCAATTGATATGGGCCTTCGTTGTTACATTGTCTGTCAAGACAAGCATGTGACTGCCTGACAGACGGCCCTGGAAGTGAGCTAGGGCCAACCTGACTGCCCTCAGTTCTAACAGGTTGATGGGGAGGCTCTGCTCGGCACTGGACCAAGTGCCCTGGGCAACCTGGGACTCGATGTGGGCCCCTCAACCTGTGGTGCTGGCATCCGTGGTCAGAGTCAGCCTCCGTGGTTCCAGGAAGCCGGTGCCTTTGGTGAGAGTGGCTGAAGACCACCATCTGAGGGATTTCTGGACCCCTGTCGGGAGGTGGACCCTGGCTGGAGAATCGCTGCGACCGGATCTCTGGAAAGGGAGAACAAACCATTGGAGGTCTCTGGAATGCAGGTGAGCCCATGGAGTGATGTGAATGGCTGATATCACCTTCCCCAGGAGGGAGGACAGCTGGTTCAGGGGAACCCTTGTTTGGGCCAGAACACGCTGGACTAAATCCGATAGGCTGTCTCTCCGCTCCTGAGATAGGTACACCCTGCACTCCAGAGAGTCAATGATGGCCCCCAAGTGAGTCATCCTGGTAGAAGGTGACAATTGGCTTTTTCCCATGTTGACTAGGAACCCGTGGTGCCCAAGGGAGTTAAGGACTACCTGGGTGTCCTGCTCTGCCTGGGACAGAGAGGAAGACTAGATGAGAATGTCATCCAGGTAGCACTGGACACGCACAGGGATAGCCCGCAGGTGGGCGGCCAAGGCGGCCAATACCTTGGTAAACACCCTAGGTGCTGAAGACAGGCCGAAGGGCAACGCCAGATATTTGTAATGCACCCCTGCATGGCAAAACCGGAGGTATTGGCGGTGAGATATATTGATTGGAATGTGGAGGTAAGCCTCCGAAAGGTCAATTGAGGCGAGAAAGTCGCCTTGCCTAATGACCGCCAGAATTGATTGCAGGATATGCATCTTGAATTTCTTGTAGATGACATATTTATTGAGGCGTTTTAAATCAAGAATGGCTCTCCACCCGCCCGAAGGTAGATCGGGAAAGGGTAAGGCAAAATCACATAAGCCACGTCCCACAGAAGACCCTAATGGGGAGTCAACCCCTGGCACACTGACTGAGGCAAGGGACAGGTCACCACTGACCAGAAACTCTCCTCCTCCCCCCAAGACTGCTAGGGTCTCAGAGGGGCACAAGGCTGCTGAGGGACACAAGTCCTTCTTCAGGGCAAAAACCTTAGGCAGCTCCAAGGCAGCTCCACCTAGCAAGCGTCCATCTGGAGGTGGACCCCTTTGACCTGGCTTAGACAGCCGCTTGAGCTGATGATGATTGAGCAGCAGGTTGATTTTGGCTTGTGAATGGAGCTGTCTGGTTCCAAATGCCAGAGTGAGCTAATGAGAATTCCCTGGCATCCAGGGAACTCCCGTCCACTAGGTCCCCCTCCCTGGGGGATGCTAGGTAGGAATGAGTAGGGTAGAGTACTCTGGATAGGGTAATTTCCTTTGTAAAAGGCATCATTTTAAAAATTAACTCCAATTTACAAATCCTGTTGTCTTTGTCTTAAAGTTCAGTTCATAAGAGACTGATATTTTCAAATACAGAAAAAAAAATTGATAGTTTGTATATAGAAAAATTGATAGTTTGTATATAGTTCCAGTTATGCTGGGCTCATAGACTCCAGAAAAAGGCTTGGTTTTAAACTGTTACTGGAATGAGAGCTCACTAGGCTCATTTGTTCCTTTTATGTGAGATCTGTAACTTACTACTTCTAAATTCTGCTGAAAGCCCTTGTTCAAGCCATTTTTAAAATATAGATAGAATCTTCATTCTAAGTTGATACGTTTAGCTTGTTATTGTCATATATGAATACCTGAACATGCTTTAACAGGTACTCCTGAGGCAGACCTATAGACAGCTAGTCTGAATTTTTGTCAGCTCAATTCAAATAACAGTATCCATATTTATTTAAGGCCTCTGCCAACAAGGCAGGCCTCAGAAAGGCCTGGGTAAATTAGTAGGTCCAAACAGTCACTAAAAATGGCCAACACCCTTAAATGAGGCCAACAAGATGGCAGTTGCCCTTAGTTGGTCTTTCAAAATGGCCACTGCCCATATTAGGCCTTAAAAATGGCCACCGGCAAGAAAGGGCATCCAAAATGGCCACCGTCCTTGATGTGGCTTCAAAATGGTCTCTGCCCACTTTTGGTATTTGAAACAAAATGGCCACGCCCTTAGTGCCTTCAATTCTGAGGGCAATCAAAATGGCTGCCACCCTGTGGGAGGCTTCAAGATGGCCACTGGCACTCTCAAAGGCTGCCTACACACTTACCTGGCTGAAGACAAGCAGAGCAATGCAGAGCAGCTCAAATGGAAGCATACGGCCCAGGCACTAGAGACAGGTACAGACAGGGCCTTGGATCAAAGGAGCCTTGCCAGATTGCTGGCTCTTGTCACCCATTGCACAGAAGGCAAGTTAAATAAAGGAGGCCTCAAAAGAAAAAAGAAATTTTTTTTGAAGTGGGCGGTCCTATGTAATTCAAAATGGTGGCCACCCATGAGGCACTCCTAAACTTGCTGTCTCCTGAGGAGAAAGGAGTCTGCTAAGGCCTAGCCACTAACTGTCAGTTTTCTGGGTCTCCTGGAGCAGACTGACTGATTTCTGAAATTCCAAACAAAAAGAGGGAACAAGCCCTCAGGAAGCAGCACCCAGATTGCCAGCTTCTCAGGCACAAGATGGAGCAAAAAAACAGCTGTGCTGGATGACTTGGAGCGTTCAGAAGGGGAGGATGGGCGTAAAAGTGACCTGTCCCTGGCACTGGCAGGGCTCATAGTTTCTAATCCCCCCCCTGGCAAATGTCCTCAGCAGGAGTGACCCTGGGGGTCTTCTGCTTTGCCTTCCCCTGCTTATGGCCTTTGTCAGTCATTCTGGCTGAACTATGGAGCAGCAGGGGTCAAAGGCAGGCTCTGAGGCAAGGAAGCAGCCGATCTGAGCGAAGATGATTTGAAGTCTGCCTGTCAGTTTGCCTTGCCGAGGCCTTCTCTCCCGATGCAAGGCAAGGTGTGAAATTTCTAGCGCCCTTTTCCGACGCCGCTCGATCGCGGCCGATGTCGGCTCCAAAAGTCAATTAAGGACGCTAGTTTGGCTTATAGGAGACAAACTCAAGCCGATTGGAGGGGAACGCTAGTTTGGCTTATAGGAGACAAACTCAAGCCGATTGCAGGCCACCCAAGCTCAGGGCTTCTGTGGCTGAAGATCACGATCTGGAGTACCTCCCTCCCTGACAGGCAAGACAAGGCTGCAATTATTTGACTGGTTGATTAAGGTGAGAAAACCCCAGTACACAACAGATGTGCAACTGTTAAGGGTAATCTCCTCCCTGGGGAGTCCTAACCCCCAGCTAGGGACAAGGCCCAATGGGGCAATGCCCAGTAAGCTGACACGATTGAAGAGTCTCTGAGTGACAGCTGTCAAGTAAGAATCAATGAAGCAATAACTCACAGGAAGTAGTAGAAATTCAGTAGTTGGTGGAGAAATCGAAGAATGGGTTTAAGCACTGTCCTTTTTGGCTAAGGACCGAGAAAAAAAGAGGGGGTGCCAAGGCAAGAGGGTTCTATTTATACTTTTGAAAACTCGGTCCTGATTGGCTAGAGGGCAGGTTTAACCCATTCTTGGAGGCTGGCTCCACCCACTATGGAGAACAGCAGAATCACATTTCCTCACATGTACATCATATCATTGTAGTTCACTGAGAGCTTTCATACCTGAAAACAAAAATAACAATGCCATGTTACAACACTGATACTCATATTCCAAATCCTTTTAGGCAATCCAAACTTTGTCCTTTTCCTAGAATAGTGTTCCAAATTATGAGAAAACATCCTGGATATTTTTAATTAAATGTTCTGAAGGAACAATGAAAATAATTAAAATAGCATCAAGAAGTGGAAAATAGCAAACGTTCTCTCTAAAGGGACTTTTGACAAATAAGATCTATAATAAATTATTGTACTAAATTGTTCATTTCTTGATAGATTGTGATTTTTAAAAAACTCTCAGAATGCATTTTTGTACTTATTTGCATTGAAATATATATTTACATAATAATGGACTTACTATGCAAATATCCTTCAGGGGCATTTTGCTATAATCCCCTGTATAACTTTTATCTGTAAAATTGAAAAGTTCATTATTCACTTCTGACTACAAGTCATTTAAAAAGCTGTTAAAAGCAGCAATCTATATATTCAGTTCTTTCGGGGCACAGCGAAGGCAGGAAGATGACTTAGCAGCTTTTTGGTCCAAATGATGATGATCATGATGATTTATTAGATTTATTATAGCCCTCCCTCCAAAAGGCTATGATGAAAATGATAGAAGAGTAATCTAGATTTGAAGACATTATGGCAGAAAAACTAAAATGCAGAGTAATCTATGGTTAATGATGGATACTAGAAAAATACAAAGAGTTATCTAGCTATGCTCAAACAAACTATATAGTAGATCAGTGAAAATGGCAAAAAGATAACAGATTAGCAAGAAAAGGCACAGCAACTCAACTCAATCTTCTCTGAAAAATGGACATTCACTTTACCTGGTAATGATAAAGAATTGATTAATTCTTCCAGTTCATGTTGGATAGAAATATAGTCAGGGAATATTTACTAACTTTGGATGAGTCAAAATATCCACGGCCATTGCATGGTACTGAAGAAACATTTTGATGATGTGTGCATGAAGGTCTATTATCTATGATCTATGATTTATTATCTATGATAAATCCTGAGGACTGGGTAAAATATCATATAACCACAAAAGATTTCCCTGTCTCTAAAAAAAGGACGCAGGATACACTTATGGTTAAGAATAAACTACTTTATGATGTTATTAGCATTCTCAACCTGAATACTTTTCCTTTCCTCCTTTTATTAAAAGAGTAACTGTAGGAGCTACAACCTGACTAATGAAGATGAAACAATATCTGTGTACAACAGGAACTATTGGGCCCCAATTTTTTCCTTGCAAGCTCCACCATGTTTCCTAAGAAGATACTAAGAAGATTATCTTCTGATCTAATTACTGTATTTCTCCCTTTTATCTTTACATCCTCTTCCCTGCAACTCAATAATTACAAATTCTTCCAAATTTCTAGAGCCCAAGTTTTTTCTTTTTGCAAACCTCTATCAGTTTGTACCAATTTTACTCCTTTTCCCCAACCATATTGCAATTACCACGGGTTGCATACAGGCCATTCACAGATTAATATTAAAGCCTGGGTAGGTTTAAAAAAAAATCTAGAGAAAAGGTTTTTGTTTTTTTAAAAATGGAAAACGGTAGAAATGTTTCAAACAAACAACCATCGTAGATCTAAAAGCACTTTGAAAACAATGTACTGATCAATCAAAGTGAACACAGATTTATGCAATACAAGTTTTGAGAGAAGAATAGTTTTTCACTTTTTAAATTGTGTAGATGAGCCTGTTGTGGAAATAATACAGTTTCACTTCAGCAAAACATCTTACAAAATACCTTGTGATATTCTGATCAGCAAGATACTGAGATATGTTGGGAAACTAATGAGCCGAGGTGGTGCAGCAGTTAGAGTGCAGTACTGCAGGCCACTTTAGCTGACTGTGACCAGCAGTTCAGCTGTTCAAATCTCACTGGCTCAGGGTTGACTCAGCCTTCCATCCTTTCGAGGTAGGTAAAATGAGGACCCAAATTGTTGGGGGCAATATAAATATACATTGCTTAATGGTGTAAACCGCTTAGATAGTGCTTGCACTATGAGACGGTATATAAAACTCACTAATAAATAAATAAATAAACTACCCAGTGAGCCTGACAAGTAGATTGGGAACGGTGGAAGAAAAGAAGCTCCATATTCCTATCCTGTCCTCTTTTCTCACAAAAAGCTTATTTTTAATGATCCTTTCTAAGATCAGAAGCTCATCTTCAATCTCAGAAAAGAGAATTCAGCCAGACTTATGATCCTTGGGGTCACAAGTTCCTGGATCTTAGGATTAGAGTATGATAGAAGAAAACCTAGAAAACAATTTGCATAAAGTTCTAGTTGCAGATCAGTTCCTAGGAGACTCTTACGGTGTTTTCTAAGATTTATGTCACTTCATATGTTCATAGCTTTTGCTGCAGAGCAATAAACACATATGATTTTAAAAATGGGGAAGGGTAGAATCATGGACCAATTTGAATGGTAATTTTTACTGGAAATTAGGAACTAGTTAAGATTTCATTTATGACCTCTCTAATTTTGTCACATGCTTGTAATTTTCTTCTGGGACCTGAAACTCTTTTTAATTGTGTAGATTCTTTAATAACAGCATGTGCAGTGTTGCTTTAAATTGCTTCTTACACAGAATCCTCCGAATTAAAATAAAGAACTAAGAAAAATAAGTGATTTTTATTAAGTGCTTGCAAGCTATACATCTTTCTGTAGAATATATGTAAAAGATAGCTTATTAAATCACATCATAAATGACCCATGCGGTCTAGTTTATTTTCTCATAGATAGGTACGGAAACATGAAGCCAGATAAAACAAATAGAAACAAGGCAGTAACAGTTCCTCCAATTTAGTTTATTTTATAGTCTCTAAAATAAGGTACTAATGAAGAAACAATATCATTAAAAATACACTTTCATAGATAGATAGATAGATAGATAGATAGATAGATAGATAGATAGATAGATAGATAGATAGATAGACAGACAAATAGATGATGGATAGATAGGATAGAGATGATAGATGACAGAGAGAGAGAGAGAGAGAGAGAGAGAGAGAGAGAGAGAGAGAGAGAGAGAGAGAGAGAGAGAGAGAGAGAGAGAGAGAGAACATGTGAAAAAGAGTGAGACTGAAAGCAATATTGTTTATATTTGAAAAATAATTTGTGTTTATAGAAGCAGTTGCTATTGCAAACCATTTTTTAAAAAAAATACACAATGATTCACACAATACGGTGAATCAAATCATTGGTTATCTAGCCTACAGTTATCACCATGGGGAATGACTTTGTAAGATTACAGGCTTGAACTTTTAGACAAATACCTGAAAATGCCAAGGACTTTTATTTCCAGGCAAATGTGTCCTTTCACACAGACAGTTGCTTTTCAGGATTATGCCTTTCTTATGTGTTGAAAAGACTAATTCTTAAAACTATAATATCAAACCATCTATCAGAGTCTGCCAACATAGTAATCAGTGAGAACTAGAAATGAAATCCCAAATCACTATGAAGAGCCTGCAATATCTTTTGCTATAGAAAAAAAAACATTCTTTAAAAAATCTGCTTAAAGGAATTGCTTGGAATAGATATGGCATCTGGGCACTAACATGAAGCAGATGCAAACATCAAGCATGCAGCTCTCATGACATTATTCCTCTTTATAAATAAAAAATAAATTATTTATTTATATATCTTCTTGGCAGGCAATGGGCCCAAAAGGGACTTATTATTTTTCCATGGAAAAGAAAGCCAGTTATGTTGACCTATGTATATATTCTTTATTCCTGCAACATTTTTCTCCTCTACTTCATTGTAGGAGAAGAACATAAGATTGGGCAGAACCTTGAGCCAAAATTCAGCAGGCAGTAAGCAATCTTGCAGTATGGCTAAACCTCCCAGAAACTTTTGCCAAGACTGTCAAATTAAGTTAAAAAATTCACTTGATTTAGAAAATATTCACAGGATCCAAATCCTGCAAGACAGGTTGCAGGGACAAAGTGTGCATTAATGTGTGTGTGTGTGTGTGTGTGTGTGTGTGTGTGTGTGCGCGCGCGCACGCACGCGTGCACGCAGGTGCACACATCTATCTACACATACATATAGTGTGTGTGTGTTTTCTAAAAATATTGTTAAAAAGCAATAAAAAGCAATGGTTATACCAGTGACAACAAACAGTAATTAATAAATAAACCTATTTGGAAAATTATACAATTAATTATACTGCTGTGAGCTCCATGTAGGCATCAGGAAGGGCATCCAGCCAGTAAATGCTCAGCTACACAATCCATTATAATGTTTGGATCAGTTCATCAAAGTTGGGGGTAGTGTGACTGCTTAAGAAGGCTATTTGCTGCGAGACCTCTGGGTTTTCTTGTGTAATTGGTTGGCTGTTGTGGGGACAGACTGCTGGATGAGAGAGGCCAGCGGTCTGATTTAGCAACACACTGCTTATGCTCATACGTTCAGAATAGAGTCTGTTAAAATCAAACTGAGTATCAACTTTGAAGTGCCCAAGTATCATGTATATAATAGATGGGGAAAATACAGTTAGTCCTCAATTAACAACAGTTTGTTTAGTGACTATTCAAAGTTACAACAGTAGTGAAAAAAGTGACATGACCATTCTTCACATGACCATTGCGGCATCCCCATGGTCACATGACAAAATTTTTATGCTTGGCAATTGACTCATATTTATGATTGTTGCAGCTTCCTGGTGTCATATGATCAGATTTTGTGACCTTTTGACAAGCAAAGTCAATAGAGAAGCCAGATTCACTTAACAACCATGTTACTTACTTAACAACTGCAGTGATTCACTTAACAAGTGTAGTGAGAAAGGTCATAAAATGGGGCAAAACTCAGTTAATAATTGACTTGATTAGCAATGGAAATGTTGGGCTCAATTGTCGTCTCAAGTCAAGGACTACCTGTATTCTCCAAAGGTTCAGACACAAAAGAGATAAAAGCAATGAAAACTGGATTTTCTGATCTAGAGAATGGACAAAGGCGATTGTAGTCCAAGAAAATAAGTTCTGAAGAATCAGTCAGCAACAGAACTATTCCTGGGGGGAGGAGAAGTGAGTGAGGTGGACTTTAAAAGGACAATGGAAACAACTCCATTCCATCATTGTTCTTTTGCACTTCATCAAGAGAAGACAGCATCTATTGCCTGACTGACCTCACCCAGGTAAGAAACCATCCCAATCCAGATAATAGTTGAAGAATGAGAAGAAAATTTACAAAACAAATAGTGCTGGTATATTTGGTTTAGGATATTTCTACAGATGTATTTCATGAATGGTTCTGCATTGTGCTTTCATACCCTGACTCTTATTTTATTCTGTCTATATTGTGGGTATGTGTGTATTGTGCACATGCATGTCTGTCTTCTTTCCTCAAAGAATAACCACTGAGTAAAACTTGTAGGAATCCTGATATATTTCCTAGCACACATTATTTTGAACTCTCCCCAACGTTAATCTACAGAATAACATTCATATATCTTATTCTGTAACCAGTACCATTTTTCTATGAGGGAATTCATACTGTCTTTGTTCATTGCCCTTTGAACAGGCGGTAGCTCTGTGAAATAGTCCAGACAAGAAACCAGAAGTACCAGTATTATCTTTATTGTAAGGTTACATTAACACAATGTTGCAAGACTAAAAGTATTTTCCCCTCCTTTCTTTTTACTCTCAGTAAACTAGGAAGGTTCCCGTCTGAAACATTTCCCACATGTTCCCCCTTTCTGTGGGCTGATATATATTTTAAATATAGGTCGTTCAGTCCATGGCTTTTCCTACTGTCTTCCAAGGTCATTCCCACATACAATTACAACTGCAGAAAGGGCAAACTTCCCACTCTTTTCCACCTTGCTGAATAGGGTGCAGATAGGTAATTGCTTTGAAAATAGTAGAAGGTGGCAGTCTACTAACAGGATTTACTGGGGGATTGGAGAAGAGACAATAATAGAAATTATGTAGGAAATGTTTAGAAGCCACAGTGGTGAAGCCACCACTTTCCAATTGTTGTAAGAAATGTCCTTTCTGGGTTCGGTTCTAAGTGGGGGAAAAGACACTGGAAGCATGGAGGCTGTTTGGAAAAATGGTTTTAATGGTGGTCAGCAGGACCACATGGTTTGAGGTGCTGGGGAAAAGGGGAATCCCATGCCTCGAAGATGTTGAAGAAGAAGAGGTGAGATGCTGAGAATGCTTGAGTTTTATACCCTCTGTTGGGCCCCACCTTAAGAGTTTCCTGTTCCTGTATAAGAAATGTATCCCATTGGCTGTCAGATTCCCAGGGGGCGGGGCTCTTAGCTAACTTTGTAGGCTTTTGTCTGTGTCCCACCAGGCTTGGCTGATGTAATCTTCTCAGGTGAGATGGCTTTGGGATTCCTATTATGGTTCTTCCTGTAGATGCTTGTTATGTAGAATAGACTGCCCATTGACAAAGGTGGGGGGAATGAGTGAGCTAGGCCCATTCCTTAATGGCCCATTGACAAAGGTGGGGGCTATTAAGAGTGAGTCTTTCCTGCCTAAAAACATGTTTCTCCATTCTCTCAACCAGGGAAATATAATATTCTGCCTTTTTAATATTTCCTAAAACATTTCATTCCTCTAGGAGAGGGGTAGGTGCTAACTTCCTACACTATATATGACTGCAAGCACATTGTTACATTATGTTATAAGAGAGCACAATAAAACCTTATATTTTATAGTGCTACTGTTGAAATCCCACTGACAAAATGTCAGCCATCATTGGGGGAAGAAAGAAGGCAAGAAAAAGTCAACCAGACAACAAGATATGAGGAAGAAAGAGAAAAGAAGAGATGAGCAACTGCAAGATGGAGAAACTAGTACAACCTGTTTGGTTCATGATGGAAGACAAAGAACCACTGTGTTGCAAGTGAGATCAGAAGCAAATAAGTTGGTATGTAGTGGTAAGCCATAGTGACTGTCTCTTCCATTTTGGAGGTTTTGGGGACTAAAAACTACATACAAAGAAGGATTTAATTACAGGGCAATCTATTATGGAATGCACTGGTTTAATGGACTGTTGAATGTGTAAATTTTTGATTTATTCACAGATGAGTAAAAATACAAAAGAACTGCTTAAGAGGACAGAGATGGAAAAGGCATAATGTGTTTGAGAAAGAATGGGTGGATAGTGCATAAATGGGGGAGGCAAGAATTCACTTAGAGAATTCAGCTATATACACTCCAATTCCCCCACCCCTTTTTTGTGTGCTAAGAGAAGAGATGTCTGTGCTGGAATTTATTATTCAGTGCTGGCTGCAGTTAGACCTCTATTAAATCTTGATGTTGCAGCTTCCAGCTGTCTCAGCAATTGTTTCTTCTGGTTTTGAGAAAATACTGGGAGGTTGTAATGCATCTTATGCCTTTCATTTAATAACTGGCACATGCATTCCTGCTGCATCACAGTGTTCCTTTCAGTGTTTCCTTCTGCAACATCACGACGAGATGTTTCTGGAGCTATGATGCCATCGCCAGCTGAGCACCATCTTGGCTGTTATGTCTTTTCATGCTTCACTCATCGGAACAATTTGGGAGGGTTGCAGAGAACTTTGTACACAGCTTGTTAACATCCCCACTGTGGGGAGACCTGAAGAGACAAGGAAAAACAGTAAAGTAAAAATAACAGGCCATTATCACCAAATCGTCTCAAACAAGAAGGAAAAACCTGCATATTAAACCTGCAGATTCACAACTGCGCAAAGAATCCCACCAGCCAAGATGGCAGGCTGATGGCTCAGAGAAGTCCTGATTTTGCTTCCTGCTGGAGATTGCAGGATGGGGTAACCCCCTGAAGATCACCCAAAGTTAAGGTGACCAGACGTCCCACTTTTGGCGGGACAGCCACACTTTTTAATGATTTGTCCCGCGTCCCGCCGCGTTTCTAAAAAGTCCCGATTTTTGGAAAGAATGCACGACTAGGGCATTCTTTCCAAAAATCGGCCTGAAAGGGGGGCGTGCGAGATTGGGGGGAGTTAAAACTCGGGGAGTTTTAAGGCAGGCATGTCGGGCTCCGTGGTGGCCAAACCGTGGCGCATGCGCCAAACGTCGCACATTGGATGATTGCAAGTGACGTATTGCAATCATCCAATGGCCAGGAAAGGTGACGCTTTTCTGCCCGAGCGGGACTGCAGCGCGCGCGGAAGGAAAGCCGGAATACGGCGCCGAGCGCCCAAGGCTCTCCAGGCAGCGGCAGGCGACAGCGGGCGCTGGCCGAGTGAGCGGGGCGAGAGGCGCAGGGATGGCAGCAATGGGGAGAGAGGTGGGTTCGCCAAGCGCCTGGGGAGGAAGAGGCGCTCCACTGGAGGCGGGCGTAGAGGCGGCGGCGGCGGCTTGCACAGGGCAACTATGCAGCCGGGGAAAGCAGCGAAGAGGGGGGCACGGCTGCCCAGAGCAGGTGGCCACAGTGGGAGAGCCGGATCAGGATTCCCCGTCCTACCAGGACCACCGACTTCAGGCAAGTGGCAGGGATACCGCGCGCCATAATCCCCCCAGCAGGGCGCCCTCTACATCGCTCTCATGTCTTGTGGCCGCGCCGGCTGGGAGCGATGTAAGTGCTAGCTAGCCCCACGTGGGCAGCAGCGACTTGGAGAAGGAAGGCTGGCATCGGAGGGGAGGGAGAGAATGCAAGGGATGACACAAATATGGAAAAAGGCACCGAGGCGTTAGAAAAAAAAGCGAGTGAGGCGGGAAAGGGGAGGATTGACTCAGGAGAGTTGGCTAAGTTGGACCAAAGTCGTCCCGCGCCAAGTGGCTTCCCGCTTCTTTGCCAGTTCGGTCCCCCCCCAAAAAAACATCCCGCCGCCGCGGTGGGAAGAATGAACGAAGCAGGAAGGCATTCCCTCCCTCCAAAGCGGGATGGGTTTATTTCAGCCTTGGAGACTCCTGAAGTGCCCTTGAATTCCCAGGGTCAGAGACCACCTCTCCCCACACAGCCGAGCACGTCTGTCTGGTCGGAGGAGGGCTGGAGGGGAGACAAAACTGCTGAAGACGTCTCCTGTACTCCCTTTCCGTAAAGCAAAAACAGGAGCCGCTCTAGATCAGTTTCGGGCACCTCGGGGCTTCGGGGCAGTGGCCCCGCCCTGGTGAGGGCAAGTGAGGCCAACAAGAGCTTCCAGTCTTCTCACAGTATGAAAAACACTTTTGGGCCCAAAACTCCCGAGTTCTGCTGGGAGGACTCTCAACATGCTCGTGCTTGGGAAGTTATTCTAAGGAGTTGTGGTGACCCCTGGCTATGGATAAAATAGGCCTAGTGAACTTTATTTTTTATTTATTTATTTTATTTGTCAAAACGTGTATAAGATAACAGATATGGTATAAACAAAAACAAAGTAGGTATAGGTAAATTTGGACAGTAGGACAGTAGGACAGGGACTGTAGGCACGATGGTGTGCTTATGCACGCCCCTTACAGACCTCTTAGGAATGGGGTGAGGTCGACTGTAGTAGACTTTAGTAGAGAAATGGTGCCAAAACCAACCCAGGCCAAGCGATCCTGTTCAATTAAGTTGGGGGGGCGGGGCGGAGGAAGGTAGAGAATCCAATTAAACGGAACTTGAGAATGCTGATTTCAATCAGTTGTAAGCCAGGTGGCTGAGTTGCTATCACAGTAATATGTTCTCGCTTCAGTTTAATCAGGCTGGAATTAGTGTACCCTAAGCCAGTGTTTTTCAATGATGGTAACTTTTAAATTGTATGGACTTCATCTCCCAGAATTCCCTGGCCAACATGTACTTCTGCTACTCTCTGTCCATCCAGGAAGTTTCAGAATTATTACAACCCCTGGAATTCTCCAGTTAGGAGAAAAGAGAATGTATTTAGCTATGCTGGGGCTACAACAGCTACCAGTTATCTGGAAATTATCTTAGACCAGTTTTTTTCTCAAGGTGATAACTTTAAAATGTGTGAATTTCAATTTGCAAATTCCTTAGCTACCATGCTGACTGAGGAATTCTGAGACTTGAAGGCCACACAACTTAAAAGTTGCCAATGTGGAGAAACACTGTTTTAGGAATATGCTAATTCCAGCCTGAGTAAACTAAAGAGAATAGGATTGACCAGCATAGGGACACTTGCCCACAGTGGGCATCTAGACTCATAGAGGAAATTCACAAGTCTGGACTGAAGGGTAATAGAGCTCTTCTGTTGGTGTATTCCAGCAGCCAATATTTAAGACCTGCTGCCTATGATTCAGGGGGTGGTAAAAACTAGAAGTTATTGTTTGCTTGATTCTCCATAAACCTGTCAAGTCCTTTTGAAAACCACCCAAATTGGCTACTATGACCACACCTGTTAGCATAAGGTGACCAGACGTCCCGCTTTTGGCGGGACAGTCCCACTTTTTAATAATATGTCCCGCGTCCTGCCGCATTTCTAAAAAGTCCTGATTTTTGGAAAGAATGCACGACTAGGGCATTCTTTCCAAAAATCGGCCTGAAAGGGCTGCGGGCGAGATTGGGGGGGAGTTAAAACTCGGGGAAGGCAGCCATGTCGGGCTCCATGGTGGCCAAACCATGGCGCATGCGGCAAATGTCGCGCATTGGATGATTGCAAGTGGCGCATTGCAATCATCCAATGGACAGGAAAGGTGACGCTTTTCTGCCCAGCGAGCGGGACTGCAGCGCGCGCGGAAGGAAAGCCGGAAGACGGTGCCGAGCGCCCAAGGCTCTCCAGGCAGCGGCAGGCGACAGCGGGCGCCGGCCGAGTCATCTCATGGGCAGCCACGCCGACCCTGCCTCCGCCGAGGAGGAGAGGGAAAGGGAAGCGCTCCCGCAGAGCGTCCCGACTGAAAGTTGCAAGGGCAGGAAGAGAGAGAAAAAGAAAGAAAAGGTGACGCTGTTTTAGCGAACAAATGTGATTCTGACCGCGGAGCAGAGATGCCCGGTGAGCGGGGCGAGAGGCGCGGGGATGGCAGTGCCGCCACTGCCATCCCCGCGCCTCTCGCCCCGGGCACCTGTGCTCCACGGTCGGAATCACTTTTGTTCGCTAAAACAGCGTCACCTTTTCTTTCTTTTTCTCTCTCTTCCTGCCCTTGCAACTTTCAGTCGGGACGCTCTGCGGGAGCGCTTCCCTTTCCCTCTCCTCCTCAGCGGAGGCAGGGTCGGCACGGCTGCCCGTGAGATGACTCGGCCGGCGCCCGCTGTCGCCTGCCGCTGCCTGGAGAGCCTTGGGCGCTCGGCGCCGTCTTCCGGCTTTCCTTCCGCGCGTGCTGCAGTCCCGTCCGAGAGCGTCCGAGCGGAGTGCGCTTGATGGGCTAAATCGCCGCCTTTCTCCTCCTCCTCCCCCGGCTGGGCTGATGGCTGCCCGTCTTCCAAGAGCCTCGGTAGGTTGGTGGCTGCCGGATCTTCTTCAGCCAGCCCCTCTCCACAGCCACGAAGGAACAAAGGAACAAAGAAAGGAAGGAAGGTGCTGCAGTAAGGAGCGGGCGGGCGGGCGGGCGGGTTGGCAAGCAAGCCAGCCAAGAGGAGGAGGGGGTGGGTGAGGAGGGGGTGGGGGCTGATAGCATGGAGCCGACGCGGAACGCCGCCGTCCAAGGGCACGGGGGGAATTGTAATAAGCCCACCGCACAGCCTCGTCGCAGGGGCGGCAGGTGGGCGAGCGAGGCGGCAAAGGAAACGTGCCGATGAAGGGGAAGAATGAAGAGGGAACGAAGTGCAGAGAACACACCCCCTCCGGGGTTGTTGGAGAAAAGCAACAAAAAAGGCACTAAGAAAAGAGCAGACGACTGCTAGAAAAGGAGAGAGAGAGAGAGAGAGAGACTAAACGGTTAGGAGACCATCTGGCATGATGGGAGAAGCAAGAAGAGCGAATGGATGAGAAGTGCGGAGAAAGGGCAGAGATGATGGAGAAGGAAAGGAGGAATGGAGCTAGGAACACTATGAAAGAGGTGTAACATTCAAGTGAGTCAGACTAGAGCCAGGAGGAACAGAAAGGGGATTAGTAAACACACACATATATGCAGAGAGAGAGAGAGAGAGAGAAAGAGAGAGAGAGAGAGAGAGAGAGAGAGAGAGAGAGAGAGAGAGAGAGAGAGAAAGAAAGAAAGAAAGAAAGAAAGAAGAAAGAAAGAAAGAAAGAAAGAAAGAAAGAAAGAAAGAAAGAAAGAAAGAAAGAAAGAAAGAAAGAAAGAAAGAGAAAAGTGGAGAAAAGGAAGACGCCAAAGGAATGGATTAGTCAGATTGGCCAAGTTTACCCAGCCAAATCCCTCCAAGAACTAATAGCTGCATAAAAGAGAAAGAAGAAAGAAGAAAGAAAGAAAGAAGTTAGGAAGGAAGGAAGGAAGGAAGAAAGAAGACAAACAGAAAGAAAGAGAGAGAGAGAGAGAGAGAGAGAGAGAGAGAGAGAGAGAGAGAGAGAGAGAGAGAAAGATGTTAGGAAAGAAGAAAGATGAAAGAAAGAAAGGAAGGAAGGAAGGAAGAAGACAGAAAGAAAGAAAGAAAAGTTAGGAAGGAAGAAAGAAAGAAGAAAAGAAAGAAAGAAAGAAAGAAATAAGAGAAAGTTGTATGGCCGCCCTGAGTCCTACGGGAGTGGGGCGGCATACAAAAACGACCAAAATAAATAAATAAATAATTTTTAATCAGGAACCCACCCACCCCGGTCAATGGTGTCCCTCTTTACCAATGTTAAAATCTGGTCACCTTACCCAAAGTATTTTTGTAAAAAAAAAAATCAACAAAATAAATGCTCTGTGCTTTGCATAAATCTGCATAGACCGAGCTATATGGAAATATTTATTTATTTAATTTAATTTATAGGCCGCCCATATCCCGTAGGACTCAGAAATATAGAAAATATAGAAAATATTTTCTATAGAAATATAGAAAAAGAATGTAACTCAGAGAGAAACAATTTCATAATCTTTCAACTGTTCATGGCAAGGAAGAGTATATAGGACGCAAATCTATATGGCTTTGCATATTTCCTTAAATAGGCAAAATATATGATTGCCTGCATTCTTCAAATCCAATAGATGATTGGTGGTACACGTTTGGATTTTTGGCAGAGTTAACTGATATCTATTCATTAGGTGCCTGGTTAATTCTGGGGTCAAAATGATCCCTATTGAATTGCTTGGATCCATCTTTCAGTGTGACCAAGGATGTAAAACTCCTGCTTAGTTTTAAAAACTGCCACCCAATTTCCAGCTGCTCATAAGTACAGCCAGACAACTATAGCAAATGATTTCTGGAGGAAGAGGTGAGATCAATTTTGTTTAGTTCCAGTTCTATTCTCAATTAGCATAGCTTCCTGGAAGTTAGTAGATAAACTTCCAAACGTATGAACGAAGTTTCAGACTGTGCACAATGGGTCCTGCTTATCAGTAAATCAAATTCAGTCTTGTAAAAAAAAACTTTGGAAAATTGTAGGGATGAAATCAACGGTCTGTACAATCAGGTATAATGATTCTGCTTTGTAATTGTAAAACAGTTTAGTATACAGCATATTTCAGAGAAATCTCAAAAGATGAAAAAAATATTACATAATGCTAAGTTATAAAATATCTAGGAGAAAATTGTCCTAAAATGACAGTCTTATTTCAGGTACCACTATTACCTTAGGAAAAAACCTTTTAAATAACTCCTTCAAAGTAGGCCAACAGTTAAAATTATGCATTTGGGATGGCATAAAATAGAAAACCTGCCATTAATGGTCTAGAAATTTAAGCTCAAATTTAGCAAAAGCTACAATTATGGCTGCTAGCAAGTGATTCCTTTTGCTAGGTGGAATGATGGTTAATTGGTCATAATGACTGCTCATTTGAGGTTTTGCTAGGAGATGATAATTCTGCCTGGATATCTCTCTGCAGTGTTTTGAAGGACACTCAGCTCAGAAAAATTGAGCATCCTCTGCACTCTTTAATTTCTGTCAGAGAAATGGGAATTTGGGAATCTGCAGAATTTGCTTGCCGTTTGTGGTGCAAAATAAGCAGGCATAATTTTTGCACATATGTAAGAACAGTGGCTGCTGTTCTGGGCACCCACCAAATCGGGTAACTGTCATTTATACAGGTAGTCCTCGACTTACAACAGTTCATTTAGTGACCGTTCAAAGTTACAACAGCACTGAAAAAAAGTGATTTATGACCGCTTTTTAGTTACAACTTTGTAGTATTTCCATGAATATATGATGAAAATTCAGATGCTTGGTAACTGGTTCATACTTATAGCAATAGCAATAGCACTTAGACTTATATACCGCTTCATAGTGCTTTACAGCCCTCTCTAAGCGGTTTACAGAGTTATGATTGCAGCATCTTGCAGTCATGTGATCACCTTTTGCAACCTTCTGATTCGCAAAGCCAATGGGGAAGCCAGATTCTCTTAACTGTGGCAAGAAATGTCATAAAATGGAGCAAAACTCAATAAATTTCTCTTAACAGAAATATTGGGCTCAGTTGGACTACCTGTATTTATAGTTGGCTGGAAATTCTTCTCCAAGAACTCCAAGGCTAGGGACCTCTTGGTCAAGTATCTTCATTTACCCAAGTGATGCATTACATCACTTCTATCTATGCTCTGACTCCATTTTGTAGAGAGCAAGACAGTGTTTTTGTGTAATGTGAATGTTCTGCCCTTGCTTCCTTAGCCCCACCCTTTCAGGAACGTTCAGTGAAAGTGATTCTACTTTGCCCCCTGCCAATAACCTTTTATACGGTTATTAGTGTGTGGAACCCAATTCAATTATTTTGCTGCTGAAATTGTTTTATAGTCCCAGAAACCTTCCCCCTCCTATGCTTAAAAAAGAAAAATCTACAGATACAAAATGCCATGTGCCCATAATCCCTTTCAAATTATAGACACCCTCCTCTACAGCTTTATACAGCTTTAGTTTTCCAGGTCTAAGCTGTCTCCTCAAGCCATCTTAATATTGTATTACTTTTTTAAAAATCAACAAAATATGGTTTCTAAAGGTAACCAAGGACTTTATCTACAAGAACCAGTTCAGTATATATTCTTTTGGAGTTACAAACTGTTATTTACTATATGCTGGTTAACCATATGCAGTCTGTTCCGGTACAAGTGACCTTTTCAAGGATGAGTGGTGTGTTAAGCATTGTAAATAAGTTAAGTTCTCTCATCTGTAATGACAGATGTTTGATTTTCATGGCATTTGCAGGGATGCACAAATAATAATGACCAAAATAGCACATTTGCCAGTAGTGAAGCAGCTACCTTGCAATGTACATTAGCCATTATTTCAGCATGATGAATCTGACTGTTCAGGTTTCTTCTCACATATATTTATCAATATTTTGGAAACCATAAGCAGAAATGCTGTTCTGGGAAAAGGTTGTTCTTTTCTAACTTGTTATGTGGATGTCATATTTCCATCAGGATAATTGAAGGAAGTTTTTAGAATCGCCGTAAGTCATAAAAATAAGCAAATTTCTAGCAGAGCACTGTGCAGAAGTGGAATGGTTTAGATTGTGATGTTGGCACAACCTTTATTTCCAAACTAGGCCAGGTGCATAGGACAAACCTTTTCCCCCAGACCAATATAATCATTCAGAAGCTATTTGACACCCCACATGAGTGGATAATAAAATTCCTAGAAATAACAAGTAGGTAGAACTTATTCAAAGATGAAAGGCATAATAGAAGACACACTTGCTGGTCAATGGTGATAGAGTGGGAGAAGTTAATTCAAGAGAGGAATCTTTAATGGAGGATCGCTATTGTCATTACTGTGTGTTATTGCACTGATTTCTCTATGAATTTCATAGATTTCTCTATGAACAAGTCAGGTCATGACTATCAAACATCTAAAACATCTGCTGTTGGGATAGATAAAAAATGCCAAATTGAGTATAAACATCTTGACTGTGTGACCAACCATACTAATTGTTTCATTTACAGTAGAGATAAGAGTGGAAACTGACCACCTCTGAAGAGGATTTAGGACTTTTCACCTCCTACCCTTGGCCGCGCCTATATCACCTCCAGAGTTCCGCCTACAGCCATTCACCACTAAATTTTCTCCTCAGCTGACACGCCCCTAGCTGTTTGTCCCGGGCAATGGGCCACAGACCTTCCGTCCCACACGCGTGGGCATGTCCAATTCACAGAAGGAGGGTTTCTCCTGGGTTTTTCACCCCCTGGGACAGTTATCCGCCAGCCAATCGGCTAGCTGCCAAGGCAGCCAGAAGCTACCATGCGATCAATCGCGGGGTGGGTTGGAGTGGGTGGGTGAAGGGCTGCAGCCAAATGGCTTACAAAAGTTGAGACTCTTAGCATTATTAGGAGAAAGAACAGACGCTTGTTAGAAGGAACGGGAGGGGGTCGAAACTCCCCTGTATCTTATCATGCCTCCCTGATAACAAACGAAGGGAAGAGTGGGGGGTGGAGGGCAGCCGGCTTCATCCAAAGGAGTTTTTGTTTAGAGAAAGAAAGGGTGGGAAGGGAGAAAGAGAGAGAGAGAGAGATGGAGGGAGAGGGAGAGGGAGAGAGAGAGAGAAGGGAGACAAAAAAGAAAGGGCGGGAAGGGAGAAAGAGAAAGATTGCAATCCAACCCCCTTCTCCAGCAGGAGACCTTATATCATCTTGGTTTATATCATCTCTAACACAGAGGAGAAATTCCCAGAAAAGGGTAAGAGTTTATCAGGCAAGGCTGCCATGCAGAGGAAGGCAGAGATAGTCCTTGATTTACGACAACAATTGAGCCCAAAATTTTGGTTGCTAAGCAAGAGTGTTGTTAAAGTGAGTTTTGACGCCTCTTACTCAATACAGTCTCCAACAGTGGATGTCAATCATTGTGTGGAAGATTGAGAATTTGAGAGCAAAGGCCTGCCAGATTACCGGTGATTGACACACAAGTAAGGGAAGGGTAAAGGTACCCCTCGGCTTACCATTGAGCCTCGAATCTCCGTTGCAAAGCAAGACAGCTGTTCAATGACCTTTCACCCACTTTACGACCGCTTGCCACCGTTGTTAAGCAAATAGCTGCAAGTCTTAAGTAAGTCAAATGGTCGTTAAGTGAATCCGGCTTCCCCGTGGACTTCGTTGGTCAGGTCGCAAAAGGGGATTGCGTGAATCTGGGATACGGAGACCGTCATAAGTAAGAGTCAGTTGCCAAGCATCTGAATTTGGATCACCTGACCTGGGGATGCTGCAATGGTCATTAAGTGTGAAAAACAGTCATAAGCCCCTTTTTCTACTGCCGTTGTAACTTGAATTTTCGCTAAGTCAGTCACACGGTCGCTAAGTGAATCTGACTTCCCTGTGGATTTCGTTGCAAAGCCGTAAAGTGGCCTTAAATGGGGAGAAAGCTCACTGAACAGCTGTCTCGCTTTGCAACGAAGTCCACGGGGAAGCCAGATTCACTTCGTTATCAGGGAGGCATGATAAGGTACAGGGGAGTTTTCACCCCCTCCCTTCTCCTAAAAGCGTTTGTTCTTTCTCCTAACAATACTAAGAGTCTCAACTTTCTAAAGCCATTTGGCTGCAGCCCTTCCCCCAACCCCCCCACGACAATCGCATGGTAGCTTCTGGCTGCCTTGGCAGCTAGCTGATTGGCTGGTGGATAGGGGGCGAAAAACCCAGGAGGAACCCTCCTTCTGTGAATTGGCCATGCCCAAGCGTGTGAGACGGAAGGTCTGTGGCCCACTGCCCGGGATGAACAGCTAGAAGAGAAAATGTAGTGGTGAATGGCCAGAGGCGGAACTCTGGAGGCGAAATAGGCACGGCCAAGGATGAGAAGCGAAAAGTCACATTCCGCTCTGAAGAGGAGCCTGAAGTTATTTTAAGTTCGGACTATTTATACAGCTAGTCCTTGCTTAATAACTATTCATACAGCAACCCAAATTACGACAGCACTGAATGAATTTTTGCCTGAAGTTATGGCTGCTGCAGTTCCCAGTCACATGTTCAAAATTTGGGTGCTTGGTATTCGCCTGCACTTATGACCCCTAGGGGCTTTTCATCTTCCCTACTTGCCTATTGCCATGGGGTCACGGTTTTTGCCTGGGAGCAATGGTGCCAGTTGGGACCTTTCAAAGGCTGCCTTTTCTAAGCACAGAGGTGCATTCAATTTTGTTCCTCTTTCCACCAGAGGAAAGAACTGGAGAACATAATGGAAAAGATTGACAGACCCAGTAAGATCAATAAATGTTTATGAAAGAGCTTCCAACTATTCTGAAAGACCACAGAAATGGCAACCTTGTTTTTATAGTCTAACCTGACTTTATGATATCTCTTCCCTTCCCAGTGATTTTCTAAAACCACCTGTCCTTATTTTAGTTGTTTTTCTAATGTAGCATTTTTGTGTGAAAATCTGCTTACAATCTGCAGATGGGGTTTTTTTTGTAAGTTTTGCAAATGTTTACAATCATTACTTAAAAAAAATCCTGCTCCTTGTCTCTTTGGAATGTGGCTTATTAGTATACATACATATCAGAGGTGAAATCCACAGGTTCTGGAGAAGCGGTAGCGGAAATTTTGAGTAGTTCGGAGAACTGGAAAATACCACCTCTGGCTGGCCCGAGAGTGGGGAAGGAATGGGGATTTTGCAGTATCCTTCACCTGGAGTGGGGTGGGAATGGAGATTTTCTCGTCACGCCCACAGAACCGGTAGTAAAAAAAATTAGGATTTCACCACTATACATATATATATATATGAGTGATACATTACATACTAGCCAACATGTACATCTGTGGAAAATTTCCAAATGGGTTCAGCTGGAATTGGCAAATCTACATAATATGAAGCTGAACACTATGCCGTTCAGGATTCTTGCCCACGTAATCTGACTGAGATGGGAGGGTAAAAGCTAATTACACAAGTTGTGAATAAGCACAATGTGAAAAATAATGAATTTTGTTCATCCCCATGTCTAACACATTTATGATTCCAGAATGTTTTAATAACAACTTTCTAACCTTCAACTATCTCTGTGTGAGAATAATTTTTGTTCCTCCATCTTTTATCAGGTAGGTGATTAAAGTATCCTGCATAATTTTCTTGTAATTATCTTTTCTAATTTTCCTCCCTTAGCTCACTATGAGCACTTGCCCTCAAACCCTCGACATTTTTCTATTTATACTTTACTTGTTCTATACCTTAACTTTTGGTGTCTTCTATCTGACTACTTAACCTGTTCCCAAATCTCTTTTTGGTTTAGGTAGTTAATTTTTTTTTGCTCTGGATTAATATTAGATTCTATTTTTTATACATTTGGAAACTTACAAGAAGATTATTTATTGTGGTTGAAATAAAAATTTAAAATGGGTGCAATTTTAATTTCTGTATTACAATTATTTCATTGAATATTTACATTCTATATATAGTCTTTCATTTTAGTGGTTTTCCCCCCATTGATCTTGTGCTTTAGGAATACAATTATAGTTCTGCATCTTGCATGATCCACCTTGCTTCTATACATATACAAACCTTTTACATTTTATACTGTCAAAATGTACGAATATACATTTTATCTACTTCACTTGTTTGCCACACATAACAAATCTAAACATGTTTGTATATACCTATATTTAAAAAATATTGCATTTTATATAACTAGGAATGGAATTTTTTTCTATATAATTCGTCAATATATATTTAGACCAAACAGAAACAGAATCTACTGTAGTTTCAGATATAGTTTTTATTTATATATGTAGAGTGCTTAGTTTTAAATTTCCTTCTGTTCTTTCTTCTCAATCTGAAAGAAAAAAGGAAACATAAAAATCCTTAAAATATATAATATATCCTACAATTCATTTCTTTCAGGTTATCAAAATCTTATTTTGTAGATGAAACTCATATTAAACAAGGTATTTTAAAACATAGATGGGGAACAATCTATGAAGGCTTTTCTATATAGCTAAAGATGTCTTTCTGACTGAGAATCTTTAATGCTTAATGGATAACAGCTCACAGAAACCACATGCTGCCCATTACATTATTTGCATTTTTCATACTGCAATCATGAATATTACATTTGCTAAAGTAGAGGAAATAAAAGATGGAATCAAAGCAGTATTAAAAAAGTTCAAATGTTAAAACTATTAATTATCTAAGTAATTAATCTGCCTTTCTGCTCTAGCACAGCTCAAGGTGGCCAATCTATATTAAAATAAAACACAATTAAAATACATAAAGTAAATATTTTCTTCAAGTATAACTCTATTTCAAATGATTACATATCCATATGAATATAACAGATATGATTTACTACTGCATTCCTCAAGGTTTTAAAATCTCCCCATAACATTGCATTTAGTCCAATCCCTTGAATTTACAAGAACTTCTCTGAGAAATGACCAGTCAACTTAAAGCAATACTCTTCATGTTGCAGCCTCTTTCACTCAAGTGATAGTTCGTACAGTCAGTTCTTGCTGACATCCAGCCTGAACCATTTTGCTTTTAATTTTAAATCACTACTTCTGGTACTATCCTTTGGAGCTACACACAAAGTTCACTTTCTGCTCTCTATGACAATGCTTCAAGAAGCATCACCACTTCTTCAAAATTCTTACAAAGACTCCTGAGGGTGACTCTGCAATCAGCTTTGCCACTTCCATCAATATCCTAAAACATAACTCATCCTGGAGACTTCAATTTATTTAGCCAAATTCGCTCTTACCTTCCTGTCTATCCTACGCTATAGTTCCTAGATAATAACAATGATCAATTAGGACTCTTTTTCACTTCTAAGAGATTCTCTTCTCAGAGAAGACAAATGCAAAACAAGAGTAAACAGGTTCTGCCTTCTTGCCATCACTGAACAATTTATTACTTGCAAGACCTTTGTGGCTATTGTTTCTAAAAAGCAAGAGTTTTTGGGAGTCTTATAAACTCCAGCTCATTCTGAGTTTTAGATTTTCTAACATTTTTCTTTCTTTTAAGTGGCTTTTCTGAACATGTTCTGCTTCAGGTTCAGAACTCTTCTGAAGTTCAAAAATCTAACTCTTTTCATTTCTTTCACATATATGATAGATTTAATGATTACATGATAACTTCCCCTCAAAAATGCCAGATACCACCTTTTCAGCCAACTTTTTTCCATTGGTGAAGATTTGGTCTAGGATAGTAGATTCCTGTTTTTTTTATCACTTCTTACATCCTACTATTAATCAGATTTAATCCTGTGAACTTTATTTAACAGCAGTCAAGATTAGAATTTTAGCTCAGCTCTGTATGTGCATGTAATTTTAAAAAACATTCAGTAAGCAAGGCTAGAGATGGCACTGAAACCCTTCCTAAAAATCTACACTGAGTATGGTCCCCAAGCATTTTATAGTTTCAGAATAACTGAAGGGAAGGCTCTCTCCCACATTCCCAACAGACAGCTATTACAAGCAGAACCAGCTTTATAAGGGCCCATCATGGCATTTTAAGTATCCTGGTATACTGAGACTTCAGGCCAAAATTGTTTAGCATTTCTAAAAGTTTAACTAATGTAAGACCTTTTCTGGGGGAAAAACCCCACTGGTAACAAGTACAGCTATGTCAAATAGTTATAAGGTCTTTCTACTGCCTTGTTCTGATTGGTGGTCTGGCTGCGGTCATAGGACCATCTGGAATTCCCAATACTTTTCATAGCAACCCTATTCATAATGCATTTCAATAGCCTAGTTGTGATGTATTTAAGACTTTGAAAACTTACTACATATGATGGGATTAGGAATGGACCTGTTGTATTATATAAATATGCTCTTTGCATTTCAGGGAGGGACTTTACTCAAATTGTTTTCTAAATGTTACTGAATGATGATTTAAACTGCTATTGGAAAAAATACTATAGTATTTGAGGAAAACTATGGTTCCTGCTATGGATTCAAATACATTAATTTGAATCTAGGTTTACATGTACATGTTAGTAGAATAGAATAGAATAGAATAGAATAGAATAGAATAAGAATAGAATTCTTTATTGGCCAAGTGTAATTGGACACACAAGGAATTTGCTCTCAGTGTACATAAAAGAAAAGATACATTTGTCAAGAATCATGAGGTAGGCACTGATCCCAGAATAAAAGCAATGGCAAATCATTTCCATTACATTATCTAGATGCATAACAAAGAGCTGATCTTTTTTTATTTGCACTGTTTCCAAGTTTACCTATTAAGAAATTTAGCAAAATGTCACTATACAGTTCATTAGCTTACCACCAATTGAATTTTATTGAAATTAAACCAGAAATGGCTTTTATAGTTTCCAAGAAGCAACCCAAATAGCTTGTAAAAGAGTTCTAGAGAATGAAAAGAAAACAAATAGGAATTACCTGCAATAACATATTCAGTGCTTAAGCAGCTGATGCCTTACAATAAAACAGGGACCACCCATACCAGTTATGGTAAAGAGAAAGGTTCCCAATAACAATTTCCATTTGTTGTTAACAGTGAATGGGAGATTCTGAAAAGATAAGAATGTTGAAGTTTTGTTTTAGCAAGGTACTTAGTTATTAAAGTTAATGTATAAAAAGTGACTAGGCCTAAATCCCATGGATAGCAACCAAGTACTAAATGTTCATTAATCATTTAGTTACAGAAGTTCATCACTGTATTCCTAATTTTCTAAAAAGAGGGTCAGTCACACGGGTTTCATAGCTTAATATCAACATCCTTCGATTCGAACCTTATTTACATTAGCCCTATTTTTATTTGTCCTTTAGATGCCATCTTGGGTAGGAGTATGACCTGAAATTAAATAGTATCTGAACACTACTTCAGAATAGGTACATCAGAAAGCGTTTACAGTATCATCGTTATTCATGCTGTTATGCTATCATCACCTGTACCGGTAGAATTAAGAAAATAGTCATATATTGCACTAAAGGCCCCTACAGAAACAGGAAACTGATTATTAGAGCCGAGGTGGCGCAGTGGTTAAAGTGCAGCACTGCAGGCTACTTCAGCTGACTGCTAGTTCAGCAGTTCAAATCTCACCGGCTCAAGGTTGACTCAGCCTTCCATCCTTCCGAGGTGGGTAAAATGAGGACCCAGATTGTTGGGGGCAATATGCTGAACTCTGTAAACCGCTTAGAGAGGGCTGTAAAGCACTGTGAAGCGGTATATAAGTCTAAGTGCTATTGCTATTAAGAATATTAAAAAAAACACCGCCATTCACACTGAGGAGGGCTCTGGGCACGTGCCTTTCAAGCTACAGCCAGATAAAAATGGCATTTCTAAAACGGATTCCACAGTGGGAGGTTTAAAAAAAAAGGTAATGCTGCCCCATCCCGTATCTTGAGCTCAGTCCACGTGTTTCATACCACGGGGATCCAAAATGCGGACAGGGATATTACAAATATCAAAATCCTCAAAAAATAAATCGCGGCTCCTTATTCTCTACTTCGAAAAGTCTCTTTTTCGTGATTAAGGCTTCAAGCGGTCGGCCCCGGCCTACCAATGCCACTCTGTGCCGTAAAATAGAGGGGGGGGGGGAAGAGACTGAAAAATAAGAGCCTCCTCTCTTATTTGATCTCCTCTCCAGATTATTTTTCCCTCACTGACTTCGAAAGGCGAAGGGCCCAGAGAAGCGAAGGAGCCTCTCTCCGGTATCTTCCTCCCGCATCAAACGACGGCCGGGGGAGGAGGGGGGGGAGAAAGCAGGCCTTGCCAGACTTGCCCAGGAAACCGGCCCTGGCCATGCCGCCGCTCGAGGGGCAGAAGTAACGGAGGCCCTGAATTCGTAGCCTTCCCCCGCTTCCACCTTACCTTTCCCGGCCCATCCTCGTAATGCATCCGCCGAAGGGCGGAGGTGCCGAACCGACGGACGCTGCTAGTCAACATATCGGCCGGAATGAGACCCCGGCGACAAAAAGGTTACTTCTCCCTCACGACCTTCAGTTAATCTAGAGGCACGTGACCCAGGCGTTATGGGAGGAAAAAACCGTCGCCGAAAGGCAATATGGGAACCGTAGTTTTAGGGCAGCAAAAGGCCGTTGCTTGCGGAAATGAACGTTTCTTCATAACTATCTGCCTCCTAGCGTCATCGAGGAGAGTTTCGCGGGTATTTGTATTTGTTTATTTGTCAAGCATATATGATTATAAGCAAAGTATAAACAGTAAAACATGATAGAATATATATGTAATAGTACAACCATGAATAAGAGTAAAAGAGGTATGAACAATTTGAATAATAATAATAAAAAACCCTCACTTCTGTAAATAGGCACATATTGATTTGGTTAGGTTAAACACCTAATTCTAGCAAAAAAATGCAATGCACAAAGCGATTATTCCTCCCGCCCCCTCCATCCCTTGCCAAGGCCGGAAGAAAAAGGAAATAAACATCATCAAATATCATAAAAGTGCTTCGTTACAATTAAACAAATATCTAACTGCATAAAAGTAAAGAGAGGGAAAGAGAGAGCTTGGTTGAATACTGGTAATAATGAAATCAGATGTATATCTGCTGAACGTGCTCCTCATACTTAAGAATAGATGAAACCGATAGCGGTGAGATATAAATGCGATAAAAAGAAATGGCATGCAGTTTTCTCTGCAAAAGAAACCAGTGAAGGCTGGTAAATGAAAGGTGTGTGTATATGCACCCTGTACTCCCTTAAGTACTGCTAGAGTCAATAAATTAATAAAACTACCATAACCTGGAGCTTTAGAAGTAATATCTAAAAACACAAAGACTGTATTTACTTAACAAATTCGCATGGTACTTCAACTCACTCGCAGGTGATTCTGGGTGGCTTACAGCATTAAAATCCACAACATAGAAACCATAAAACTCTACTCACCACTTCCCATGGCAGCAGCAATACAATCAAATCAACCATTGGTCCACTCCATTCTCATGCCTGGTCCCCAGTCAGTTGACATGTCCTATATAACAGTATTATACAATTTATACATTCATACAGTACTTATTTTTCAGAGTACAATCTAGTGTATTCTTGGTAAGATGTTGAATGTTTAATTAGTCTTCTGTTTTGCTGCTGAACTTTGATGGTTTGGTTTATAGGACTTGTATTTTTCTCTCTGTTGGCCTACAACCTATTCAGGGTTAAGAAGAGGAGCATTTGACTGCAATAAAAAGACATGTGTTGTTTCTGTTGCTCAAAGTTGCAGAGAAGTAAAAGTGGCTGTCTGTGAATTGTCTACTACCAAACTGGAGTATAACACAATAATCGAGTTGGAAGGAAGGGACCTTGGAGGATTTGCTCAATGAATGCTTTGTTTTCTTAATAGATGTGGTGTTCACGACTATCACTTACAAAAAATGTCATAAAATCTGGGGCAGTCACATGGTGACCCACATAATGATTGGCATAATTTATGACTATAATTCTGGACTCATTTACAGCCATAAAGAGCAGGGGTGGGTTCTGACTTACCTCGCTGCCAGTTCGCTTCCTCCCGCACCGTGTGGGCCCGCACGCATGTGCAGTGTTGAAAACTCTGCTTCTGCACATGCACAGTGCTGAAAACTCTGCTTCTGCGCATGCGCAGAAGCAAAAAACAAGATGGCGGCATCTATGGCGCCGCTGAGAGAGCCGGTTCGGGGCGTGGCCAGCCGGCCATCGCTGCCGGTTCAGCGAGCGGGGGGAAATTCCTGCTACCGGTTCTATAGAACCGGTTCGAACCGGCAGGAACCCACCTCTGATACAGAGTTACTGTATACAGTCATTACAATTACAGAAAGATCAATCTGGAATGGACAGGGCATATAGAAGTTGGTGCTTTGGAATATATTGATCAGAAATTAATGAAAGGAAATTGGAAAAAAAACACAATATGTTACACATTGTCTGTCAAACTAAGGATTGAATGAAGATGGTCAGACTTTGTGGTATTTATGAATCTAAGCAGGAAGGTGGACATATATGTTCAGTTATGAATGAAAGAGATAAAGTGTATGTATGGAATAATGAATTAATCTCATCTAGTAGTAACAATTGCATATGAAAACCCAGCAATCCATAGACTAATATTAGCTGCATGTTACACTCCAGTGAATGATGATAATGAAAATAACTATTTGGGGGAAATTGTGCAACATTATGAAAGGATATCATCTGGAGGAAAATGTTCAGCTAGGTGGACATGGATGAATTGGTTGGAATGATACAAGAAAGTACAGAAAAAGTTTCAGGGACATTTATACACCCAAAAATGAATGGAAAAGGCTTTAGTGAGTAGCTATCTCTGGGTTTTCAGTAATGTATGTAGTTTAAGTATGTGTTGAAATACATATATACTATCTATCTATTTATCTATCTATCTATCTATCTATCTATCTATCTATCTATCTATCTATCTATCTATCTATCTATCTATCTATCTATCTATCTATCTATCTATCTATCTATCTATCTATCTATCTATCTATCTATCTATCTATCTATCTATCTATCTATCTATCTATCTATCTATCTATCTATCTATCTATCTATCTATCTATCTATCTATCTATCTATCTATCTATCTATCTATCTATCTGCTAAGGAATGAACATAAATGTAAAAGCATGATTGACCTGATTATTTATTATACAAAGATTGAGAGAATTGGTGGAGGATAAGGATACTATACATACACTATAGCAGTGATGGCGAACCTATGGCACGCGTGCCACAGGTGGCACGCGGAGCCATATCTGCTGGCACGCGAGCCGTTGCCCTAGCTTAGCTCCAGCACACATGTGCGCGCCAGCCAGCTGATTTTCGGCTCACATGGAGGCTCTGGGAGGGCATTTTTGGCTTCCGGAGGCCTCCGGGGGGGGCGGGGGGGCATTTTAGCTCTCCTCAGGCTCTAGGGAAGCCTCTGGAGCCTGGGGAGGGCAAAAAATGGGCCTACTGGGTCCACCGGAAGTCAGGAAACGGGCCATTTCCGGCTTCCAGAGGGCCTCGGGGGGGTGGGGGAAGTGGTTTTCGCCCTCCCCAGAAATTGAATTATGGGTGTGGGCACTCACGCATGTGCGATAGCGCCCACGCATGGGCTTTCGGCACCTGAGGAAAAAAAGGTTCGCCATCACTGCACTATAGTATCAAAAATGGGTCTTTAAGGAAAAACAGACCTGAAAGAAATGACAGAAAAGGAAAAATAGAGAAAGATAAGAAATCAGACTTATATCAAAAGAGAAGAGATTTATTTAGAAGAGAAATTCATCTCCCAATAAAATGAATGGTAGTTGGGTATAAGAAAAAATAAGATAAGATGAAGATGGAAATGTTATCATGATTATGAATATAAGAAAAGTTTTTAAAGCAGACTATACATTCATTTTCTGTTCCAACTGGGAACATTTTTATAGTTTCAGGTTCGACTCTCTTTTTTACTGGAAGGGTTAAGTTTGAATGACTTTCAACCCTTAAAGTAAGTGCTCCTCCATTCAGCTAAGCTAAGCTATTAAGCTACTTATAGCTTAGCTGAATGGAAGCTATTCTTTCAACAATGTCCTGAGTTCCACCAAGAAGGTGTTTTCTAATACATTTTTTGCCTTAGTCCCTGACTCTGTCTTGGATTAATTGTGGTGGTCATGGTCAAAAGATGAATTGAGAGGAGCTTGGTAATTAGGAAGAGCCCAAGAAGTTGATGCAAGAGAATACCTGGAGTGAGCAGCTATGGAAGGTTTTTGGCCAAGGCATTTGAAAGGAATTAACCTAATAAAGCAGGAAGAAGTGATTTCCAAATGAAACAGTTGTTATAAAACAATGAGGCTTTAAGCTTATGAATGGCAACTATTTTGTTGATTTATACAATAGGAGAAAAATAGCTAGATTTTCTTGAAACAGAGATACTATATCCCTGGGTGTCAAACTCAAGGCCCGCGGCCTGGATCTGACCCATGGGCTGCTTAAATCTGGCCTGCAGGGCTAGCTTGGAAATATCAAAGGACCAGCCCGCGGCCCGTTTTCAGCCTCCACTGCTTCCTGCAGCACTCTGCCAGTCGAAAACAGGCAAAAAATTCATGGCATTTGTAAAAGAAAAAAAACAAGGAAGCAAGTTTCTCTAGACATCATATTCTTGCTTGGTTTGGGGACCATCTATGTTTAAATGAAGCTAGATTAGGGTCATACTTAAATTCTAGGTCTTATTTTCAGGGTAGCAGAGGTGGATTCCTCCCGGTTCGGACCGGTTTGCTTGAACCGGTAGCAAGCCGCTGATGATGTCATGATGATGTCACGGAATCGGTTCTGTCAGTGCCGGCCTGTGGACGCCACCACCTTTTTGGGGGGATTTTTTTGCATTTTTTTTTAATATGTTTTTTGGGAATTTTTTTCCAGGGTTTTTTTCTTCTGCGCATGCGCAGAAGCCGAGTTTCCGGCACTGCGTATGCATTACCATCTTGTTTTCAGCTTTTTTTGGGGGAATTTTTTTTTGTGGCCCTGCGCATGCGCTCATGCGCAAAGCGTGTTTGTGTGTGCCCACGCAGCGTAGGAGGAAGCAAACTGGCAGCGAGGTAAGTTAGAACCCACCCCTGCAGGGTAGGTCATATTTTCAGGGAAATACGATATATGGTGCTTGTGTTCAGCAATAGGCAAATTCCTGACAGGCATATAGCTTCTATCTCATTTGCATTAAAGTGACTAATCTGTACTGAGTCTCTAAGCAGCTGTTGTAAAGATATTCCTGAATATAGAGGTAATTCTCTGGAGAATTGAGATTTATTGTCTTCTTTAGATGTCTGATGGAAATATCTGCCTACTTTTGTCAAGCTTCATTCCCAGACATAAACAGGAACCCTTCATGATCTGCCTCTGTTCTCTTCTCTTAGTACAAGAGAAAATGAAGCTCATTCAGGAGTAGGGGGAAAAGCTGGGGGGAAAGGTTAAAAATGGAAACTATAGCTGGGTAATGGTGAGAACAGAAAGACAAAGTAGAAAATGGCTAATTATGTTCCTATATAAGACTGTATTTATTTATTTATTTTATTTCTTTATTTTGTTCGATCTTATAGGCTGCCCATCTCCCTGAGGACTTAGGGCAGCGTACAACAGAAACCATTTATGACAATATCACAGAGGAACCTGTGATGAGAATGCCACAGAACATTGTGAACATTGAGGGATCTTGAAGTCTTGGTAGACAGCCAACTAAATATGAGCCAGCAGTGTGCAGCAACAGCCAAAAAGGCCAACGCAGTCCTGAGCTACATAAATAGAGGGATACAATCAAGGACCAGAGAGGTACTAGTACCACTCTATAAAGCCTTGGTCAGACCACACCTAGAGTACTGCATCCAGTTTTGGTCACTACACTACAAAAAAGACATCGAAATCCTAGAGAAAGTGCAGAAGAGAGCAACCAGGATGATAAAGGGTCTGGAAAATAAAACATACAAAGAGCGGTTGCAGGAACTGAGCTTGGCCAGTCTGGCGAAGAGAAGGACCAGGGGTGACATGATAGCAGTGTTCCAATACTTGAGGGGATGCCACAGAGAGGAGGGGGTCAGGCTGTTCTCTATGGCACCAGAAAGCCAAACAAGGAATAATGGATTGAAGCTGACCAAGGAGAGATTCAACCTGGAAGTGAGGAGAAACTTTCTGACGGTGAGAGCGACCAACCAGTGGAACAGCTTCCCAGTGGAGGTTGTGAGAGCCCCAACACTTGCGACCTTCAAGGGGAGACTGGACTGCCATCTGTCTCAAATGGTGTAGGAACTCCTGCTTGAGCAGGGGGTTGGACTAGATGACCTACAAGGTCCCTTCCAACTCTAATAATAAATCTAAATAAATCTTGTGAACTGATGTGGTGATGCAGGAGAAAGAACATCAGGTGACAAAAATTAATCTGATTTCCAAATCTGTTTCTCATTAATAAATAGCTAATATTGTTTCTATGCACATCTACATATGCAGATTTCACCATGATTTTTCCAAAGTCATTCAGTATGTATTTGTTTCAAAACTTTGCAATCTCTGGGGATGAGATGAAGGTGGCTTCGTGATGACGTGCCAAGGTAGAGAGCCTTTTCTATTGGGGCATCCATCCTTAGAACATGAGCTCCCCAAAGATCAGATTGGTCTTAACTCTACTGGCTTTTTGCAAGTTTTTAAAGGCGTGGCTCTGTCACTGTGCTTGGGAATTTAGATATATGATAAAACACATAGAATAGTTACGTTGATTTTTTTTTTGCTCTGCTGTGAATTGTGTTGTACGGTTTTTATATGTTTTTATACAATAAAAAGGCCAAGAAGGAAACAAAAAGATCAGAACACATGGTCTTTAGCAGCCAACACACAGATAAGCAGGCCTTGCCCACCAAAACTGGAAGGGCAAGCTACTATATATAAATCAGAAGCAACCCCAACACTCACTGATGATGTTACTTAGTTGGGTAATGAAATGTCTGCACGCTCAGACAGCACCAAGGGGATCTAGTTTTATGTTTTATATTACATTTTGTCTGTAGTTTATTTTTAATTGCTATAAGCCTAGAATTTTGTATTTGAAATGCAGCTATATAAATAATAAATAAATAAACAAATAAACAAACAAGCAATTGTTTTATTAAAGCTGGTAGGTTACGGTGACTAACTGGTTTTGGTTAGCAAAAGGGAAGAATCTCAGTCATATGAACACAGAGTTCTTATACAGAATTGCAGAGTAAAGATGAGAATGCATATACATTTGATTACAAAGAGTTGGTTTACAACTGATGAGAAGTTCATATAGGGATGCCTAGGATACAGGGTACTCAGCCTTTGAAAAGTATGAATGGTTTTATACTAATCACTATTTAACAATCTGACTTTGCATCTTATGGAAGAAACTAAAGAGCCCCAGTGGCACAGTGGTTAGAATGCAGTACTGCAGCTACTTCTGCTGACTGCCGGCTGACTGCAATTTGGCAGTTTGAATCTCATCAGGCTCAAGGTTGACTCAGCCTTCCATCCTTCCGAGGTCGGTAAAATGAGGATCCAGATTGTTGGGGGAAATATGCTGACACTGTAAACTGCTTAGAGTGGGCTGTAAAGCACTATGAAGTGGTATATAAGTCTAAATGCTATTGCTATTGCTATAAACACACCCATTATTGGCATCCTTGAGAATCTTGCAGGATAAGGATGCTGGGTAAACAGCTTTTCATTGCTATTACAAAATCAAAGAAGACATATGTTATGAAGGAAGAGTTGCAGCATGTATGTGAGTACAAACAAATGCTTTGAAAGGGCAAAACAAAAATGGGCTGCAAAAGTCAACATAGACATTCATTTGGATGCAGCTAGTGAACATTTTAAACCAGCAATTCAAAATAATGAAACAGAACTGAACTTGTCTGAATATAAATAACAGCTTAAAGAAAAAGTTTATAAATGTAAGAAAGATACAGCAAGACAAAGATTACTGCCTTTGAAATCCACTGAAAGAAAGCATTTAAATGAAATTGTGCCTGATGCAAATATGGTTGCCTAATCTATTATGACATAAATGATCAAAGAGACTAATCAGTTCATGTATAGCCTTACAAAAGTAATAACAGAACTGGGTTATAAATTGAGAGCAAGCTGCTAAACTAAAACTCAGTGCCAATGTGAAAAAATACTGTAGATTGGAAAATATAAATCAACTTTAAAAAGAAGTTAGCAACCTACATAGTGTAAAATAACACAAACTGAAAAATAAGAAAAACAACCTTGGAAAAGATACGATCTTGATAGAAAATGATTGCAGAAATCATGTAACAATTTAATTTAAGACTTGTGGCGACTTATAAGAAAACTGAACAATATGGATATAGGATCAAGCGTTTCCAGCAAAATAGGCTAGAAGAGATCAGTAATACTTTTTAAAGCTAAAGTAAAAATGAAAACCACGATGGGGTGGTTACTGACCTCGAGCCAGACATCCTGGAATGTGAAGTCAAATGGGAAATCTGAGCAACAACAAAGCTAGTGGAGGTGACAGTATTCCAGAGCTATTCAAAATTTTAAAAGACGATGCAGTAAAAGTGCTACACTCAATTTGCCAGCAAATTTGGAAAACTCAATAGTGGCCACAGGATTGGAAAAGGTCAGTTTACATTACAATTCCAAAGAAAGGCAATGCCAAATAATGTTCAAACTACCGCACCATTGCACTCATTTCACGTGCTAGTAAATTTATGCACAAAATCCTACAAGCTAGGCTCCACCAGTATGTGGATCGAGAACTACCAGAAGTACAGGCAGGATTTCGAAGCAACCAGAAGTACAGTCAGAATTTCGAAGAGCAGAGGAACTAGAGATCAAATTGCCAACATATGCTGAGTCATGGAGAAAGCTAGGGAGTTCTAGAAAAACATTTACTTCTGCTTCATTGACTATGCTAAAGCCTTTGATTGTATGAATCACAACAAATTGTGGCAAGTTCTTAAAGAGATGGGATTACCAGACCATCTTATTTGTCTCTTGAGAAACTTATATGCAGGTCAAGAAGCAACAGTGAGAACTGGACATGGAACCACTGATTGGTTCAAAATTGGGAAAGGAGTTCGACAAGGCTGGCACTCTGCCTATTTAACTTATATGCAGAGCACATCATGAGAAAGGTGGGACTAGATGAATCACAAGTTGGAATTAATATTGCCGGGAGAAATATCAACAACCTCAGATATGGAGATGATACCACTCTAATGGCAGAAAGCAAAGAGGAACTAAAGAGCCTCTTGATGTGGGTGAAGAAGGAGAGTGCAAAAGTTGGCTTGAAACTCAACGTTAAGAAAACTAAGATTATAGCATCTGGCCCTCTCAATTCCTGGAAAATAGATGGGGAAGAAATGGAGGTAGTGACAGATTTTATTTTCTTGGGCTCCAAGATCACTACAGATGGGGACTTCAGCCAAGAAATTAAAAGACATTTGCTCCTGGGGGGGAAAGCTATGACAATCTAGACAGCATACTAAAAGAGACATCACCCTGCCAACAAAAGTGCGTATAGTCAAGGCTATGGTTTTCCCAGTTGCAATGTATGGCTGTGAAAGTTGGACCATAAGAAAGGCTGAGCGTCAAAGAATTGAGGCCTTTGAACTTGAAATTTTGGGACTTCAAAATTTAGAACTCCGCCGCCTTCGATCTGACCTAAGTGTAGCTCACAAAATTATCCACCTCAATGTCCTACCCGTGAACGACTATTTCAGCTTCAACCGCAATAATACACGAGCTCACAATAGATACAAACTTAATGTAAACCGCTCCAGACTTGATTGCAAAAAATTTGACTTCAGCAACAGAGTTGTCAACGCCTGGAACACTTTACCTGACTCAGTAGTTTCTTCCCCAAACCCCCAAAACTTCAACCTCTTATTATCTACCATTGACTGCACCCCATTCCTAAGAGGTCAGTAAGGGGCGTGCATAAGCGCACAATCGTGCCTACCGTTCCTGTCCTATGTACCCATGTAATCATACCTCTTTTACTCTTATTCATGCTTGTAATATTACATATATATTCAATCATGTTTTACTGTTTGTACTTTGCTTATAATCATATATGCTTGACAAATAAATACAAATACAAACTATGGTGAACTATGGATCAACCCTGACTGCTCTTTAGAAGGCCAGATCCTGAAGATGAAACTCAAATACTTTGGCCACCTAATGAGAAGGAAGGATTCACTGGAGAAGAGCCTAATGCTGGGAAAGATTGAGGGCAAAAGAAGAAGGGGACGACAGAGAATGAGGTGGCTGGATGGAGTCACTGAAGCAGTAGGCGTGAGCTTAAATGGACTCCAGAGGATGGTAGAGAACAGGAAGGCCTGGAGGAACGTTGTCCATGGGGTTGCAATGGATCGGACACAACTTCGCAACTAACAACAACAAAAAATGAAAAACCAAATGAATCCCCCAAAATAATGAAGAAACATTAAGATAACCAAAAAAAAACCCACAATGAAATTCCCCCAAGATATCTGACAGAAAAACAAGCAAAACCTGAGCAAATGGAAACAATGTAGCAATGGCAGTAATTGTAAAAGGACAAGCTAAAAAAGTAAGAAATTAGAGTAAACCAGGAAAAGACAAACACTGTGGATTTGGGGTTCCAGTGTCTGTCAACGCTGAACTGAAGCTGCTAGAAGCCATTTTCCTGGTCCATCGTTGCCACACTGTATGGGAGGGGGGAGGAGGTTGGAATGCAGTGCTAGACACAATATTGAACTTTCTTGTGAGAACCAAGGTCATCTCCTAGGTGATGGAGGGAAAAGGAGAAGAGTGCCTGAGGAGCCCGCCAATTAAACTAATTGACCAGTGACACTGGGGGGGGGAAGGGTGATTACTGGTTTTAATTATTCTTTTTAATTAATTAAAGATTCAGAGTTGGTTTTCAACCAAGTGTGTCGATATGATTTACCCAATAAAGAAGTTCTTTGAGAAAGTGTCTGGCCTCAGAGTTCTGATTTGCTTGGGTTCGTTAGTTGGAACCTTGACAATGTCTATGTATTTTGCATTCTTGTTTTACATTTAATTTCAATCAAATGTTGCAGCAATGATCAATGGTTGGCTTCCATAAGTTGTAATGGAAGCCAAATGTAATCAGGAAAAGCAAAAGAAACAATACCCAACAATTGGATGCCTGAAGCATTCAAGTTTTTTTAATAGGAATCATTGCCAGTAATATCTAACAAACTCTCTAATCTCAAATTAGTAGGGGAATTCAAAAGTCCTAGAGGTACAAAAGATCAACTTTGATGAAACAATATTTCATCAAACAAAGCCCCAACCCTCAGAAAGACATAACACACCTATATGTTACCTGGGTTAATTACAAAAATGAATTGGATTCACTATCGTATAGCTGGAGTAAAAATTTTAGACATTTTTTGAATTAATAAAATTATAAAGGTTTTATGTGCAATAAAAAATAGAAATGGCTTTTAAATGAAGTATGAATCTTTAGTGATGGCATCAAAATGGAGTTTGGACTGGGAAAGCATGTAATATAAAAGCTGAATATCTGGTAGAATTGAATTATGGAATGTGAAAGCCAACTGGTGACTTTGGGCCAATCACTCACTCTCAGTCCAATTCATCTCACACAGTTGTCATTGTGGGGAAAACAGAAGGAGGAAGGAGTCTTAGATATGTTCAATGCCTTGAGTTACTTATGAAGTAATAAGGGTTGGATAAAAATCAAATAAATAAATAACATTGACAAAGGAAGAAAGAAAGGAAGAAATAAAACAGAAACTATGGGGTCCGTGGTGCTCTCTGAGCTTGGTAATTTTCTTGTAGATGTTTCACTACCAAACTAGATAACATCATCAGTGCTAGAAGGGAGTGGGGTTTGCTTTCAAGTGGCTTACCCTGTCAGTTTTGGTGGGAATGGTCTTGGTGATTCCTTGATTAGGCTGTTGTTTACTGTTAGCTTTTTTTGTCTGCATTGATAGCAATAGTACTTAGACTTATATACTACTTTACAGTGCTTTACAGCCCTCTCTAAACAGATCATACAATCAGAATATTGCCCCCAACGATCTGGGTCCTCATTTTTTACCGACCTCGGAAGGATGGAAGGCTGAATCAACCTTGAGCCTGGTGGGATTTGAACTGCCAAATTGCAGGTAGCCGGCAGTCAGCAGAAATAGCCTGCAGTACTGCACTCTAACCACTGTACCACCGAGGCTCATGATAGTTCCTTAATTGAGATATTGTTTACTTCTTGATTGTTGGTCAGTGTTAATTTTAATGTTAATCTTGCTGTTAATCTCCCACTAACAAGGGGCAGCCACTGTTATATAAAAATAAAAGCAAAGCAGTGTACTCCAGTTTCTTAATCAGGTTTATGCCAAGAACCATGAACTATGCATTGACTTGAGAATGCTCACTTCCTTGCCAGTTTTTGGATCTAATGGATATACTTTAGTAAGTTTAAAAGATAATCTATTAAGGTTATTAAGAATTGTGTGTAGTAAGTGATTGGGGAGCATATGCTCAACTATTTTTTTATCAAAGGGGAGCACAGATATGCAAAGCAAATAAATTATGATGATGGCATTGATAACTGGAAAGTGAGAAAGATATGCACAGAAATTCAGCAGAATTAAGTTTCTAGCTAAGAATCTTAATTGAAAAATGTCATGATGCAGGTTTTAAGACCTGTGATTGAAGGACTTTACTTAAATCAGTCTACTGTAAACATTATAACTGGTGTGATGTAAGGAGATGATAACCTTTGACTGTCTTGTATAAAGGTCAACTAAATCAGTGTTATCATTTGATTCCAATGCTGATTTATTTTGATGTTCTCAGAAAAATCAGCTTAGCTACATTTTGGCAATTTGGGAAGTAAATAGTATTCAACATGGAATTACTGTTGGGCTTGGAGTAAAAAAAAATCCGCAAGAAAACCACAGTTATCTCTTGTTTCCCTTATTTCTTTTGTCCAGAACACCTATTATATTTGAAATATTGTTCTAATGTAACACAATATTTATTTAACAATTTATTCAATCATCACAGTGAATGGAAGCAAAACATCCCATTCAGAATAGCCTTTGAAAAGACTCACCACTATCAGTTTCCCCCAAACATGGTGGTCCAAACTTTTCTTCAGGTCCTTCTTAAAGGCCAGAAGGATAGCCATCAATCTTAAGTTTCAAGAAATGATAATTAAGGTGTATGGAATTTGTGTTGAGATTAACAAAAATCTGTTTTTCACACAACTATATATTACTTTCTGTAACAAGCAATATGCCTCTTAACGCTAGTTGCTGAGGAATTTGAATGACAGGGTAAACTTATGTTTTGCTGGTGAATTTCACCAAGCATCCAGTTCATTACTCTAGGTCAGTGGTTCCCAATGTGGGGCCCACGCTCCAAAGGGGGGCAATTTGATTTTTAATGGGGGCAATTGGAACCTTGTTTAAACCAAGTTAATGGCCTTTTAGACTTCCTCCGCGTGAGTAGGAGTTCACTTTTTGAATAGTAAGAATTATATGTCACCGGGGGGGGGGGGGTGGCATTAGGATTTTAGAGATGCTTAGGTGGGGCATGGCCAAAAAAGGATTTGGAACCACTGCTCTAGGTCTAGGAGCAAAACACTGAACAAAATCTCTTTGACCTTTATTCCATGAGGCACTTTGCATTTTTGGGGGGTGTATATCAGCGGCGGGTTGCTTGTTCTTCGCGCTACCGGTGCGCTGTGTGCACATCGCCATGTTTTGGCACATGCACGCTCTATGTGTGCACGCCCCCTCACGCGATTTTGCTTCCTGCGCATGTGCGGAAGCAAAATCTTACGAGGGGACATGCGCGTGCACATGATTTTGGCACTTTTCTGCATGTGCGGAAGCAAAAAATCACCGAAATCTTGCGCGCATGTGCGTCCCCTCATGAGATTTTGCTTCCGCGCATGCGCAGGAAGCAAAATCAGCCCAAAAATTCCCCCCAAAAAGATGGCGCCATGCGACAGACTGGCGAAGGCGGCACCGGAGCTGTCGTGCGCAAATAGCGCCATCTGCTGGCCACTACCGGTACTGTAGAGTGGACCGCACCAGTAGGAACCTACCACTGGTGTATATAAATATCCCTTTACAATATTACCTATGTAAGATACTTAGCTTACCAGGTTTACATTATCCTTTTGTTTGTGTTGGGGAGAGTGATATTAATAGGAAATTGTTTTAATACCTATAATGACCATGAAAGTTGAAGAGTAGGGAAATGAATTAAAGTGTAGACATTTTATAAGTACAAACTTTCATTTCAGCCATGGTTTCTAATTCTGAGTTCAAACATCATTAAGCAAACTGGTTAATAGTAATATGAAATTCTTCTTGATCTGTTCAATATTTTAGCCAGGCTGTCTTCACAATGATCAATATAATTGGGAAATACATGAAGAATAGTTGTGGTATAGTTTTAATAAGTAAATGGTTTGTGAATGTTGTGCAATCCACTGAATATGAATATGGAGCTTCCTTGTAAATATTAGGAAGTCAGGTACCCAATACATATTCTTGTTTTTTTTCTCCCATTTAGAAATATTATTAATGAATTTAAGAGATTTTTATGGCCAGTGGCAGAGTGTTAGATCAAATAATTGATCTAAGTATGGTACCAGAAGAGTCTTAGATCAAATAATTGAAATGGACAGAGGAGGAATGGAATGAACATGTGAGTTTAGGTCACTTATGTAACTTTAAATTACAGTTTGACATTAGATCTAGGCTTAAAGTCCTGTTGAGGAATAGCATCAAGATGATTCTGAGGAGGAAAAAACCCTTGATAACGCTCCTTTAGATAATTAAAAAGGGGAAATGCATTTAACATTCTCTGGAGAGATCAGAGAAATAAAACAGAACTTTTGCAGGTCCATAGGTGTTGGTGCATCATGAAAATAGAACTGACAAGATAATAGGTCTTTCAGTTTGTATTTAATTCCTGCACCATGTGCATTTATTCTCCTGCTTCCTACTAAGTTAAACAGATCTGGGAAAACACAAATATTTTGCTGCATATACCAAACCTTTTTATCGGAGCATTTGACTAACATTGTGTCCTTGGTGATAAATTAGGTGACAGCTGCACTACCGATATATATGATTATAGTAATGATGTATTTACCAAAATACAGTTTTATGCTCATTAAAACATTTTTCCTCATAAAAAGCTGAATGTTCATTCAGTTGGTGGAAACACTGTGAACATCACATATAATTTGCCTGTATTTTGATTCAAAGAATTTGATGATGATGATTCCGATTACTGCAAATAGCAGGCTTGCTTGTGTTTTTGGAAAGTTATTCAGTACTTCAGTTTGTAATTTAATGGGTTGAAATAATGATAGCAATATTACAAAAGTGATTGCATGCTGTCTAGCTCTGCCTACCTACAGATAAGGCAACAGTGTTTGCAATTTTGTTATCCTTGTTTCAAGCCATTAATTTATAATCATCAATTTTGTGTGCTGTTACATTTATATTATAATGTAGTTTCTGGTTTCTTTCTTCTTTCCCATAAACACAGGCAAAACAAATATATTGGAATATCAGACCAAGGTTACATAAATGATCCCAAACTGTGCAGCTATTCCATTTCTGGTGACTGATAAACTTTCATTTTACTTTTTGTAGTGCATACCACTTAACATTTTCTGTATGGATACCATTTAACAATTCCACTGGCCTTAGAAAATGTTTTCTTTTACAGCTCTCTCTCTCTCTCTCTCTCTCTCTCTCTCTCTCTCTCTCTCTCTCTCTCTCTCTCTCTCTCTCTCTCTCTCTCTCTCACACACACACACACACACACACACACACACACACACAATTTTATATATCTATCTATATCTATATCTAATCTATGTTTATGTATATGTGTGTGTGTGTGTGTGTGTGTGTCTGTCTGTCTGTCTGTCTGTCTGTCTGTCTGTCTGTCTGTCTGTCTGTCTGTCTCTCTCTCTCTCTCTCTCTCTCTCTCTCTCTCTCTCTCTATTCTTTATTAAGAATTGTCCCACTCAACTGAACGGAACAATTCTTAATAAAAGTCATCAGTGCATGCTGTCCCCCCCACCACTCTCCATTAGATGCAAGAACTATGTACAGTCACATTTACCAATAATCGGCTTTTATGGTACATGAAAGGATTCCAAATATATTACCTTCATTCGTTTGATTCTTCATGCCTGATAATGAATAAAACCAAAATTTAAACATTAAAAAAATGTGCTGAAGATTATAGGTATTATGCTTGGGTGTTCTAGGTTCTCATATGTTCTAAGACTGAAGAACTGGAGCTAGAAGACATGGCCTCAATGCAAGATAGGACTAGCCCCATGGGCCATGTCAATATGTTCTTTTCTTTTGTAAGGAGGATATTGAAGGGCACAATATGTACAAATTGATAAATGGATTCAAGAACTGTATATATGTATTTACTTATGTATTTGTGTATGTATGTATCGAATCTACAGGGCCAGATAGCTTCCCAAAAACCTGGAGAAGAAAAACAAAAACACAGTACTACATTAAAAGAGTAACCAACTAAAACTGCCTTGTGTCTGTATTCTATACTTTATAAACCACATTGACTAACCATACCTATCAGTTACAGTCTTCTCTTTCTTCTGGAATCATCATCCTTCAGGAAATAAGTAATATGAATAGCAGCAGAGTTTAATTTAGATTCAAATGAGGTTGGAAGCTGTAAGCTCAAATGCGCAGATATGTAGTGGAAAATTGAGAAGACATGTTTTTCTCTCACTTTATGGACTCAGACTCCGAAGGGCCCATTAAGACCACTCAGCTCCAACCTCCAGTTCATGAATCTGTATATTAAAACAGGTGGTTCTTCAACCTCTCCTTGAATGCATTTGGTGCAGGGGAAGCTACCATTTTTCCAGCAATTCCAATTCCACACTTGGAAGCTTTTTTAATATTGTATTCTGCAGTTCTGTAGCAAATATTCCATGTGATGCACTTTATTTGGTGACTACTGAAGATCAGATTAAAACAGCAAGCCAGTGCCAAGTTCTTAGACTCTTAGAGATTTTTTTAAAAAAGAACAGGATACAAAAGAGAGCAGAGCATCAGAGCATCAGACAGAAACAACAGAAATACACATATGCTTGTTTTTATTCTTTTTCCTTTTGCAGAGAATCAATTGCTATAAATTGGCATTAAGTTGAAAGAAGGGCTTTATGACTGAACACATGTATTGTTATGTATTACATTTTATACTGGTCAGTGGAATGTAAGATACAGGTAAAAAGAGTCAATTTCCAAGATAATTTAAAAGGCAGAAATCAGCGATGAATATATTTTCTGCCCTTTTCCCTATCATTCTTTTTTGATAAAAAGTAACTGCTTTTTAATTTTTTTCAGAACAGAAAAAATATTGGTGATATACTCATAGATGACACATGCGATTTTTGCAGTTATTACAAGGTAACCTGAAGTTTGTCTTTGTAACAGCTCTTTCATTTTTAATTGATTCTACAGTAGATCTTCAATGAGATTATAAAGGAAAAGGCATTCTTCCTGTGGGACTGAACAGACTGAACAGATGTTGATAAGAAAGACAAAGTCTAGAAAGTGCACTTGGAGGCGGCAGTATAGAAGAGAAAGAACTGGAGAAAATATCAAAATCTGCAAATAGAAGTAGAATGACTGTGGCAAAGGAAAGCAGATAGTACCAATAGTGATAGGTGCCTTAGGTGGAATCCCAAAATATCCGGAGCACCATCTGAACATCATTAACATTGACAAAAACACCATAAATCAATTGCAAAAGTCCGGTTTCTTTGGAATAGCATTCATCCTGCCATAATACCTTTGACAGCTTCAAACAACAATTGCCTATCCCAGGTCCTTGGGAAGAATTTGATAGGTGTATAAAAATACCAAACATTTGGCTGACTGTGCAAAAGTAAAAGAAGAATCTTTCACAGAGAAAGGGGTTTTTTTATAGAAAATTTGAGGTTTTTTAAAAACTCAGTTAAATGAAAACAATTGCAAATAAATTTTGTTTTCATTTTTGAACTAATTGTAACATTACAGTATTCTGCATGAGCAGAATGGCAGGGGATCAAGCCAACATTGTGCAACTATTTTTTTAAAAATGAGTTAATAAGGGTCTCTCAGTGTGAAAAATGAATTGATTTAGATGTAAGATGTATTTAACAATGTGGTTGGGTTTAGAACATTTGTATCTTAGAAAAAGCTCTTGTAAAAAAATCTAGTATGTCCTATGAAAAATTGCAGTCTGTGCAGCATCTCTGGTGTGGATAAGAGATTGGATCAATCTGAACAACAACCGCATTTTGACCATAGAAGGCCACGATTTACTTATGGGTTGGCACTCTTGCCTTTGGAATAAAGAGAAGATTTCAAAATATTTTCGGAGACATATAATTAGAGATGCGCTTATAACAATTTGGCTAGAAATAAAAAGAAAATATTATATTAAAATTCCAAATTGGCTCTCAATAATGGAAGCAATTATATACCCAAACACAATTGATAGGAGTAAAATGGTAAAATATAAAGATGTATTAGACGGAACCAGTAAATTAAGAGATAGAGAAGATTTACAAAGACAAAACATAAATATAGACTGGTGGCCTTATGCACGGATAAAATATCGATACAAGACAGATATTGAAGAATGTGGAATTGAAATGGAAACTAAACCATTAGATAAATTATTGACTGGCCCAGAAAATAAAATTATCTCAAAATTATACAATTATTTACTACAATATGAAAGATTCGAAGATGTTGTAAAAGGTCCCATGATAGCATGGGCCAGAATGTTGGACACAATATTCATCTGGCAGATTGGGAACACATATGGACCAGAAACCTTAAAATATCTAAATCTGTAGCATATAAAGAAATTTTTTACAAAATGAGTTATAGATGGCACTTAGCCCCAATTAGACTTGCTAAAATTTATCCAAATTCGAACCCCACATGTTGGAAATGTAAAAAAAAAACACAGGGTACCTTCTTTCACATGTGGTGGCTGTGCTCTGAAACGAAAAAATTCTGGAATACAATACACAAATGGTTATTGGAAATAACTAACGAGATGATAGAATTTACCCCAGAATTATTTCTCTTGGGTATATTTAAAAAAGATTATCATAAAAACATTAAGTATCTAGTTCTTCATATTACAACCGCAGCCAGGATAACCTTCGCACAACTTTGGAAAAATGCAGAAACACCACCGGAAAACTTAGTAATTAAAAAAATTTATGAATGTGCAGAAATAGATAGACTTACAATGTATCTAAAGGACCAAAAAGATTCGGAATATTATACTATCTGGGAAAAACGGTATCATTGGGCTAAATCAAGAAAAGAAAGGAAATAGTGAAACCATAAGTAGTAAAATGTAAATATGTAAATAAAAACATATATGTAATTATGATATTGGGATATAGAATCAATTGTAATATGGAAATGTGAAAATGAAAAATAATTTTGTGTGATTGTAGAAATGCTTAAGGAAACATGGTAATTGTTATTTTAAAGAAACGTGTTGAAAATCAATAAAATTTAAATTAAAAAAAAAAAGAAAAATTGCAGTCTGCAGGACCATCTGCACTTCAGTTTGAGATGCAGACTGTAGAGATAGAGGTCATGTAGAGGTTGTGTGCAGCAAATTGCCAACTCAAGCAGGCCTCACATACCTACATGATTTCACCCAGTTCACATAGCCAGGATGATGTAGGACACTGTCCCTGGCTGGTACGTGATCTCATCTAGGTTGTATCAACAGGATGTTCTTAAGGATTGGCAAGGAGAATTCACCAATAAAATGCTGTTGCTCTTTTCTACCTTTTGCTGCTTGGAAAACTGTATAAAAGTAATAAACACTGCGAAAGCAGTCAGACATCTTAGCATCTTGCAATGACTGGTCTCTAACTCCATCAGCAGACAACACAGAGTCATCCCCAACAGCCTGCGCCTGTCTTCAACAGTGAAGGGACACAGGGCATAAAGCATCTGGCAGCCTAGAATGCTCCACACCCATTAGTACTACTCAGCTGACCCTGAGCACACAGATAGACTTCCAAGTGGCCTCAATGACTCTTTAAAAGAATGCAAATGACCAGCTGTCTGCAAGGAATATAAATCCTTCCATTCCCCACCATCCAGTCAAGATCTGAAGAAGCTTCTTGGATGAGAAACGAAATGTCTTCAAAAGAAAAAACAAGAAAGTCCAGTTGCCTCCTGAAAAAGCACCTTTGGGACAACCATGACCTGGATGACTAAGAATCTCCATAGACTTTAAGTATGTCCTATGTCAGTGATGGCGAACCTATGGCACGCGTGCCACAGGTGGCACGCAGAGCCATATCTGCTGGCACGCGAGCCGTTGCCTTAGCTCAACTCCAGCATTCATGTGCGTGCCGGCCAGCTGATTTTTGGCTCGTGTGGAGGCTCTGTGAGGGCATTTTAGGTTTCCAGAGGGCCTCCGAGGGGGTGTTTTTGCCCTCCCCAGGCTCCAGGGAAGCCTCTGGAGCCTGGGGAGGGCGAAAAACGGGCCTACCAGGCCCACTGGAAGTCGGGAAATGGGCCATTTCCGGCCTCCAGTGGGCCTCTGCGGGGGCGGGAGAGGCCGTTTTCACCCTCCCCAGGCATTGAATTATGGGTGTGGGCACTCACATGTGCATGACAGCGCGCGCGCACGCGTTTTCGGCACCCGAGGGAAAAAAGGTTCGCCATCACTGTCCTATGTTTTAGTAACCCATGAGGGCTGGCTCTTTTTGTGAATAGTTCTTAGTTTAATAATTATTTTTGAATATTTATTTTACAACAGTTTTATTGCTAATAGGTTTTATTCGGCCTGTTTATAACATTGAAAAGTTGATAGAATGCTTTATCATGCATAGGTGTTGGTTTTATTAGTAGTAATTCATGCTTATGTTATTGTTCTTTCATTCAGATGCAAATATCTTTTTTACTTTCTCAAAGGTTGCTTCAGTTAATCTTGCTGGTTGTTTTCTTCAGCTTTTATAGTATTATTTTTTGTAGCTTATTTTAACTTTTGTTCTTACATTTTAATTGTTTTACTGCTCTGACAACATAATAGGAGAGTAATACAAAATACTTGTAATAATGTAATGAAATAATAAAATAAATAGGCAGGTAGGCCGGCCTTGTCCTAGACTATGCTTTACACAGGTTAAAATAAAAATCTTTAATTTGCACTAGCTTGGCAGTAATTTTGTTTTGGGGAATTGATAATAGTAGTATTGTTATTCTTAACACTCATGTACAGTATGTCACTTGATCTCTCTCTCTCTCTCTCTCTCTCTCTCTCCCTCCCTCCCTCCCTCCCTCTCTCCCTATCTCTCCCTCCCTCTCTCCGTCCCTCTCTTTCTCTGTCTGTCTGTCTGTCTGTCTGTTTCTATCTCTCTCTGTCTCTGTGTCTCTCTTTCTGTCTCTTTCTCTCTGTGTAGTCATGGGAGTGTAATAATAGTGGCACCTGATATGATAAATATTTGATGATATTATAGCCCCGTGATGGCGAACCTATGGCAGGCGTGCCAGAAGTGGCATGCAGAGCCCACTGTGGGCATGCGCACCATTGCCAGCTGCTCTTCTGGTTTCCTGTGTGTGCATGCATGTACATGCGTGCCGGCCAGCTGGTCTTCATGCATACCAGAGTGCCGAAAACCTGAACACCAGCATGCGCACAGGAAACCCAAAGACCAAGTGGCCAGCCTGCGCATGCGCACCGGCAAGCTGGTCTTCAGGTTTCCAGCACGCACATGTGCATGCGCACCTGCACATGTGCGCACGTTCTGATTTGGGCACTTGGTGCTGAAAAGGTTCGCCATCACTGTTATAGCCCATCTTATGATGGATTGATTAGATATAGAGAGCAAGATCAGGTAGAGTCATTCCTGAAGTGTTCTCCAGCTTGATATTTGCTCCATTAACAAGTCCATTATATTCTCAGTTATCCTTTGGGAATTTATAAATTATTATTTTTTAAAATGTTATTTATTCTATTTTTATTATTCTTGCTAAACTAGATTGGTAGAATTTATATCATGTCCTGAAAAATAGTGACAAATGATTATGAGTAATAATGCCATAAGCAACATATAACGTTAGCTTTTTACTATTGCTATGACATATGAAAGGGTTGTAGAAATTATACTATGGACTGTTCCTTCTATTGCTATCTTAGTTTGTCTGTATTTACCCAAACAGCCAACATCAATTTAATCTGGGTACCTCTAGTGACATGCAGCCAGATGTTGTTTGTTTGAAGTTACCAAGAACTGTATGGTGCTATCAAGTTTCTTTGTTTAAAACTTCTACGTTTTTTAAAAAATGTAGCATTTTAAAAACTGTTAACATTTGTAATAGGTCAGCTTTCATTAGGCATTCCAAAATTACCCATGGCTTACAAACCTTTAGAATGTCAGTCAATACCTTTCATAGCATGGCAGATCTTATCTCTTCCTGCTGTATGTGACAGGTCTGGCAGATCATATCATTGTATATTCTGTTATCCTCGTCCAGTATAACCTACAACTCAATTATTATTTTGTGAAAAACTTTGAGCAAAGATCAATAACTACTAGATTCCATTGCAAACTAATAATCCAAGTATTTGAAATTACAGGAATTTTCAGGGGAATATATTTTGATGTAATTCTAAACACATCTGATCCCTACATTTATTTTTATGCATGGCGTTTATTTATTATATTTACATCTGACTTTTAAGTTGTTCAAGGTGTTACCTCTTATTTTATTCTATCCAGTCCTGTAAAGTTTCTCTGACAGCAAGTGACCACCCCCAAATCACCAAGGAAGCTTTATGAATGAGTGGGGACTTGCACTTTCATCAAGCTACAGTATATCACATGGGCTATATGATTAATATATATTAGTAAATTTGGAGTCAATTGTGTCCACAAGATGGATGAGAATAAAAGCCATACTTTGATTCTTCATTACATGAAGGAAAGTGATTCAGATTAATGTATTTTCAGTAGACTCTGCCAATTCATATTAGAAATGGCAGGGTTATAGATAACCTACTTTTTCATTCAAAATATTCCCCTAAGTAGATTTTATATAGAGAAAGAGATTTGACACACTCATTCATGTAGAAATATACATCCCACTTTTTTTTAGAAAGGTTTGCAAAAATTAAAATATTACAGTTTTAGGCAAAAAAAAAGGTTCATTTAGTTAAGTAAGCTATGATTTGTCTGACAAAGCTGATATTTACCAAAAAGTAGAAAGCAGCAAGGATAGAATAAAATATCTGTCTGATCTGAAGTGTCCAAGATAAAAGTTAAAAGGAATAAGTTGAATCTACAACTTATTCCTTTTAACTTTTATCTTGGACACTTCAGATCAGACAGATATTTTATTCTATCCTTGCTGCTTTCTACTTTTCTCTTAAATATTTTATTCATTAATAAATAGCAATAGCAGACTTATATACCACCTCACGGTGCTTTACAGCCCTCTCTAAGCGGTTTACAGAGTCAGCATATTGCCTCCAACAATCTGGCTCCACATTTTACCGACCTCGGAAGGATAGAAGGCTGAGTCAACCTTGAGCCAGTGAGATTCGAACTACCAAACTGCTGGCAGCTGGCAGTCAGCAAGAGTAGCTGCAGTACTGCATTCTAACCACTGTACCACCACGACTCAATATTCCAGTAACAATTCAGATTAATATTAAAAGAGTGCCTTGTTGACATTTCCCCTGCTAATTTACAAGATTTACAGTTATGGTCTTCCTTGGAAAATCCCAAAACCAATATATTATTTTATAAACACAGAATGAAGATACGAGAAAAGATTTAACAGGTCTATTAGGATGAAGCATCCAACTGAAATATAATTTGAAGTAGATGTAAAATTCAAGTGCCTCAGCCTCCCTGACATTCATAAAAATAAACTGCTGTGCATTCATTGTTTACTCTATTTCTGGAAGCCTAAACTTTACTGAGTGTGCATGATGGAGATTAAATGCCAATTTGACTGTTTTGTTTGAGTATGTGGGCTGCTTTTATAGTACAGAAAACATATATGTGTCCCAATTGACAGATACTTTGTGATGGCTTCTATGTGGGACTAACAACAGTTTGAAAACTTGAACTCTTCAGAAAAAAGTTTATTGAACTAAACGACTGGAAAACAATTGTCACCTAATGCATGGTGTAACCTTTTGGGGGTCAGTGCTCACATCTAAAGTTTTGACACATGTTATGTCAAATGCTTGCCATAAGGCAGTGATGGCAAACCTATGGCAGGTGTGCCACAGGTGGCACGTGGAGCCAAATCTGAGGGCACGCGAGGTGTTGCCCTATGTCAGCTCCAGCATGTATGTGTGCGCTGGCCAGCTGATTTTTGGCCTTCTTTTTGGCTGTTTTTGCTCTCCCCAGGCTTCAGGAAAGCCTCCAGAACTCTGGGGACTGCGAAAAATGGCCCAACTGGCCAACCGGAATTCAGAGGCTTCAGTGAGGCCTGTGTGCATGTGTGGGGGGCAGCACGGGGGTTGTGCACATGTGCAGGGGGAGGGCATTGCATTATGGGTGTGGGCAATAACTTAAACTTCACTTATGTGAATCATATTATCCAATATTCCTTTTGCATCAATGAGGAAATTATACAAAGACTATGAGTGCACACATTTCATGAAGCCAACCTTTGCTTTCTGGTACACAAGCGTTTTTCTAAGAATATAATTCTTTTTTTGCTGTATTTAACCTCAACAGGTCCAATCTTATAACTTGTAAGTATTTGTAACACTCATAATTACATGATTGTTGGAGTATATTTGATATATTTAAACTTTAAATCTCTTTCTAGATATGGTTTACCACATTAAAATATTCAGCCATGAAGAAAGAACCAGAGGGCATGATAAAGCTCTGTATTACAGGTCATTTTCAAACATTCATTTAGTAACTGTTCGAAGCTACACTGAAAAAAGTGGCAAGCAGTCCTCGTACGTATGACCATTGCAGCATCTCCACAGTCACATGATCACAATTCGGGCACTTGGCAGCCAGCAAGTATGGACGACTTTCAGCCTTTCATTGGCTTTTATTTATTTATTTATTAGATTTTATGCTACTTTTATTTTTATAAGTATAAGTAACTCAAGGTGGTGAATATTCATAATACTCCGTCTTCCTTCTATTTTCCCCTTGAGATGGCTTTAACATATTAACAGAGTTGGAAGGGACCTTGTAGGTTATTTAGTCCAACCCCCTGCCCAAGCAGGAGACCCTACACCATTTCTGACAAATGGCAGTCCAATCTCTTCTTAAAAGCCTCCAGTGATGTAGCTCCATAACTTCTGCAGGCAAGCTGTTCCATTGGTTGATTGTTCTCACTGTCAGAAAATTTCTCCTTATTTCTAGGTTGAATCTCTCCTTGATCAGTTTCCATTCATTATTCCTTGTCTGGCCTTCAGGTGCGTTGGAAAATAGCTTGATCCCTTCCTCTCTGTGGCAGTCCCTCAGATATTGGAATACTGCTATCATGTCTCTCCTGGTCCTTCTCTTCACTAGACTAGCCACGTCCAGTTCCTGTAATCGTTTTTCATATGTTTTAGTCTCCAGTCCCCTAATCATCCTGGTTGCTCTTCTCCGCACTTTTTCTAGAGTCTCAACATCTTTTTTATAGTGTGGTGACCAAAACTGGATGCAGTATTCTAGGTGTGGTCTTAGTGACTGGCTTAAAGTCAGCCAGTCAGCTTTCATGCCTAAAATGGGACTAGATCTCAGAGTCTCCTGGTTTTTTGACCAGCACCTTAACCACTATGCCAAATGGGCAGTCCAGGCACATTAGACTCATATTGTAAATATCAGAAGTTTTGAAAGTATTATAAATAATAAGCTGGTATAGAGTAATCTCATTTTTAGCTCAAAGTCCCTCCTCCCCTTTCAAAGTTGAGGTATCTGCAATTTAAGAATTATTCCTAGGTATCAAATTTTTATAGAAAAAAGAATTATAGTTTAATTTCTTTCCCAATACCATCCAAAGAAGTCCAGCCACTTCAATGCTGGAAATACAATCTGACTATCATTGAAAAAAAACGTATTTGCCAGGATTTCAAAGGTTCCAAATAATAGCTCTCTAATTGAGCCCATAGTGGAACATACTCAGTTTCATTTTCACTGCAATAAAGGAAGGTTAATAACCATGCCCAATGATACAACTGAAAGTCAGGAAAATTAAAACTCCAATGTTCATATGGGAGTCATAACTTTGATAGAAGGAACCTCGGAGCCTGACAATTTCTTTAAAAAATGATCATTACATTGTCAGTGTATCTAAAATATCTAAGTGGAATTAACATAGACATCCTTCTTAAATATATATTGTATATTGTATATACTGGTTGTGGAATTTATATTCATTTTTACAACATTTATTCCATCCCCCATAGGCTTGTAGGTATTTTTAACAACTGTTGCTATCAGTATTAATCTGTATTATTGGGAAAGAATGTAGATGTGGTCTTGGAAAGGAAACAATATACATTAAGGAAGGAGAAATGACCATTCAGCCTTGATAAAATGGAAAGTGTTAGAAAGAAATGCAAAATAATTCCCACTTTGCTTTTGTGTGGTACAAGATGGAGCAGTGAAAAATTGCTTTCAAGATACTGTTATACTACACTACAACAATAAAAACACACTCCTGCTGCTTCTGTTTCTTTGACTGCTTCAAAAAGCTGACAATTATATAATTATAGCAGTTATAAAGATCCAGAGAGGGGGCTATACTTCAGACTTAATTGCATTCAGTTTATTTAAAAAAATCTTTCTTTTCTTGGATATATAACCCAAACCTTATTGTTTTATGATGCAAAAAACAACGATGACTTTAAACAAAAATTAAAATATTGTAATTTCATATTGGAAAGACAATCCCAAGTCAAGGTCCTAAACAGAGAAAGAAAGAAACTTATACATAAAACGGTTCTTTTTTTTTAAAAAAAACTTATTTATTTAAATAATTTAGATGGCATCTCCATCTTGCTACTGCAAATCTGAGTGATGAATAAGAAATTTAAAACGCCAAAACATACAAATAGATAAGAATATGAAAATGATTTAAAAATCCAAGCACTGACTAAAAAAAAATCTATTTCTTACCAAATAACTGGGAAAAAGAAAAAAAAAACAAATCTTCCTCCGGTACATCCCCTGCCCCCCCGAAAAATGTGAGTTTCCCCCATGCATGCATTTAATCGGTCTATCAAGTGAAGGAATTGCCTCTTTTCTTGGAACTGAGCTCTCAGAAACATAAATAATTGGATCATTAACAGCATCTGGTATGGATTTTTCTATCTCTAGCTGAGATGGTGCAACAACTAAGGTGGAGTGGGTGGGAGAGATTTGTTTTGTATGCCTGTGAGACATCTTACCTCCCCTGATCCACAACTTGGTAGAAGATTTAATTAGCATTTTTCCTTACCAACAATTTTTAATGAGCAGTATAAGTATAATTTTTATCAGTTTCTAGAAGTAAAGAAAAACACTGACGTTTCAGCACTTTCCCATTTCGGCCAAAGGTCCTCCCACCGTATGTATCTTATATTATATTTTTGGTGCTTTCTTTGCTGACTATAGCAAGAGGTTCGTAGAGGTTATTTCTGCAGCATTCTCAAACTCCCAGTAATTTTTTGTGCTCACAATGTATTTGTATGACATACTCAATCCCTGAGGGACTGCATTTCATGACCCTGGCAGAATCCCGAAGACTACAGTTGGAGCTAATGACAATGATCTGATTATGAAAGTTATTGAGCCGAGGACAGATATATTGATAATCAAATCCAATACATTGCTCTTTCTAACCCACCTCTTCCTTCTCCACCAATGCACAATTTTGTGAGAAATGTAAGCATCAAACATTTTAACACCCCTCCCCTCTTAAAAGACTGTCACATCGTTATTTGCAGTATGGCACAGCTGAAAAATGACAAATCAGAGTTGGAGATTTGTAGCTGTTTTCAAATTAGGACAAATTAGAATCATGCAGCTTGGGTAAATACATTTTTTCCTGGATTGTCTACATTCCTCCCAGTTTCATTCTTTCTTCCTAATTGAAGCACAATCCTTCCATGCGATTGTCTGCATGTTTTAGTTTTCATTTCTTTTCTGAAGAGCTATAATGGGACTTTCCATTTTTCTCTTGCTTGGGTTTGTAATCCAGGCATGACAACACATGACTCCTAAAAATCAGAGCCTGTCTTCATATGTTGTAAATAAAGAAATCTATTTTGAAAATCTCTAAAGCTTGAAATGAATTGTTTGGAAAGCAGAGCCAACAAGTGGACTACAAGCAGAGCATGCAAGCTGACATCCTATCTGCCTTGCACTCAGGTCATTGCGCAAGCAATGTTTTTTCATGCTGCTAGAAGAAATAAGTTTTCAGATTTAGACGCATTGTAATACGTTTCTTCTTTTTAGATTCTTGGATTATGCAAAGAGGGACTAAGATACGAACAATCAAAGCAATGTGCAAAAATAATGATTGAGTCCATTATGGTACATTTATGGTATTCAGTGAGATTTAATAAGAGATATAGAACCTTACATTTATTTGCTGAATAACAAATGCTGGATATGGACACACAAAGAGAGGCAGGTGAGCACACAAACACACTCACACGCACATGTCCTTTTCTTTGTTACGTTGGAAAATATGCAACCAAGGGATCTCCAGTTGCTTAGATGCAGGGGTGGGTTCCTCCCGGTTTGGACCAGATCACCCGAACCGGTAGCGACCCGCTGATGACATCACTGTCGGTGCCATTCTGTGCGCGCCGCCATCTTTTTTTTGGATTTTATGTGAATTTTTCCCCTTCCACAGCTTGAAAAAGGGCCCTCCCGTCCGCCTGCAGTTGAATTCTGAACGTTATTCCTTTGCCCGAAGCACAGCTGATAAGCTCCTCAGCTGTGTTTTGGGCTAATTCCTGCTTCTGAGCATGCACAGAAGCCAAATCGCGCGAGGCAATGCATGTGTGTGCGTGAAATGTCGCAATGCGAACCAGTGGCGAAGGTAAGTTGAACCCACCCCTGCTTAGATGTTGCCTGACTAATCTCACTGTTCTTTTAAGAGAATCTGAATAGCTTGTTTTTGCTGGAGAAAGCCAGAGGCACAATAAACAGTGGAGACCAAAGTTTTGTAGGAAGGATGAAGGGATGTTAATTAAAGGGAGGTATGCCTACGAGGACACCTCTTACAGGCAAATTCTGCAAAAGGCAACAGTTCTGTTGAGTTTTCCTGGTAAATAGCATAGCAGCTAACAACTGATTTAATATTCTTCAATTATTAATTGTAGGCTGGATGATGAAGGGGTGACAAATGAATCTGAATGTTAAATAATTTGTGAAATACCTTTTTAAATGCGCAAGTAATTTAAAGATGTGATATGAGAACCTATGAATGATTAAGCTCCTATACCCAAAAGGTGATCAAGAAAGAGTTACAGTATGTGATCTCCTGAGTCACTGGGAGATTGGTAATAGATTCATAGAGAGTGTGTCCCATGGTTCAGGATGGGAAGAGATTGGATGAAGTAAATCAGACAGTTTAGCAAGGATAGTTGTGGCCTAGCAACAGACATGACAGGATGACAGCAGTCCTTGACTCCTTCTTTCACCCTCAGCCACCAGAACTCTCTGAGCAATTGATGAAACATTTCTGTAATATAACCTAGGCATTTGGAGCAGGCATATTCGCTCATTTTCTGGGTTTTTTGCCACCAGTAGAGAGGCACTTTGGTTCCTTTGAATTCCTTTGAAGTCATCTTGAAATTAGGAATCCACTGTAAGTAAACATTGTTAAAATTAATTCTGCAAAAAAAGCACCACTAGGTAACACTTTCTTCTCATCTGATTCCAAGATGCTGGGATAAATGATGTATCTATAACCAGAAGTACAGGCAGGATTTCAAAGAGGCAGAGGAACTAGAGATCAAATTGCCAACATATGCTGGATCATGGAGAAAGCTAAGGAGTTCCAGAAAAACATCTACTTCTGCTTCATTGACTATGCTAAAGCCTTTGATTGTGTGGATCACAACAAATTGTTGCAAGTTCTTAAAGAGATGGGAGTACCAGACCATCTTATTTGTCTCTTGAGAAACCTATATGTGGGTCAAGAAGCAATAGTGAGAACTCGACACGGAACCACTGATTGGTTCAAAATTGGGAAAGGAGTCCATCAAGGCTGTATACTGTCGCCTTGCCTATTTAACCTATATGCCAGTGATGGCGAACCTATGGCACGCGTGCCACAGGTGGCACGCGGAGCCATATCTGCTGGCACGCGAGCCGTTGCCCTAGCTCAGCTCCAGCGTGCATGTGCGCGCCAGCCAGCTAATTTTTGGCTCACACGGAGGCTCTGGGAGGGCATTTTAGGCTTCCAGGGGGGCAGGGGGGTGTTTTCGCCCTCCCCAGGCTCCAGAGAAGCCTCTGGAGCCTGGGGAGGGCAAGAAACGGGCCTATCGGGCCCACTGGAAGTTGGAAAACGGGACATTTCCAACCTCCAGAGGACCTCTGCGGGGGTGGAGGAGGCCGTTTCCGCCCTCCCCAGGCATTGAATTTTGGGTGTGGGCACTCGCACGTGCATGATAGAGCACGCGCACGCGCTTTCGGCACCCGAGGGAAAAAAGGTTCGCCATCACTGTTATATGCAGATCACATCATGAGAAAGGTGGGGCTAAATGAATAAAAAGTTGGAATTAAGATTGCTGGGAGAAATACTAACAACCTCAGATATGCAGATGATACCACTCTAATGGCAGAAAGTGAAGAGGAACTAAAGAACCTCTTGATGCGGATGAAGAAGGAGAGTGAAAAAGTTGGCTTGAAACTCAACATTAAGAAAACTTAAGATCATGGCATCCGGCCCTCTCAATTCCTGGCAAATACATGAGGAAGAAATGGAGGTAGTGACAGATTTTATTTTCCTGGGCTCCAAGATCACCGCAGATGGAGACTGCAGCCAAGAAATTAAAAGACGTTTGCTCCTGGGGAGGAAAGCTATGACAAACCTAGACAGCATACTAAAAAGCAGAGACATCACCCTGCCAACAAAAGTGCATATAGTCAAGGCTATGGTTTTCCCAGTTGCAATGTATGGCTGTGAAAGATGGACCATAAGAAATGCTGAGCGCCAAAGAATTGAGGCCTTTGAACTATGGTGCTGCGAGAAGACTCTTGCGAATCCCTTGGACTGCAAGGCGATCAAACCGGTCAGTCGTACAGGAGATCAACCCTGACTGCTATTTAGAAGGCCAGATCCTGAAGATGAAACTCAAATACTTTGGCCACCTAATGAGAAGGAAGGACTCACTGGAGAAGAGCCTAATAATGGGAAAGATTGAGGGCAAAAGAAGAAGGGGACGACAGAGAATGAGGTGGCTGGATGGAGTCACTGAAGCAGTCGGCGTGAGCTTAAATGGTCTCCGGGGGATGGTAGAGGACAGGAAGGCCTGGAGGAACATTGTCCATGGGGTCGCGATGGGTTGGACACGACTTCGCAACTAACAACAACAAAATAACTCCTGGGATTATATATTCCCATAAAGTGAATTTGATTTTCATTTAATCACAATCATATCTTCAGTTGAAAGATCACTTATTCATCTCCATTTATTGTGCTTTTTCTCCTGTCAAACTAATTTCCAAAATCAAATTGAATAAGACTCATTATTAACAGGAATGCATACTTTTCTTTGAAAACAAAAATTAATTATAAGTTTCAGAATAGTGGAGAAATTGAGATACATGCTAGGCACAACATTCCTGACAGTACAAGATTAACCTGGCAATCAATGAGCTCCTTACAAATCTGTATTTAATTTAGAATTATAAAATTATTTGTTCATCTGGTGACTTTGGCACCTGTTCTTTCTTTTCCTGAAAGAAAAAAGGAAATGTGGTTGTTCAGCTTTGTGCCAAATCCAGTTAAATGCACTTTATAAATGAAGGAGCCCAACTATTCACTGTCACTTTCAACACCAAATTAGCAGTTGGGAGTAACTGACATAAGGCCCAAATGGGTACAAATATTTTTCTTTTCTTTCTCTTCTTCTTGCTGATAGACTTAGTAGGAAATCTTTTTGGACCTGTCAGGGAACATTGCTGGGGATTTCCAGGAAAAGAATGAAAAAGCTGAAATTTGACAGGCCTCTCCAAGCTCTTGATTGTTTTTCTTATTTTCCTCTCCCTTTAGTCTGCTCTTGAAGATTGGAGAGCAGAAAAGGGAAATAATGAAATGTTCCTTGTGTGAATAAGAGCAGCGCCACATGATATTGCACAAACACAGGTTGTTCTCATGACTGCAAAAATGGCAGGAGGGACAGTATGGGGAAACCTTCCATTAGATTACCCCCCCCCCCTCTTCATACACCTGAAAGGCTTTTAGCAGAATAAATATGGTGGGAAAGGGAAAGGCTGAATAAGATTGCCCTCACTGCTCTTTTTTCTTGACGTCCTCTGCACAGGGACCTCTGAAGGGAGAGGCAAAAAGCAGAATGTAATCAAATTCCTCTCCTTGTTATGTATGTACATGTAAAGAAGCGCAGAGGTTCATTTATATTAATATTTTTATGTTCGTTTCTGTTTATTTTACTTTATTTTTGGTGATTCAATTACATAGCTAATTAATTTGTTGGTTATTACTGTTTCCCCCCTAAAACATGTTTTTTGCATGTTTTTTATATTTCTTTTTTTAATTATCACAAAATTTTATATTAAACAACAAACAAAAGGTAGGCAGAGCTTCAGTTGTATGCTTATAGCTGCCATTTTGACTGTTTTGACTCCCGCACACACACACAATGTGGAAAGCCTGCCCTACCCCATTTGATAAGTAGCAACGTAAGGTTAAAAATCTTGTTGAAGCAATTGTCCCAAAGGTGCTTTTTCAAGAGGCAACTGGACTTTCTGGTTCTTCTTTGAAGATGTTTTGCTTCTCATCCAAGAAGCTTCTTCAGCTCTGACTGGATGGTGGGGAATGGAAGGATTTATACTCCTTGCAGACAGCTGTTCACTTGCATTCTTTTAGCAAGTTGTTAAGTCACCTGGAGGTTTATCTGTGTCATCAGGGTCACCTGAGTGGTGCAAATGGGTGTGGAGCCTTCTTGGAACTGTTGAAAGGACTGTGTTGTAGATTGGAGATATATGATGTTGCATCCCTCCCCCTCTGTTGAGAGACGGCTGTTCAATTTTGGCATAGATGGCCTCTTTGACCCCTCTTTCAAACCAGCGGTCCTCTTTGTCCAAAATGTGGACTTTGTTAATGACTCGCTAAAGGAATGGAAATGAGCAGCTGTCTGCAAGGAGTATAAATCCTTCCATTCCCCACCATCCATTCAGAGCTGAAGAAAAACCAGAAAGTCTAGTTGCCTCTTGAAAAAGCACCTTTGGGACAACCATGACCTGGATGTCTGAGAATATCCATAGACATTTGTTGAAGCAATTGTTTCAGTGTTCATCAATTCTGCTAGAAATGTCAGTGGGGAGATTCCTGATCAACTGGTAAAAGATATTTGACTTTCTTAAATCACTGAAGACTTTTTGTTATCTGCTTCTCAATGGTTAAGAATATTTGGTAGTGAGATATTCTTTTATCCCCATGTTATCTTTGTTTCAAAGTTTGGTTTTACTCTTCTTAAGTTGGTGATTATTTCACTTAGGAGAAGCTGAATAATGACATTGAATCATTTAATATAGGATCGTAATAGAGAAAGGATAGATGTGGAAGTTGGATTTCTTTCAAAAAAGAACCAAGCATACTATTGTATTTAAAATAAGAAACATTAAACTATGTCCATATAATCAGTCATATTTATTTTACTTGACAGTCTATAAAATATAGTAAAATTGCTATATAGATTTCCCCAGCTATTGTTGCAGTCTCCTTGAATTCAATATGGGACTCCAGCGAAACCTTAGCTAACAGATCAGTTGAGATTAGATGGAGTCTGTTATTCCCAACCATCTGTTTAATAGAAGAGTCTATAATTCTTGATGATGTCATTACACAAATGATAAAAACTGCATGACATATATAAAGATCTTGGGGTGCGAATGATACACAATAAAATAAATGAAATAGGAATGCCATATTTTATGTCCAGATTTCCTTGCATCAAGCCAGGGCTATAAAACCAAAACGTTGCAGTCTTTATAAAGAAGGTTACTACGCCTCATCTGAGCTATGAACTTTTACCATCCCAGAAGCAGTAGGATCCATAAGGGAGCCAATGAGCATGTATTATCAATGATGGTGGGGATGGGGGTAGGAGGAACAGAATGATGAAAGCAACATTATGCTATTGTATGGCAAGCCCCATTCCTTTTGCAGTTTGCAGTGTCATGATATAATGCTGCTTTTGTTATTCTGATGAAAGATGCAAACTCCTGCAAGAAGCACCATCTTTGAGATGCAGCTCTTGTGCTGTAATTCATTAAGGCTGTATATGGTTTCTTAAAGAAGCCATCTCCTATACTCCCTCAAAATATATTCTCCATTCTCTATTCTCCCTCCAAATATATTGGGACTGTAAATACTCAAATTCCCAGCTGCTGTGACTGGAGGTGTTATTTATTATAAGACCAGAGAAGACAAATATCAAGACTAGATTTAGCTATTGTTTGTAAGATGTTCAATTCTGCTAGCTCCAAGAAAACCTGTTGATATTGTTTCTTTAAAAGAAATTGGGGATGGCATAGGAATTCTCCAGAAGCAGGCTTAGAAAATAGGCACAGGTTCTCATAAAACCAAGCTCCAAGTGTCACATAAATTTGCAGGATCTTAGTTTTTTCAGTTCATTTTTAACATTGCTCATCAGAATGATAAAGTGATGAAGAGGAGGGACATTGTTTAAAAGTGTTCTTCGTTGTCTTCTCTCTTTTTCTCTCTCTTTTCATTAGATTCAATTTAAGGGAAGAAAAAGTTAAAAGAGAGAAGAATATGTTTAGGAGTTGGGTGGTGGTAGCCCTGGGCTTGTCTCACAAATCCTTAGCTTCTAGTAGCTACTGAAATAAATTTAACTGTGAAGTCAGAGGAGAGTTGTGTATTTTAAAACCTTACATTGGTGTAGACAAAAATATGTTGAACTTTTACAGATAGCCATGACCCTTAGATGTGGCACAGGTTGGAGTGGGGAGAACAAATTGTTATTTTTTTTAAAAAAAATTAAATGTTTCAAGAAACATTCTTGATCTATTGGACACTAGCTTACTGACTCATATAGAGAATTTGACTGTCAAGTTTTTAGTTTGTTTTATTGTCAAATAAAACTGTTTACTGTGACACTATGTCATTCTGCCAAAAGGAAACTGTTCTCTCACTAGATACTGCACAAATTTGTCTCCTAGGATTTTTGGTGTAAGTTTTTGGCAGGTCATGTATTGGAAGAGAGGAGTTTTTCCCTAGACATTTTCCTAGCATAATGTTTCGAACCGTTCTTGTCTCTTGTCTTATTTTAGAGGTCATAAGGACTACAGATTCCTTTTATATATTTGGAAAAACTGTCAAGAAAAAGGAAGAAGACTTTTCTAATGTACCCATAGGGCATTATGGAAGAAGGCTTTTCATGTTAAATCATTAGCTCTATATTCAATCATGTATTTTTAGCAAACCATTATATGGGAAAGTAAGAGCCCAACAAGTGGATGGGACACGGGTGAAGTCCAGCAGGTTCTAACAGGTTCTGGAGAACCGGTAGCAGGAATTTTGAGTAGTTAGGAGAACCGGTAGCGGAAATTTTGAGTAGTTCGGAGAACCGGCAAATACCACCTCTGGCTGGCCCCAGAGTGGGGTGGGAATGGATATTTTGCAATATCCTTCCCTCAGGAGTGTGGCGGGAATGGGGATTTTGAAGTATCCTTCCCCTGCCACGCCCACCAAGCCATGCTCACCAAGCAACACCATGCCCACCAAGCCACGCCCACAGAACCAGTAGTAAAAAAAATTGGTTTTCACCACTGGGGTGGGAGATTTCATGTTAGATCAATGACATCAAATAACTGCTGGACCAACAGAGGAACTTACTCCTCAATTGTCCATTCAGTGTTTAGTTAGCAATCCTAAATTTATTCTCAAATATTGCCAGTGTCAGGCAGAAATAACTTTTCTTGAGCTCAGTGCATTGCATCAATGTTCTTCATCCAGAAAAATAGATCCATTAGAATGGACGCTGCTTGAAGGATCCATTTCCCTTCCCTCTTGTTGTCTGTTCAGCCCTAATCTACCCCATTTCCCCTACAACAATAGAATTGCATAATTAAGAGGCAGCCCTTGCAAATGAAGAAAGATGGCGAAGCTCCAGTTATGCTACATTACGGTGAAACATGACTTTGGATTCAGGCTTTTTTTGTGAGTGCATATGGCAAATACATATCTCTAGAAAAACTAATTGGTAGGCTGGTTCAGTAAAAGAAATTGGAGCCTGCAATCCTGAATACTTGGATTGGGCTCCCGAGTGGAGTAAAGACCTAAGCAATGTCGATAAGCTATGAAATGAACCGCAAATCAGTTTTAAAGCTGAGCTAAATCCCACAAAGGACTTGGATGCTCACACTAAAAGGAAGGACAGCTGGTGTTTGGAGACAAAAACAGTTTAAAAGTTTAAATCCAAAAATACAGCCATTCCCTCTTTAGTTTTAATTGTCTTTTTAGAAGACGGCACATTGGCCCAATCTGGTCAGATATGTGGGATGAATTTTTAAAACAAATGAACCTATGAGTAAAGTTAAACTTCAGCCATCCTTGTCCAAATTCAAACACTCTGTGAAGCGATGGCTGACATCTAGAAAGCAATCCATATTATTTTCAAGAAAAGTGCATGAGCCATGTAGTCACCAGGCAGTCAAAGAATCTCTATTTTTATTTAAAAATTAAGCCTTTGCTCCAGAAGGACCATGATAAAGAAATTAACCAGTCTGATTTGAAAGAGTGAAGTCCTCAGGATAATTGATTGAGATATGTTTTGAATCATACAAAAAAAACATATTATGGAAAACAATAAATAGCTCATTGTTTGCAAAACATGTGCAGAAGGAATTTCAGTGAAATTATTTGAAAATGAGAATATTTAGAAGTAGCTTTTCCTGCCAAAACTCTAAAATAGCCAATTACTGATATTCTTGTAAGTTGAAGGGTGACTTTGGTAATTCGGTTGTGTATCTGCATGCATCAGCAGTTCCCTGAAAACAACTCTATTTAACTCAGTGGAGAACTACATAACTCTAATTTTTCAACAGAGGAAACCCATGAACAATTAGATTTGATTTGTCTGCAGTCCTCTGATGCATTGTTCATGCTGCTAGGAGTCCTAGCAGACTCTAGTACTGCTCTTTTTCCTGAAACAAAGCTGAAGTTTTGGCCAAAAATGGCAGGGCTAATTGTGCATAAACAGAGACCTAACATGCCTGCATTTATTTGTGGTGTTCCCCCGTCATTTGCTTCAGTGTCCTGTATCTGTTCTTATTTAATTTTCTCTTAATTTTAGTGCAACAGATGCATTTAGCTTTTGGTCTTCATTCTTTCATGGCAAATGTACAATTGTTTCCTATGGATCCAAGCAATGGACACACAGACATTGACTGTCCATGGCAAAAAGTTTCCAGTCAATGCTATATAATTAGATTTGGACTCGGTCATGGTTCCCCTTGCAACCAGGAATTCTGTGATTACAGCAATGAAGAAAATGTTAAAGCTATATAGCTCTGACCTGCACACTTCTATCATGATGTGTGTGTGTGTGTGTGTGTGTGTGTGTGTCTACACGCGCACTCATGTGTATGCACACATACACATACAGACAGACAGACCGTCAAACAGACATATATCCCTTAAGAAAGGTGGTTAAATCTAACTCATTGCTGATCCCTATGGCCAGCTTGCTTCAGTGTGAGCAGAAACCACTGATCATTTCTTAAGGGGTGGATTGTGCTGAACATGTTTTCCCTATACCTAGTCCACTGGAATGCCAATCTCCGCTTGTGTTTTTCTAATACATGTCAAGAATATTATTCTTTTTTTAAAAAACTTCATTAGATTTTAAAATAAAGGAATAAAAACTAATAAGAACTAATAATTAAGACAGAATATAGATGAGAGAAAAAATAAAGAACGAAAAAGAAAACAAGGTCAAAGTGCGGAAAGGAAAATAAATGCAAAGGAATGACTTCCAACTTTCTTTTACAATAGATAAATATATAGTACTTATACTTAAGTATTGGCATAAATTTACATTAAACTCTTACACTAAGTTTACAACATAGCTTAATTTTTTTCTATTATTTACTATTATTTCTAATCATCAAATCCATATATTGTAATTTCATTTATTGTTTGTTTTGTGCCCTGCCTGATGACACACACCTCCTCTGGCTATTGTGTCTTCTGGCAGGAATGTTTTTCCTCCTCGGATCACTGGCAGCTGTCCTCTGTGATTATTTTCTTTTACAAATTCATCATTGGCAAACTGAGAAACTGGCTGTTTTATGAACAAGTTCTCTAAGAGACATCACCCCAGCCCATCCTCCTCCCAGAATTCCTGGTGCAGCGGCAGCCAAAAAAGCCAATCCTAAATTGCATTAACAGAGGGATACAATCAAGATCAAGTGAAGTACTAATACCACACTAATAAAGCCTTAGTAACACCATACCTAGAGTACTGCATCCAGTTTTGGTCACCACGCTATAAAAAAGATGTTGAGACACTAGAAAAAGTGCACAGAAGAGCAACCAGGATGATGAGGGGACTGGAGATTAAAACATATGAAGAAGGTTACAGGAACTGGGCATGGCTAGTTTAGTGAAGAGACGGACCAGAGGAGACATGATAGCAGTGTTCCAATGTTTGAGGGGCTGCCACAGAGAGGAAGGGATCAAGCTATATTCCAAGGCACCTGAAGGCCAGACAAGGAATAATGAATTGAAACGGATCAAGGAGAGATTCAACCTAGAAATAAGGAGAAACTTTCTGACAGTGAGAACAATCAACCAGCTTGCCTTTGGAAGTTGTGGGAGCTTTATCACCTGAGGCTTTCAAGAAGAGATTGGACTGCCATTTGTCAGAAATGGTATAGGGTCTCATGCTTGGGCGGGGGGTTGGACTAGATGACCTATAAGGTCCCTTCCAACTCTGTTATTCTGTAATCTGTAGGACAGACCCTGTGGTAAATATGGTCCAGGTGTGCATCAGTGCATCAAAGTATAAGAAGGGGTGATATCCAGAAAGAAATTTCTTAAACCAGCTTATTTTTCCAAGTAAGTAAGTAAATTAAGTAAACTAGTAAGTAAATTAAATAAACTAAGGCCACAATATTAAAAAATTCATAATCATGTCCCTAGTATTAAATTAATGTCTCTAGAATTAACTTTGACCTTTTAAATGGGTCAAAAAGATGGGGGAAATCTTCCCCCATTGAAGAATGCCATTGAGGTGTAGCCTATTGAGCAGGAAAGAAAAAATGCTTCTGATAAGTTTGAAGATATTCTTGATAAAGTTAGTAGGGGGATTCAATTTGTCTGTGAATGTGTTAATATGGTGAGCCATCCATTGAACCTAAACTCATAAATCTCTATTATTTTAGAGATATATAAATATAGAAAATCCTGATATAGGATAGATATATAAATATAGAAAATCTAGCAGCCTCTTTTTAAAAAAATGTCCTCAGTAAGAGCTGGAATCCATAGAATCTCATATTCAGAGACCACAGCATGCCTAACTGCTTCGCTTGGCCTTGAGTCAATGAATTTAACACATGTTTATTTGGTTTTTAGACCTCATCAGTTTAATTCAATGGATAAAATGTCTTTCTGTTAGTTAAATCTGATCAAATTTCATATCACAGCTGCTAATCACCAGCATGTTTACAGAAGATTCATCACTCATCTTAAAGCTGTGAATAATGCCTACACATGGTGATATAATAACAGATGAATCTTCAGACAAAATAGAAAATTCTCAAAGTTTATAATTTCCTGAAGAGGGCAGTGGTATCTAGCGTGACAAAGCCTCGTCACTTTCAACAAAGCCCTGTTTATTTGGCATTAAAACTTACTTGATGGATAATCTGAACATTTTCCTTTCCTGTCTCAGAAAAGTTTTATGCAATTACAGTTTAGAAATTGGCATTCCTGTACATTAATTTCTAGAAAAGAACTGAGCTCTGTCCACTGGTGCATCACAGGCTTTTAAATTAAGTACAAAGCTCAGTTTAAGAGAATTGGAATAACATTGCTTTCTGTTCCTTAATTTTTAAAGAAAGTTTCCCTTTCCTTTTGGTTAAATGCAAAATATCATATGGTTGGTAACTAGAATTACACTGACTTCCCCAGCATTTCAACTTAAACAGTTAGATTCTTTAATGCTTTAGGAGGCAACATCAAACACATTGAACACTAAGCAGTTGCTGCCACAAAGTTTTAGCCACTTCACACAAATTTTATTACATATTTTAATTTTGAGGATTACCCTTGAGGTAATGTAGTCTTACTTCAATTTAACCTGATTACCAATTTAACCTTTTAAAAACATATTAAAGTTACCTCATAATTTATGTTTCTCTTCCTCTTCTTTGAAAATCCCTCTGAGAACTTCCTTACAATTTATAGTTTTTGAATAAATCAATGCATTACATAGAAAGAGCATTTCTGGCTCTAAATATTTTCCTATTTATGTTTCTCATTCCAGCTGTTCAAAGTTTGCACATATTCATATGTGAGAGGCAATGAAATTCCATGAAGAAAAAAAAAGTTGTGGCATTAACATTAGGTTCATACTAATGTGGCAGTTGGAAGAGTCAACTGAATTTTGGTTACTCCCAAATATTCTTGTGTAGCAATTGCTCATAAACCAAAACATTCCAGAGCATGGCAGAGTCCCTCTGCCACAATTAGTTTTATATGTTTGCTTTTCCTTTGAAATTATCTAGCCTCCCATTATAAGCAAAGGCCGTGATCAGCGGTGTGTTGCTCCCGGTTTGGACTGGTTCTTGGAACCGGTAGCACCGGTGCCGGGAGGCTCCGCCCACCCACCCGGGATGCTTCTGCACATGCGCAGAAGCGTCGCACGCACATGCAAGTGCGCACGCGAACCTATGTCAAAATATAAATACCCACCACTGGCCGTGATGAATAATAATTTCATACATGCACATTGAGTTTAAACATAAATGTACAATATATAAAAATGCAAGTAGTGCATGTGATGGTCTTATTTTCCCTTTACATGAAATTGTAAAGTGTGTTAGTTGTCTAGAGGGCTGTTATATTGCAGAGTAAATTATAGTTGCATTGTTCTGTAACATCTATTACTGTTACATGATTTTTGCACCTTTATAATCATGTTGTGTTGTTTTGGTGAATAAATTCCCAGCCCATTATTTTTGTAGGTGTTTATAGTTTACCTTGTGGGATTTTATTGACTTTTATAAACTCTCTTGTTTTAATAAAACAAGATATTTCTTAATAAAGTGTTTTATTTTTATTTTTTTTACCTAAGAATGATTAATTCACCTTTGTTTTTATTTCTTTGGCTAAATCCAGATCCTGACAAATTATTATCCACCAAGGGCTGAAGTTAGCAATTGAAAAATTAAATGTTGCAAATTAAAAACAGGAAAAAATAAAAGTTTTGTCTACCTCTGACAAAAGATACAAAACTCCTATATGTTCCTATGAGTATCCTAGTCCTGTGACTTCCAAATGTGTAAGACTTCCCTGGTCAGCCTGAATAGAATTAGGATGAAATCCATCATCTGGAAAACATTATGCCCAAGAAAATTAGTGTAGACATAGGGCAATGACAAAAGTCCACCAACAACCACTAGCCAGTCAGAGTGGAGTTAAACTAGCAGTGCCAGAGGTTCTGAAGTTGCCACCAATCGTTGCAGAGCTCACCTTTTGCTACCTTGGAACTATCCATTCCAATAAACAGTAGAATGTAATGGGATTCCATAAAAATATAGTTTCTTCTCACAAGAGGACCCATTGACAATTGCCTGTATAGAGCAGGGTTAGCAGCTCTGTAGGCCATAGTCTGCGTGAAGCAAGAAAATCATTTCTCCACAGTTCAGGTATTTGACTTGCAATGATTTCTAGTAGGTAATTTGCCATGTTTTGAATTTCCTTTACTAACGTGAAGAATTTAGAATAAACACAAAAGGAAAAACCTAGGGTATTTTTTAGTTAACTTTTTCATTGCTCATCTTTTGCAACATCTATTTTCCCTACATACCCTGTAATTTGTTTCAGTGAGTTAACAGGTGAGTGTTTATGTATACAAGTTTAAATGTTTATGCATGTTTTTCTTCTTGATTTGATGTCTTGATCATAAAGTCATATTTTAATAGTATTATGAAATACTTTTAATAGTATCTAATAGTATTATTTCAAGATGTTCAGATAAATTTATTTTAATTTGGGGGGGTTAGGGAAAAGCCTAAAAGCTTTCTTTCTTTCTTTCTTTCTTTCTTTCTTTCTTTCTTTCTTTCTTTCTTTCTTTCTTTCTTTCTTTCTTTCTTTCTTTTTTCTTTCTTTCTTTCTTTCTTTCTTTCTTTCTTTCTTTCTTTCTTTCTTTCTTTCTTTCTTTCTTTCTTCCTTCCTTCCTTCCTTCCTTCCTTCCTTCCTTCCTTCTTTTCCTTTTTCCTTTTTCCTTTTTCCTTTTTCCTTTTTCCTTTTTCCTTTTTCCTTTTTCCTTTTTCCTTCACAGGCCAGGTTGGCAGTACAACTGGAACATGTTAAAATAAGTGCTTGACTGAAATTAATTCAGTAAGATTATTACATTTTCAAAAGTTTAAACCAAACTGGCAAGACGAAAAATGAAAAGGAAGGGGAAAAAATCTTGGAAACCTTTAAAATTATCTTTCTGAGGCCTCCATGAAACATTTTTGACTGGTCGATTTCTTAATATACTGCAACCTTCCCTGACTTGTTTTGATTCCCTAGACATGCTAGAAAGAGAATTTTATATGGTATAACTTCCATCTTCTTCAGTCTAAAGGTTTTATGGTCAATATCTGGGGGACATATACTGTATTCGGAAACGCTGTCCTAGGTGGCTGAAAATAATCTAGCCCTTGATTTATGTGAAGATGCAGCTTGCCATCAAATATGCAGCTTGACCTCAATACAGTACCAAACTCAATTGCCAACCACGATCACTATGGAATTATTTTAACCGATGTACTATGTTAGTATTGTGCAGAGAAATAGCTCTGCAATTTTTTTCTAGCAGTTCTCAATCAGTCTGAAGAAAGAGGATTTGGTTTAAAATGTCTGAAAGACAATGCACGTAGGCAGGGCATAGTCAAAGGCTTGGATGAATGCCTAGATTTCCAGTATATAACGATCCTTCAGCCTTCTGTGCCTCCCTGGCTTCAGGTTCATTTCAATGGATGACAATCATGATTCATGATTTTTGTGTGTGTAATTGTGACTACTTAGAGTAACTTTAGAATTATAGAAATGTACGGAAAATAGTATATGTATTCAGAACAATACATGAGTCATTCAGATAAAGAGTTCTTACATAATAATAACCCGGGAAAATAATATATTCTCAGTCAGATTTGAAAGATATAAGTGAGCTCTTGAGATGAAGAGTACAACCTCTATAATGACTAAAGAAGTGATGGACAATAAATAAACTGTAGAAGGTTGTGTTTTGTTTTGTGTCTTTAAAGTTAGAATTAACTGTAGAAAGTGGCATATACACAAGTCCATCCTTTTTTCTTGGCAAAGATTTGCAGATGTGTCTATGAAGATTCTCAGTCATCCAGGTCATGGTTGTCCCAAAAGCCCTTTTTCAAGAGGCAACTGGACTTTCTGGTTTTTCTTTCTTTCTTTCTTTCTTTTGTGAGATTTATATACCGGCTCACAGTGCAAGCACTCTCTAAGCAGTTTACACCAGTAAGTAATGCATATTTATATTGCCCCCAACAATCTGGGTCCTCATTTTACCTACCTCGGAAGGATGGAAGGCTGAGTCAACCTTGAGCCGGTGAGATCACAGTCAGCTAAAGTGACCTGCAGTACTGCCTCTAACCACTGCGCCACCTCGGCTTTGAAGATATTTCTCTTCTCATCCAAGAAGCTTCTTCATTTCTTCAAAGAAAAACCAGAAAGTTCAGTTGCCTTTTGGAAAAAACCTTTTGGACATATGTAGATGTGGTTCCCCACTGCCTCCTTCTTAGGGATGAGAGAGGGCTGGCTTCTTGACTAAGACAGAACTAGAACTCATAGTCTTCTGGATTCTAACTCAGTGCCTTTAACACTGCCAAATTGTCTCTCAAATATTAAATGTAAAGTGATAACGAAGAGAGCAAATACACTTGTAACAGAAGTGATTTTTATAAATACAAAGTGTGACTGCTGTTCTCTGCTAATTTCACAACTTTGGTATATAACTGAAATCCCATAGGGCTTATCAATAATGTGGATTGTTTCATGTAGTTATATTAGCTAGGGTGCGGGTGATGTTTGCAGTTGAAATCTGAACTCTAAAATTTATTTAGTAAATAAATATGTGGAAATTCTATAAGGTGTCCCCATAGGTTTGAAAAACAAGAACCATTTCTATCTTTAGGATGAAACTTAAGTTAAACAAGGAAATAAAATTCACTCCATCTGTCTTTTTTTTTTTGTAAAATGAAAAAAAAAGAGCAGTTATTTACCAGTGCGTGATCAAAAGTCTATTTAAAATCACAATAAATTTCCCTGAATTCAGAAAAAATGGCATGTATTTTGTCTTGCATTTCCCCTTAGGCTAGAGTCCAGTGTTTCTCAACCTTGGTAGTTTGAAGATGTGTGGATTTCAACTCCCAGAATTCCCCAGCCAGCAACGCTGGCTGGGGAATTCTGGGAGTTGAAGTCCACACATCTTCAAACTACCAAGGTTGAGAAACACTGGGCTAGACAATGAAATGCATTGAAACTGTGGAGGGCTTTTTTGTCCAAAAGTTTCCATCTGCTAAATTGATGTTTTAAAATTAATTCCAGCTTTGAACAGATGATTGCTTTATCAATCCCATTCTTTGAACTGGGATATTCTTAAATCTGCTTGCAAACCTGAGAGATCCCTGCCCCCAAAAAGTAGCTATCTTGGGAAATGTGCTGGGATCTAAAGTGATGTCTCAACTGCAATTTGTCTCTGTTCCTTTTTGTGTGCTTCTTGCCAGAATGGAAGATGATTGTGTTTTAATTACATGTTACTAGTAACACCTAATAGTTTTAATGTAGAATATATTTTCTTGTTGCTACAATTATTCCTTTTTTTTCTGCTGGTGTATATACAGTATGTTATTTGTTCTTGTTAGATACTGTTACTAGTAGTATTTGTTGTTTTTCTTATTATAGTACTTTAATTGCCATTTTTTATTTGTAATGAAATTATTTGAACACTTTGTTCATGCCAAATAGGCTCAATTCTATACACTGTGAAGCCAGGAATAAATCTGATGTGTTGTAATTGAATGGCAACATGAAGTGTGGTGGGAAATTGGAAAGTTGTCAAAACTCCCAGGATACTACACTATAAAAGGCCAGTATGGGGAAGCCAGTATATACCCACTAAGGCTGTTCAGTGCTTCAGATTTGATTTGGAAGAAATGCTCATGAATATGGAGGGATATGAATGAAGCACTAATCTGTGATTCATTAAAATAACTGTGTCCTTTCATAGAATTACACAGTTGCTGTGGGGAACTTCACCACACATTTATAGAAACTATACAGCTGCTTCAATACGTCATAGTCAGATACAGAGTTTGCACTTTGGGGCCTTCTGAGGCACCTGTTCCAAATCTATTCTAAAGCATTGCACAAAAATTGAACACCTATACAGATAGTCCTTGACTTGCAACAGTTCGTTTAGTTACCATACAAAGTTACAACGGCACTGAAAAAAGTGACTTATAATCATTTACAACCTTTGTAGCATCCCTCCCTTTGATAATGTGATCAAAATTCAGATGTTTGGCAATACCTATAATCATTACTGTGTCCCAAGGTGATGTGATCACCTTTTGCAATCTTCTGACAAGCAAAACCAATGGGGAAGCCAGATTCACTTAACAACCATGTTACTAAATTATCAACTGCAATGATTCACTTAACAACGGTGGCAAGAAAGGTTGTAAAATGGGGCAAAACCAACTTAACAAATGTCTCACTTTAACAACAGAAATTTTGGGCTCAATGGTGGTCGTAGGTCGAAGACTACCTGCACTTATAATCCCCCAATGTGTGTCGAAAGCGATATGAAATTTTATTTTGCTGGTCCATAGCTAGAAGGAGTCTGAGAATTATTGAAAGGACATTGGCACCAGTTGAAAGCAATACAGTGCAATTAAATCATTGTTAAGAAAAAAAAACCCAAGAAAATTAAAATGCACTCACTGCTATATACAATTAAGAGACGTGAGTACTGGCTTCGTTTGCTTGAGTAAGAGGATGTGCTTTGCATTGTTTAGTCTATATGTGATCATTAGATACCTTCAGAATTCCAAAGAAAGATTCTAACAGCCGCAAAAGGCCATGTATACAGGTAGTTACAATCACAATTGAGCCCAAACTTTCTGTTGCTAAGTGAAACATTTGTTATGTGCATTTGCCCCATTTTACCACTTTTCTTGCTGTTGAGTTGTTAAGTGAATCATTTCATTTGTTAAATTAGCAACATGGTTGTTAAATGAATCTGGATTCTCCATTGACTTTGCTTGTCAGAAGGTCAGAAAGGTGATCTCATGACCCGGGACGCTGCAATCGTCATAAACATGAACCAGTTGCCAAAGCATCTGAAATTTGATCAGAAATTTGATGCTATTTGGAACCCTGACACTGTGACCATGGGGATGCTGCATGGTTTTAAGTGTGAAAAACTGTCATAATTCCCTTTTTTTCAGTGCCACTGTAACTTTGAACGCTCACTAAATGACCTGTTGTAAGTCAAGGATGACCTGTATTAGCAAACAAGTACAGTACCTGAATGTATTATCTGTATCTGCTTTCAAACAATACGTATTTAACCTTAAATTCAAAAATGTTCCAGCTGTGTAATATGCTTAATGGTCCTTAACTGCATCCTAAATTACATGAATATAATGTTTCATAAATATTATTGTGATATACAGGAAAGAGAGAGGAGATCCTTTAAAGTTTACATGCTTTTACAAAAGTAAAAAAGTGCTTATATATCTATTAATTCTTTGAAATTCTATCCAAGGCTGGGTATTCCCACACTCATCCAAATGTTGTCCTGAATATTCAAATTTTCTCATTGTATTTGGAACCTGTTGCTGTGCTCCTCTTTCCTAAAACAGAGGCCAGTCCAATAAAGTTAATCTAGCATGTAAAGAAAACACCTTCAGAAGTACTGACTGCAATGAATTATCTCATGATTTAAGAACAATAAAATAAAAGGGATAATAAAGTGACAGTATGAAGATGGCTTAAATTAGGTTTTGTTTATATTCATTTTAATTTTTTTAAAATATTCAAATATATTGGTATGATAATGCAAAGACATTGCATTTTTTCATTACAAGTAGCATCCAGAATGCTCCTAAACAGGATTAAAATTGCGAGATACAATTAATTCATGCCTTATTTATTTATTTATTTATTTATTTATTTATTTATTTATTTATTTATTTATTTATTTATTTATTTATTTATTTATTTATTTATTTATTTATTTATTATTTGTGAGATTTATATACCGCCTCATAGTGCAAGCACTCTCTAAGCGGTTTACACCATTAAGCAATGTATATATTTACATTGCCCCCAACAATCTGGGTCCTCATTTTACCTACCTCGGAAGGATGGAAGGCTGAGTCAACCCTGAGCCGGTGAGATTTGAACAGCTGAACTCAAATGATCACAGTCAGCTAAAGTAGCCTGCAGTACTGCTCTCTAACCGCTGCGCCACCTCGGCTCCAATCCAGTTATTATGTGTACTGGAAGAGAAATAAAAGGATATGGAACATTTTCATCAATATCAAGGCATGGGAAAGGTTAAAGTCTCTTTCTGTCCTATCCTCATTTTATAAACCCCTGACCTCACCATGGCTATTATTTGAAGAGAAAAAGAGGAGAGAAAAAAGTGAAATTCAATCGGGTGGGCTTCAAAATTTTTAGCAAGGGGTTCTCTGCCTGGTTGCTGGGTGGACGTGGCCATAGTGGGCATGGCCTAGTCGGCCTCCTGCAACATGGTGGGGTGGGGTCATTTTTGCCCTCCCTGGCTTCTGGAGGCTTTTCTCGAGCCTCCGGGAGGGTGAAAACAACTTCCCCAGGCTCCGGAGGCCCTCTGGAGGCCAAAAACGGCCCGTTTCTGGCCTTTCCGAACTTCCAGTAGGTCTGTTTTTCGCCCTCCCTGAGCCTCTGCGCGCCCTGCACTTACCTGCATCCAAAATGGGCCGCATGGAGACTCCTGGGAGGGGAGGGGTGGGTGGGGCCAGCCAGGAGTGGGATTCGGGGGTTCTCCAAACTGCACAGAATCTTAGCTTAGAGGTTCTCCTGAACCCCTGCAAACCCCCAACAACCCACCCCTGAATTCAATCCATCTTATATTAATTTAGCATCCATTGAGTTGTTTAAAGGTTCAGCAGATATTTATACCATGAATGCTAGCAGTCATATTTACAATGGTGCTTTCATTTTAGAAGCAATCTTCAAGCTCGGAAAAATTATTGTATGTGTTGTGTGCCTGTGATGCAGAACAGCGATGCCTCTGGGTGAATGCTTGGCGACCTTACCCGAAAGTGCTTTTTCAGCAAGCTTTTACCTGTTTTTCCAAATTCTTTCATAAACCATTGGCCTTATAGCCCACTTAAGGTCAAAAGAGAGTTGTTTAAGCATTTAAAGCAAGCTTCTACCAATGAACTGCACGCTATTTTCTGAACAGAAGCATAAACTTTTAGCCATCTTGGACAAAAGTGGGGTAGTGAATATTGAAAAGCATACATCGGTGAAACATTTATGCAATGTTCTTGACAAAATCTGGGAATCATAATGGGAGCCCTGTGGCTAATTTTTAGGCAGTCTCCTCATTGTTAGATATGTCCTTTTGATAATAGTAAAAATATGCTGCTTTATATTGTGCATTTAGAGGGAACAGTAATGAACAAAATTTTCTCCAAGTTTCCTTTACAAATGAAAAAGAGTTTATGACTTATGAAGGAAGACTTTATCATGACAATATCAAAGAGGGGTAGTTTTGGGGAACAGAGATCCCACACATCACCAGCCAAAATATATAGACCTGTCTAAATATTTAACAAGTAGGTTCTTGTACAAGGACACAAGCACTGTTTCATTGCAGACACTGTCAGTGCATTCACCGTTTTATCCAGTTTTTGCCTATAATTTTCATGCACAAAACAGAAATGTAGATTCATTATTTTTGCAGCTGAATATGTTTCTAAAAAGAACTATGTCAGCTGTAGAGTACTAAATATTACTTAATTAATGTGAGGAATTTTCATTTTATTGCAGGCTTGTTCAAAGTTCTCTGGAAACATATAGATGAGATTGGGTTTGTCTGCTCTCAAACACTTCAGTTCCAGTGGTTGAGAGAACGTGAAAGACACCATCCTGGTCCAGCCATCTTTTAGTTCATTAGATACCTAATTATGCTACATTTTTACATCATGTCTGCTCTCATGCAGTGGATTGTAGTGTCAAAAAGCTATGAACAGAATTTCATACTTTTCAGACACTGCTATACAATCTGAAATCAGATGACAGGCTGAAATGTTTAGGGCATCAAGCTCTTTAGATATAATTGGCTGCATACCACATCTAACATTTGACTGAAGGTATATTTTACCATTGGACCTGATTTTATGTTTAACAGCACTGAAACAGCTTTAGTATGCTTTTTATTTCACCACTTGTTAGTGGAGAAGAAACTGAAAATTATCACTGACGAAGTAATATCAAAGAAATACGTTGACGTAGAAAACCAATACATAAATAAACAAGACAACCTATTTTCCAAAGCATCTGAAGGAGAACAAGATAGAATGGATAGAAACTAACCAAGGAGAGAATCAGTTCTTACAAACACCCAACTGGACATTCCAGATCATTCATGAAGGTTTGTGTTTCAGTACGTGAAATCTGGTTACCATACTTTTCACAAAATTTCTGTCAGAAAAAAGTTCTAATGGCTGGAATCCCAACATAACTGTGCCAGTGAAATTAGCTTTTGGAATGTCATTCAAACTATATGAAGAATAGTTCAATGTTAATGTTAAAAATATAATACAACAGAGGGCAGTACATGTCCATTTTATTTTATATTGTGCCAGCCTTTAAGTACAAGAGGAAGAATGTGTTGCATTTGAAACTGTGCAACTGGAAGTAATTCCATGAATGACAATAAGAAAACAACAACACCTTTTTCCTATTCTGTATTCATGCAAATTTTTGAGGTCAACTAGTTCAACTTCTTCTCCACACCTATCCATTACCACAGAATTCCTGACCCAATGCCCACCCAGCTGAACACCTCAACCAGGGGAATCCCATCCCTTCCCAAGACCGTCTGTTCTGTAACTAAACACTTTCTGCCATTAGAACATTTTTCTGTTGACTAATCAAAATCCACTGCCTTGTAATTGAAATTCATTGTTTCCTGTCCTGTTTTCTGGAACAGCTTTGAATAGTTCTTGTACAGTCTTATAAGTGAGAGCCCTTCAGATACTTTAAGGCAAATATCATATATAGTTGTACTCTTCTCTTCTCCAGTCTAAACATACTTCCAATCTTTACGTTTTTCCTTCCAGACCACTTACAATCTTGCTTGGGTTTTTTAAAATCATCATCTTGCTTGTCAAGGGAGAATACAATGATAGGATATAGGATAGGATAGGATAGAACCATGGTGGTGCAGTAGTTAGAATGCTGTATTGCAGGCTAATTCTGCTAACTGCTGACTGCCAGCAGTTTGGCAGTTCGAGTCTCACTGGCTCAAGATTGACTTAGCCTTCCATCCTTCCGAAGTCGGTAAAATGAGGAGCCAGATTGTTGGGGGCCATATGCTGACTCTGTAAACCACTTAGAGAGGGCTGGAAAGCACTGTGAATATATGTATGTAAGTCTAAGTGCTATTGCTAAGCAGGATAGGATAGGATAGGATAGGATAGGATAGGATAGGATAGGATAGGATAGGATAGGATAGGATACTTTATTGTGTGTGATTTAGATACCCAAGGAATTTGTGTCTGTGCAATAGCTCTCTGTGTAGCTACAAAGCAGCAGAATCTCCTCCTCCTCCTCCTCCTCCTCCTCCTCCTCCTCCTCCTCCTCCTCCTCCTCCTCCTCCTCCTCCTTCTACTCCTCATGCAGGAACTGGGTATGTCTAGTTTAATGAAAAGAAGGACTAGGGGAGACATGATAGTATTGTTCCAATATCTAAGGGGCTGCCACAAAGAAGGCGGGAAGTCAAGCTATTCTCCAAAGCACCTGAGGGTAGGACAAGAAGCAGTGGGTGGAAACTAATCAAGGAGAGAAGCAACTTAGAAATAAGGAGGAATTTCCTGACAGTTAGAACAATTAACAAGTGAAAAATCTTGCCTCCAGAAGTTGTGAATGCTCCAACACTGGAAGTTTTTAAAGAAGATGTTGGATAACAATTTGTCTGAAGTGGTTTAGGGTTTCCTGTCTAAGCAGGGTGTTGGACTAGAAGACCTCCAAGATCCCTTCCAACTCTGTTAATCTATTCAATTCAATTCTATTCTATTCTATTCTATTTTCTATTCTATTTTCTATTCTATTTTCTATTCTATTTTCTATTCTATTCTATTTTCTATTCTATTCATCATCACACAAATAAGGGGAGGAGTAAAGAAGATAATAATAAGGATACGTAATCATACTACAGTCATACTACATGTGTAAATACACACGATGTTAGTACTATGAAAATTAGATGTTCAGCAGTAAAAACTCTCTCTGTGTCTATTAGTTTTGGCACACAGTGCCCTGTAGCTCTGTCCCAAGGGAAGGAATTGAAACAATTTATGTCCCGGGTGTGAGGGTCTTTAGGTATCTTCTCAGCCCTTCTTCTGACCCGCACAATATGCAGGTCTTCTATGGAAGGCAGACTGGTTGCAATTGTTCTTTCCGCAGTTTTAAGTATCGGTTGAAGTCTGTACCTGTTCTGTTTGATTGCTGTACCAAACCAGACAGTTATAGAAGTACAAATTACAGACTCAATAATTCCTCTGTCAAACTCTGTCAACAGCTCCTGGGGAAGTCTGAATTTCCTGAGTTGATGCAGGAAGAGCATTCATTGTTGTGTCTTTTTAATGATGTTTCTAATATGAAGTGTCCGTTTCAAGTTCAGCAACCCAAAATTGTGGAGGACTCTACTGATGATACTGTGCTATCGAATAGAGTATGAGGTGATAGAATAGAAGAGCTCCTCCTAAAACCCACTCTCATCTCTACACTTTTAAGCATGTTCGGATCCAGATTGTTCAGGCTGAATCACAGAGTCAGTTGTTCATCCTGAGTTAAAAGAGCTATTTCTCCATTTTGGAACACTTGATTAGTTTAGCAAAGGGAGGTTAAAATTTTGCATAGGATTACTTGAACACAGCAATAGCATTGGCAGCAAAATTTTGTGTCCTGCTGGATAAACATCAGCTACTTACAGCTGCTGTTTCTACAGTTCTTTTACTTGTTTTGTTTTTAAACTTAATGTAACAGATATATTGAAAGCTGCTCAGAGTGTTTTTGGAGTTGTTGGCTTAACAAATCAAATCGGAGGATGGACTATTAATGTATGATAGTCATGTTGAGTTACTTATAAAATAATAAAAGTGGGATAAAAATCCCTTAATAATAAAATTTAAATTAATAAATTAAAGGGATTTTTTTGCTTCCTTTCTATGTCTTCTCTCAACGCTGTTTTCAGGTTTGGCAGAAAAAAGCACCTTTAGATAAAAATTACAAATGTAATGAATAGGGAATAACAAAATGTTTAAGAAAAAGAAGAGTTAACCTCTGAGATTTAATTCGGATCAGGATTTCCATTATTATTTCTTCCTGAAAGAAATCTGGCAAGCACTAAGCATATTTCAAAAACACTTAAAATGAGGTTTACTTCTAAATCAGTTGAACAATTCTTTGTGTAGCTTTCCATCACAGATTTGGGTTGGATGATGGGTAGGGAGAGGACAAAGTCATCACAGTATCTTATTTTCTAGCATTTATTGCCTGCAAATTGCCAAATCAATTATGTTTTTGTTGGGAAATGGGAGAGAACATCTCAGACACTTTTACAAGTACAGTTTTTACGATAGTGTAGAACATGGTGCCTGATTCCTGTGGGTAAATATCAACTGAACTCATTTCAGAATTAGATGCTACAACTTTTCATTATGAGAAGAAAAGCTGTGGATCGATGAGACCAAAGTGAAATGTTGAGAATGGAAAAAAAATCAAGAGAAGAGCATTTCAAACATAACATCTAGTACATAAAAACCTGAGGGCTAGAGCTTCATTCCCTTGATTGATGTCCTGCTGGTTTCCTTGCTAGTGAAAGATGTAGCATCACATACAAGATTTATGTGGTTAGGGGAGAAGTTATTTACTCCATGAATAAGTACACCTTTTAAAGTAGCCATATAATGAGAGAGTCAGGAATGAAAACATGAATCGTAAGGAAAAAGGCAAGAAATCAGGAAAAGGTATGGATTATTTGCATCTCTACCTACCTAATAGCCTACCTGATTCCAGAGACTCCAGAGTCCAGACAGCTGACATAAAATATCAAACATAAATTTAAAAAATATGTATAATTGACAATAATCTCAGAATCCCCCAAGCCTTCACACCTCCAACGCCTCACACCCAACAATGCCCCCCCCCCACTTTCCTAAATTCTAAAACTATTGAGGTCTTCTGGACTTCTGGAGGATAGTGTAGAATAGTGATGGCGAACCTTTTTTGTGTGTGTGCGCACTACGGAGTGCTAAAAACAGCCCAACGGCAAACCGGAAGTGCGTTTTTCCAAACTTCCGGTTTGCCTGTTTTGCCATTTTTTGCATTCCGGGGCTTCAGGAAGCTTCCCTGAACCCTCCGGAGTGCGAAAAACAGCCCAACGGCAAACCAGAATTATGTTTTTCCAAACTTACAGTTTGCCTGTGGAGCTGACATAGGGCAACGCCTCGCGTGCCCTCCGATATGGCTCCGAGAGCCACCTGTGGCACGCGTGCCATAGGTTCGCCATCACTGGTGTAGAATGTTCTGGGTTGGGACAGATTTCAAGCCCCCATCCCTCTGATTTCCCTGAGGAAGCATACCTAAAATATTACTTCCCACAGTGATTGCAAAGGGTGAGCAGACTTTGTCTGGAGAAGTTGGTCCCATTGGTAACATAGAATCATGCCATTTATAGATCAAAATCAACACTTTGAATTAAATTTGAAGACATGTTGACACTCAATACAGTACCCAGAATATAAGTTTAACCCTGCTCAAATGGCTTTCATTTCTTAGCAAGTGAGATGTCCAATTTTGCACCAACAGTTCTGGGTAGTTTTCAAAGGGAGGTTGTGTTAAAGTATTTCAATCTTGACATAATGAGGACTTGAGTGATGGTTGCCAGGGCCTCCTCTTCCAAAAAAAAGTTGCAACTAGCACAACTGGAAGTTGGCAAAGGTTGCAAATGGAATATGAGAATGCAGTAAAAGTTATGTATCCAAGAGAAACCCCAAATGTAGTGTTGTTATTTCAAGGGACAAACGGGCTGTCAGCAAACCTGGTGATTTCTGGGCAAAGAGCAGTTTCATTTTGCTGGGATTCAGTTTCAGTTCTATAAATTTCATTCTATCTAGTCTCTTACTGCCTCTAGACACCAGATAAAAGCATCCATTGCATTTCTGTCTGACTGGGGATGATATATGTACAACTCACCCCAAATTGATGAATGACCTTACTTGGTGATTCTATGTGGCTGTGAAAAAAAACATGGAGGAAAAACTGATTACTGTGGCACCCCATCCAGGGTTGGCAGAATACGCCAAGTAGAATCAACCACTTTGATAAGAACTCCTGCAAAACACCTGCAAAATAGTTTCCCACCATCCCCAACCTTCAGTTCAAAAGAATGTTGTAGACAATGTTATCAAACATTACTGAGATATGCAATCCAGGGCCAGACGCACCAGAGTGCCAACTGCAATTTCAGCTCAATGACAAGGTCTGAATCCTAACTGAAAGGGATCTAGATAATCAGCTTTTTCCCAGGCTATTTTGAAGCTACCAAACTATTTCAGAACCTTGTCCAAAAAGGTAGAAGTTATCAGTTGGTCAGACTGAGAAATTGGTATTTTTAGGATACCACAGCTTTCTTTGAGGTAAGAAATATAATTCCTTTGATTAAGAAATCTCTAAACGAACTCATTGATGCTATGAAAGATGAGGGAGGAAATGAAAAGGAATTTATGCCAGGCTTTTCTGGAAATAGAGTAACTAGATATTCAATTTTGTATTCTGGAAAAAAGTGATTCAAACAACTCAGATGTGAATTCACTCATAAATGAGAGCAGGAATTTTACATATTCAGTTTCTAAGAGCCTGTTCCTAACCTCTTATTTCCTAACATTATACCACATTAATTAAATTATCTGTGAATATTGCTTTCCTGTTCATGCTCTGCTATTAGCAGTTAGTGACAGAAACTTTTACTATCTCTCAAATACAGTTGCACACACCCGCTCCATCTGGCTGCTGAAAGAATCAGTGGGGCATGAGTTCAACTCACAGGTGGCAGAGTTTATGCTACCCCAAAACATATACAGAAAATTAAAGGAATCTCAGACAACCTTGCAAAAGTTTGCCCAGTTCCTACTGACATAGAATCTAAATCAAAAAATATAGATGCAATTTTAAACATATTATCATACGATGGCTATGAGATGGCAAAGAGCTACCAAAACAGAATCTTTTTCTCCATATGCAGAAGCAAGCCTTTCAGATGAATAAGATTTTGTTTATAATCTGTTAAATAGTTTTAGTGTCTGGCTCTGATTTTCCTCCAGTGAAATCAATTCAGTGTCAAAATGCTGCAGAAATTCTTATTAGAATTTATTAGAATTTCTTTTTACATTGTAGAGCCCTGAATACATTTCTTGTCTTCAAATTAGGAAAGCTAAAGGATTAGGAGTTTTCCATTTAAAAAAAATCTAAAATTTGCTCAGCAGAATTTTATAGTTGCTGCCATAGCTTTCCATTTCTTTATATTGTCCCAAAGGTGTTTTTTCCCCCAAGAAGCAACTGGACTTTCTTGTTTTGCTTTGAAGACATTTCACTTCTCATCCAAGAAGCTTCTTCAGCTCTGACTGGATAGTGGGGAATGGAAGGATTTATATCCCTTGTAGACAGCTGGTCATTTGCAGTCTTTTAGAGTATCATTGAAGCCACTTGGAGGTTTATCTGGATCCTCAGATCACCTGTGTAGTGCAAATGGGTGTGGAGCCTTCTTGGAACTGCTGAAAGGATTGTGTTGTAGACTGGAGATAGATGATGTCATATCCCCCCCTTCTGTTGAGAGAGGGCTGTTCATTTTTGACATAGATGGCCTCTTTGACCCCCCCTTTCAAACCAGCAGTCCTCTCTGTCCAAAATATGGACTTTGCTGTCTTCAAAAGAGTGGCCTTTGTATTTAAAGGAAGCGGAATACAACATCATATTTTCATTTTTCCCAAAGTCTCAACATCTTTTTTGTAACATGGTGACCAAAACTGGATGCACTATTCCAGGTGTGGCCTTACTAAGGCTTTATAAAATGGTACTAATACTTCACATCATTTTGATTCTATGCCTCTGTTTATACAACCAAGGATTGTATTAGATTTTTTGGCTGCTACCACACTGCTGGCTCATATTTAAGAGATCATCCACTAGGAGTCCAGGGTCCCTCTCACAGCTACTATTTTTGAGCCAGGTTTCACCTAATCTATACTTTGGTTTTTCCTGCCTAAGTCTAAAACTTTGCTTTTCTCAACATTAAATTTCAAGTTGTTGGATAGAGCCTATTGTTCAAGTCTATCAAGATCTTTTTGGATCCTAATCTTGTCTTCTGGGATGTTGGCTATTCCTGTCAGTTTAGCATCATCTAAAAATTTATATTCTCTCATCTAAGTCGTTTATGAAGATATTGAAGAGTACTGGGCCTAAGACGGAGCCGTGTGGTACCCCACTGTTTACTTCCCTCCATGTGGATGTGGTACCATTAAGGACTACTCGTTGACTATGGTTTGTCAGCCAGTGACAAATCCATCGGATGGTGATGCTGTCTATCCCACATTTTTCTAGCTTATCAAGAAGTAGGTCGTGGTTTACTTTGTCAAATGCCTTGCTGAAGTCTAAGTATACTAGGTCAACAGCATTTTGATGGTCTGCTAATTTAGTCACTTTGTCAAAGAATGAAATAAGGTTGGTTTGGCATGATCTGTTTTTAACAAACCCACGCTGGCTTTTAGTTATAACTGTATTTGTTTCTAGATGTTTGTGATCTGTTTTTTTAAATTATCTTTTCCAGTATCTTCCTAGGTATTGATGTTAGGCTTATTGGACTGTAGTTTCCTGGGTCTCCCCCACCCTCCTTTTTTTAAAGATGGAAACCACATCAGCTCTTTGCCAATCCTCATGTAATTCCCTGGTGTTCCATGATTTTTGAAAGATATGGTACAATAGTTCTGCAATTACATGGCAAGAAAGGTCACCAGTATCATCTTCCATTAGTCATATATTTTATTTATGAATTTACTTAGTCAGGCTCATCAATAAAAGATTATAGAAGAGTAATTGTTACTCATTCATAGAAACAATAATTTTAATTGCTTTGTTTACAGAGTTCAAGTGAATGTGCAGAACTTTGCAGTGGCTATGAGGAACTACAACATTTTGCATACTTTAGTTCTAAAAATTCTTTCAGCTGAGCTGGAATTTAAAAAATGTGGAACTCATGAAATAATAAAGAAATCTTGAGTTACCCTGCCAACCTTTAACTGAAAGTCACTTTATATAGACATAAAGCTACTACCTGTATGCCTGCTTTTAAGTAGTGCTTATGATAAAATGTGTATGATGGTTGCTAAGCAGAGTGAGGTAGAGTGGAAAAACACACATAAGCTTTTAAAGAAAAGTAGGTCAAGACTTTTATCTTAGTCATACTACTAATATAAATATACCATAAGGTATAATTATAAAAAACATCCCCTTAAGTCTAGAACTGGATCCTCTTCCAGTTATGAGACTTATAAAAATATATTTTGTTTCTTATACTTTCATTAATCTTCTATTTTTCCATATCACAAACATGGCAGAATGGAATTTTTAGGGAATAATACAGAATAAAATCATGTGGGGTGACATCCTAGGAAGAATGTGAAAGATTGATTAATTGGTTATGTGCTATCAAATCATTTTTGCTCCTAGCAACCACATACCGTATTTTTCGGAGTATAAAATGCACCTTTTTACCCCCCAAAAGAGGGTGAAAACTTGGGTGCGTCTTATACACCGAATGTAGACCCCCCACCCCCACCCTTTGGCCTCTGTCTTCCAGCAATTTACCTGCTTGCAGCAAAGAGGGAAGAGGGAGTCATTAAAAGCTGCGGTGGTGAGACCCCTCCTGAAGAAGCCTTCCCTGGATCCAGCTGACTTGAAGAACTATCGTCCGGTCTCCAACTTGCCTTTTTTAGGGAAAGTTGTGGAGAAGGTGGTGGCCACTCAGCTTCTGCGGCTTCTGGATGAAACAGATCATCTAGATTCCTATCAGTCGGGTTTCAGGCGCGGCTACAGTACAGAAACTGCCTTGGTCGCTCTGATGGATGATCTCTGACGGGCCCAGGATGGGGGAAATTCCTCCATCCTGGTGCTACTTGACCTCTCAGCGGCTTTCGATACCATCGACCATGGTATCCTTCTGCATCGTCTCGGCGAGTTGGGAGTGGGAGGCACCGTTTTGCAGTGGTTCTCCTCTTATCTCGCCGATAGGATGCAGTCGGTGTTGGCAGGAGGGCAGAGATCCACCCCTAGGCCCCTGTTATGTGGGGTGCCTCAGGGGTCGGTTCTCTCGCCCATCCTGTTTAACATTTACATGAAACCGCTGGGGGAGATGGGGTGTGTTTCCACCAGTACGCTGATGACACCCAGCTGTACATCACCACCCCGTCTGACTTCAGTGTGGCAGCCGATGTAATGTGCCGATGCCTGGACGACGTTAGGATCTGGATGGGGAGGAACAGACTCAGACTCAACCCCGACAAGACTGAGTGGCTTTGGATATTGCCTCCTAAGGATTATGACAACTATCCCTCCTTGGTCCTCGAGGGAGCGAAACTGACTCCCTCGGATCAGGTCCGCAACTTGGGGGTCCTCCTAGACCCACAGCTAAAATTGGAACACCATCTCACTGCTGTGGCTAGGGGGGCCTTTGCACAGGTTCGCCTGGTGCACCAGTTGCGGCCATACTTGGAGAAGGAGGCTCTACTCACGGTCACTCATGCCCTTGTCACCTCCCGTTTGGACTACTGCAACGCGCTCTACATGGGGCTACCCTTGAAGAGTATCCGGAGACTTCAGTTGGTGCAAAATGCGGCTGCGCGTGCTGTGGTGGGTGTGCCAAGGTACACCCACGTGACACCTATACTCCGCCAGCTGCATTGGTTGCCGGGTCCAATTCAAGGTGTTGATCATCATCTTTAAAGCCCTTCATGGCTTAGGACCAGGTTATCTCCGGGACCGCATTCTGCCTCATACTTCCCTCCGACCGGTTAGGGCCCACAGAGTTGGCCTCCTCCAGCTCCCGTCAGCCAAGCAATGCCGGCTGGCGGGTCCTAGGGGGAGAGCCTTCTCTGTGGCCGGCCCTGCGCTCTGGAACCAACTTCCTCCAGAGACCCGAACCATCCCCACCCTGCTGGCCTTCCGAAAAGCCGTTAAGACATGGCTCTTCCTGCAGGCAGGGGGTAGAGCTTAACTCCATCTGCACTCTCCCCCGGGTATGTCTGGTGGTCAAATGGTTTTTTCTATATTGTAACTTTTAATTTTTATATTTTGATTTTAATTGCATTTATTGGTTTTCTTGTATTTTTCCTGTGTTGTAAGCCGCCCTGAGTCCCTCGGGAGTGGGGCGGCATATAAGAAACCATAAATAAATAAATAAATAAATAAATAAAGAGCCTGTAAAGCCAAGCAAGTCAGTAGCAGTTTCCCGACGAACAGCTGATTAGGTTTGCCACATGGGAAAATGAAAGTGAAACTAATTGCAAAGAGGCAAATAGCTGGGACAGACAGGCAGGTTTTTATTTTTGCTGAACTGGCTGCAAAGGGGTAAGTGAATAACTATAAATGTCTGTAGAATGTTCAAATTATTAGACTTATTTTTTAAAGACTGCTTTATTATTGTTCTAGAGCCAGGGGTCTCCAACCTTGACAACTTTAAGACTTGTGGACTTCAACTCCCAGAATTCAACAGCCAGCTTTGTTAGCTTTGCTGGCTGTGGAATTCTGGGAGTTGAAGTCCACAAGTCTTAAAGTTGCCAAGGTTGGAGATCTCTGTAAATCTAGACAACTTAACAAAATAAAGAAGCTTTTTAAAATAAATGCTTGCTCTGAAGAGGCCCAGTGCTATTGTATCTTCTTTTAAATAATAGAGAATAATGTATACTTCCAGAAATTTTAATTAATTTTAACAGCTCTGTACAAGTATAGTATGAAATGTAACAGTGTCCTGTTTAGTATTAGAGTTAAATCCTGACTTACCTTGGAGTAGATCTATTTAAATAATTGGGAGGAGTTAGTGTGACTACATTTAAGAAAACTTTCTGGCATAATGTACATTTCTCCAATTCTTTGCTATTTCTATGGGTCAAGCACACATGCACAGAAATACACAGCAAACAGTGTATATCATCTGTGCTGTTTGCTGTTTGCTGTTTGGCAAATTGCTTGGAGGCAGAGGCCTTTTTTCCTTGTTTTCCTCCCCCAAAACTAAGGTGCGTCTTATACTTCGGTGTGTCTTATACTCCGAAAAATACGGTAAATTTTCTCCATGACAATCTATCCTTAATATGTTCTTTCAAATCTCTCAATGCTGCACTCATTGCCACCATAACTGAATCCATCCACATTGCTCTTGCTTGTCCTTTTTATTCTTTTTTTCCATCTTTCCAAGAAATAGAGCTTTTTCCAGAAAGTGGGCCATATAGTGTCCAAAATAGGATAATTTTAGCCTGATCATTTATGCCTTGAGTGAGAATTTTGGGTTGGCCTGTTTGATTATCTATCACTTTCTTTTCTTGGCTGTCCATGTAATTCTCATGAAGTCTTCTCCAACATCGAGTTCAAAGGCATCAATACTTTTTCCTATTTTGCTTCTTTGAAGTACAACTCTTGCTTCCACAGAGTGTCACAGGAATAGCATGGTTTGCACAATTCTAATCTTTGTAGGTGTAAATGATAGAGGATTGTCTACATGTAAGTAGGTGGAGAAGGATGACCAGCAAAAACTCCCTTTATGCAATCACTCAGATCCAAAAATGAAAATGTGCTTCAAAGAAGACCTGGGTCCACTCCCTGTTCCTGTTGGTGCCTCCTCAAATTAATCTTAGAGATGAAATCTATATTACATGTGGGTCAGTTGCATATCCTTGCCCATGTAAAAAAATCTGGTTATGCAACCCCTGCCTCCCCTCCTTTCTGCTAGGGAGGAAAAGGCTTTGTCTTTGAGCACTACAGGCAAAATTCTAGAAGAGAAGGAGGAGAAGCCGGAAACTGAGCATAGCTCGAGAAGAAAGTAATATTGCTCTCCTCTCCCTGATTTAAGGTTTTAATCATAAAAAACCTGGAAAAATCTGGTGAAGCAAGCTAGCAAATATAAGTATGGCAGAATAAGATGTCCTTATTGGGAAGAATTCCAAACCATCTCAAGATTATTTTTTGCATCTTTGCCAAAATCATACAACCTGTCAAACAGATGCTAAGAAGCCTGATACCTAATTAGGACAACTGGGAACAGGCACATCTCCCTTTTGATGAAAGTATATAAAGTGGCCAGATCACATAGGCAAAGGAATGGTTGGGGTTGTAGTTGTGCTATGTGGAGGTGAATCCAGTTCCAGATGGAGGAGGAAATTCCAGATGAGGTCTGAGAGGTGCAAGCAAGATTAGAAAGAGAGGTCTACAGAAAGGACCAGCAGATGATAAAAAAAGAGGAAAGGACTAATTGGAAATTAGTGAAGAAAATTTTACTAAGTTGCAGGGAAGTGAAACTGCTGAAGCTGTCCAATGGACTGAGCATATCAAGACTGTGTTAGAGGAGAACTGTATGAATCAGGGAATGAAGGAGCAGTTAAGAAACTACAAAAAAGTTATGAAGGCTTGAATAGAACTTATTGATCCTTTTTGCATACCAACCTGGAAATGAACTGTGAGCAACTCAGCAATAATTCATGCAAGTTTTCTAATTACATCTGATCAATGCTATGGTACAGACATCTCTAGGAAGACTTTTCTATAGTGTTGACTCTGTTTGAGAATTGAAGAAATGCATCTCAAAAATTATAGAAATGCTAAATTAATTCAAAGTGTATTTTGGTATCAGTCAACGTTTTATTTTAAAATGTGAATTCTTCCTAAGTCCTTATTGTTAGGTAAAAATATATGTTATTCTCCCTGGTGTAAAATATGCTATGAACTGTCACCCCGTACCCCTCTCTCCCTGGTTATATTAAGTAGAATTATTTTCATAATTGTATATGCCTGAATTTTTCTGTGATTTTTTTCTTTTTAAATGAGATTGCAAACTGATTTAGGAAGGAAAACAAATTGAATCTAAGACTAGAAAATTAATCAGTGGCTACACTGGCTGGAACCTAACAGTTATTCTATTCAATACCTCTGGAGGATACTACATTGCCAATTTGTGCCTGAGAAAAATGGAGTTTATTTGCATATTCTAATGTGATATCCAAACATTTTCTGACAGCCTATACAATGCACTGTCAACGGCAAGAGTCTCCTGTTTGTTTTGTGGCTCAAAATGGTAGGGAAAGTAACAGCAATTATAGTGTTGTTGTCTTGTAGCAATCAAGTAGAAAGGTTTTATTTAATCAACCACTTCACTGACCAGAGGTATAATCCAAACATGATAATAGCTTAATGACACAACTGGCAATACCCTTATTGTTCCAAATGGATTGTTTGCCTCATTACATATACACATTGATCTTGGCTATTTGAAAGTGTTTGTCTTTGGATTTGAACACATTAATCAATGGTCAATTAACAGCAGAATCAAGGAGAGGATATAGGAAAACATATCTACTTTGAAAGATAAAATTAGAATTAGCGAACAGATAAATCTTAATCAAAGATCTGGTCAGAAAAAACAAGATTGTTCACAAAACATTTCTGATTCTAAGAATTTGTAATTTTTCTATTTCTCTCTCATGGGTCATTGATGTTTGTCTCAAACAAGTGAAAGATTTTAGCAGCAGACTTTCCGCTGAAGAAATATTGTTTGCCATAGTAACCTTATATATACAGATTTTTTTTTAAAAAAATTGCAGTTAAAGATAATAGTCTTTACCTCTGATATAATCTTTTTCATCTCCTCAGAACCTCTTTTCATTTTTCCCTGGTGAAAATGAACATAACAAACAAGGATCAGAATCAGAATTGCTGGTAATCCTGCTGTCAGGCCGAAGCCATTTTATTTGGGATCTTAGGTCTGCCACACTTTATGCTATTCTACTATGCATTTTCTATTGTGGGAAAATGGGAGGGGGGATTGTATGAGGTTGTTAGTATGTAGCCATAACAAATTATTTCTAGAAAGCCAAGGTCATCGCTTGTCTCTGCGCCTCTGCACCTGCACGGAAGGAGATGGGTGGATTCTGCCAGCATGGCAATAGAAGTTTGGACAACATGATGGACTTGTGGGTGTGGGGGAAAGGACTTGAACTTTTAACTGGGCAGTGAAATCCGGGAAACTTCAGATTCGGGTTTCACCCAGATGTGCCAACATGGCTCTATTAATAAATTGAAACTTTGAGGAATACTTTGCCATGGACTCTGATTTAATTTTGGATGCTATTTGGAACCCTGACATTTGCTGCCTCCCATTTTTTTTTAAATAATGGAAGATAAGATTTAACATGGTGCCATACAGGTAGTCCTCAACTTATGACCACAATTGGGACCAAAATCTCTGTTGCTAAACAAGGTGATGGTTAAGTGACTCATGTCCCATTTTATAACCTCTTTTTGCCAGTTATTAAGTGAATCACTGGTAGTAGTTGAGTCAATCATGCAGTCATTAATTGAATCCGTCTCTGCTCTCCCCTGTTGATTTTACTTGTCAGAAGCCAGCTGGGAAGGCTGACCCCAAGTTGTTGCAATCAGCATAACAATATGCTGGTTGCCAAGCACGTGAATTTTGATCATGTGACCTTGGGACTGGTGATGGTTGTTAAATGTGAGGTCTGGTTGTAAGTCATTTTTTCAGCAATGTTGTAGCTTTGAACGGTCACTAAATGAATGATGGTAAGTTGAGAGCTACCTGTATTCCAAGAGTAGGAATATCTTTTTATTATTTTATATGGTTTTCATATGCTTTGGGGTCTGCCAGACCATCCACATGTCCCCGCATCATGGGTGAAATGCTCCTGGTTCGGGCGAGCCGGTCGGTCGTCGTAGAGCTGATAGAGTCGATAGCTATCTCAGTGCGAGGCTTCCTCCACCCGCTCCCCCCACCCGCCTGGATGCTGCCATTTGGGTTCTTTTACCCTATGTGCATGCGCAGAATGCTTTGCGCGTGTGCAGAGGGTAAAAGAACCCAAATGGCGGCGTCCAGGCGGGTGCGGGAAGCGGGTGGGGGAAGCCTCGCACTGCGATCGCTATCGGCTCTATCAGCTCTACGACGACTGACTGGCCCGCCCGAACCGGGAGCATTTCACCCCTGCCCTGCATCCTTCACACCTGCAACCTACCTTGCTAGTGAATTATATATAAATAGAAAATGGATTATGTGAGGTTCCAAAGAGGAACATTTTTTCAACCTACAGAATAATAGAGTTGGAAGAGACATTGGAGTTCTTATAGTCCAACTCCCTGCTCAAGCTGGAAACCCTATACCATTTTAGACAAATGGTTGTCCAATCTCTTCTTGAAAACCTCCAGTGATGAAGCACCCATAACTTCTGAAGGAATGTCATTCCACTGATTAATTGTTCTCACTGTCAGGGAATTTATCTTAGTTCTAGGTTGGTTCCCTCCTTGATTAGTTTTCATCCTTTGCTTCTTGTTCTGCCTTCAGGGACTTTGGAAAAGAGGTTGACTCCCCACTTCTTTGTGGCAGTTCCTTTGATATTAGAACAGTGCTACCCTGATATGAGAGGCTGCTGAGAGCCAGGATTGTTTCTATTTAACTTTTCTGCAATAGGAACCTTGGCGACTAATTGCAAGAATTCCATGCTAGCTAAATTATCCTGCTTCGTCAATGAAAAGTCCACTAGATTTTCTAGTCTAAAACCTTCAGATAGCCTAGCAGTGAGCACAGGCAGTGCCTGGGGCTTGATGGATTTTGAGATCTTAATTGGTGCAGACAGGCCTGGCCAGCCAATTGTACAATAACTTTCTTTACTCTCTCCTTGATATGAGGGCATATAGAATATTGCATGAACATCAGGAATATGTCCATTTGAAGACAATGTAGCCATTGTTGGGAAAGGGAAAAAGCAGTGTTACCTGTTTAACTTACTTAATAGAGAAACTCTTACGATGGCATTTTTTAAAAAAATAGGAATAGCACAAGTGGGTTAGCTTCTCCAGATTGGAGAAACTTGCCTGCAATGCTCATTTTGGCATATGAATGTTTTGTTTAATCTGGGTAGAAATAATACAGTTTGTTAGTTTTTTTTAACAGGCATTTGGAACTGTCGGATATTTGGAGGATTCTTTGTGCTTTTAGGATATCCCATTAATAATTCCTCCCAACCCCCACATTTGATTTAGCTGGTCATCTCCTTCCTTTCTAATAGGCATATACGAGATGGAGCTTAGATTTCAGAGTCATATTTAAATTTGCTATGGTATATCAGAACATAACTTGTTTCCTATTGCATAGTTCAAAAAGCACAGAAGATATGGAAGAAGTTATCAACAAAGTTTGTTTGGTCTACTGCAGAGGTCTTCAAATTTGGCAACTTTAAGACTTATGGACTTCAACTCCCAGAATTCTCCAGCCAGCATAGCTGGCTGGAGAATTCTGGGAGTTAAAGTCCACAAGTGTTAAAGTTGCCAAGTTGGGGGGGCCCTGGTCTACCGTCACATAAGCTGCAGTGTTTCTTCTGCTCTAAAAAGTGGGAGGGAGAGGAGAAGTTTTCTTTTGCATCACATATGGGTCCCCTTGTACGTCAACATAAGATGAAACTTTTATGTTATATGTAAGTAGAGTAGATGTGTTAATTTAAAGTAAAGATAAAGATGAGTTGATGTGGTTCCAAAATATGATATCATTCCAGGTGGGATCCCCGGTTTCTAATTCCCTGTTTCTAATATTTAAGGACAACAGCCCGTTGCTTCCGTTATACCTAGTTTACAGTGAGAATCTAGTTTGCATGAGTCAGCCCAAAACAGTGGAACAATTTTTCCTCTGCACTTCCTTTCTGTCTCAATCAGTAGCTCTTTTACTGAGAAATCTGAACTCCTCCACTTATAAGGTTTATAAAACAATTGAGACATTTTCTGTCTAATTCTCCATGAGTATGTGGTTGGAGTTTTAAGCAGGATTAGAATGTTGCACGAACACTAATTTCCCCTTTGATCATTTCAATTAGCCAGAGAAGAGAGTTCTGGTAGCAATTACTTTTCAAGGAAATGAGGCAGCTCATTAACTGCCAAGGATTCTTTTTGAATTTATGCTTCATTTTTACTGAAAGAATAAAAATGGTCAGAAAAAAAGTTGATGGATAGGAAAAAAAATCTCACTAAAACAGAGCGATTGTAATATATGTAAGTAATATTTTAAAGAATCCCTTTATGAAAGTTTTCCTTTGCTTATGAGTTCTAGATCAGAAATCTGGGGGTCTCCAAATGTAGGACTACATCTCTGATAATCCCCACAATTTGTAACCCATGGGAATTGGAGTTCAACAGTATATTGGAGAACACAATGTTCTCCCAAAATAGACTATAATGAATCTCAAATTGCTTGAATACTTCTGTGAATTGGTGTAACGTTTGGCAAAATAAGTGATTTGTGGGCTAATGATTTTACTATTCATGCAGTGTTTTAATTTTAATAGACTTTTGATTCTTTCAGTTTTATGTTCCATCCTTTATAATTAATTGTTGTAGTAGGTTAGAATTCATTCTAATATTCTTTTCCAGTCTATAAAATTACAATTTATGAATAAGAACATGTTAAAAAAAACAGCATTCACAATAATATTGACAATGTAAATTCTAGGTAACGATCAGGGGATAGAATAATAAAGTTTGACAATAGCAGTTAAATATGTATCTGTACTATTTCAATCAAAAGGGATATTTTGGAACATAAAACTTAAAAAAAGTTTACAAAGTGGTAACGTTGGATTTAAAGGGGTCTGTCAATTTAATCCTTCTGGGATTAAATCGATCTCTGGATCTCTGGATCAGAGAAAGCAATCTGTGGTCCCAGAACCACATGTAGCCCCAGTTTTCTTTTTAGCTATGGGCTGGCATAAACAATTCTGCTTTCTCACTGTTTAGAGATGGAACAACTTAAAATTGGACCTTAAGATTTATTAAAGCGCAAGATCCCTTCCCCCAAATAATGCCCATTCTGTTATATAAATGATACGATTCCATTCAAATGAATGATTCTATTCATTTACTAATTACCTTATTAGGAAACCCTACACCTACGTTAACTGCAAATCCTGGCCACAAAATATTGCCCATGCCTATTTTAGAGAGGTATTATATACACTTATCACACGAACCACCGCAAGATTCAGGATCATTTAACTTCCAAGCTGTTTTTAAAGCAATCCCATACAGAAATCTTTGTGGTAATCTACATGCATGACTAGTTGTCCTGTGAAATTACCAAGATTGAATGAATCAATCTTAATCACTGTAGGTTCACACATAATTTCTGCAATAGAATTGAAAGTACGATTGCACCTGCAGTGCTACAATAAAAACAACCTACATCCTCAGAAATCATTTTTAAGGGGTGGGGGCAGAATCCATAATATTTTTTGCTTTTGTAGAGCTATGGATGAAATCCATTGTTTTTCAGTTAACAATAAATATAAATTATGTAGCCTTCAACAAAAAGAGACTGCGATATCAGCATATATTAAAAATGTTATCTAGACAGATAATAAATATTAAGCTAACTAGGCCTTTTCACTTAAAAATAACAAATGTCGAAGCCTGTCAACCAGGTACCCAATGAATTATTATACTACTCAATTTTATATTGACAATAGTTTTAAATATTGAGGTAATAAAATATAATCTTACAACCAATTTAGGCAAAAAAAAGTTATGCGTGACCTTACTGCAATCATTATTCTTCAATATTTAAAAATATAATATTCCTCCATTACAATCATTTATCTTGCTTAGAAAGAGTCTTTAATCACTTTTAGTCCTTTAAGAGAGAGGGGAAGAAAGAATAAAAGAAGAATTTAGTTTGGAATAGTGACCTCACAACAGGAAATGTCCCATGACGCTGACATAAACTGTTCTAATTAGAAAACTTCTCTCAAAGTAGGTTTGAAATATCAGGTGAAAACATTTATACTGTCCTGCTAACAATCTGAAAGAATTTTTGACAATTGGAAACTCACACTCTCATGATGACAAAAAAGAAAGAAGGAATAGGAAGAGAGGAGATGAAAATAAAGCATCCTGATATCAGTTCTCAACGTTACTTTTATTTTAGTGACCAGCTGGGATGAAAATCGGTTCTTGTACTCTGCTGGAATGAATGCTGGGTAGGCAGCAGTATGGCAAAGCTCTAAGCAGCTGCTCTCTCAGCAGAGGTAGAAGGCCCCCATTGCTTTCTGCTCCTTCTGCTGCCCAGAGTTGAGACCCCAGGACCCCAGAAATGCTGGTTTTCACAGCTTTCAAATGCATTTCATTTAATGAATTTTGTGAGTAAAATATTTACTACCTCTCCCTTTGGGACCATTTTGAACTTTTCCCTGATGCCGTTCTGCTCGCTAACGACCCATCTTTCCACTTTAAAGTAGTTACATTGATTAGTTCCTTAGCTATGACTGTTTGCTTCTTTCTGTTTTCAAATTAAGCACACATTGTAATATCAGGTTATCATTTGTATTAGCTTAGGCTCAGATATGCACACCAATCTCTCTCTCTCTCTCTCTCTCTCTCTCTCTCTCTCTCTCTCTCTCTCTCTCTCTCTCTCTCTCTCTCTCTCCATGTATGTGTTCTCACACACACACTGTATATACATATGCATATATAGGCATTTAGGGTGTGTCAAATTTTTCAACTTTCAATTTCCAAACATTAGGGGTGCTCAAAAGTTCTGACATGCCTTGGAGATTGTAAAGATATTATGGTTACTTTAATATAATTTACATGGGCTTGGTAAGTAACTACATAAATATTATAACTTTTTAACATTTTGTTTGTTTCATTTTACACTGATGTATGTATGTATGCATGCATGTATGTACCAGGGGTGGGTTGCCTGTTCTTTGCGGTACCGGTGTGCTGCGTGGGCATCGCCATGTTTCAACATGCACGCGCTTGCTACACGTGCGCGCCGCCTCATGCAATTTTGCTTCCTGCGTATGCGCGGAAGCAAAATCTTGCAAGGGGATGCGCACACACGCAATTTCAGCGCTTTTTTGCTTCTGCACATGCGCAGAAGTAAAAAATCACCAAAATCTCACATGCATTTGCATCCCCTCGCAAGATTTTGCTTTTGCGCATGTGCAGGAAGCAAAATCAGCCCAAAAATGCCCAAAAAAAGATGGCGCTGCGCGACAGACCAGAGAAGATGGCACCGGAGCTGTAGAGCGCAAATAGCGCCATCTGCTGGCTGCTACCAGAATGACAGCACCAGTAGGAACCTACCACTGGTATGTACCACATTATCTGAAATCAAATACTTTTTACTTTTTGTTCTGCAATCACATTTCTTGTTTGCCCTGATATTTGCTTTGAGCAAGGAAAGTCGCTTAGTGATGAGGAAAAACCCCAAAACCTTCTTATGGTAATGGAATAGAAGATGACATGGGAAATAAATACCTTAATTTTTGTTTTTCCATCGGTTTCATGCTTTCAGGCATTGTGGCCAAAGGCTACTTCCCAGGTGCTTTCTTTTTTATTTTATGCATCACAGATGAAAAGACAATGAACTGTCAAGTGAAAAAGAGAATAATGAATGAATCAAAAATTGGAGACGACAGGCAGCTTTTGATTTATTGTACGTCTTTTATCTTGATATATTAATATAACAATGCAGCGTGGTTGCTACTTCTCAATTTCAAATGTTTTCCTAATCAACCTCTATAGAAAAAACTACCTCAAGGTCAACAAAAGATGAAAAACAACCAATTCAGAGCAACAATTATCATGTCCCTCTCTGTCTGCTACCCATGACTGGTTATGAGTGGGCAAATGATGACATGGCATATGAATGATAGAAGACAAAGAAGCTTTTATTATGCCTGGACATGACAAACAATAGCAATAGCAGTAGCACTTATATACTGCTCCACAGGGCTTCACAGCACTCTCTGAGTGGTTTACAATATCACCATATTGCCCCCAACAATCTGAGTCCTCATTTTACTGACCTCAGAAGGATATAAGGCTGAGTCAACCTAGAGTCGGTCAGGATCGAACTCCTGGCTATGGACAAAGTTAGCCTGCAATACAGCATTCTAACCACTGTACAACAATGGCTCAAGATCAACCCCAACACTATGTACAACGAAGCTGAGCTTTGAACAATTAAGACAGGCAAGGAAGCAAATTGAGATCTCCTATCATTGCTCTTCTTGTCCAGATCATTTGCTCCATTGTGTCCCAGAAATGCTGCTTTCCAAAGGAGCTTGTGGTGCTCTAGTTGATCTAAGGAGGTCTTGTGAGGTGGTGTGAGATGGCAATAGAGGCTACTTAGACAGACAACCACTGGGGCTGAGAGATTCAATTAAAACTCACCATTCACTCAGCAGCTGGCCCCTGACCCTAAATACCATGTTTCCCCGAAAATAAGACCCTGTCTTATATTTTTTGAACCCTGAAATAAGCGCTTGGTCTTATTGCCATGCACTCAAAAGCCCATGGGCTTATTATCAGGGGATGTCTTATTTTGGGGGAAATAAGACATCCCCTTCCCTGAAAGGTCTTCACAGCCACTTATAATGAGACAGACACAATAGCCATTTGTCTAGGTAGTCTCTATTACCACCATTGATTTAATGACATGGATAATTATATAATAATTTAACTATATTATAGTAATATAATTGGATTAATAAGCTCAGTCGTACTGCAGAACTCTACAGGTTAAACTTAAAAAGCTGTCTAGAAAACAAATAATTTTGTAAAGTTTTAAATATTACTTTTCTTTCTCTTGACTACACTTGTACCCATATAAATATATGTATAGTAAAAAAAAGATCAGTTATATATTTATACTTCTCAGCTTTTAAAGGTCCAAACTACATGTTCAAAGCAATCAGTAACATTTAGGCTACATTTCTCCACTCTATATACTGTAAATCTACTTAAATGTTTATGCAGATATTGTTTATGCAGATATTTATATTTGCAAAGGAAATTATGATCATAAGATTAATTTGAAGTGTATACAGCATATGATTATGTGATTGCTTACAATATTATCTAGTCAGACTGAGGAAAAGACAAAGTATAAGCAAAACAAAACAAAACAAAAAAGAAGAATAAATATGTACTTACAAGTACTGATAGAAAATAAATGTGTCTAATTTAATGATCACTCATCTGAAGATGCCTCAAATGTTCAATTATATAATTAAATGTTCTGTGAACAGGCAGAAGAGATAAGAAAAGTTTGCAGTAACCCTGTAATTAGAACTATAAATTTTAAAACAACTTTTTCTTGATGAATCAAGTACACACACCACAGATAATTCAAGGAATTGATTCAGGAATGAGTAGATAACTAACACAATATAGGCTGGGCAATGAAGTAGTAAAACTATCTTAATGAATTCTGTGGGATATCTCCCAGCCATTCTCACCTATACATTCCTTCACTTTGATCCCTCCCTTTCTCAAGTCACATTTTCCATAATTCTAAGGATTAATAGCAGAAACTGTAATGCAACACCTGAAATCCATAGTTTAGTCCCATACATACAACCCAAATTATGAACCTGGTTTATAGATGACACCTTTATCATAATAAAAAAGGAACAACTAAAGAACACACACTAAGCCATCAACAACATCTTTATTTATTTATTTTGTCAAGTACATGTTGGTAATATACATAGATATAACATTGTTTATATACATATGTGGGTACTGATAAGAGGGAACATTAGGACAAGGACGGTAGGCACGCTGGTGCACTTATGCACGCCCCTTAAATATCTTCAAAGGAATAAATGTAACCAGGGAAGAAGAAATAGTAACATGCTATCCTTTCTGGATATCCTCATCAGCAGAAGCACTGACAGCAAATTAGAAACACAAGTCTATTGTAAAACTGCCCACACCAACCAGATGCTTCACTACCAAAGTGTCAACTCAACCTCCTACAAGAGAACCTGTATAAGAACACTATTTGGATGAGCACAAATAGACTGCAGTAATCCTGAACATCAGAAAAAGAAAAGAGATGATCTATGTAACATCTTCCAACAAAATGGATACACACAGAACTTCAACAAACTCAATGCGCTATAGCACAACCAACACAAGCTATGAAAAGGATAACACTGTCGTACATTAAAAATAATATCTTGGAAACCACTGTTACAGCCACATGACACCAGTGTGGCACACAAACCTACTAAAGCCCTCCAAAACATCCTAAGTAAACCAAAAGATCCAGCAGCCCCAGGCTCAGTAAGAGCAGGCTTCATCTAGAACAGTGATGGCGAACCTATGGCACTGGAAGCTCCGGGTCATCTCTCAGCCCACAGGGAAAAACCTTGCACAGTAAAGAAAAACTTCTCGGGAGTGCGAGGCAATTAACAACTTCTCGCACTCACGAGAAGTTTTTCTTTACTGTGGCAGGTTTTTCCCTGCATGCAATGGCTGAGAGAAACGCCAGTCTCTGGTAAGATGCGTGTTTCACAGTGGGCCGCAATTTGGGGGATGGCAGGTGGGCGGGGCTGCTAAAGGAAGGGAAATTTTCCTACCTTTTCCTGTGGGCATAGCTTGGTGGGGGTCATGTGAGTGGGTGTGGCTGTGACATCAAGTTAGCCACACTCACTCAGTCACATGACCATCAAATCACACCCACAAAATAAGCCACAGCACAGAACTGGTAGTAAAAAAAATTAGAACCCACCCCAGCTTACTAATAGTGCATGTACCTTATTATTTTACCACCAATGTGGTATTTCTATGGTTTTAAGAAAACTTTTTTCTTACAGTAGGTATGTTGACATGCTAACTTTTCAGCATGAGATCAATGGCTTATATTCTCTCTTCAATATTTTGGTCTATTCATATTCAAACTCTGTTATTGGTCAAATCTAGGTGATGTTTTTTCTATTTAATTATCAATACTGCTTTGATTGTTTTGTTTTCTGCCACAGAATCATACACGAATACATTAAAGATTCTGATAAATGAGCCCTTTAAAAAAAATCTAGTGTTGTATATGTACACCTTAGAAATGCCAGATTTGGGTCGTTTATTTCAAAATCAAATTCTATGCGGAAAGACAAAAGCTGCAATCCTGTATAAGCGATATATAGGTAGGTAGTATGTGCAACTTTGAATATAGCACCCTGTCAAAGCTGTTTCATGAAGCAAGAGAAATTGACTCATTTCTAAGACTGAGGTGAAACTATACTTGTCGCCTCCATATTTTTTTCAGATACTCTTTTCTAATGCAAGGAGAAGATGTCAATTCACACATCTCCACATTTCTTTCCTCTTGGTCAACTGATTTCCAAAACTGACTGAGGTGGAAGAAATTTGGAGATTGCCCAATCCAAGTTCTTCGCAATCTACAGAAGAACCCTGATAGGAGAGGATATAGCGTTTAACTGTCATGCATAAGTGCCCTCCACTGATTGCTAAGTTAGTCAAATGAGAAACAAACAAAAAAGGACCCAAAGTAATTGGGGAAATGGTCATGAAAGTTTTGGGAGGGACTACTGAGCTAGAATTTCACATTGATACCAATATGATAACCAAAACATAGACAACCTGTCTGGCAAAAGGTTTGTCTATGTCAGATGTTATATTTATTGCTAAAACTTATTTTCTTCTTGTAATTGTTTTTCTTTTCCTTTTTGGAAAAGAAATTGCATGCGTTAGGTACTACTTTTTCCCGAACAATAATTTTGGGAATGAAATATTATTTTAAATAAGCAGGGATCCATTTCTGCCTCCATGGAAATATATTAACAACCACTTTTTTTGAAGGCTTTATGCTTATTAGAAGCAGGTATCATTTAAACATGCATTTTTTATTTAAAAAAAATAGTAGTGCTAAAGCTTCACTTTATCTAAGTATCTAATCAAGTATGTTGGAACCACCTGAGGAGCGATTCCATAATTGTTTATCAGGATATAAGCTGCTAAATAACTGAAATTTGTTTACTCAGAAAAGCAATCAGGATGTTTAGAGTTTGAATGGTTTATTTTTTTTTTTAAGTTTGCTGGATATCAGAAGGTCTTTTGTCTTATTCAAAGATTTATATTCATAAGCTAAATGGTCTAAATAAATCACTATTACATATCTTTTCACCTGAGTATTTTATATTTGATTCCTTCTTTGCATGAAATAAGCATTTTTTTGCCATTCTCTACTGATTAAATGCTTGAGTTAAGCATTTTCTCAGTTCTGTGGGTTTGGGGTGTTTTTTGCCCTAAATGTGGGTGGCTTTCACCCCCTCCAGTCTTCTGTGAGTTTTCAGCTCCTATGCATTTAACCCAATTCAGGTTTGAAGCTTTTGGTTATATTAAAAAAATCTATTTAAAATTCTTATGCTCTGATGCATATTCAGTCAAATAGTTAGCTTCTAATGAATTTGTAGTATATTTACCAAGGGTACATGATTTTGGGAGTAGATTAAATCATTAAAAACACTCTTATCTTACTATGGAGGAAGGGAGATAATATTGTTCACTCCAATAACCTGCACAGCCTTAGACAGAGTAATGGATGGACACCTATAGAAAAGTGACAAAGACAATAAGGGATTGGCCAACTCATAGAGTATTTTGGGTAATGATTGATTGTGTAGTGAACATCCCATCTTTGGCCATCCAAGGAAGTATATGGAACATTCTGGTATGAATGTCACATTAACCATAAAGATATGACATATGTGAATCGGTTTTAATTTGACTGATTTAGAATTGTGAGATTTAAAGAAGGAATCATTTGGTCCAAGTTCTGATTTGATTTAAACTGCTTACTTTTTTTAAAAAAAATTATAAATTGTAATGAATGAGCATATAAATGTTTGCAACTGCTTTATTTTCATTTGAATGGATGAAACTAACAGGGATTGTAGACTTTTTAAAAAATTATTAACTCTACGAAATATCTAAAAATCTCTACAGGTTTTGCAATTATTGATCTTTGAATTAGTCTTCCTTTCTTAGGACAGACATAGTGGGATAGGGACTGGAGCACAGAAGCTTCCAAATTAATCAGAATTATCCAGTGGTAAACCAGTAGTTAAAAACCGGTAAGGAAATAATGCTAGCCCTAGGTCAGTGATGGCGAACCTATGGCACACGTGCCACAGGTGGCACGCGGAGCCATATCTGCCGGCACGCGAGCTGTTGCCCTAGCTCAGCTCCAGCGTGCATGTGTGCGCCGGCCAGCTGATTTTTGGCTCATGTGTCAGCTCTGGGAAGGCATTTTAGGCTTCCAGAGGGCCTCCGGGGGGCAGGAGGGACGTTTTTGCCCTCCCAAGGCACCAGGGAAGCCTCTGCAGCCTGGGGAGGGTGAAAAACCGGCCTACTGAGCCCACCGGAAGTCAGGAAATGGGCCATTTCCGGCCTCCAGAGGACCTCTGCGGGGGCGGGGGAGGCCATTTTCGCCCTACCCAGGCATTGAATTATGGGTGTGGGCACTCACATGTGCGTGATTGTGCGCATGCACACGCTTTCGGCACCCGAGGGAAAAAAGGTTCGCCATCACTGCCCTAGGTGAAAAATATTAAAAAATAAACTTTCAAAAACTTGTTTAAAAAGTAAGCTCTTTTCCATTTTTCTTCTAGGATGCCAAATTTGGCATGATACAAAGAATGTCCATTGACTTACCCTCATAACATGGCATAGCAGTTGTTTATGATAATGGGTTTAATGATGTGTCAAAGGAAAGTTTGGCTCCTCTTGAAAACTCCCTCATCACTTATTCTGGTGAAGTGGTAGGCTGATATTTTCAGGAAATGTTGGGTTGCTGGCTAATTTAGAATTTGTAGAACTGATACCGAAGCAGGAAGACATTAAAGGAGGCACAAGGACTGAAATAAGCTGGATCATGTTTATTAACACTGAGCCATTAATTCCTTAAAATACTAAATGTCCTTCCTCAGACCTTGCCCGGCTGTGGTGAGTCCAACCACCAAGGACAAGTCTTAGGAATTTGACTCACAAAGCGGTTGCTTTCACTGGGCAAGTTTTGTACCCTTCAGCCTTTGTCTCTTCTCCCCTTCAAGAACTGTTTAGTTGGGCATCAGCAAGGGAAGATTGTATATTAATGAGTGTCTAGAAGGTATTGGGTGCCTGCTAAGGCAAAACAGGAAAATAATTATCTAATTGGGATTAGAGTAGAAAGTTTTTTTTAAATCTCACAGCTCAAAAGAGTAAGAGGAGCTAGATTGTCTATGCAGCCTTTCTTCCAGGTAGTAATTAAAAAATACAGGTCAGTCACATGACAGCTATGTCCAGTCACTTCTGGGCAGGACCCAGTTGCATTAAAGTTGTGGCTTGCAATGATGGCAGAGGTAGCAGAATTAGACTGACACAATGAGACATGTCACCAAGACAGACAAACCACACAGAGATACCATAAATATCCTTGCTAGCCCTGCCTCCATTCTTAAAAGCAGTGAATATCAAGCATACTTTTTAGCTTACTATCAATTTATTCATTGTTAAAAGACTTAAATCTGTTCCAATACAACAGTATTTAAAAGCAAGGTTTGGTCTAAAAGTATGTATTGGAATGGTCTGACTTGAGTTCATATTTAGATTGCTAAAAGATGGACTGAACTCTTGGTTGCATTGGCAGGTCCAACACAGAAAAGTTTAATATTTCACAAACACAATGTTAAGGCTTGTGCCTGCACATTAATGAAATTAAAGGCTGAGAAAGCAAACAAAGCTAAGAGCAATCTTGGTCTTGCTATCCCAAAAGTATTTTGATAGGCAGAGTTTCATGATGTCACAAATCTCACAGTTGGCTATTTTTGTTCATGTCCGAGAACATATTACACCACTCAGCCCCAACTAGTCTTTTTGAGAAATATTTATTTCTATAGCAATACATTTTTGCAGCCATTTGATTCAGTTTGCTAGCTTACCTTTCAAAAGGGTTTCACTTCGATACAAACCATAAATGGAATGATTTATTAATCAAGTTTATATTCCCACCCATTTCAGATAGAAACTCTCTTTAGTCAAAGCATAGTTGAAGTGAACCTTTCTTTAGAAACGTGGCATAACTACCCATGAACTAATGAAGTACACTAGCATGATTGTGAGTTGTTCAGCTATCTGGATTCAGTTCCCAAAGAGAAAGAGGGGGCATAGAAATATCACCTGTCTCTAAGTTTTTAAGGCAGCTGTATTTTTCCCTGAGTTAAACTGGAGTTTTACAGAAAGAATGTTTTCTACGTTTTTAAAGCAGCTGCATATTTTAAAGACTGGTGTGGAAGTTTGAAACAGGTTTAGATGCTTTAATGGATGGTGAAGGGTTGTTGTGACCATGTCAGGTCTGGAGTAATCCTTCCCAAACATTTCTGAACTGTGTGGATCCATACTGATTGCATCTTAAACCACATTAGCAAGATTTTGATAAAGGTATGATTTGGAAAGGTTCAATGATGCTTATCGGAAGATCCATCTCTTTTCTGCTTAAGCTTTCCAATCTATTTCTAGCTGAATTTTTAAGACAAGAGAGACAAATGCATATTATCTCATCAGGATGGTTACAAAAAAAAAGCAAGATTCAATTTCCAAATCAATTGTATTTTTGTACTGTAATGAAGAAATTTAACGCATGAATGTGCCCCAGAAATAATCACCCTAAAGCAATTTTAGTTTTCATTTTTTGTAAATATTTGATGCATGCCTCAATTCTAGAAATTGAAGTGGTTTGAGCAGAATTCACAACATTTAATTTAAAAAAATTTTTAGTCTAGCAGTAGCTATACAAACTCTTAAAAGATAAATAAGTTTCTATTAAAAAGGAAATTAATAAATAATGGGGAAAAGAGCAGAATCTGATTACAGCTCTGTCTTTATTGGGAAAGAAGTGCTGAAGGATTAATACAGAGTGAGGAAATAAGTAACTGGGATTTTCTCCTGCATATCCAATACCAAAAACAGAAGACTGGGTGGCTTTCAAATGTATTCCCACATAGATCACATTGCAGTAATCCATACAGGAGGTGACCAAGGCATAAGTGATCACGAGTAAGGGCTCCAGGTCCAAGAAAGAACACAATTGGTGCCCCAGAGAAATCTCTGCAAAGGCCCATATTGCCACAGCTGACATCTGCTCCTTGAGCATGAACTGCACTGGTTTCCAGTTTTTTTGTTGGGTGCAATTCAAGATCTGGTCATCACCTTTAAGCCCTATAAGGCACACACCCAAGCTATTGGTGGTTAGTGGTAAACAGTACTTTTGTTTGGAAGTATAAACAGTATAAGAAGAAAATCCTGTGGGGAAGAGAGGTCCACCCCAAGCTGATCATGCATTTGCTTTTTGATCAATGACAGCTTTCTGACTCACTGTATACAAGGGTATCCATTTTGTGAGAGCACCCTTGATATGTTTTCAGTGTTCTGAGTTTGGTGATCAAAAGGTTACCCCCTCCCACCCTTGTGTCAGAAAGACACAAATTCTAGCAAGAACAAGAGAAGGTGATTTTGGTTCAAATTCCATGTTGTGGTTTTTCAAAGAGTTAGCGTGAGATGTCATTATGTTGTGATGACCTGCATCTGTTTCATGTTCATCAAGCTAAGTCAAGGAGTAAAACCCTGAAGGCATCAATGGAGCAGGTGGCAGCAAGGGTGAGATTAATGAGCCACGATTGTGAGCCAGTGGTGGGATTTAATTTTTTTTACTACTGGTTCTGTGGGCGTGGCTTGGTGGGCGTGGCAGGGGAAGGATACTGCAAAATACCCATTCCCTCCACACTCCTGGGGGAAGGATACTGCAAAATCTCCATTCCCTCCCCCCCTACTAACCTGCTTTCCAGCTCTGTTTTCCTGTGCAGGGCAACAAAAGAAGACCCAGCTGATTATCTGGCACTTGGGAGGCAGCGAATAGATGGGGGCAGGGCCAGCCAGAGGTGGTATTTGCCAGTTCTCCGAACTACTCAAAATTTCTGCTACTGGTTCGCTAGAACTGGTCAGAACCAGCTAAATATGACCATGAACATCCTATTGAATCTGCCATCTTAACATTAACATCTTAACATTACATGCCCCCTTCACCAGTCCATTCCCCTTGAATGGCAGGAACATTTGGTAAATTAAACCTCAGTTTAGACAAAGTGGGGGTGAAATTCAACATTCTGTGTCTATTGATGTTACAAGTTTTTCCCTTTTGTTTCTTTGTCTGCAGCCCTTTATTTCACCCAACTCTGCTCCTGGATTTATTTAAATCCTCTAGAGAACACTTTAAAGCCCTGGAAGAGTAATGAGTCAGTATTTTGAAAATACGACCACAATAATTAGGCAAGTCTGCTGTTGCAAAATGCAGAATTTTCTTCATTAAACAAGGCTTTCTTTGCTTTTTTACTTCCACTAATCAACACTATTGAATTATGTCCTAATTATCTGATCAGTTAGAATTTAATTATTTTAATTAGATTAATCATAAACTGCAATGCTGAAGTTTAAGAAAGATGTTTTCAGCTAATTACCAAATTAATTGATGGCTTCTGCAAGGTCTACATAAGAAGTGCAACACAAACATTAACATTCTTGAGAAGTAAGCCTGGAGTTTTTTGCTTAGGTTGTGACATCTTATGTCCTCTTCTATTAGGGGACTCTAAGAAATTAATTTCAGTTCAACCCAGAGCATTAGCCAAATTTGGTCTGCAAAATATCTCTGGACATACAAGCATGATTTCCCTTTTCATATTACTTTTATTTGCCATATCTATTGGATTGTACATTCTGTTGCCATTGTATGATTTCCAAGACGTATTATGGATCATGAACTTTATAAACATGAACTTTTTCAGCAGTGCAAGTATTGTGTAACAGTAGTAATATCCTAATCTAAATAGATGCCACTTTGGTGGGAAGGTAACAGCATTCTGTGTGCCCTTTTATATATAACCATGTTGGCCACACAACAATGACAATTTCTTTGAACAGCACTGGATCCCTTAGCCTTGAAATTGAGATTAGCACTGTGCCCTACAGTCAGACACAACAGACAGAGAAACTCTTACCTTTACCTCTCTCCTTGATTAGTTTCCATCCATTGCTTCTTGTTCTGCCTTCAGATGCTTTGGAGAATAGCTTGGTCCCCTCTTCTTTGTGGCAGCCCCTGAGATATTGGAACAATGCTATCATGTCTCCCCTAGTCCTTTTCATTAAACTAGACATACCCAATTCCTGCAATTGTTCACCACATGTTTTAGCTTCCTGTTTCCTAATCATTGTTGTTGCTCTTCTCTGCACTCTTTCTAGAGTCTTAGCATCCTTTTTATATTGTGGTGACCAAAACTGGATGCAATATTCCAAGTGTGGTCTTACCAAGGCATTTTAAAGTGGTACTAACATTTCACGTGATCTTGATCTGAAAAACTTCTTTACCTATAAATTCTAAAACGGTGGTATGCAAACTTGCAAGTGTCTTGGTATTTGGGTATCTTTAATGATTTTTACATGTTTATTAGTTTGACCAACAAGGTCTTTTTGATATATTCATCCACTTTGTCTATAAACCTCCTAAGAATGGGATTCTCCTCAGTGGTGTAACTTCCACAGCATCACTTTTTACCCTTGAGCCTGATACGTTGATTAAAATACTGTCAGGATTCTTCATATGTCTTTTGTTGTTGTGGGTTAATTGGCAATACTAAAGCCTTTGCCTGTTTTTTGTTCTTGTGTGATGGGATGGCAGTTTTTAAGTCCAAAGAAAATTGGTCTATAATCACTCCTGTTTTGACAGTGATGGTGGCAATATGGTCATCTGTCAGTGTTCTCCTCATCTTTAAGTGTCTGCAGTGAACTTTTGCTTCAAGGTACAGCTGCCTGACAGAACCAATTATCAGTGTTCAAGAAAAATAGAGGTGCAAGAAATCCTCCTCTGTCTTTTGAGACTCTCCCTAATTTTCCATTCTGCTGCATCTGTTAATGTCTGTAATAAAGACCTTAACTCTCCAACATAAATAAAAGCCCTTTCTGAATAACGTCTTTATCAGATCCAAGGAAGCTTATACCGCATCACATGTCAGATCACCGACATCAAAATTACAAGGTAATTTAAACTATGAATGTTTAAATGGTTGATAAGCTAAGGTTTTTCAAGTAGATTGGAAAAACACTGATATAAGAATCAGCTGGTAAAATGGTTACTTTCTCCCCATTCGTTATCACCACTAAAAGAACCACAGAAAATAGTGAAAAATATCTCGAAAAACGAAAAATGAATTCACTCTTTATGGACTTTATCTTAAGCTTCTCAGCAGGGCTTGAATTTACACGTATATATGATTTTAATTTAGATTGAGCTCCGTGGTTGCATGATGATAAGACAGGCAATGCAAGCAATCCATCCTCAAATTGTTTGCGTTGTGTAGCTCTGCGGTAATCTTGAGTCACTGTGAACTGAAAGGGACCACTTAGATATTATTATTCAGTAGTTAAAACTGTTTCCAATATCAGCCCCAAATGTTCCCTTAGCTGAGATACAAGATGAAATGGAACCATTTTCTATAGTATATAAAAAGTCAAAGGGACTTGGGTTTTCTTCTTCAATATTTAAAATGAGAATTCTTTCCTGATCTTTGGAAAGCATTAAGCAGACTTAATATCCACATAGTTTTGTTTTGCTGTATTTGGTCCTGATTTGGTCCTGCTGTTTGCAATTTTCTGTTTACAAAACTAGGAATCCTACTTTTTGGACAATCTTTGTGCTTTCAGCATGTTTTGCTTCTGCAAACATGTTCATAGTGTGTGGAGGGCATGGGCTACAGCAAGTACATAAATGTATAAATCAACTACTATCTGATGTTTTAAATCAGAAATGGCAAGGTCAAGGCTTCTCAGTACAAAACTGAGTTATGCTTTATTCTGCCTTCTTAATGGTGTAATCTCATTCTTTACAAAAGTAAGATAATGTAAGAAAAACCCTACCATTCAGTTAGTGGGTTGTTGCTAAGATATTCATATTGCTAAATTTCCCTGATCATTTTTCAGAAATCTTATCCTTTGCATCACTTTCCCATCAACATGCAGGTCTTCTTTAGGGCTGGGAAGAATGAAGAAAGGGAAAGTCATTTACCTGACAAAGGAGAAAGAGGGGGAAAAAATCTACCGCCTATCATTAGCTTTTCACTAAAATGGTTATTGCAACAAGAGAGAAAAATTGCAGTTGTAATCTGTGGGAGCACTTCTGGAATATATCAATGCAGGTTTTCATGGCCAGCATCAACCCACTGGTAATAATCTGGCATGCTGATGTTTCACCAGCAACTGTGGCTAGCACCTTCAGGGACAAGGTGATCTGTTCTGGAGCACAATTTCAGAACTAATCTTTATTGGACTATTCTGGAAAGCCAGTTTGTAGTTGGTTCTGAGAGTCAGTTTGGAGTAGTGATTAAGGCATTGGGCTAGAATACAGGAGCCCCTGAGTTCTGCTCCTGCATTAAGTAGAAAGCCAGCTGGGTGAACTTGAGCCAGTCCTTCTCTCTCAACCCTAGCAATGAGGCAATGGCAAGCCATTTCCAAAGTCTTTCCAAGAAAACTTCAGGCACTAGTCCAAGCAGTCATCAGAAGTCAATACTGATTCAAAATAAGGGAGGGAGGAGAGTTTGAATTTGAAAGAGGTTCCAAAGGAGTTAGGTTTTTGATCTATCTGTCTTTGAAACATACCATATTTCTGCTTATTATTCTTTCATATGAAACTGCTATAGAGTCTACATGTTTTTGGCTACTCAAGAACTGTTTGGTGTAGCATAAAGATGAAACAGGACTTTCTTAACTTTTAGATTCTTTATCTTTTTGTTAAAGTTGTTGGGATGTTTATAAACCTGAGTAGTTTTTTTCACGCATTCATGCATAATGATTTGACATGACTGCTAGTACTTGTGTGCCTTTAAATGAAATCATATGTCTGTTATATAGCAGCACATGATAAACTACTGTTGATTTTTCAAGTTGTCCTAGCTGGCAATATTTTTCACACCCTTTTAGTTGTGTGTTAATACTATATTTTGTAGTTCCAATGTATACCTGTCCACAGTTGCAAAGTATGTAATGAAGTTCTAATGATGAAAATGGTCTTCCCTCATCCTTAGGTGATTGAATCATTTCTTGGATTTTTCCTGTTAGTTTGTAGAGGCTTTTTTGTGTGTTTCCTAGTAATTATCCAATTCAGTCTGTAATCTTACCAGTAGGAGGAAGAAGCATATTTTCTACTGGGGGTGGTTTATAAATAAGGTTAAATTATATTAGATTAGATTATATGAGAGAAGGAAGAGGATTTTTTTTATTGCTGGACAGTTGTCTGACATCACTGTAGGAAACCTATTAGCCTGTAAAGTGATGTCAAGTTATCTCAACTCATCAGATTAGCTTTCAGGCTCATAAATATGTCTAGCATGGCCAATGACAGTTTTAATGATGCTTCTTGTCTGGCAGGGATGATGGTTAGACTTTTAATTATAATCCCTATATGTTGGTTTTTGATGTACAGTACCTTATGTCCTAGTTGATTTGTTATTTTATTTTTTCAATTTATATGAAATTTATTGAAATTCAGCTATTCCTAATTCAAGATTTATTTTTTTATCAATCAGTTTGGATGCAATTTTTCCAGACTTTTGGATGAATCTTTAGTAAGTATATTCATGTGGTAGTTAATTTTGAATGAAAAGAATGTGAATATTGTTAATTGGAACTGAATTATTTAAGTAGTGCAGATTATGATCATTGATGTTTTAAATCTCCTTGCTCCCCATCAATTTTCCAGGATAAGTAGTCTGTAACTTTAAAAGTTAAAAAAAAGTTTTTTCCTACTTCTGAAAGTGTCACAGCAAACTTCTTTCTCAAAGTGTCACAGCAATTAGCTGGGATTATGATCTCATTCAAAGACCTATCCAGCATGGTGAAATAATTAGATTGACCAAAAAAAAATCCACTGGCAGAAATCTGTCTGACTGGTAATACAGCCAAAATTTCAATAATAAAATAGTATTTGTTTGTTTGTTTCCAGAATTTATAAGGCTATCCAATTCCATGACCACAAGACATAAACAAATCTGAAAAAGAGACCAAAAAAAACAACAACCCCTTAAGGGTCAACCATCCCATTCATTTTCCATCCTAGAGGAAAATCCTATGAGAGGCTTACCACCTATCTAACTCAATTATCTAACTCAAGGCCTGTGGAACAATAATATTTTAATAACCTTTTAAATCAAGGTGGGGTAGGAATCATAATAATCTCCAGGAGAATATTGTTCCAGAGAGAAAGTGCTTTCTGGGTCCCCTCAGATGATATTGTTGACACAGAATATGTCATCTCTGTTCAATCAAATAGAATGGGCAGAAACTGATTGTCCCTCATACAGCCATGACCTATGCGTGAATGACTTTATAAATAATAACCAACACCTTGAATTGCATTTAACTGGCAACCAGGACAACTCATAAAGCAGTGGTATTCTATGGGCATCCTAGACCAGATGAAGTTTCTAAGTGGTACTCAAAGGCAGTTTAGCGTAGAGTGCATTGCTTTAATCCATTTGGGAGTGACTGTCTGGAGAGTTGTTTGCTTGAGGAACAGGTGAAACAAGTAGACAAGATGAACCTGGGTAAAGACCTTCCTAGCCACACTTGCTAACTTCTCTTTCAGTTTAGGAAAACTCCAGATCATTCACTAGTTCCTATTTAAGAAGCGTCACATTATTTAGGATTAAAGAAATTGTCTGAAATTGGGTGGCCATATACCCACAATCAATCAAGGTTGAGTCTGAGTCTCTACCTTCCCATTCCAATCTTCCTAGTTTACAGATATTGGGACAAGATTTTGACAGCATCATTTGATCAGCTGGAGGTTGAGTTGTACAGCTAGATTTATTGATGATTCCCTGCAAAATGATGGATGAGCTCTCCTGAGGGCTGGTGAAGATGTTAAGCAGAAGTGGTAAGATCATCAAGCCATGACAAACCCCACACATCAGAGATTTCAGGTAAGATTTTTTTTCTCTCCTACATATATTTATGCATTTTTGTTTGCTTATTATATTTTTAATCAGCTTGTTAAAGAAAGTTGTATTGGCACATTTCATAAGTAAGACAATAATAATACATTCACATAATCAGCAATACAATTCACAAATAATAGATTCTAAGTGACATTTATTCTATACAAGACTACAGGGTAAGTTTTAAGTAGCCTAAATGGAAGATAATTACTTATACAACCTTAAGTACAATTCAATAGATTTTTCAGACTTTGTATAAATATAATGAGATGATTGTTTACTTATTTATTGGATTTCTAGGCTGCTTAAATATAAAATTTGTCTAGGCAGCTTCACAAATGCATACACATACACATACGACATATAGACCCATGAACATATAAAACCATAATCTGAAAGACAATATACCATCCTACTATATCATTCCTAACTCAAAGAGTCCTATCCAAACATCCTAACTCATACCCAGGGCCTAGGGGGGAAATGCTTAAGGTGGAGGCAGAGGTGGGTTCCTGCCTGTTCCTGCCGGTACGGTTAATAGCTATTGTTCGGCGCAGAGCCAAAGACGCTGCTGCCGTTCGCGGCGCGGGAGCTTTCCCCGGGCGCTTTCCCCACCCGCATGGACGCCGCCAATTGCGTTCTTTTGCCCTCTGTGCATGCAGAATGCTTTGCACATGCACAGAGAACAAAAGAACGCAATTGGCGGTGTCCATGCGGGCGGCGGCAGCGCCCGGGGAAAGCCCCCGCGCCGCGAACGGCAGCATCGTCTTCGGCTCTGCGCCAAACAACAGCTATTAACCGTACCGGCAGGAACCCACTACTGGGTGGAGGTGATAAAAATCTTTAGAGGATTCTGTTCCAAACAACAAAACTCAATCAGTTTTCTGATACTATGTGCAGGACAACCCAACACTATGGAAGATAGATGTTCCCTCAAATAGTCAGAACCTATGTCATGTAAGGATTTACAGGTAATACATAGCAGCTTGAATTAGACTCAGAAAGTAAGTAACAACCAGTGCAGTTCATGCAGTAGGGGAGATATGTGGGGATAGGGAGGTTTACCAATTAAGAATTCTATTCTATTCTATTCTATTCTATTCTATTCTATTCTATTCTATTCTATTCTATTCTATTCTATTCTATTCTATTCTATTCTATTCTATTCTATTCCATTCCATTCCATTCCATTCCATTCCATTCCATTCTGAAATAGTGTGTGAGCATGTGAGCACTCTCACAAAATAGTTGCCAGATTTTTTAAAAAGTATGTTCTGCTGTAGTAATATTTACAATAAAACATAAAAGTAATCAGGGAAGTCAACAGGAACAATAAACAAAACACACAGTGCCATTCCAGTTATTTCCTGAAAGCTCTGTGGAAAAGCTCTGTTTTAACCAATTTTCACAAAACTAGCCAACCATAGCACTCATAAAACAGGTCAATACTAAGAAACACTGTTCTGGGACCCAGTCTTGCTCAGCTCATCATAGTAAGGATGCATTGATCAATTCTAGTTGGAGAAATTAGCAGGAAGTTATTTGGGAAGTAAGCTATATAGAGCTTTATAGGTCAAAACCAGCATTTGAATTGCCCTCGGACTCCTGTAGGTCAGTCACATAATACCTATTTACTAGAAGTCAATATGAGAGATATTGCAACAAGAAAAAGAATGACCTCAGCCTCGCTTTCTCCTTTCTGGATGCTGCCATTTCCTATCCCAAAGTTTTTTTGTTTTTTGTTTTGCTTTTCTGAGAAGGTTGGAATGCTTACTAAGAAAGGATTGGGTTGCAATTGGTCATCATTCTTATTTTCTAGGCCAGGGGTCGGGAACTTTAAACACTCAAAGAGCCATTTTGACCCGTTTCCCACAGAAAAGAAAACACCGGGAGCCACAAAACCCTTCCCGTGCCTGACTATTTCCTGAGTGGCCAAAGAACTAGCATATGTAGTTGAGTTAAATGTTCTGTTTTCTTCTGAAACTTCTTTTCTTGGATTTATCCATGGTTGGCCTACCGGGGGTTGAAAACCTCAATAAATTGTGTGCCGGCAGGTATCACACATTGGTGGTTGTGACGCATATTTTGAGCGACAGGGAGCCGCAGCAGAGGGATGAAAGAGCCACATACGGCTCCAGAGCCGCAGGTTGCTGAACCCCGTTCTAGGCTTTTGGAGGCAGCCTTGGGAATACTGTTGATGTTGGATTTTTTAAAATATAAATTTCCATTTAAAATGAAATGAATTGTTTAAAAAACCTAGGTGGAGCATGGCATGTGGTGAACAGCAAAGAAGATCCCATCTGGCCCCACAGACAACACATTGGGAAGTAAGTGTTCAAGCAGATAACTTTTGGGGCAGTCATTATTTCCAAGGCAATCCTGTCTCCAGAAATTATTGTGAAACTAAAATAGAGAAGGATGTAAATGTAGTGAATAAATAAACGACTGGTTTAATGATCGTGTATTTTTCTCAGTTCCTTTTTGAGTAGAAAGTCCTGATCACATCTGAATGAGATATTTTCAGGACATATTGTAATTCATATCTGAGTGGATGAATAAACTGCATGAACGACCAAGTGAGCAAAGAGATTTTTGTCAGTTGCTTGAACAGAGTTGACTAACCTCATCTTAAGAAATACAACCTTCTTTATTATCAGCTGTCACAAAGGGGGGCACTTGTAAAAGAATACTGCAGAACTTTCAAGAGACCTATAAATGTTCATTTTATGTTTAGTGGAGAAGTTCTCTTTGAATTATGAAGAAAATCTATAAAACTTCAAGGGAGTGAAATAAAGGCCTTGGCATGAAATGTTACTCATTCGTGTAAGGAAAAAAATACAACTTCCAGAATTGGAAATATGTTGAACATAAACAATCTGCTAATATATTTAATAATTCTGAATTGCTTCTCCTACTGGAGATGCTTAATTACAGTGCAGGGTGAAACACTTTTTTTTTATCATACAGCAATGCACTAGTACAAAAGGTAGCATGTATTCTTAGAGTATAGGGAGAATAGAATAGAATAGAATTCTTTATTGGCTAAGTGTGATTGGACACACAAGGAATTTGTCTTTGGTGTATATGCTCTCAGTGTACATAAGGAGAATAAAATACATTTATCAAGAATAAAAGATACAACACTTAGTGATAGTCAAGGTTACTAATAAGCTATCAAATCTAGGAAACAAGTAAAAACAATATAAATTGAAAGATACAAGTACATGGTTATAGTAACAAGTAGAAAGAGATAGATACTAGTAAGGAAGAGAAGAATAATAGTAATACAGTCAGGGTAAATTATTTGACAGTGTTGTGGGAATTTGTTGTTAAGCAGAGTGATGGCATTTGGGGAAAAAACTGTCCTTGTGTCTAGTTGTTCTGGTGTGCAGTGCCCTATAGCGTCGTTTTGAGGGTAGAAGTTGAAACAATTTATGTCCAGGATGTGAGGGGTCTGTGGATATTTTCATAGCCCTCTTTTTGACTCGTGCAGTATACAGGTCATCAATGGAAGGCAGGTTGGTAGCAATTATCTTTTCTGCAGTTCTAATTATCTGTTGAAGTCTGTGTCTGTCTTGTTTGGTTGCAGAGCCAAACCAGACAGTTAGAGAGGTGCAGATGACAGACTCAATAATTCCTCTGTAGAACTGAATCAGCAGCTCTTTGGGCAGTTTGTGCTTTCTGAGTTGGCGCAGAAAGAACATTCTTTGTTGTGCTTTTTTGATGACGTTTTTGATGTTAGGTTACCATTTTAGGTCTTGAGATATGATAGAACCTAGTAATTTGAAGGTCTCTACTGTTGATACTGTGTTGTTTAGTATTGTAAGAGGTGGTAGTATAGGAAGTTTTCTTCTAAAATCCACCACCATTTCTATGGTTTTGAGTGTATTTACTTCAAGATTGTTCTGGTTGTACCACAAGGCTAATTGTTCAACCTCCCGTCTGTATGCAGATTCATCGTTGTCTTGAATGAGACCAATCACTGTTGTGTCATCTGCAAACTTCAGTATTTTAACAGAGGGATCTTTTCAGATGCAGTCATTGGTGTACAGAGGGAAGAGAAGTGGAGAGAGCACACAGCCCTGGGGGGCTCCTGTGCTAATTGTGTAGGTATCTGATGTGATTTTGCCTAGCTTTACCTGCTGCTTCCTGTCTGTTAGGAAGTTTATGAACCATTTACAGGTGTGTTCAGGAACCACTAGTTGGTTTAGTTTAGTTAGAAGAATGTCCAGAATGAAGGTATTGAATGCTGAGCTGAAGTCTACAAAGAGGGCCCTTGCATAGGTCTTTGGAGATTCAAGATATTGTAGGATGTAGTGCAGAGTCATAGTAACTGCATCATCTGTCGATCTATTTGCTCGGTAGGCAAATTGCAAGGGATCTAACCGTGGATCCATGATGGTTCTCAGGTGGCTGAGCACTAGTCTTTCAAAGGTCTTCATAACTACAGATGTTAGAGCAACTGATCTGAAGTCATTCAGTCCCTTGATGGTGGGCTTCTTCAGCACTGGGATGATAGTAGAGCATTTGCAGCAAGAAGGAACATAGCACATCTCTAGTGATTTATTAAAGATGCAGGTGAAGATGGGGGCCAGTTGGTCAGCACAATTTTGAAGCCAGAAGGAGTTATCTTGTCTGGACCTGGTGCTTTTCCTGGCTTTTGTCTATGAAATAGGCTTTGCACCTCATTTTCTGTAATCACCAGAGATGGTGGATCCAACGGGATAGGGTAGGTTGTAGGAGGCTTGGCTGTTGTTGGTGTGTCTGAGATAGGGATTGTGGAGATGAGTGGTAGTAGTTTTCTCTCAAACCTGCAGTAAAACACATTCAGGTCATCTGCCAGTTGTTGATTTCCTTCAGCTTGGGAAGAAGCTTTGCTATAACCGGCGATATTTTTAAGTGTTTTAAGAGTTTCGATAATTAATGTCTCTAAGTCTGCATCACAGTATTTTTTTTAGTATAGTTATGTTTCTGGACCAGCGGTCATTATATCTAAACATAAGCCTCCTCCCTTCTTTTTACCAGATGTTTCTGGAATTTTGTCTGGTCGTTGAATCTGAAATCCTGGAATATGCAGGCTGCTATTATCAATTGACTCATTTAGCCAGGTTTCAGAGAAGCATAGGGCTGCTGAATTGCAAAAAATCAGAATTGCATCTATTTAAACAAAATAATTCATCTATCTTATTAGCGAGTGAACGTAGCTTAGTCAGGAATAGTGAAGGGAGAAGAGTTTTTATCCCACTTTTCCTTAATCTATTCAAAATTCCTGCTCTCTTACCCCTTCTTCTTCTTCTTCTTCTTCTTCTTCTTCTTCTTCTTCTTCTTCTTCTTCTTCTTCTTCTTCTTCTTCTTCTTCTTCTTCTTCTTCTTCTTCTTCTACTTCTTCTTTCTTTCTTTCTTTCTTTCTTTCTTTCTTTCTTCTTTCTTCTTTCTTCTTTCTTCTTTCTTCTTCTTCATCTCTGGCGTCTCCTCCATTTGTTTGTTTCATCCATTTTTCAATGGAAGTTGCTTCTTCCTGTGTTAGAAACTCTTCTGCATTTGTAAAGGTGTGTGTGTGTGTGTGTGTGTGTGTGTGTGTGTGTGTGTGTGTGTGTGTGTGAAGTCACAGAAAGCTGCCCATCAAGGAAAGATTGCCTGATGCTTAGTAGTTGGTCTCTTGAGTATGAAATCCATAGTGAGTCACAGAGAATGATAAAAACCAGAAAAACTATCCGAGAGCATTTTACCAAGGCTGCCGTCCGCAGTGCCATCTTGGTGTTTGAAGAGAATTAAATATAAAGTTTAAGAAAACACTGAATGCTTCTGAAGGAGGTGCAATGGATCAGCAGTTAAAGACACTGAACTTGTCAGCTGGAAAGCTGACATCCCAGGTTCAAGACCTGAGCACGGTGAAACAGGGTGAGCTCCTGTTACTTTCCCCAGCTCCTGCCCATGTATCAGTTCAAAAGCATGCAAATGCAAGTTGATTAATAGGTACCACTTTGGTGGGAAGATAACAGCATTCTGTGTGCCTCAGCATATAGTCATGTTGGCCAATGACCATAGAAATGTCTTTGGACAACGTTGGCTCCCTCGGCTAACAAACGGAGATGAGCACCATCCCCTAGAATCGGACATGACTAGACAGGGGAAACCTTCACATTTACCTTTTTTGAACACTTCTGAAAACAAGTAGTGTAATGTTTATCTACTCATTTATATTTGTTCTATACCAACACCTTCTACTATAAGAATCCAATCTAAAATAAAATAATGGCAAGAATAAGTTTTAGTATTGTAAAATATCATTGCCGCACATGTATGACCAATAATGTGACATAGTACAAATGAAAGGTGAGTAGACTTATGTACACACATACAAACACACTCATACCCTCTTAACTGAATAATAGCACCCTGAATTGCTGAAACCATTATGATACACAAATCATAAGTGCATTTTTATTTAAAAACATATGATAGAGTTTTGGAAGAAAATACCCATGTGCCATCCAGGTCACTCTGCCCCATCGATTCCACAAGCAAAAACCTTTCTGACCCACATATAAAGTTATAAAGATGGTTTAAAACCCTTTAGTTCTCTGCAGGCTGAATGTGACAAAGGACAATACAGAGGAGTTAATCAGAAAATAAGATCCTCTCAAAGTTATGGAAATTTCATAAATCACAATCCCCAACACTAGACCCCTCATAAAAATTCCAAACATAAAGAAGATTCCATACTTAGAAAAGATCAATACTCCTTAACCCTTCACACAACCCAAAGCAAAAACACTTAAATCAACATCTTAAACATACCTCACAGATCAAAGCCCACTATTACTATAAATGTCACTACTCTGTGTTCTGATTTCGTAGCCCACCTTTGATTGCTATGCTCAGTATTATACAGTCAAATAAAACTATCCTCTTCTTCAAGCAGCTCCCCAGTGTGCTTATTTGCAACATCTGGTTTCGAACCCAGAATTTTGCTTCTGTTAAAATGTGTAATTCTCCATTAAGAAATCTCAGTGATCTCACTATATTAAAAATAGAAATTAATACTGTACTACTTTAGTAGCTGCAGACAAATCAAATAGACATCCGGGAATAATCCTAGAAAATGATTTTGAGATGAATGGATAGGCAAAAAAAAATTCAATTGAAATTAAATTGAAAACAATATTCAGGAAGAAGGCTGGGTGTCTTTCTTCTGGATTGCTGCTAAAAACCCCAATATGGAATCAATATTGATTTGAGGGGGGTCTTTGCATTTCTCCTTATAACAATAATCCAAGCACATATAACACAATAATGCTAAGGAAAAAGGTTCTAGCCCATCTTATTTCCTGATATCTTGCCTTTTGGGAACATTGAATTTTTATTTTTATTTGAAAGAGTTTTAATTTATATTATTTCTGGTGTCCTGAGGTATAGCCCGGACTCAAATTTATAACTGAAGTGCGAAGGTGAGAAATTGCTGGTCTTTCACTGACATGAAGTTGCTTGACAGAATTTACACCCTCACTTTTGAAGCAGAAGTAGGGAGTGAACCACCAGCATAGGGACTGTGCTCTAGCAGCCACAGGCTGCCACGGAGAGGAAAATATAGAGAAAGGATGCCTCTTTTCAGTTCCTCCTCCTAGAAGAGCCCAATGTACTTTGATCTTCTTGATCTGCAAAACTGGCAACTTATCCCCTGTGTACGAGGATCCATTAACCTTGTCTCTGAGTTCTGTTACCAATGACAGATTTGCTGGACCATTTGCGTTGGTTTAAAAGCAGTGCTAAATCTAACATATGAAAGGCGGGTGGTGGTACATTGAGATGGGGAAAAGATAAGGGAGGGGTGAAAGCTGGAGGGTTTTAAGTTCAGTTGCTACGGAAACTGCTCCTTTTTAGTGTGTTCAAAGTCCCAGCCCAGCTAGACAAGCTTTAGATGTTTCCTTGCAGAATGCCATCAACTATATCTTATTTTTCTATATAACATTAGTTACGTTCTTTCAGTGATGAAGTAAGGGTACTTGCCAAGCAGGTTTCTGCTGAGGCTTAGATTTTTACTTAGTGCTTATCCTAAGAAGCACTAATTTGTGATTTGGCTATTAAATCCTTTTTATTCGGGGAATGTCTATTATGCTATGTATTTGTGTTTGTGAGTGACTTTCCTTTCTCCTATTAAATGCTTATCTCATTAGTAGGAACACAACTTCTTGAACTTCATTATTACTCTGTGTGTTTTACATTTTGAAGGGTGTGCCGCTCAGTTTGGAGAACCTTTTGATAAAACTTATAGTATTCGGTGATTTAGTTTTATTATTTTATTGCCAATAAAGGCATGCATATCAGTAATGAAAAAATATGGAAATTGAAAGAGAGTCAGATTTAAAATATACCTAGAAGCAGTGATACATCTTTCCATAATCTTAAAGGGATGTCGTAAACATTTAAATATTCATTTTCTATTACGTTTGTTGCAAAAAAGCAATTTTGTACCAACGAAGACAATTGTGAAATGTTATTTGGTCAATAACCAGTGAAATAAAAGAGTCAGGAACATATAAATAAAATATGACTGAAATATATATTATAAGCTGAAAAACTTTTTATATTCCTATAAAACCTCTTCAACCTGTACAAATGAGCAGAATCTAAAAATCTATTAAACTATTAGACTAAATCTTTAAAACCTCTAAGTCGCTAACAGCAGGAGGTGTAAATTATTCTAGCATATTGGAACTCATATTTATGCAATAATATAAATACTAAAATATGGGGCATAAAGTTTAAAATGTACACAAATGATATCTAATAAACATTAATATTAACCATAGATTATATACTGTTGCAATTAGTCAAGCAGATATTCTCATTTGAAATCTACAAGCAGTTTAGCAGTATTGGCCCATATTCAGAGTAATGCTATTATTTCTATAAGACAAAAGATAGCAGGTGTAAAATCAGTCTGAATGGCACAGATAATTTATTGAAAAATATAGATAATGTGCACAAATATGTGCAGGTATCTGATAGGAAATAGTTTGTTAGTACAATGAGCAATATTCAGTTATATAACATATAATAACTTTGTCTTGAGAAGAGAAAACTAGATAATGGTGGTAGCACTCCTCATAGAAATATTACATTTTGAGGGAATATAATACAAGTAAGTAAAGGTCTGATCCATCACATTCAAGAGTGGAGGCATGGATAATAGATTTGAATGTACAGGGAGGCAATTCCAGCTGAATGTTAGGGGAAAATTCTAAGACTAAGACTAATTCAACTGATCAGAAAGATGGCAGATACCCTTTACTGAACGTATTCTAATGGAGGCTAGACTGCTTCCTATGTCAGGTGCTTTCAATTGGATCACTTCAATGAATTGAGTTCGATTTGGTAATTTTTATTCTAACTCCATTGGAAGAGTCCAGTTTTTAATTTTAAAATATCTTTAACTGAAAGCCTTATTGCTATTATGTAATTTTTATCCCATTCTCAAGAGCTGAGGTGGCGCAGTGGTTAAATGCAGCACTGCAGGCTACTGCTAGTTCAGCAGTTCAGCTGTTCAAATCTCACCGGCTCAAGGTTGACTCAGCCTTCCATCCTTCTGAGGTCGGTAAAATGAGGACCCAGATTGTTGGGGGCAATATGCTGAACTTTGTAAACCGCTTAGAGAGGGCTGTAAAGCACTATGAAGCGGTATATATAAGTCTAAGTGCTATTGCTATTGCTATTCTATTTTCCCCACTTTTAAAAACACTAATTTAAGAAAATGGACTTTAATTTCCCAATATTTGGCAACAATTTCAAAATATCCAATTATTTTCTTGTGTTTCAACAGTTACTTTCAGGAATATAAGCAATAAATGTACAGCTAGATTGATTGCCATAAATTATTGAGCAATTTTCTCAATTTATTCAAAAATATTTGATTAAAAATAACTGTGGAAATAAACAACACAGTTTAGAAAGGATTTGATTGATACAGGGAATAATTACAGAGTAGATCTATGTGAAGCTTCAAAGGCTGCTTTGCTCCAATGAAGAATTGAATAAATAATCCTCAAAGCTGCTTTGCAAAGCAACATTCTTCTAAGACAGTTTTGGCACTAATAACAGTTGGGTGACAGTCACAGCATTAGAATTATTGCTGATGTTTTACATCATTCAAGTTCACCCCCAAGGGACATCCATCTTCTTAAAATTGTTGGAAATCAGAGCTACAAATTCCAAAATTCCCAATAGCATGGCCAAAAACCAACTAACCAAATGAACAAAGAAGGATGATTACTTAAAATTTTGGAAGATGCAAAATGTCAGGAGAAAACATATTCTTCTGTTGTCCTAAAGACTAATGTGTGATGTGTTGATTAGAATATCAGGCTAGGATTGTAGCATTCTAGGTTGAAATCTCTTCTGAGTCCTTAGATGTTTATTATGAAAAAGAAGTGGCAAAATTGGTGCAATGGGCAATGGAAAGTTGATAAACGCCTTTGGGGTGAGAACATCATGTACATTGCTGTGGCCTCCTTTAATGAAAGAAGGATTACAAATGGTTACAGTTTTAATAAAACCGTAATAATTTGGTCTGAAAATATAATGACTGTTAGATAAGAAAGAGCAAAATGATATAACCCAAAGTGTCAAAGTACTATACTAGGTAGTAGGTCAATCTATAGATGACTATGAGGAAGTAGAGATGAAAATTTTATAATACTTCCTGTATAAATCTAGATATAGATTTATATCTAGATCCTTTTCAGACAAAGTTTAGACATGGGACAGCAACAATATTGATTACTATGATGAATAACCTTCTTTGAGCTTGATTAGAGGAACAGCACACCCCTGATCCTTTTGGAAATGTCAGCAGCATTTGACATCATTGAATACAGAAAGTTTTTGTACTGTTTGCAAGGGCTCTCCTGATAAGAGGCACCATTTTATGTTGATTTTGCTCTTGCTGAAATGACCCAAAGGTGCTTTTTCAAAAGGCTTCTTTAGTTCTTGGATGAGAAGCACATTGTCTTCAAAGAAAAAAAACAAAGAAAAGTGCAACTGCCTTTTGAAAAAGTATATTTGGGACAACCATGACCTAGATGATGAGAATCTCCAGACGCTTGCTGAAATGAGTTGCAGCAACAATTCTTGGCAGGGAGCTGTCCATGGTAGTTACAATGCAGGATGCCACAAGTCTGAGTTGTCTTCCCAACATCTTTTAACTTCTATATGAAATTTTAAAGAGAAGGCTTGCCTCAATTGAACTGCAGAATCTTTGTTATGCTGATTAATACTCAGTAAACCTTCCCATTCCAGGTGGGGCCAGAGATGGTGTTTAGATTTTTATCTGGTTTCTTGATCTTATGAGCAAATAGATGTAAAGAAAACATGCTCATATTGAATCCCAATGATATCTAACAAGATTTATTTTTCATTCAGAAACATCTTGGGTTCAATTTATTCCAGTGATACCTGTGGGTGGGATCAGGAGGGAGAAGGAGAAGATCCAAGAACTGAGCTTTTTTTTTTTGCACATTATCATGGACTTGCCTCTGGCCTCCTCTTCAGACTCAAGTTCAGAGGAGGAGGATGAGCCAGGTCATGGCTGTTCTGGGGAAGAGAGTATGAGGACATAGGCAGACTTGGACTAGAAAACAGAAGGTTCCAGCTCAATGAGCAGTCACAGCTGGAACAACCAGACAGATTTTCTCTGGGCCCACTAACAGATATTTGAACTGCTTGTCATTGATGATATGTATATGATCTGCCTTCCTTAATCTTGGCGTCAGTTATTTTTGGAAACATATTTCTCAAATAATGAAAAGCTTCACCTTCCTTGTTCATTGCTTTTACAAAAAGTTTCATCAATCTGAGTTTTATGTGAAATGGACTGTGTAAAAATATCTTTGTTGGCCCAACAAGTGGTTTATGTACCACATTTTAATATCCTCGAATCAAATTCTTTCAGAGTGACCTGTTCTTTTTAATGTAATGTGACTCTGTTGCATTGCTGTCCCATTATAGACATTGCAATAATTTTTGGTACATCCAAGCAGGCGAGCCACTATTTTTAGATTTCCACAGATATAACAGTTGTACTTGATGTACTTGATATGCTTCAACAACAGTTTCATGTTTTTATATGTTCTTTCATGTTTATTTATTTATATTTATTTATTTATTTATTTCGTCAAGCATGTATTAGATAACAGATATAAGTATAAACATGATTTTTAAAAGAATTTTTTATTTTTTCACCATCTTTACATAAACATCCATACATATACCATAGTATCAAAATATACATAATTATACATTTCTGTCCAAGGTATAAACATGATTATGAATACATGAAATGGATACGAATAAAAGGGACTATTAGGACAGGGACAGTAGCATGCTAGTGCGCATGTCCCTTAAAGACCTCTTAGGGATAGGGTGAGGTGCTGGATAGCCAACAGGAACTGAAGGATATAAATTGCCATTGAGTAAAAACAGAATATTTCTATAAAACGATACACGATAGACTAAATTACAGGTTATTTTTGTGATTAGCAGCCAAAAATCTATAAGATACACACAAAGGGTTTCAGAAAGCAAAATCATTGTTGTCCAATGTATTTATTTGCTGCACTGGTTACTAATATTTTTCTGAAACCTATTCAATGTATTAGTTTTAATATATACAGTTCTACATGGTGTAGCTGAGGTTACTTTAAGGACTGTCTCCTCCAAATATATTCCACACATTCTGTGCAGATATTTGTTGTGGGCATGCTTCTTTCTTGCAGAGGTAAGGGGGAAAGTGGATTTAAAGGAGGCCTTATTTTTTCTTGTCTATAGGGCCCCCGATTATAAAATATCTTGCCTTTGTCTCTGTCAAGGTGGACTTTCTACAAGGTGGTTAAAGCAACTTTGTTTAAGTAGGCTTTTGGATCTTAATGGTGAAACTGGGTTCAGGGCATTAGATTATTTGGAAATTGGAGTTTGGGTGTGACTTTATGTATGATTTCTCACTTGATTTTATGGTATTTTATGCTTATATTTCCTGAGACTCTTGGGATAATATATATATGCTATATAAAAATAAAATAAATAGCAGCATAGAAACAATGAAACAAAAACAGAGACTTGGTAGGTTACATGCCTAAAAAAATCTTCATGAAGGAGCACAAGTACGAGAGTTCTTTCCCCCCAAAATTGTACATACCACAGTGCTGTGAAGTGAAGCACAAATAAATAAGTCAGCAGAGGTAAGACCTGGTTATTGCTGAGATGTGACACTTCTCTTTTCAGAACTTGTCAATTTAAACTTCATAAATATCAGCTAATATATTATGGTGATAGGAAGGTCACCAGATCGAGTAAAGTCATTTTTCCCCAAAGGAAAGAATAGTATATACACAACTCCTCCTCCTCCTCCTCCTCCTCCTCCTCCTCCTCCTCCTCCTCCTCCTCCTCCTCCTCCTCCTCTCACCGCATTTATTCCTTTCTTTTGCATGGAATTTAACAGAAAGGGATATCTAGTTTTTTTCTGTCTTTTGAAGAAAACTCTGTTTTGTTCTTCAAAGGGAGTCTTTTGCTTATTTTTGGCTAAAGATCTCAACTCCATTAAATGAACTGCAAGGCAGACTTATAGCTGGTTTTGTATTTTCTTTCAGATTATCCTTTGTGCTTTTGCTTTCAGTTTTGTGTATTCTCTCTTTTTCAGATATATTCAGCCTTTATCTACTGCCCATGCTATTTCTCTGTTTGTCAGTTTCAAGACCTGCTGTGTTTTCTAACTTTTTTTTCAGAATGCTATTAGGTTTACTTTGCCTTGGCCTAAGGATCCCTTGAGTTTGAAAAATTGACTCACTTAGGAATTTCCACCAGGGAGCTATCTGAAGCCAAAGAAAGAGAGGGAAAAAATGTATGTAGAGATCCCATATCCTAATGACAGCTAAATCTATTATATATCTGCTTGAGAAGCCAGAGCAAAGTTATTTTTCTTTTTGTCCCTTTGTCAATTTGTGTATACCTGTTGACATTTACTTTAAATGGATTCATAGTTTTAATAGCATTTAGAATACACCGTGACAGGTGTTTATAATGCACCTTCACAGTCACACATGCTGTTACCTAGATATAAGTTCCACACAATTAAATGGAAAACTATTCTAAAGTAATTTGATGTCAGATAACAAGTCATGTTTTGAAAATTTAGTATTAAAAAGTAGTACGTTTTTAAAAGAAATAAAATAGTATGATGATACAGTAATGTTGTATCTAATACAGGGCTGTCAAATTCCCGACCTGCGGGTTGGATGCGTCACGTGCTGGCCACACCCACGCCCGGTTTAGTGAAGGGGGGAAAAGTCCTGATACGTCCTGTGACTATGCTGTGACAACGTGAGTTTGACATCCTTGATCTAATAACTTAACATTATCTTCATACTTTCAGTTGGCAAATTGTGCATATTTTGATATGATTGTTTCAGTTTGGAAATGTAAAATGGATGCATTCATTTTCTTATGAATAAATAAGAATTCATAATATGACAGTAAATAATTGAAGTTAGTGATTTGAGTCTCTAAGTCACTACATCCGAGGGCATGTCTTACCAGAATTTTTGAACTATTTAAGTTCAAAATTAAACTTTTCCCTGAATCTCATAATCTCATCTTAGTGGTCTGGTTCATTTTAAATTTGCTTTTGTCTTATGATGGTTTTTTTTAATGGTTTAGTATACTGTGTGTACTTACCCATTGTGATTTATAAGCCATAGTTCATAACCTAGATTCCTAATTATAGTTTAAAATAGTGGCTTAGTGCAATTTGTGAACTTCTTTCAGAGCAGTTCATTTTTAAAGTAATAATCAGAATTTCCTAATTCTGTGAACTGTAGAATGAGATTTAGAGCTCATGTAAATTAAATGTATTATAATGCAAAGCTTTAAATGACTAAAGTAAAATAAGTATCTAGACCAAGACAAACTATAAACAAGTTTAAGCCTCCAGGGGGAGTTGATGACAATGAAGAAAGCTTATTTATCTTGCTGGATGATGCACTCAGCCAAGCTTATTTTCCAAAAAGAGAATAGAGATTCTGCATTCTTGTCATGACAAGATAGTTGCCTTGTTGCCAATTTAATATTGGTATATAATATAATGACCACAGATAATAAGCTAGGCAGAGAGAAAAACAGCCTTCACCCCAAAATCACCTAATGAACTAAATCAGTGGCCTGAATCCTTTTGGGCACCAGAGACTGCTTCTATTGAGAGAGTTTTTTCTGCGGCCTGGAGAGGGTGTGGTTTCACATGTTGCATGCATCCCGTGGATGGGGCTTTGCGTGTGGACCTGTTTCTGGCATGCTGTGGACTGGTGCCAGACTACAGATTGGGGATTGGGACCCCTGAACTAAATAGTTGAGTGACGACATGGACCTAGATTTCACCAATTCAATCCAAGTCCAACAACTTAACTACTTGTTGTCTCTATTTATTTATTAGGTTTATAGAGCCATCAAACTGACACATGGTGACTCTCATTCATTTGAATAAAAGTAGAAATATTTATGTTTTACTTTGCATTAATGTTGTAAGCAGCTGTTACTTTTAACATACCGTATGTTCCGGCGTATAAGACGACTGGGCGTATAAGACGACCCCCAACTTTTCCAGTTAAAATATAGAGTTTGGGATATACTCGCCGTATAAGACTACCCCTCCTACCATCTTTCTTTTTCTTTCTGTCTTCCTTCCTTCCTAACATATTTCTTTCTTTCTTTCTTTTTCTTTCTTTCTCCCTTTCTTTCTCTCTCCCTCCCTCCCTCTCTGATCCCCTTAAAATCCTCCCTATGAGCCCCCCTTTTCTCCCCGAAGCCCAACATTTGGTGCAGCCCGGCTCCCAGTGGGAGGCTGCCTGATGTAAGACAATACCCGGCGTATAAGACGACCCCCAACTTTTGAGAAGCTTTTCCTGGGTTAAAAAGTCGTCTTATACGCCAGAACATACGGTACTATTTTTTTTTCATCAGGTTATTGGCTTCATCGACTTCGGAAGCCATTTTTGAAGAGCACAGTTCACTTTTCCATGGTAGCTATATGTTCTGCTCTGCAGAATCTAACTGTTATCTTAAAAATATTGGAGGGTTGGGGAGGATTTATTCTGAACAAATATGTGGTATATTTTTCCAGTAGTTTAAAATGTTTAAATGTGTATTTTTTGAGCATGAGTATAACAGAAAGAGTAAACTAGAACTTATGAATGGAGTTCAACAGGAGGAAGATATAAGAGTGATCAGAAAAACTTTTGTGTTCTGATTGTATGCCTGGTTGTAATGATTAAAATTTCTTCTCCTTGCCAGATGTTCATTTAAAGGGTGCATTACAAAATCTTCCTCTTTTTGTGCTACAACATGATCTAGTGATTGTTTTCTACTGAGAAGTAGAGGTTGTAGGAAGAATATAAGGCAATCAGATTCTAGTCTTAGTGGGCAACCAATTAAATATGAGCCAATAGTGTGCGGCGGCTGCCTGAAAAGCCAATGCGATCCTAAATTTCATTAGCAGAGGGATACAATCAAGATCAAGTTGAGGTACTAATACCACTCTAATAAAGCCTTAGTAAGACCACACCTAGAATACTACATCCAGTTTTGGTCACCACACTATAAAAAAAATATGTTGAGACCCTAGAAAAAGTGCAGAGAAGAGCAACCAAGATGATTAGGGGACTGGAGGGTAAAACATACGATAAATGGTTGCAAGTACTTAGCATGGCTAGTCTATTGAAGAGAAGGACCAGGGGTGACATGATAGCAGTATTCCAATATTGGAGGGGCTGCCACAGAGACAAGGGGGTCAAGCTATTTTCTAAAGCACTTGAAGCAGGGGTGAAATGCTACCGGTTCGGACTGGTTCTGGCATCCAGGTAGGGAAAATTTTGATTGGTTCGGAGAACCGATAGGGAAAATTTTGATTGGCCCTGCCCACCTGCCCTCCCCCTCCTCTCACATCTCTTATATTCTGTTGTTTATTAGCTCAGGATTGCCGCCTCAGCTGAGCTAAGAAATAGCAAATGAGATAGAATAATAAACTGACACTTTTGCCGCTTTTTTCTCTCCCCCCCTCGCCCCCCCCAAAGCAGAGAAAGGAATACTAGCTTTAATGATATGTCTGAGCGTTCAGCCAAGAGCAATTATCACCTCGTTAAAATGTTGCAAGCTTCAAATCACCTTGCCTTAAGGAACCTACCCATTGAGAAACTGCCCCCAAAAGAGACTGCCTTTTGCTTCCTCTGGAGCAAAAGCAGAGAGCCTCCTCCAGTAAAATTTCTCTGTGTCTTCTATTTTTCTTCCACAGCAGAACAAAAAAGCCTCTTCCTGTGAAGGCTTTTCCAGTTCTGATTTTCTCCTGGAGCAAAAGAAAGCCCTTTCTAGTGAAGTCTTCCCTGTGTGTTTATTCTGATTTTCATCTGAAATGGAGCAAAATCATCTGGTGGCAGGCCTTAAATAACAATTCCACACTTATTTTACTCCATGCGTGGCCCACCCACTATTTAATTCACCACTTCTGTCTGTGCCTCTTTCCCAAACTGTATACTTCTCTCCCTCCCTCCCCCCCCCCCTCTCTCTCTCTCTCCCTCTCTCCCTCCCTCCCTCCCACTCTCTCTCTCTCTCTCTCTCTCTCTCTCTCTCTCTCTCTCTCTCTCTCTCTCTCTCTCTCTCTCTCTCTCTCTCTCTCTCTCTCTCTCTCTCTCTCTCTCTCACACACACACACACACACACACACACACACACACACACACACACACACACACAGGTCCATGGTAAAATTGTCTTCCATGAAATCAGTCCCTGGTGCCAGAAAGGTTGGGGACCTCTGAATTAGACCATGCAGGGTCCCTACAGGACAGCCCTTTTAAGGATTATGTATTAATAGAAAAGCAACTAACTTAGCTCTGATCCTAAACTGTTGCATATAAAAAACAGAGGACCTCTGATCAACTGTCACAGCCACATTTTGGATCTGAATGGAGGGCCTGGGAAAGGTGTCAGAATAACATAATAACACTTAGAAGGGTCTTTGGAGGGGACCCTATGCCATTTCAGAGAAATGGCTGTCCAGTCTTTTCTTAAAAACCTCTAGTGATCAAGCACCCAGAACTTCTGGAGACAAGCAGTTCCACTGGTTAATTGTTCTCACTGTCAGGAAGTTTCTCCTTAGTTTAGTTTTAGGTTGCTTCTCTTTTTGTTCAGTTTCCATCCATTGCTTCTTGTTTTGCCTTCCGTTGCTTTGGAAAATACATTGCCCCTCCCCTCTTTGTGGCAGCCCCTTAAAAGCCTGTTGCCTATCACACTCTTGGGCAAAGCATGTGAGCCATTTCCTCCTTTCAGTGGTCCATGAAAGTACATCTATAGTATGTAAATAATCAAGTCGAAAAAAGGTGAACAACATTTTTACAGAACTATAGATATGTTGAGGCTGGGTGTGACAAAGAATGGCTGGGAGGGGAGGGGACCAGGTGAGGCACCTCTTGATGTGAGTGACATTGAGTTGGCCAAACCCACCCGGTCACATGACCACCAAGCCACGCCCACCAAGCCATGCCCACAAAACCAGTAGGGAAAATTTTTAGATTTCACGCCAGACAAGGAATAATTCAAAGAGAGATTCAACCTAGAAATAAGGAGAAATTTTCTGACAGTGAGAACAATCAACCAATGGAACAGCTTGCCTTCAGAAGTTGTGGGAGCTTCATCACTGGCAGCTTTCAAGAAGAGACTGGACTGCCATTTGTCAGAAATGGTCTCCTGCTTGGCGAGGGGTTGGACTAGAAGACCTACAAGGTCCTTTCTAACTCTGTTAATCTGCTAAGTCTAGGGAACCAACTCCCTGAGTGAGTGAACAGGAAGAATAAGCAAAGCTTTTTAATAGGGCAATTAAATGGAGAAGCCCTAATGAATTTTTCTTGTAAGTCAATAATGTTACTTGACTAACCTAAGAGCCTGAGAAAAGAACAAGAAGAAATTCCAGTTGCAATTCTTTAAGAAACAAAAGTGAACATTTGATGGACTCAACAACTGTAACTTGAACTGAGTAAAGGACTGGACTTGGTTGCCTGAACTCCAAGTCTAGAATATTCATAGTAAATGTGTCTTGTTGCAGGATATATTTTAAAAAATAGAGCATAATTATAACAAATGTTGTAAAAGAATGACATTTCAGAAACATTGATAAATATTGACAAAAGCAGAAAGTAAATTCCTTTGGAAACAGTATTATTTTAAATTTCAGTAGAATGAGAAATAACTCAGTAGCATCTGATTTTCCCTTCTAGATAGCCCTTTATTTGTGTGAAGATATTTTGAACGTCAACATGAAATATTTATTTTTAAGCAGAAACGGATTACAGAGAGAATATTAAAAAATAAAAATGGCACCAAAGTCCACTTAAGGTTTTGCTAGTGCTATGTTATAAACCCCCTGAAATTAATTCTCAGGCAAACAGGGTTTTTGAAAATTGAGATATGCAGAAGATGGAGAAACATTTTTGTACTTAGCTCCAAAATGAACATTTTTGCCTATACTTGATAAAGAACTTGCAAACAATCTTTCAAAAGAAACTTAATATTTATGTAAAGTGGCATGGGCTAAGTAATCTAATATGGTTAATATTTAATATAGTGACCTTATCTTGACTTAGAAAATGAAATTAAATACCAAGGTACAGACAGTGCCAGGAAATCTGTTTGCAGGTACAAAGTGCAAGTGAAAAGTCTAATATATTTAAAAAGGAGCAGTATTTAGGTATGAAAAAGATAGGCTACATCTTCCAATTGCCAGCTTTTGATTTCTATCCTAAAAGCCTAATTATATCTGTATACAATATCCAATATTTTCTTTTTCCTCCTATAATGTTTTTTGTACACATACACACACACACACACACACACACACACACACACACACACACACACACACAAGCTGATACCCGTGCTTCGCGACGAAACTATGTGATGGGGCTTGATAAATTGACACTTCAAGCTTAAAAATTAATGAGTAGTTAAAAAAGGGACTGTATTATTTTGTTAGAGATGGTAAGCTAAGTTTCTGTTACAGATGAAGACATTATTTGCATAGCATAGACCAGGGGTCGGCAACCCGCGGCTCCCGAGCCACATGCGGCTCTTTGGGCCCCCTGCTGTGGCTCCCTGTCCCATCACTGGCTGGCCTTGCCCTCCCCTCCATCACCTGGCCTGAGAAGGTAAGGGCAATGGCGGGAATGGAGAAGCGACCGGGGCTGATTCTCCGGTGCTGGTTGAGGAACATAGCCACGCCCGGCAGAGGCTTCCCTTCGGGCAACCCTCCTCCCCCTCTCGCGACTCCCTGGCTGGCTATGGCGGGGCCAGGAGGGTGCGCATGCGCGGGGAGACCCTCAAGCGAGCGCCAAAGTGCAGCAAAGGGGATCCATTCTATGACTGCCTTGGTCCACTTGCCATCATTTTTTTCTATGTGATCAGCCCATTTCCATTTCAATTATTTTACTCTGCTGATGATATCATATTTCGTTTGTTCTCTAATCCAGGTGCAGGTCTTCTAGCTTGTCTTGTAATGCCATGCAGAAACAAACTTACATAGAAATGTCTAAACATCTCTTGCCTCCCATAAATGTCTTGATATTTTGATGTGCATTTTTATAAAGGAACTTAAAATATATACTCAGTAATAAAACTAAAAGTAAGAAAAATAAAGCTTCCATTATGGTGTGCATCCATAATTTAGATTTTTTAAAAATTAAGGGGGTTATTTTTTTCCCCATGAAACATTTCTTAATATCTTCTCAATCTGCTTGAAATAAATAAAGCATAGGATTATTTCTAAACTGATTTGTAAATTTTGAAATAATAGTATTTTTTATATTTATTTTCCCCATGGAAGAATTTGTAACCATCTTCTGTTGATTTTTATTGGAGATTATTATAATTTTAAAAAAGTATCATCTTCAGTCTTTGTTACAGTTAAATAAGCATTAATCTTCAAGGTAGTATTTAAAACAAGCTTCAGAAGAATTATATTTGCTTAAATAATACTAAACAAAAATGAAGGAAGGCTCATGGTTTAAATGCCAGGTTTCAATTTCATTTTTCCGCTGTGCAGAATTAGAAAGCCTGCACAAAGGTAGATAACCTACGGAATATATAAAAATATTTAATGTGCATCATATTTATTATGAAAACGTTCTATAACTGTAATAAAAATAGGACAGCGAATGAAATATACTGATCCCTATATTTTGCTTTTTCTATAGGTTTTTTTCTCTCTGTTTCCTAAGCAAAGAAAAATAGAAATTTTTGCTTTAGTCGAAGTGTAAACTGATTGTACTTTTCCCTTCATAGACAATGACTCCCCCCCACTTCTATTTGATTAGCACATTTTTATAGGTGGTAGTTGCAAAGACACAATCATTTTCAAATATAAAAAAGAAAATCAAAGTTGCAAGGTTCCCTGAGAAAATTAAGAGAAAGTTTGCATTCACTTTTATTCTTCTTCACACCTATTACTTTTTAGAGTCCATTTATTGACTGAACTGTCAAAGTGATTTACTTTTAAAGAGATCAATCCTATATGGTAGGCTGGACTGCAACGGGAGTTTGTAATTATTTTCAGCATTCTGCTATTTTCTGGCTTCTAAATTTTCACACTGGACAGACATTATATTTGAGAATCTGTCCTCCTCTCTCTACAAGTTCCAGAACCAGAACTCCCTAATTTATACCCATCATTACTGACAACTGCTCTCCAAACTCTCCATCTATTCTTACTATTTAATATATTGACTTTGATTTAAGTGACGTGTGAGCATGAGGAAGTATCATTCACTTAGCACAGTGTTTCCCAACCTTGGCAACTTGAAGATGTCTGGACTTCAACTCCCAGAATTCCCCAGCCAGCGAATGCTGGCTGGGGAATTCTGGGAGTTGAAGTCCAGACATCTTCAAGTTGCCAAGGTTGGGAAACACTGACAGAAACAGCCAATTAAAACTGTGTTATTGTTGTTGTTGTTGTTGTTGTTGTTGTTATTGTTATTGTTATGCTATTGTTATTACTATGGATGACCATTCTTGGCTGTTCAAACAATAGCACTGAAGTCTTACCTTCATGCCTGGATTTTGTGGAGGTCTGAATGGGGAAAAACAAAATCAAACTCATAGCAAAACCAAGTGACTGTGAATTTGGCACCTATTTGCATCCAAGGAATATCAATAATTGACTCTGGATGGAGTTTCACACATTTCAGTGCAACCAACTCAGTTCTTCTGCTGTCATGGAAATAAATATATGAAGTAGACAGCCACAATCTCCTTCCTTTCTAGCATGAAGGACAGCAAACAAGCAGACAAAAGCTTCTGTCTCAGTGACCAACCACAAATCAATCATCCACCTCATCCAGCTCCTACTGTTGTGTACTCACCATATTTTAGCACCTAGTCCTTCAACCCCATGAAGCTGGATGCATCTGGATTGTGAACACCACTATTGCTGAAGAATCAATGGAGAATAAATCAATGACACCATCAAAAGAATGAAATGAAAGTTAGACTTTAAACACAGATGATAAAAAGAGAACTGGTGCCTTTGAATTTTGGTGTTGGGAAGACTCCTGAGAATATTGTGAAGAAAACAAACTAATGGATTGTTGAACAAATCAACCCAAATGTTGCACAAATGACCAGGTTCAAATTATGTGGGAGACAAATCTGGAAAAGGCTCTAATGCTGGAAAATGCTGAAGGAAAGGGAAGATGACCAATAGTAAGGTTGCCCACATAGTTTCAGATGCAATGAATGTAGTGTTAGGAGACATGAAAACATAGGTTAGGTCAGATTGGAGAAAATCTATTTATGTTGTTACTCGGCATTGAAAATGACTTGATGGGACTTCCGGTTGGCTCCGCGTTCAGCGAAGACGCTCCTTTTTCGGAGCGCCGGTCCCCGGTTCCGTAAAGCCGCCAGAAAGCTGACAAACAGCTGACTGGTGGCTGGAAACCCCCTTCCCGGGCAAAGGGAAGGGTGAAGAGTCGGCGGACACAGGTAGAGCCCCACAAGTGCCCTAGGAGGAAATCCTGGGCGCGAAGGGTGAGGGCTCCCTGGCAATCTGCCGTTGCTCCGGACCTGGGACATCTCCGCTATGAAAGGTTAGGTCAGATTGGAGAAAATCTATCTATGTTGTTACTCGGCATTGAAAATGACTTGATGGCACATAATCCAGCAATCAAGCAATCACTTAAATTTTATTCATAAAGTTTTCTAATCAGAACATAACTCCTTCCAGTCCAGAATGCTACCAAACATCAATTGTAATGTTTTTTTCTATATTTATTGTTTGCATGTAGATTTCTTATTGTTGTGAGTCGCCCAGAGTCTCTGTGGAGTGGGCGGCATACAAGTGCGATAAATAATAAATAAATAAATAAATAAACAAACAAACAAACACATGACCAGATGTCCCACCAGAAATTAGGACACCATACTCTGTATCAGCTATAATATTTGGCTAAAGTTAAAACTGAAGAGAGTATTATATAATGCTGTACATGGGGCTGCTTTTGAAGAGCATTTGGAAGCTTCAGTTGGAATGAAATGCAACGATCTGGTCAGTTATGTGTGCCCCTAGCATGGCACATGTTACACCTTTGTTCTGCAAGCTGCATTGGTTGCCAGTTTCCTTCCAGGTTCAATTGAATTTGCTGCTTTTGACTTTTAAAGACTTACATGGTATGATTTCAGGTCATTTGAGAGGTAGTCTCTTCCTGATACATCCACCCATCCAGGGGCGGGTTCCTCTTACCTGCCTACCGGTGCGCTGCATGCGCATCATCTCATTTCACATGCTCGCACGCTCGCTACGCACGTGCATCCCCTCGCGTGATTTTGCTTCTGCGCATGCGCAGAAAGCAAAAAAAGCCCAAAAATTCCAGAAAAAAGATGGCGCCGCACGACGGACCAGTGAAGATGGCACCAGAGCCATCGCGCGCAAATTGTGCAATCAGGTCCCTACTGGAACGGCGCACTAGACCGCACTGGTAGGAACCCACCCCTGCACCCATCCCATCAGATCAGACAGGAGGCAGTGATAGGTTTTTTTCATGTTTTATTTAGATAACATAAAAATTCAATTTCCATCAAACTGTGTGTGATCTGGGTACAGTTGTTTTTAAGCAGTCCTAATCCACATATTTGTTATAGTATTCACCACAATAATGTTGATAATATAATAATATAATAACAATAATACTTAACATTATCTTCTTTAACAACTCTCCACTTTAACATTTCCTCTTTTTATGTCTCCTCCTTTCTAACTTCTGTTTCTATTGTCTAGCTATTGATAAAATACGTCCCATATAAAAATATTCAGTTTCTTCTTTATCCTTAATAGTAAGCAATAATCTATCCATTTCTGCGCATTCTAGTATTTTCTTAATTACATTCTCATCTGACGGAATCTCATCATTTTTCCATTGCTGTGCAAATACAATTCTGGCTGCAGTTAGTATATGTAAAACCAGATATATAATCCTTTTATCATATTTTTCCAGTAGAATGCCCAACAAAAATGTTTCTGGTTTCAAATCTATATGCTGCTTTATCATTTTTTCCAACCAAGTATGTATTTTCGTCCAATATGTTTTAGTTTTTGGGCATGTCCACCACATATGGTAATATGAACCAGATGATTGATTACACTTCCTACAGTTAGCGGATCTATCTTTATACATTTTTGCCAGTCTTGCCAGTGCAAAATGCTATCTATAAAACATTTTATACAAATTTTCTTTATATGTAGTTGGCATAGTCAATTTAATATTTCTATTCCATAGTTTTTGCCATTTATCTAATTCTATTGCATATCCAAAGTTTTTAGCCCACGCAATCATTGTCTCCTTTACCTGCTAATTCTCAAGTTTAATACTTAATAAATAATAATATAATTTCTTTATCAGTTTTTCATCTGTTCCAGTTAATATCTGGTCTGATTCTGTTAACTCTTTGTTAAAACTTGTTTTAGCATCTTTCTCGTAACGAGATTGTATCTGCATGTGTGGCCACCATGCAATGTCCATCCCTTGACTACTAAGTTCCTGCTTAGTTTTTAATTCCCCTTTTTCATTCAAAATATCTTTGTATCTTACAATTGTTTTCATGTTAATAACATTAGGATGTACCAGTGCTTCCATAGTGGAAAGCCAGACTGGTATTTTCAAATAGTATTGTTCTTTTATTTTAAACAGGAGGGAGTATTAAAGGTCCTGTCTGGTGAGAAGTTCCATCTAATGGGAATCAGGATAGGCAACCCTTTTCTACCATATATCCACTTTTGGAGAATTATTGGTTTCAAGCCTGACCTAACTGCTTTTTCCCAAAAAAGGGCCTTTGTTAATGTGGAACAGCAGGCAATAGTTTACTGCCTCCTTTAAGGCATCTTTAAGAATAGACAATTGGCTCCTTTGATTCTATTTTTCTATTTTCTATTTAAAATTCTTATTCTATTTTTATTGTTTTTAGAAATACTATTTTATGGTTTTATCACTTTTAAAGTTTTAAACTGCCCATAGTCGCCACGAGTTGGCTGGTTGGAGTTAGCAGAATGAACAGATCAGCGGTGGGTTCCTATCGGTTCTAACCGGTTCTATAGAACCGGTAGTAAACCAGTGGTGATGTCACAGAGCTGGTTCTGTCGGTGCTGGTCCGTGGCCGCTGCCATCTTGTTTTTGGCTTTTTTTGCTATTTTTTGCTGGCTTTTGCTTCTGCGTATGTGCAGATGCCAAGTTTTTGGCACTGCGCATGCACATGCCGCCATGCAGCGCAGGAGGAAGTGAACCGGCAGCGAGGTAAGTTAGAACCCACCCCTGGAACAGACTGAAGAAAGCATGTGGTAGGTAAGACAGCTATAAGCATCCTGTCTGTTCCCAAGAATCAAAAACAATTTCATATAATTAGACTAGGTGGTATACAGGACATTCCAGGATTCAATATGTCTAAAGCAATATTCATCACCGCATGAAGATTAGTGCTTTTGAGATTTTGAGTGGTCACTTTCAGATTTTCTAGACAGAAGAGAATAAGCTCTTAACTGGCCTAGAACACTCTCCTAAATTAGTGTTTAGCAGAGATTGCATATAAGTATTCTTTGAGTCTTTCACTGACATATGGTAAGTGCAATTGTGCTGAATAACATGTCCAGTAGGCCCCAAGTTAAGGTTTTATATTGCTTATATGCTAACCATCTGCTGGCTGTTTCATTGCCTAGATTTCCCCAGAAAATCAGGGGGACAGAACACTTGACAGAAGTTAATTCTATCAACAAGGTCTCAACAGGAAATTCTATCACAGCATTAAAAAAATTCAACATGTTCCACATGTTTCTTGCACCAACCCTTAACAAACCTGCAAATATAATAAGAGTAACATCATCAAATCAAACGTCACTAGATAGAGGTCTAACTGTGGTTGCATTCATTACTCTTAAAAATTGGATAGCATGGGGAAAAGTGACCCGGGAATGTGTGATGGAGTGATAAAGACCAAGAGAAGTATAAAAGGGTATTGAAATGATTTGCTGGTTACTAAAGGTCTGCCAGCCTTTTGTGTTTAATTGAATGAACATAACAGTGAGCTAGAGATAATAGGTCATCTCTTCAGGAGCAGAAAGGCAAAAGATGCAAGTAAAGAAAGAATAGCACAAGAGGAATCCCTTTTCTCCTTCATCTTATATATATATATATATAATAAAGTTTCTTTGATTAAAGACTTGTGGTTACATGGGTTATTGGACTTTACATACATAAAATCTGCCTGTAACCAAAAAAAGGTCAAATAATTATTTAAAAAATCTGTTTAATAGATAAAGTAACAGCTTCATTGGTGCTTTGAAATAAATTGACTCACTTTTTACTTTTTTTATCAAGGTTAAAATTTAAAGTAGCCTGAAATCATTTACATGGTGATCCTTTTAGCACTGATGAATTGAAATATAATTTTAATTTTTGCAAATGATAATCAGAGGTCAAAAAATGCCAGAAGCGTCACAAATATCTCAAATGCCAGACTTGATTTCTAAGCTGAAAGAGTTTTCCACACTTTCCAAGCTAGATGTAAGCTTCTCCCAGTCTAGACATAAGCCATGGTGTCTAAGATAACATAAGGCTAATTTTAAATGTAATTTTCTTGCTGGAAAATTTGAGGAATACTTGGAAACCTGCTGTGACAACCTGCTGTGGGGTAGAACAGGATCATTACTGATCCTGTAATAGTGGAAATGCTGTGAATATAAACTGAATTTATGGAATCCATTTTGGTTGTATAGCCTAAAATTGTAGATATTCTGCCTGGAAAATATCCTTCTGTTTTATTTATTTATTAGTGAGTCTTATATACCGCCTCATAGTGCAAGCACTCTCTAAGCTGTTTACACCATTTCACCTGTCCCTCACTTTAATCCAATTCACGCGCAACTCTTGACATCCTCCCCAAGTCCTGTGTACAGGTCTATGATAGATGTTAAGGTCCTCTTTGAATATGATGGACGAACATCATCATCATCATCACACATTAAGCAATGTATATTTATATTGCCCCCAACAATCTGGGTCCTCATTTTACCTGCCTCGGAAGGATGGAAGGCTGAGTCAACCTTGAGCCGATGAGATTTGAACAGCTGAACTGCTGATCACAGTCAGCTAAAGTCGCCTGCAGTACTGCACTCTAACTGCTGCGCCACCTCGGCTCATTTTTCATACAACCATGGCATTCAGCAGAAAGATAAGGTGGTTGAAGTTGAAAAATGCTGGGTTCTTGGGTCAAGCACTTGAACTTCCTTTTCTTAAGAATCCCCTTTGGAATTCCATTTTAGCATTCAGATAGGCTATGCCAAGAAACAGACACCACAGGGATTCTAGACATGTTACTTTATTGTTGGATGAACTTGACCAAACATGTTAGAGTCATTATTAAGGCCTACCTCATGGTGGTAAAGGTAGTGAAGCTTCAATACTTCTTCATGTGAATATTTCTTCACTCTTATTGCGTCGGCAGATGCAGCCCTATTCGGAGTGACCCAAATTCTTTTGGATAAAAGGGGCTCCGAGGTCCTTCTTTAGGGCTATGCCAAGGATTTTGCAGAGCATCTGTCAGATAAAATCACTCAGATTCATTCTTAGTTGGACACCAAAGTTTGTAAGGGGAGATGGTGGGCTATAGTCTTACCTGGCTATGTGGAAATGGTTTGTCCCATTGGACCTGAGGAAGTGGATGTGGTTCTTATGACTGTGAACCATCTGCTCATTAGAGCCATGCCCTGCCTGGCTGATTAATATGCTGCATGTTACGTGACATATGGGTGGGTTCTGATAGTGGTGAATTCATTCTTGAGGGAGTGGATTATTTCTCTGCCTCTTAAAAAGGCAGTAGTGTACCCCCTCTTCAAGAAGCCTTTGCTGAATCCCACAATACTGGACAATTTTGTCCAGTATCTAACTTTCTTTTCTTAGGCAAGGTTCTGGAGAAGATGGCTGACCATAAAATTCAGATGAACATGAAACAGATTATCTAGACATTTTCCAGTCAGGCTTCAGGGCCTGGATAAGGGGCAGGAATGACATTGGTTGGTTGGGGTAGTGTATCTATCCTTGCTCTATTGGACTCTCAGCAGCTTTCAATACAATTGTCTATGGTATAGTTCTGGACCAGCTTTGATGGCTGGGATTGGGTGGCACAGTATTGCACTGGTTCACTTCCTTTTTCTGAGATTCGTTCCAATTAGTATCGAACATCTTCAGTACTGACAAAATCACAATCAGTCAATTGCACAACCAGCTTTACTCGGAACAGTTTATATCCTGTGAGGTATTTTTAATGCCATCAAACACCATCTGCCAATCCCAGGTGCTTGGAAACCATTGGATAACTGAACCAAAATGCCAAATCCTTTCTAAACATCTGGATGATTGTGCAACCAATCATAATAACCCTTGTTATTATGGATATATTAACCAATATTGAAAGCCTGACTAAAATCTGCACTGTTCCCTTTTTAATGGCAATAAGGTGAAAGTGGGTCTGTTCTAAATATCTTTCTCATGTTTTCTACTTTCGAAGATTGAGTAACCATTTTAGCTCTCCCGCCCACTTCTCACACCCGTTCTAAAATCTTCTATCTTGAAGTAATTTTCACTCAGTCATTAATGTTCACTTTTTAAGAAAAAGTATGTAAGAAGAAATTGTCAGTTTAACATCCAGCATTTAGAGTGAAATGAATTGTTTGGATTTATTTTAACCCAAGTTAATTTAAAGATATTAGATGTGTTTCCTTGGTTCTTCAGTGACATGACTGACTAATTGGGAATTATTTGACCCTGAGAATGAAAATGGATTGTTTCCAAAATATTTCAGAACATGAACAGATGAACTATTTTTTAAAAAAATCAAATATGCAATTAGTGTTGTGGTTATTAAATCACAATTCCATTTAAAAGAAAGATAAAAGGCAATAGGAAGGTCCTTCCTTTATATACTCAGTGATATATGAGGACCAAGCTACATAGAGTTTGAGAAATTCTGAATTTTAACCTCTTTGCTCATTGCAGTAAAGAATTATGCTTTACAGATAGTGAGTTATCATAAAGGTCTTGACATGACTGCAGAATATCACAGGAATGGTTCTTTTGTGTGAGAAAAGGAGAAATAGTGATGTGGTGATGAATTCAGTTTCAGAAAGTTATATTTAGGAGATAAGTTCGGCCTAAATTCATGAGATTACGTTGAAGGGTCACACAATAATTCAGACAATATTTGAAGTAGAATGAATTAATGAGGTGATATTCAGCTCTGATTTCTGTATCAAGTGAGGTTACGGAATTATTAAATGTGTTTCTAGAAGTAGTCATGGGTTGGGGGGGGGAAAAGCTGAATACGGGATATTTAAATGGTACTTCTCAGAAGTGCTATTAAACCCATCATTTCAGATGGCATTGGTAGCATGTACAAAGCAGCTCATTCTTTATTATAGCTGTTCTTGTTATGCTCTGATAACACTCTGATCAATTGCAAACATGGGGTTATCCCTGAAGATGACTTACAAGCTTCAAATACTGCAGAATGCTACTGCAGCTGTCATAAATTTAACCAGTGTAGCTCAATGGGATCATATCACTGAGTTAAATAACGTTAGATTGGCTGCCTTTTTTTTACTTTCAAGCTGAAGGCTATTTTAAGATTAAAAATAGAGTCAAACTTTCTGCAAAAGAAAGTGTTTCCCATGATTGTAAAAAGAGTACCTTTCTCTGACTTTCTGTTGTGGAGAAATTATTTTATACTCCTTCCTTCTTAATTTGACAGCAAGTTAAATTGCTTAATAGTCAGGCATTTCTGCTGCTTTTTAAATGTACCCTACTATTTTAAAGTTCACTGTGATCTTTATTTGAAATTAGTTTATGGCTTTATGGTATCATACTGACACATACGGTATTTTGGTTTGTATCTTTGCTTTATACCAACCTGGTATCTTACAACGAAGTAAGGTTAAATCATTTTTATAACCAAATGTATGTGCAATTTTGCAAAACCAGGATGGGTTAAGATTAATAAAGCCAACTTGAAATATATAGAGTTCTTAATATAAAAAACCACAAAGACAAAAAAAATGGGGTGGGGGCTGTTTGACGAAAACCAGTGGGAGGAATGAAAGAAAAATAAATTACTCCATCATGTCCTTAGTTGTTGAAACATGTGTAAGTCCATCCGAAATAGAAGTAATATTTTTGTCTTGTTCCTTTTGCAATTAGTAAGTCAGCAATTTGTCTGACTTGTGGCCTTTTTCAAAGCATTTCTGTTTGATATATTTCAACTTTTTTGGGTCTTATTTGCTTCCATTATGTTTAATTACTTAGAATAGAAAGCTTTATTTGACCAATTGTGATTAGACAACAAGGAATTTGTCTCTTATGCAGAAGCTATCAATGTACATGCAAAACACCACCATCATCATCATCCCAATAAGGGGATCGAAAAGAAAATGAGGAGAAAAAGAAGAATACTACATCCATACAACATGGGGAAATATACTTAGACATAAGACAATATTGTGAGGATTGGGTATTCAGAGTGTGAGGGGATGAAGGAAAAACCCTATCCCTGTGTCTCGTTGTTTTGGCTTGCAATGCCCTATACTGGCCTCCTGAGGGGAAGAGTTTACTTACTTTAAGGTTACTTAAAATAAACTTTAAGTTTACTTAAAGCAAGTTTAAGTTTAAGTTGGCTATAAGTTTAGTTACTTATACAATTATTTATTTTTTTGTTCTAAATCTAAACTTGGGTTCAGCTTCCATCTTAGAATAATTATATTTTTAGATAAGTATGAAGGTAGACTTCTCACAAGACACAGAAACTTATGACTGGCATATGCAATTGGCAAAAAAAAAAACACCACCCCATAATGTTATTTGAATTAAGTACATAAATTCAAACTAACAAGTGATTCACAATCTGCCTTTAATCCAGTTTGAACATTGTAATGTTATAACTAATAGTAATAATTTAATCTTTGCAATATAAATTTGGTGTTAGCAGTATTTTAGATAAAGATATAAAATAGGAAAATAAGCCCAAATTAATATACAGTATAAAGGAATATAGCCTTAAAGGTGATACAAAAATAGACTCTTTTAAAACATTGACTGATATCTTGAAGACAGAGCAATTATTTTATTAAAACAATCAGTCCTGCTTGATGGTTTATTTACACAAGTTGTTAAATTTATATTGTATTTTCCAAGTGTATAAAGTGATAATACATACAATATGGACATTTATCTGTTTATGCTTATTTGTATTAATTGTAAATAAATAAGAAAATGGAAAAGAGCTATCAAAACATAACTGAAAGAGGATGCATAAAATTATGTTATTGATTTAGGAATATGTTAATCAAATTGCAACCCTTTCAGCTGGAATAAACCAATCTGATTGTCAGATCATGCAGGGGAAAGTCACCAAAAATTAAGAACAAATCCTTTCAGGATCTGGGAGCAGTCACAGGGGAAGGAATTTCTTGTTCTGATCCTGAGCAACATGTTTCAGATGACAGCAGAACAAAGTACTAGGCAGACTCATATAGGATAATGCAGTCTTATAGGACTCAAAGATTTATTTTTATGCCAATCTTTCTTGTTCTACGGATATGTTAAATTCAACTCCAGAATATTAGCATGCCCTGCTGGCTTTGAAATTCTAGTTCCCCCCATCAGAAAATTAGGGAAAGGCTGGGAAAGGCATTTATAGTTTATGAATGGTATCCTGAAACAGTGATGATCCCTGAAGCTATTGAAACATCAGGATCTCATAATACATGAGCCTCAGTTTTGCAGATGTGAGGCTAAAAGTTTAATTTAGATTAACAATTTTAGTACTTGCTTAAACACAGAGTTGGGATATAACTTGAAATAATGTTGCTGCTCCAAACAGCTATAAACATTAAGTTCTGATATCCATGCAGTTCGGATACAGGAAAGATCAGGATGTGTTCATTTTTCTGTACAAGCAATTGATAGTATTGCTTCTCTGAAGCTGTTCCCAAGGTTGTATTCGGTAAAGTTGAGGGCCTGCTGAGAAAGATGACAAGGCTGTACTCTCCTTTAATCAACAATCAAGGACAGCCTGTGTTATTATCTTAGCCTTAAAGGAAGGCTCAGTTGCAGCAGGAAATCATTATTTTTTAAAGTCCAACATCAAAGTCGAAAGTAACTCTCCTTGTCTTTTGGAAATGAGAGACTTAGGTAGGGACTACTGCAGAGTTCCCCAGCCTTCTCACTTGATTTTAAATTCCAAAATTCTCAACAGTATTGCCAGGTGACATTTACACACCTGAAAATGGCCAGGATTAAGAAACAATAGCTTAATAAAGATTTAAAATGATAAAGTGGCAGTTTTAGTTTATCCCATATGAACCATTTTATCCATGCTATAGAAGCAATCAACTACTTATATGTATGCATGTTTACAGTTCTTAAAAATACATCTAACTTCAGCTTCAGTTATTGAGAGCTGCTACTATGTTGTTATTTGCTATTCATTGAATATTGTGTGTACTATAATAATGTGAAGAGAAGAATCTTAACTTTTCTATGGAAATATTTCTCTTATCCCTAAATGAAATTGAAAGAAATAACAATCTGACCAACAACATCAATCAAACAAACAAGAAGCAAATCCCATTTCTTTAGGTACATACCATTTTTTAATTTTAGGGAAAAAAAGCTAGGAACAAATGTATTCAAACACATATTGTAAATGACTAACAAGTGAATCTCATAACAGTAATAATAACTGAAATAGACACAAGGAAAACAATTCCTGCAACAGCCATCAAGTGTAATTTGTACCCAGCTGTCTTAACTTAGCAATGGAAACATGAAAATTCACCCCAAAGCATTTCAAGTGACAGAGAAGAAAAGCTGTTTTCCCAATTACAGGTCCATCCTGACAGTTGCCCCTGTATTAGTGTTCTGAAAGATACTAAATGGAAAAGGACAGAATTGGATGGATAACCAATAATGACTCAAGTCCTTAATTCAGATAGGCCATGATATTATGGACATGTCAATGCTACCTTCCATGTAACCTTCAAGTAAGTGCTCTATAATAAGCATTTTGCTCCTATTTCCAAATTTAAAAAAGGAACAGAGAAAAATTAAATTACTAGATTTAGGAACTGATTTGCTAAATATATAGGTTTTTCACCTGATAAGCCTTGGTTCAAAGTGCTTGTAAAATAGTTGGTGATAACATGGAATAAATGCATTGTATTTGGCTCAGTAATGTTTTGGAATATTCTTTCTGCCCCCCAAATAAGGCAATTATAACCTAATTAAAAATACATTTAGAGATGCAATCAAAGTGTTGTTAAATATAGAAATAAAGTGTTTCATGAAATGAAACTATTCTCTCATCTCAAACCTTGCTTATACACACATATATGCTTTTAATGCTCTGATCAGTCAGGATTTGGCATTAAATTGTAGCCATACTTTTATGCCTTTTATAACTTCAGAAAATCCATTCTTACTACTACTTTTGTTAGGAATGCAAGTAAGTTTTAATTAAACAAAATTTTCATTTTCTGGAGCCTTATCCAGTGAATACACAGTTCACAATGATGATTAGGTTTAATTAGTTTAAGAATGCTTTTTCAACTGTGAAACTAACCATTTGGGCTTTCCTGTTCATTTATTCTAGTTTTCATTTTTATCACACAAAAGGAAAAGGGAAATCTTAAAGGTAAGAAAAAAATCCCAATGTATTGCATTTTCTTTCCAATGTTCGCATAATTTTCTTCCTTCCCTACCTCTATAAAACTGGTTTTGTTTAAAGCTTTAGAAGTCAAATAAGTTCTCACTCACATTAGCAATCTTTAAACTGAAAATCATAGAAAGGCTTTGGGATACTTAAATATCATATCACGCATTAAAATGCTATGAGAGTTCTGTTATCACCTTCAATGTAAAGCTTTGAGCCTTTTGTGTTTATTGATCTTCTTCCAGGCTAAACTGCTGGTCAAAAACTAGGTGTTCCAAATTGCACATGGATACTAACATTCCAATGCTACATAGATAGCCTTGACAGCTCCTTATATAGTTGAGCCGGAATGGCTGCGACCAATCAGCTTGCAGCAGCAGCCCAGCTTCAGCTGAGGACCTGAGGGAAGCCTGGACACAGCACTAGATTAGCCATATCTCAAAACAACAACAAAAAACAGCATCTGCATTTCCTGTGTCTGATGAGCAGGCACATCTTTCTCTTTCTGTCCTGGCCACTTTTTACAGAGGCACGACTGAGAGTGTTTTAACTAACTGCATCACTTGGTTTGGTGACAGCAGTTCCTCAGATAGAAAGTCCATTCAGAGACGGGTAAGGACAACTGAGAAGATTATCGCTTCCTGTTATTCAGGATACTGCTTATAAACGCTATGTGCTTAGAGCTCAAAGCATTGTCAGAGGCCCCACACACCCACTTTACGATCTGTTTCTGTTGCTCCCCTCTGGGAAGAGGTTTCAAAGTATTTCTAGCAGGACTACCAGATTCTATAAAAGTTTTGTTCCCGATGCCATCCATCTGGTAAACTCGCAAGATTCATTTTTCTCACCATGTACATGTATACATCCGAACTAGACTGTGTTGTTTCTCTGTGTCATATAATACATGTGGGTATATACATAATTTTGTATTTATTTATTTAGTCATGTTTATGTAGTGTATATTGGAGGTGGTGACCCTTTGAAAGCTGTATGCAATGAAATTTCATTTTAATATATGCCAATTAGTGTACATTCAGTGACAATACCTCTCATCTCCTCTCCTCTCCTCTTGAAATGAAGGAAAATAAAAAAAAAACTCGATTGGGAAAAGATTCATACTAGGGCAATATCCACCTATCTGTATTCTGAAAAGGCTCAGACTTGGAGAAACACAATTTCCTCCCCCATCCAAGGTCCAGATAAAATCTTGATCGTTATGCTGCTTTTTTCATTGAGAAAATTTGTACCTAATAAATGTTCTACCAGCAACCGACTGCAAATAAGTCCAAATTGCTTTGATTCTGACTGTTTACATACCAAAAAGTTTCTGTTGAGGATTTTTGTGAGCTTGGGAGAACTTAAGGAGTAAAATGGATTCCTTAAGCCAATTTTACACCTCTCCAAAATAGGGGGGGGGGTAGAATGGCCTGAAAGACTAGGAATCAAGCTTTTAAAGTGTCATTCTGTCCCCTAAAAAAATCCAGTCTACCTGGAAAAAATGAAAAATGGGAGATATCTAATACTGAATAGAAAATTATTTGCCAGGAAGATTTCTGCTATTGGCAATTTGAAAATAATATCACATCAGATTTGATTTCTAGCATTATTAACTATATTTCATGATATGAAAGTTACTGTGCTATGTTACTGTATTTTTAAAAAAAATGTTTCAAAGAATGCCTATTACAGAGCCTTTTACTTTCAAAATCGCTATTGTATTTTTGAAAGTAATTTCACTATTGTATTTTTAAAAGTAATTATAAACATAAGTTGTGGAGTCTGTTCTATGAAGCCAAATACAACAGATTAAAATGGGCTTTGATGGAGTTATTATTTGAATTGTTTTATCTGTACTAGTATAGCTGTCAAAGGAGATTGCATAATGAGGAAGATTGATTCTGACAGACTACAGTAGTGTAACTACTGAATTGCTCTCTTTTAGCTTCAACTGATATGAGCAAGTCATGTTCATTTGGAGAATAATTAGACTTAATTGACAATGGTAAACATCTGGGACATTTTGTTAACTTCTCACTAACCTCTGAGGCATTTCATTTATTTCCTTCCTTTTCTCCCTCAATACTTTGCTCTGAAGCACCTTGAATTGTCTGCCAATTACGGTTGTTAAGGAGAAGATGCTAAGTGCAGCTGATAGGTCATGATTAATGTTTAAGTTCCAAATCCAGCCATTACTGGAAGCGATGTGAAAGCTGGCCTCAGAGTGGGAAATAATTCTAAGCAAGATATCCATTTTGGAAGTGAATTAATCATATTCCATTTTGCTTGACTTTACTAAAACTGCAGTCTTAGGAGTAGCCAATCTGCAGACCTATATCTATGGTTTGGCTTAATTCCAAATGCCCTTTGCAATCTTTTAATAATCTGAAAAAGAGATGCCTACCTTTCCTAAGGGACCTTACTATGTAGGAAGAAAAAGAAAGTGAGAGAAAAGGAGGTAGCTTGTTTTGGCTCCCCCCTCCTGCTGCTAGAAAAATTGACAGGATAAAGTGCCTGGCTGAAGAAAAGTAACTGGGTCTGTCCCAACGTCATTAATTTTTGGAATAGGAAGGCAGATGGCTCAACATAAGACCAAGAACATGTATTGTAAGCAATGGAGAAAATGGTAGAACACATCTGTACACAGGAACATACATGACTTACATATGGAGTGTAAGAAAAATAAAGAAAAGCAAAGAAAAGGGGTTTTAATATTTCAGATGCTCCTGGAGGAGTCACTATAGGAGGATTCACCTGGCTAATGTCAAATAGAGGAACAACCCAGCTTGCCAAATCCAGAAGTTGCAGCTGACAAAGAGGAGAAACCCAGAACAGTGTGGAAAATCCAGGAATTGGGTTGTGTTATGTGTATGAAGACCAGTGGAATTTTTTGAATTAAAGGCTTGATTTGGCATTATCATTTCAGGATCAGTAATTGAGAGGAAGAGTGTGTTGTGTCCCAGCACAGGAACCCCCAGAAAGAACACGAACACAACCGTTTGCAAAAGAAATCAAGGAGTTTTACTAATAAATATTCTTAGTAAAAAAATCAGGGTTTAAAGTCCAGAAACAAACGGTATGAGAGGCTTGGTGAATATTATCTTCGTAAGCTTTTTAGCCAGAGTTCAAATGTCCAAAACAAAGCTGGCAATTACTTCGTTCTTATCTTGTTACTCACTGGAGTTGGCAGGGATCCCGGAATCCAAAGCAAAGGAGATGATATTTCAAAATACAGGACTCAGAGCGGGAACACTGAAGCAAAGAAGTCTTGAGTGCTAACAGAACACAGTTGTTGCTTCCAGCAACAACTCAGGCGTGCTCCAGGGCTTAAATAGCCCGAGGGTGTGGCCAATTAGCCCTCAGCTTTACATGCGAGGAGACCTCCACCTGTAAAGCCATTCCTGTCTGCTAGCTGCTCTCCGTGCCCTAGCATCCAGCAGAGGCTCCTCCTCTTCTGATGACCCACTCTGCAACAGCTGAGAAGGTGCAGAAGGCCCTGGCTGGTCTTTCTCCTCTGGCACTGAGTCCTCCTCGCTCTCAGACTCAGGTGCCAGGTACATGGGATGATAGTGCCGTGCCACAGTCGGCTCTGGATCCTCCAGATCCGCTACCAGCTGCACTGGATGCGGGCAAGCCACAACAGAGTGGCAGAAGAAGCTACAATAACTTAAAAGCAGAAAATGAGACAAAAAGAGACAGGAAAATTAAATTTCATTTCTTATACAATTCTGTACATATGGTACATACTGATTTTGTAAATAAAATGTTCACCCATATAGCACATTATTTTATTGGTATAGGAATCATAGTGTCCAGAATAAGATCTCTCATTAGCTTAATTCTCTCCCTCTCCACACACTGGCAATGCCCTCAAAATTATCCCTGTAGATCAGGGGTGTTGGTTTCATTGAGGGCCGCATCAGGGTTGTGTTTGACCTTAGAAAAGCAGGGGGCATGGCCAAAGTGGATGTGGCTGGGGTGGGTATGGCCAGGATGGGCATGGCCAGCTCGATACCACGTGTCAGGGGCACCTGTGGTGTCCCGGGTGGGGCTGGAGGGATCCATTTTCTCCAGCAGAGAAAGGTGAGACCAGGGAGAGTGGCCCTCCCAAGCTCTGTTTTCGCTGACAGAGGCACTGCGGGATGGTCCAGGGTGACCCCGTGGGCCAGATCTAAGCACCCCACAGGCCTGATCCGGATCTGGCCCGCGGGCCTTGAGTTTGACACCTCTGCTGTAGATTATCAGATTTTCTCTCTGAGAGACAAGTATGATGGAAAAGGCCTAATGTCAACCCTGAAGCTGACCTGACTCAGGCCATTTTGAGGCTTCAGTGTTGCTACACTAGAGCTGAGGGATAAGGAAGGGGGAATAAAGATAGCTGGTGTTTTGTAGCCAAAACAAAATACTTTCTCCTGGGAACCAAGGACATTCCCACAGGTGGCCGGAGAGAAGAGGAGTGAAGTTATCAGGCAACCAGACGGCATCTTGATTGGACCATGTGACTGTTTGGGGAAGAAGAAAAATGTTTACTTTTAATTAGGTGAAAAAAGCGGGAACCATTCAGAGTCAGTTTTCACCAGCTTGTGCCAATATGATATATCCCAGGAGTCACCAACCTTTTGGACCTCAGGGACCACTAAATTCATAACTTTAAATCCCACGGACCAGTAATATGAATTTTTTAAAAAAAGATAAATAGTATTTAGTGCAATATAAAAAATGCAAATAATTTTTCTGCGGATCACCAAAATGTTCTCATGGACCACCAGTGACCATGAGATATATTTTATTTTATTTATCAATATTTTATTGATATATCCAATAAAATTATTCTTTGAGCAATCTACCTGCCTCTAAGTGCTGTTTGCTATGGGTGTATTACTTGGAACCCTGACACCTAATTTCAACTAACCTTTCAAAGTATAATTGCACAGATTGTGGCATTTATTGTGCAAATCTTTGAGGATATGGTTCAGGTTAACAAAATCACAAGAAAAGCACACCCCTCAAAACTGCTTCATGAATCAATATAATTCACTTTCTTCCAAGAGAAAGCACCATGTTTCAATTATTTTTGCTTACTTTACTTATTTACTTTGATAGCATTCATTTAACCATTGCTTTTGTAAATATGGATAAAGTCAAATAAATATGGATAAAGTCAAATAAAGCAGTCATATAATTCTGTTACTTGCCTTTCCTAATTAAGAGAATGGTGTACCTTTTCATTGAGGAAAATCAACTATAGCAGAAATAGATTATCTATTGCATGTATTCAATGCATGTATCCCAATGGCTGAACCACAATCAACTCAAAATATGATTATTAATTAGAAACAATGCCCACTTTAAATTAAAAGTTGCCAAATATTATTACATTTATTCACTAAGAACCAGTTTAAAAATGGAAAGCTGACAGCTTTATAAACTAGACATACCCAGTTTCTGCAACCATTCTTCATATGTTTTAGCCTCCAGTCCCCTAATTATCTTTGTTGCTCTTCTCTGCACTCTTTCTAGAGTCTCAACATCTTTTTTTACATTGTGGCGCCCAAAACTGAATGCAGTATTCCAAGTGTGGCCTTACCAAGGCATTATAAAGTGGTATTAACACTTCACGTGATCTTGATTCTATCCCTCTGTTAATGCAGCCTAGAACTGTCATTGATGAAGATGTTGAAGAGTACTGGGCCTAAAACAGAGCCTTGGGGTACTCCACTGCATACTTCCCTCCATGTAGATGCAGTTCCATTGAGCACTACATGTTGAGTTTGGTTGGTCATCCAGTTACAAATCCATCTGGTGGTGATGCTGTCTAACCCACATTTTTCTACTTTATCTAGTAGTAGGTTATGATCTACTTTATCAAATGCCTTACTGAAGTCCAAGTAAATTATATTGACAGTATTCCTCTGGTCCACTAATTTTGTCACTTTGTGTAACAGCACTTTGGTGCTGTTTTTAATAGGTTGGACTGTTTTTTCACTTTGTGTAAAGACAGATGCAAAAAATGAGTTAAGTAGTTCTGCTTTCTCCCTGTTGCTTGTTGCCACTTTCTCCCAACAATGGACCAATTGTTTCCTTGAATTTTTTTCTTGTTTTTAACATGTTGGAAGAAGCTTTTTTTGTTATTTTTTACTTTTGTCACAAGCCTTTGTTCATTGTGAGCCTTAGCTTTCCTCAGTTCATCTTTACAGGCTCGGGCTATTTGCTGATATTCTGCCTTAGTTATTTGCCCCTCTTTCCACCATATAAAGCTGTAAATAGCATAGGGTTTTTTTGAGGGATTACCTATTTCTGGTAGCATTTGCCTGACTGATTTAATATGGCACAGTTGGTGCACTCCAGGTTCCTTCAAATAAGAAATGCAATCGATCAAACTTCAGAAATATTCTTTAAAATTTACATTAAACTATAATTTAAAAGATTTTTTTTATAAGATGATGCATTGCTGATATTTAACACCGGATAAGTTATCCAGAATGTATAAAGATATTTCAAATGAATGTTGGAAGTGTAAAAGCAAAGAAGGAACTTTTTATCATCTATGGTGGACATGTGATAAAGCAAAGAAATGTTTAAATAATTCATATTATAATACAGAAAATTCTTAAAACGAAAATAAAAATGAAACCAGAAACTTTTCTTTTTGGTTTAATGGAAAAAAAATTTGGAGAATTTTTTTTGGAACTTTGCTCTTATATATGTTGACAGCACCAAGACACACAAAAATGGAAGGACACCTCGATTCCCACTATGGACGAATGGTTACAGAAGCTGATGGAGTTGGCAGAAATAGCTAAATTGACAGTTTTGGTTAAAGGAAAGAATATGTACCTTTGTTTCCACATGGAGACCGTTTCTGAACTTTGTACCTGAAATGGAAAAAAAATGAAACTTTGATTTTGGGTTTTACCAATTAGATTGATATGTTTTTATAGAAATGGCTAGTTTATATTATTATGGAAAAACAAAAAGTTTCTAGTTTGATGTTAATGCTTTTTTTTTACTGCAACAAAGGGAGTCAGAAGTCAACGGGTTTTTTTCCTCCAGTTTCCTCTCACTTTTCTGTCCCCCTTTCTCCCATCCCCCAACTGTGTCTTCCTATTTACTTTTGTATTTTGTATTTTATCTTATAACCTAATAAAAATGTTAAACATGGAAGACCTCATAAATACTTCTCCCCACCCAAGATCCAAACAGCCCTCACTCTCTTAGTTTTTCAAAAAGAGCCTGAATACTGGCTCTTCACCTAGGCCTTTGGTCAGAATTACTGAAGCCATCTTTTAACTTACCCGTATTTTTCGGAGTATAAGATGCACCGGAGTATAAGACACACATTAGTTTTTGGGGAGGAAAGTAGAAAAAATCTTCCTACCAGGTATTCATCTGGCTAAAGGCCTTAGTCTGGTCAGCTTCAGCACATTATTTTATCCCCTGGTTAGGACTTAAAAAAACCTTATTCGGAGAGAGTAACAATGAAAGAGCCTGCAAGCCAGTAAGAGCTGGGAAGATCATTAGCACCTGGTTAGGGCTAGAAAAAAACTTATTCAGAGCAAGTAGAGCAATGAGAAAAAACCCTGAAAGACTTAGGGCTGAAAAAACATTCTTCGGAGAGAGTAACAATGAAAGAGCCTGCAAGCCAGTAAGAGCTGGGAAGATCATTAGCACCTGGTTAGGGCTAGAAAAAAACTTTTTGGGAGCAAGTAGAGCAATGAAAAAAACCCTGCAAAGACTTAGGGCTGGAAAAACATTATTCGGAGAGAGTAACAATGAAAAAGCCTGCAAGGTAAGAGCTGGGAAGATCGTTAGCACCTAGTTAGGGCTGGAAAAAAAGCTCTGAAAAAGCTACATTCAGAGTATAAGACGGACCCAAATTTTCAGCCACTTTTAGGGAGGAAAAAGGTGCGTCTTATACTCCAAAAAATATGGTATATTGTATTTTTGGTTTTATTCTGCAACCGTAAGTCTTTTTCCTTGTTGAGGTTTTTATTGTCAAGTCTTTCATGTTTTAAAGATTAATATTAGAGAGACCAGAAGCACAATCATCAGTATTAGTTCTATTGTTATTGTAAGGTTACATTAACACAATCTTGCATGAGTGTATTTGTCCCCATCTGTTCCTTTACTCCCTGGAAAACTAGGGAGGATTACTTTTGAGATGTTTCCCAAGCCCCTCTCCTCTTGTGAACTATCTTTGACATTACAATTGTGCAGTGTGAGATTCTGCCTCCTGTCCCCCAAGGTCTTTCCCACATACTAATACAACTATTTTTTACATGGGAAGAGGGTTTTCAGTATTTTTATTCACAATACTATTTCAGAACACATATAGGCTGTGGTACCATACTTGGGCTGCAAAATTATAGACGATCACTAGACAACAATCAAGAGTTGAGAATTTTAAATGTGATTTTGGTGCTATCTATTAGCAACCCAGATAGGGTAGTTTATAATCATAATTTTAGAAAACAAATTTTATTTTCTGGGAGGTCCACATCTTCAGACAAAAGGTAACAGTATGCTGGGAGTGAAATTTCGATAAGGTTCTTGTCTTCAGGTAAATGCATATTTCATGAATAAGAATGCACATTACAGTAGTAATTTTGTGAGATCATCCAACATGTCAGCTGTGGTATTGTTCAGAAAATATTGGGAACTTAACCTAATGAAAACCTGACATGATATAAAGTCAGGGAGGGAAAAACAGAAAGTAAAAATCAATTGAAGAAAACCAGGTGAAAACATACAGGTTTTCTGGTTTTATAATAATGATATGTTAAGTGACATCTATTTGGCAACCATTTAAACAAATTCTAATACAGCTATTGAGCATGCTAATTAGCAATAGGCCATTTCATCTACAGAGCAATGGCCTGAATCTAGTGCAAACAAGCAGTAAATGGAAATTGTCACCACTTGATAGCTTTTAAGTGAACTCCAGTGAATGAACTTGTAGAATTAGTTCAGTTCATAGTGGTTTGCATAACTGATGGAAAAAATGTCTCATGACAGTTGGCACTAATTGAAATCTTTACAGGTGGCTTCAGTAGGCAGGGCGATGAATGTGTATCCTCAGAAGTTAAATTAACCTTTGGGGGCAAATAAGTTTTCTTCATGCATCTTAATCATTTTGGAGATGTTCAGCAATGCATTTGGAGATATTTTATCCCATTTTTCAGGCATTGGCCTACAATTTTCATTGTTCTGTAAGTTCAGAAAAGTTTGTCAGCATATACTATATGAACAGTTCTGCTTCTATCCTTTGTATCAAGTAAAGAAAATATTGGCATCATGTTTATTATGGAGTTTTATTTCATGTAAGACCATTTAATATTGTCTACCTCTTACCTAACAAGACAGTCAAATGATAAAATGTTTGTTTCAATGTCACGGTGTAAAGTCTGCCTCTTGATTTATGCCTGGACTTGCATCATGACATGAAGATGCAGATTTGTTCACTTTGGCAAAATCTCAGTTTGCTGTGGACGTTTTTGCTGAGTGGAAATATCTCACCAGGCCTTTCAGATGATGGTCTTTCTCAGTCTTATTAGAGATGCCAAGGTGAAATCAAAACCTATATCCATAAAATGAAAGCTGTACCTGTGAACTGCAGCCAGAATGACCTTTCTACTAATACTAACAGGATTGGCTATGTGAAGTGTATTTCACAAGGGTATGAGAATGCACATGAAATGAGATGTGAGGATATGTTTCCAGGGAATACAGATCTTTATTAGAGATGATTGGCTGATTTGATTTGTGATGTAATGGTCAAAAAGACCCCTTCCTAAGATTAGAATGTGACTTGATTTCTGAGTTACTTCTCTGAAAATTGAAGGGCTCATTTTAGTTTGGATGATTAATACTCTGTGAAGGAATGAGTTGTCAAAGTCAATGAAGACAAAAACGTCTGGATATGAATTTGGGTGTAACAAATCAAACTGATAAAAACTGGAAAATAGTAGTAGAGTGGTAGTATCGGTAGTAATAGTAACAGCAGCATTAGTAATAATAGTAATACTATCTGTGGTTATAACTTTTTTTATTAGTATTTGTAGAGGGAGATAAATATTACAAGCTTCATGTTCATAGATGATCCAGAAAGTAAGCTGTCTGTTTTAAAAATCCATTGCATTCTAATCTGTATCACATGAAATGATTGCTTTTCTCCTTTATAATTTTCTTCTTTTGGCTAAAGGCTCTTTTTGGAAATAAATGACTCTCTACAAGATCATCCTTTGTGTTTTTTGTGGATAGAATTCCATAATAAAGTATTATGTAACCGTAGAGAAAAACTGGATGGATACACAAGTGCATGTGCCCTTGGGATTTCTAAAATCTCAACTTTCCCTCACTTTCTCTGAATTGTCCTGGAATGAATCTGTACTCCTGGCAATGCAATTATTTGTTCAGCAGTTTATGGAATTCTCTAGGCCAATAATCAATTTTATGCTGCTGACATAACAAAGACAAGAAAAGAAGATACAGTATGTGAGGTGGCTACTGATGACGAATGAAAACTAACAGACTCAAAGATGGATTAGTATTTGGATTTCCTGTCTGCTCAGCACCTTCAAAAAGGTGCTCCAAACAAAGAAATAGTAGGATATAAATATAACACATAAAAATAATCCTAAATAAAGATCATGGTGGTAGAAGGAGAAATTAAAGTATGGATTATCTACCATTTCAAAGTTGTCTCCTCCTCCTCCTCCTCCTCCTCCTCCTCCTCCTCCTCCTCCTCCTCCTCCTCCTCCTCCTCCTCCTCCTCCTCCTCCTTATTCTCTGTACTGTACATTGCATGCCAAAACAAGTAGACACAGAAAACGTTTTTTCCTTGTGCCATCACTCCTGAACATCTAATTCCCATAGTACTGTCTGATGTCTAAGTATATTTATCTATGTAGTATGGCTGTATTACTTTTATCCTTTTCATCTGTTCCATTACTTTCTCTTATTGGTATCATTATTGTCATTATTACTCCTCTGATATATGATTATTATTACTTTGTTGTTTTTCATAATGCACTGGAGACAAATTCCTTGTGGGTCTAATCACACTTGGCCAATAAAGAATCCTATTCTATTTCTAAACATTCTTGAATCAGATAAAGGAGAAAATGAAATAAAATGATGACTCATTTCAATATAAAGGATGATAGTTCCCAAACACCCAGTCTTTCTCTGCCTCTGCACTTTGTCTTTCATAAAAAAGTTGTCAAAAAAGATTCTCTAGTGCATAAATTAATAATGCCAGTGGGAATTGGGTAAGTTTGAGTGATAGAAAAACTTAATGTGGAAAAAAATCAGGGAATGTTGAGAGGTTTTATAAAATGATTGATAGCTACATCCTCTCCAGTTTTATGTGGCAAATGGATAATTGGACAGGACGTTTCATGAGAAGGAAGACAGGAAGATCCATGAGAATATTAATATTTGGAAGCATATATATATGCCACTGAAACAAGTCTACCCATTGCCCTAAAGCATAGCACAGGATAATTACACCCTAAGAATGGATTACATATTGTGCTAAGTGATAATATTTATATATATTTGTTTATTTTATATTAATGTTTCTGTGGATCCAGCTTTTGCATTTTGTAATCATGGTTTCAAACATACTCTGTTGTGTCCAGACTATTGTGTTCAGTAACAAAGTTCAAGTTGTAAAAATTGGACATATTTGCTTATTTAATGATGTATTAGGTATCATTAGCATGTCACTGTTTCATGATGCTATCACATTTTGTGCAGCATTCAATGGGGAACGCTGCTTAATAAATTGTAGTGTGTTCTTCCCAATTAGATGACATTTCCTTTGATCTGTAAGCATTTAGTATGTTAATAGATAGGGGTAATTTTGAAGGCACAACTAAATGCAACTTATTAGCTTGGTCATTTAATCATTAGAACAATTAGAATGAAATATGGGGGCAGGTGTTACAGAGAGATAGAAACATGCCGTATTGTGATTTCTATCTCCAGAATTTAAGAGCCTTATAATAACTGAGTTGTCTACAATATAAACATGTATATCCCACAGCTTTGCCTGCTAGTAAGGCAAAATAGCACATTTGTAGTTTTTGTTGTAAGTAAATTCAATTGGATATTTTTGTGTATTTGTCAGCCTCACTTGATGAATCAGACCAGGATTCTGCAAGAAGGGTAAAACTACTTGTATTGAAATTGATTATATTAGCCTTGCTAAGACCACACTTGGAATACTGCCTGCATCCAGTTTTAGTCACTACGATGTAAAAAAAATTGTTGTCTAGAAAGAGTGCAGAGAAGAGCAACAATGATGATTGGATAGTGAGGGCTAAAACTTGTAAAGAACGGTTGCTGGAATTGGATATGTCTAGTTTAATGAAAAGAAGGACTAGGGGGTGACATGATAGCAGTGTTCCAATATCTCAGGGGTTGCCACAAAGAAGAGGGAGTCAAGCTATTCTTCAAAGCACCTGAAGGCAGAACAAAAAGCAATGAGTGGAAACTAATCAAGGAGAGAAGCAACCTAAACTAAGGAGAAATTTTCTGACAGAACAATTAATCAGTGGAACAACTTGCTTCCAGAAGTTGTGGATGCTCCAAGACTGGAAGTTTTTAAGAAGAAATTGGGCAATCATTTGTCTGAAATGGTATAGGATTTCCTGCCTGAACAGAGAGTTGAACTAGAAGACCTCCAAGGTCCCTTCCAACTCTCTTACTCTGTTAACATAATCTTGAAAGTCTTTACTTCCTTGTCCTCTTTTTATTATAGTTTAGTGAATTAGGAGGCATCTGTCTGAGCTGCTTGCAAATGTTATCTTGCTGTTTTGGATTTGCAAAATGCTTCAGTCCCTTTTGCCTAGGAACAGCTCCTCTGTATTTCCATCAAGGTCAACTTCCTTATTCTCTATAATATTATTCCCCTAAATATATTGAATTATTTATTTATATTATATTTTAGTCACAACAGTTTGCAACAGTCTACAACTTTCAATGTCACTTTTGAAAATACTTAAGCAAGACTGATTCAGAAAGAAAAACCTGGAATAGATGTGTTAACCAAAGAGTGTTGGGGTTTTTTTATGGTGTATTTTGGTCTGACCAACCCAGAATCAGTTGGAGACAGGCAGTACTTAAGTAAATAAATAAATAAATAAAAGAGTAGCAGGTCTGTAGACTGGCCTGATAAGTTAAATATAGTCACCATAAACAGCTTGACCGATATTTTAGTTTTTAAAGAAAGGAGGTTTGAAGGAAGGTTTTGTCTGGTACAGAATTTACTATACAAAGAACTTAAGAGAGAATCCTTATTTAATAATTTGTTTACCTCATTGTTTCCCATCTTTCATCTCAGAAGTAAGACTATGTTATGGCTCTCTTAACTGTATCTACTTAACATGCTTAAGGATTATGTATTCTTTTATAGAAAAAGTTATGTGAATTAATTTTTTATTTACTACCTGCTGTTGCCTGCCTCCTACCAGTGAGCCCAGCCACATTGGGAATTGGCATTGTTATTCCTTGAAATCAGCTCTTCTCTGTGTCTTCCTGTGGCCCTTATAGCATAGCAGTGTTTCTCAACCTTGGCAACTGTAAGATGTGGAAACCAACTCAGTGGTGGGTTGCTACCGGTTCGCCTCTGATTGGGTGAACCGGTAGTGGCAATGGCGGGAGGCTCTGTCCACCCACCCGGACATCTCTGCGCATGCACAGAAGCGCCGCATGTGTGTGCATGCCCCCAATAGTGAACTGATAGCGAAGATAATTGAAACCCACTACTGGACCAACTCCCAGAATTCCTCAGCTAACACAACTTAAAGTCCACACATCTTATAGTTGCTAAGGTTGAGAAACATTATAGTAGAGCAATATTGTTTTAGCCTCCTAATAACTCCTCCCCCTCCAAGACAATGTGATATTCTCTGATGTTTAGCAAAACGCTACACAATGGTGAGGCCCATAGATTTCAGTGGGGCTTAGTTCTGATACTATGAGATGGCAGATTTAAAGTGATCTGTTACTTTCTGGCAGTATAGGTTAAAGCTCCTCAACGGTTCAGAATATTTGTTTGCTGCTGACAGTATTATCTCCAGCCAATTTATTTCAGCCTTGAAATGAGAATGTTTCATTCCGATCAATAGAAAGACACTTGGAAGAAGCAATTTATGCCTTCTTTGAATCTTATCCTTGTAATCGCTCAAGCGCCAGCCTTCAAAACAGAGCAAAATAGTTGTCTGGTGACTGGGGGGGAAAGGAGTGGTATACACTTGGTTTACTATGGTTCCAAGTATACATCATATGACAACAGCTTACATTGGAAATCATTCACCAAGTTAAAACAAATTCATTTGGAGAAAAAAGCAAGCTAAAAGAAAAACATCCAATATCAACACACTGATGATTGATAAAAAAGCTTTTTTCCAAAATTTACCCAAGGACACTCTAATGTCTTAATGTATTCTTCATCATTTCAGTGAAAATATAAAAGTGTATATCAATAACAAAATTGAGGACTTGAACAAGGGATAGACAGGTCAATCTCTTATTGCCTTTCCTCTTATAACTGTATTTATGTCTACCTTTTACTTTAAATTTCATTAAAAACATTATCATAAATGCATGAGATCAAATTATTTTCACACAAAGAACTGCATTTTTAGAACTTCTTTTAATTATTTACCTCCTTTTGCCTGAAAATAACATCATCTGCTACTGCAGAACAATCCTTTATAATAGCATCCTAATATATCTTATCAAGTATTCTTGCAACAGCAACGAGGAATTGTTTTGCATATTTTAAATGTGGGTTTATTTTCATTCAAAAGTCCTTAATTCATCACTTCATTCTGGGATTCCTGACTCTCAAAGATATTTCAATATAGAAAGGAACACAAAAACATTTTAAATAAATAAATAAATAAATAAATAAATAAATAAATAAATAAATAAATAAACAAACAAACAAACAAACAAACAAACAAACAAACAAACAAACAAACAAACAAACAAACAAACAAATAAATAAAAGATGTGATGGGACATGCTCTGTAGTAACAGTAGACACTTATCTATGGAGTACTGGTGAAATAGTCATAAATAAGAGAACATTATTTAAAATCCATGTTTTAAAATAAGTTCAAAATTTAGAAAAAAGATGGACCCTAACGTAGTCTACCTATTTCTCAACTCTTCATATATGCTGCCACTATTCCTGAAGCTGAAGTACAACTGAAGTACATAGAATATATTAGTGAGTGTTGAGCCCCAGAAGGAAGAGGCTGAAGGGCTCTGAAAATTTGAAAATTCAAGAAAAAGGGTGGGTTTTTTTAGAATTACAGGGGGGTGAGGGTTGGCGGACTGAAGTAGGCAATGATCCAGAGAAAAGGAGGTGGCTTATGGATTAAAGTAATTAGAAAGAAGACTATGGCATTTTGGAGAAAGCAACTGAGATCTAGAAAGAAGGTCCAGTGATAGTATCCAAATTATCTTTTAGGAACAATTGAAGATGTTTTTACTTGGCTATCAGGTGTTTTTTTATCTTTATTAAAAATAATTGCTTATTTTTCTTGGAGTTTTTTTGAATTGTGTATTTTATGTGTTTTGGCTGTTTCTGTTCATTATTTTAAAATGATAAGATTAAAATAATTTATTATTTATTTATTTTTATTTGGAAAATTTATATTGCCGCCTACTCGCTCACGTCGACTCAAGGAGGCTTACAGGAAATAAAAGCACAACATAAAAGAAATGATAACAAAAATTAAAAATAATAGAATAATAATGACTGAAAAGAAGTGTAGAAATATTCTAACAAAAATAGTTGCTGCATAGTTGTTTCAGAGGTCAGGCAGTTATAGCATTGCTTTTTAAGCCCAACAATTTTAAATGCATTCAGTAATTCTAAAAGAATGGCTCATCCAGTCTATTTATTAGGCACTTTGATTGCTATGCTTCTACTTAGGAAAGTCTTTTTTAAAAAGTACAACAAACACACTCTTTATTTTGTTCCATAATTTTATGTCTCAGCGTAGTGCTGAGACAGTAACAACAGGTGATCAGGTAACATTAGCCTCAATTCAAGAAATGATGCTAAAAATGCAACAAAAAATGGATACGCATCATGAAGAAACTAGGGACGACATAAAAAAAGTGGATGATAGAATTGGAAAAATAGATGCTAAAATGGAAGGTATACAAGAGGCTATGGCAAAAAACGAACAAAAACTAAATGAATTGCAGGAACATACTGAAAAAATAGAACAAAGATTGGAGAGTACTGAAAACAGGGTGGAATCGGTGAATAGAGACCTGGAGGAGGCAATTGCGTATCTCGAGCTCGAGAAATCTAGCTTTTTCCTTAGATTTCAAAATGTACCGGAAAGTAGGGAGGAAAACCTTTTAGAGGTAATGGCTGAAATACTGGTGGCATTTAGAAATAAAACGACTCAGAAGGTTCAGAATGAAATTGATGAGCTATATAGGCTTAATACTAGCTATGCACGCAGGCATCGTCTGCCTAGAGAGGTGCATATTAGGTTTTTGAGGAAAGCCACTAGGGATGAGATATATAATTACTCCAGAGACAACACTGTTACATATCAAGGGAAGGAAATTGTGGTTCTTCGTCAAATACCAAGGCGTATAAGAGAGAAAAGAAGGCCACTTCACTTCCTCTCAACTAAACTGATTAGAAACAGAATCCCTTTTAGGTGGTTAGTACCGGAAGGCATGATGATAACAATGTTTGACAAAAGATATCGAGTAATAACTACTGAGGAGGCAAGAAATTTTGTTGAGCAGTATTTGAAAAGTGAAGACACCCCAGAAAATAGAGAGGAAGTCGAGAGAGGAAAGCAAAGCCAAGAGGAGTTGAGTTCTGAAGAGATCTTGCAGCAGCAAGAGGAAATTGATAGAATAACAGTTTCTAAACATGAAAGGGAGGGAGCGAGAGTTAGAACGAGAGCGCAAACAGAAGCAAGGAGAGGAGGATCTAGGGAAAATTCAAAATAAAAGAAGGGATGAGGAAGAAATAAAATTAATATCGTTAAACATAAATGGTTTAAACTCACCGGCAAAAAGGAAAAGAATACTGCATAGATTATTAAAGTGACAGTTTGATATTATATGCATGCAAGAAGTGCATATTAACAATGATCACAGATCTTTGTTGGAATATCCGAAATTGGGTACATTATTTACGGCATTAACAACGGTCAAAAAAAGAGGAGTAATAATATATGTGCAAAAATGGTTAAACCCAAAATTATTGTATACTGACCCAGATGGAAGAATGTTAATAATTAAAATAAACTCTGGCAATAGAACAATTGTGATAGCGTCTATATATGCTCCAAATGTAAATCAAACCACCTTTTATGCGAATTTGCATGAACAATTAGATAAAATACAGTGGGAAAACTTATGTATTATTGGTGACTATAATGCCATATCTGATAGGAAAAAAGATTATAAAAGTAATAACAGGAAAAAAGCAAGGGAATTACTTCCTAAAACATTTGTAGACATGAAAACTGAATTTAATCTGATTGATGGCTGGCGTTACTTAAATCCAGAGGGAAAACAATATACATTTTTTTCGTATCCCCATAGGTCGTGATCAAGGATTGATATGGCCTGGATGAATATGGAGTTAATAACAGAAGTAAGCGAAATAGAAATAGAACCAAATATGTGGGCGGATCATAATCCGATTAAAATTAAGTGGAAAGGAAAAATTAAGAAAACGAAAGTAAGATGGACCCTTGACCAAAGAGTAGTTAAAGAGCAAGCATATATAGAAATGATGGAAAAAGAGCTGAAATATTTCTTCCAGGCCAATACACAGGAACATACTACAACACAAATCCTATGGGATACAACAAAGGCATATATTAGGGGCTTATCTATCGCATACCTTGCCAACCGTAATAAAAAGAAAAGGGACAAACGTAATAAATTAATCGGTGAAATAAACAAATCAGAAAAAGTCCTACAAAATAATCCAAATGATACAAAAACTGCAGAAGAGATAACAATATTAAAACATGAACTTAAACTCATTACCCAGGAAGAATTAGCACGAGATATTAAAATAGCAAAACAAAACTTATTTGAATTTGGCAATAAACCAGGTAGGTGGTTAGCCTACAAACTCAGGAAGGAGAAAGCGGATAGAGTAATTGATGCATTAATAGATGATTCAGGAGAAATTCGAACCAGCATGATAGAGAAAAAGAACATAATACAAAGATTCTATACAGAACTTTACAAACAAGAGAAAATTGAAGAGACGGAGATTAAGGAATATCTGAAAGACAAGAATCTGCCAGTCGTTTCGGAGGAAGATAAGTCCATACTAAACAATAAAATAACAATAACAGAATTAAGAACAGCTATAAGTAAACAAAATAATAATAAATCTCCAGGGCCAGATGGTATTCCATCTGAAATTTATAAAAAATTACAGACCTCTTTGGAATTAATAATGTTGGAGGTATATAATGAGGCTTTAATGGGAGCAAAAATTCCAGATACTTGGAAGGAAGCATACATAACCTTAATCCCGAAAGAAGATACAAACAGACAACAAATTCAGAATTACAGGCCTATATCACTTTTGAATACTGATTATAAAATATTGGCTACGATCATTGCGGAAAGATTAAAAAAGATTCTCAATAAAATAATACATACAGATCAAAATGGTTTTTTGCCAAATAGCCAAATAAGATATAACACAAGAATAATACTTAATGTTCTTGAATATTACGATCAGCATATTGAAAGCCAGGCAGCATTAATATTTATTGACGCCCAGAAGGCGTTTGATAATCTTTATTGGAAGTTCTTCACAACTTTATTTGAAAAAATGGAACTAGGGAATAAATTTACGGGACTAATCAAAGCAATTTATAATGAACAAACAGCTAGAATAATATTTAATAACGAAGTAACAGAGAAAATAAATATAAGTAAAGGAGTTCGACAAGGCTGCCCCTTAGCCCCATTAATATTCATTTTGGCATTGGAGATACTTTTAAGAGAAATTAGAACTAATCAGGAAATAAAAGGAGTGAAAATAAAAAAAGAGGAATACAAAACCCAGGCCTTTGCCGATGACATGGTTATTATTTTGGAAAATCCAATTGAAACGGGACCAAAACTGTTAGAAGAAATTGAAAAATATGGAAAGATTGCAGGTTTAAGGATAAATAAGGAAAAAACAAAAGTAATAACTAAAAATTTAACGGCAAAACAAAAGGACAACCTGGAAAAAATATTAGGAATTAAAACTGTTAAAAAGGTAAAATATTTGGGACTGTGGTTAACCGCTAAATGTACAACAATAAAAGAAGACAACTATTCAAAATTAATTAAAGAAATTAAAAAAGATTTAGAAAATTGGTCAAAACTGCAGCTATCTTTTATGGGTAAAATTGCAACCATCAAAATGAATATACTCCCCAAAATTTTATTTTTATTCCAAATTGCTCCGGTAAAACTTAAAAAAGAATTTTTTGTAACATTAAATAGAATTATACATAAATTCATCTGGTCAAAGAAAAAAGCAAGAATTAAAACAAAACTCCTACAGGATAGTAGAAGAAGAGGCGGATTTGGATTACCTGATTGGGAGGTGTATCAACAAGCTGCCAACCTAATCTGGATTAAAGATTGGATATTATTAAGAAACAAACGAATTTTAACAATAGAGGGCTACGACCTACAGATAGGTTGGCATGCATTTTTGGCAGATGGGAAACATACTACACATTCGTATTTTCACCGCCATCAAATAAGAGGACCTCTCTTAGAAAGCTGGACTAAGATTCAAAAACAACATTATATAAAGCTCCCAAAATGGATCTCCCCAATGGAAGCGGTTATTTACCCAAATTTATTAAGTGATAAGACAGTAATAACCTACCAACAAGTATTGGATGATTATGATAATCTTAAAATGAAACAAGATCTTAATGAGTCCGGTATACAACTAGATTGGTGGCACTATCTGCAGGTCCAATCTAGATATAGTAAAGATAAACAACTTGGTTTCCAAAATATGAATGGCCTAGATAAAATATTATTAGGTACTGATGGAAAAATATTATCGAAATTATATAGCTATCTGTTAGAATATAAATTGTTTGAAGAAACTGTTAAAGGATCAATGATAGCTTGGGCCCAAAACTTTGGGTATAATATACATCTTTCTGAATGGGACAAAATTTGGGAACAGAACTACAAATTAGCCTTGGCAATACCTTATAAAGAAAACATCTATAAAATGTTTTATAGATGGCATCTCCCTCCGGCCCGACTGGCAAAAATGTTTACTAAATTATCTCCTAAATGCTGGAAGTGTAAAATAGAAAATGGAACATACTACCACCTTTGGTGGACTTGCCCCCAGGTGAGAATATTTTGGAATAAGGTTAAAACTATAATAGAACAAATTATAGCACGAAGTCTTGAATTAAAACCAGAATTATTCTTACTAGGCATATTTAGGGGAAAATTTAATTTAATTTAATTTAATAGACGTTCTTATAGGCCGCCCAATCCCGTGGGACTCAGGGCGGCGTACAACAGAATAAGAAGCGTACAATAAAAACAATTATCATAATTTAAAATTAAAAGGCATAGTTAAAACAATTATAAAAACAACATTCAAGGGGGGAATCTGATCTTCCTATTCACCCCGCCTGCCGGAAGAGCCAAGTTTTTATGGCTTTACGGAAGGCCAGCAGGGTGGGGATAGTCCGGATCTCTGGTGGGAGTTGGTTCCAGAGGGACGGGGCTCCCACAGAGAAGGCCCTCCCCCGTGGCCCCGCCAACCGACATTGTTTGGCCGATGGGACCCGGAGGAGGCCCTCTCTATGGGACCTAACTGGTCGTAGGGAGGTATGTGGTAGGATGCGGTCCCGAAGGTAACCTGGCCCTGAGCCATGTAGGGCTTTAAAGGTAACGACCAACACCTTAAATTGCGACCGGAGACTAATTGGCAGCCAATGCAGCTGGCGAAGAATAGGTGTTACGTGGGTGTATCTCGGTACACCCACTACAGCTCGCGCAGCTGCATTCTGTACCAGTTGGAGTCTCCGGATGCTCTTTGAGGGTAGCCCCATGTAGAGCGCGTTACAGTAGTCTAGCCGTGAGGTGACAAGGGCATGAGTGACTGTGAGCAAAGCCTCCCTCTCCAAGTAAGGTCGCAATTGGTGCACAAGACGAATCTGTGCAAAGGTCCCCCTAGCCACAGCTGAAAGATGTTGCTCCAATTTTAGCTGTGGATCTAGGAGGACACCCAAATTGCGGACCTGTTCCGAGGGAGTCAATTTTTCTCCCCCGAGAACCAGGGAGGGACAGTCGACATAATCCTTGGGAGGCAAAATCCAGAGCCACTCAGTCTTGTCTGGGTTGAGCCTGAGTCTGTTCACTCCCATCCAGACCCTCACATCGTCCAGGCAGCGGCACATTACATCAACTGCTTCACTGAACTGACACGGGGTGGAGATGTACAACTGGGTATCGTCAGCATACTGCTGATACCTCACCCCGTGTCGTCGGATGATCTCACCCAGCGGTTTCATGTAAATGTTAAACAGGATGGGCGAGAGGACCGAACCCTGTGGCACCCCGCAAACCAGGGGCCTAGGGGCCGACCTCTGCCCTCCTGTCAACACCGACTGCGTCCTGTCAGAGAGGTAGGAGGAGAACCACCGTAAAACAGTGCCTCCCACTCCCACCTCCCCAAGACGACGCAGAAGGATACCATGGTCGATGGTATCGAAAGCCGCTGAGAGGTCAAGTAACACCAGGATGGAGGAATGACCCCCATCCCGTGCTCGCCAGAGATCATCCATCAGTGCGACCAAAGCAGTCTCCGTACTGTAGCCGCGCCTGAAACCCGATTGAAAGGGATCCAGATAATCAGTATCCTCCAATAGCCGCAGGAGTTGGAGCGACACCACTTTCTCTACAACTTTACCCAAGAAGGGTAAGTTGGAGACTGGACGGAAGTTCTTTAAATCCGCTGGGTCCAGGGAAGGCTTCTTGAGGAGGGGCCTCACCACCGCAGCTTTTAAGGGCTGCGGGACGGACCCCTCTCTCAAAGATGCGATCACAACAGCCTGGAGCCAGCCGCGTGTCACCTCCCTGCTGGCCGAAACCAGCCAGGAGGGACACGGGTCCAATAAACAAGTGGAGGCGCTCATCGCTCCTATGGCCTTGTCCACATCCTCAGGAGTGATAGGCTCAAACTCCTCCCAAATAACAGGACTAAGACTCGCCCCTGTCTTCTCGGCCTGCCCTGTCCAAATGGAGTCCAGGTCTGTCCGAATCTGAGTGATTTTATCCGCCAGGAACTGGGAAAATTCCTCAGCTCTACCCTGCAAGGGTTCTTCGCCCCCCCCCCTTTGCGAGGAGGGAGCGCATCACCCTAAACAGGGCGGCTGGGCGGGAGTCGGCGGACGCAATAAGGGCGGAAAAATGCGCACATTTTGCCGCCCGTATCGCCACTAAGTAAGACTTAATGCAAGTTCTTAAAAGTGTCCGGTCAGACTCAGCTTTACTGGCTCTCCATCGTCGCTCTAGGCGTCTCTTTAGGTGCTTCATCTCCCGGAGCTCCTCAGTAAACCAAGGAGCCCTCCGGGATCCGCTGCCACGGAGAGGCCGCAAAGGCGCAATCCGATCTAAAGCCCCTGTTGCCGCCTGATTCCAGGCAGTCACTAGAGCCTCAGATGAATCGTGTACCAGGGAGTCCGGTATTTCCCCAAGTTCCCTCTGAAATCCTTCGGATTCCATTAGGCGCCTGGGGCGGAACCACTTAATCGGTCCCGCCTCCTTGCGGTGGAGGAGTGGCGCCATGAAATCCAACCTCAGAAGGAAATGATCTGACCACGACAAGGGTACTGTGACTAAACCCCTCAGCCTCAGATCATCTCTCCACTGCCCCGAGAGAAACACAAGGTCAAGCGTGTGACCTCCCTCATGAGTCGGACCCTGAACTACTTGGGTCAGGTCCATGGTTGTCATGGAAGCCATGAACTCCTGGACTGCCTCTGAGGTTTCACCGGGCGATGGCAGGTTGAAGTCCCCCAGCACCATCAACCTGGGGAACTCAATCGCCAGCCCTGCTACCGCCTCGAGCAGAACAGGCAGGGCCTTTGCAACGCAGCTAGGAGGCAAGTACGTTAGCAGAAGGCCCACCTGAACCCCTAAGTCCAGCTTCAGAAGGAGCGTCTCACACCCAACAATCTCCGGGGCAGGGCTCCTTCGAAGATTTAGGTTCTGGCGAGCTATAATTGCCACTCCTCCACCCCTTCCCTGGGGTCGCGGCTGATGCTGAACTGAGAACCCGTCCGGGCACATCTCGGAGAGGGGAACCCCCCCCTCCTGGCCTAGCCAGGTCTCAGTAATACATGCCAGGTCCGCCCCCTCTTCCAGGATTAAATCCCGTACAAGGGGCCTTGTTAGTAACATCAAATGTTAGTAAATTTGATGAACAAGATAGATATTTAATATTACACATTACTACAGCCGCTAGAATTACTTACGCACAAACTTGGAAATTGGACTCAATACCAACAATGATAACTGTGGTCAATAAAATTTTGGAAGTAGCAGAGATGTGCAAGTTAACGATGGAAATTCAGGACAAAGAAGAGACAGATTTTTATAAAACCTGGGATAGATGGTATAATTGGCTTGGACAAAAAAAATACAGAAATCTATTATAGTATAACTTCTTGCAATGATATAACAAACTGTAGTTTATTTCATATATTATGATACTTTATCTCACTTTCTGACTGAAATAATGTTTGCAAACAGCAGGATGAATTGGGTAAATTAGCTGTAGAAAGATTTATAATGTATAAATACAGATATAATATATAATCGAGTGTATAAAGACTAGTAGTAGTAGCTAATAGGCTGTCAAAGAAGCAGGATATCACTTTTATGGTTTGTATTAGTCGGTGTTATGTTTGTAGTCGACTGTGTATGTTATTTGCTTACTGTAGTGTTTCTACAGTTTTTGTATTTTTTTTGTGTTTATTTTTGTTGTTGTGTGTATTTAATTGTTATGTTTTTAAAGGAAAACTCAATAAATATTATTCTTAAAAAAAAAAAAGAAAGTCAAGTCTTTATTGGAACTGGATAATAATTGGTTGGGTCTATGTAGATGATTAATAAATTATTACTTTTAATTATTTCCCCCTTTAAAAACCTCATGAGTTTAGAATTAGATATTACTTTTAAATTTTAGAGCCATATTTTCCATGTCCCTCATTTCTGGCAACATCCTGATATTGTACATTATGGCTGGATATGTCCCAAAAGTATTGTTTGTTGAGTAGGATATCTAGACTGTGAGGAAATAATTTGCCTACTTCTATAGACCATAGTGGTGGAGATATTGAACTTGTACAATATCTGTTCCAGCACTGATGGTATTACCTAGTTTGGTAATGAAATATCTGCAAGAAAACAACCAAGTTGTACATAGCTATGGTGAATGGAAAGTATTGTTTTCATGGAAGGCGTATGAACTGGATGTAATGGTATCATGGGTATGATGTTCAAAGTCATAGAAATGAAATTGTAAGTATATTAGTTTTTGTCATTAATTTTATTGTACATAGTGTGAAGGATTTTGCATTCCAGGATTTAAGAAATGTTATGGCTGACAGAGTATTTATTATTAGGATGTTGGTGAATTCTGCCAGGAACCGAAGGGATGTACTGACTGACAGCGGTTCTCCAGGGCACCAAAGACACATCTTTCTTAGCTCTGTCTAGAGATGTTCAGAGTCCAAAGTATGACAACACATGCATTGTGTTGTTTGACCAATCTGGTATGGGAATTATTCCTGACCAGTCTGATTTCCCATCATCCTTTCTGGCACTGAGTAATTTTTTAGTTTAACCTCCATTTCTGCTATACTCTTCCTAAATATTACCTACATTTCCCTTCCTCATTCTATTCTACCCACATACTTCCCATTGACTACTGAAATGCTGTGCTTTTTCAAGCAGAATCTACAAAGAATTAGATAAAGCAGATGCCATTTCTGAAAGAAATGAACACATTCTTCAAAATGCAACTGTTTTCCGTAGCCCAAAGTCTTCTGCTTATTGTGTATATAGCACAAACATAAATTATAGGGACAATGATTCCCATATATACATGGCTCTGAGAAATGAAGCAGAACACATTGTTCTTTTGAATGCTCCTACACACAATTTAGAATGATGCCAGTGTTGCTTTTGACAAATTATGTGGGGGAAGTGCTAGTTTTGAGCATTTAGAGACATTCATTATGAGCCAACAGCAGCATTACATTGAAAGAGCACTATGCTTTTGTTAAAACAGGGTGAATGTAGCCACTCTACCTCATAATGATAAGTTGGCTGTTTCTATTGTGACATATTTTAAGACTGCAGGGAAGGTCCTTCGGGAGTTGGGCGGCATATAAGAATAACAAAATAAATAAATAAGGTGGGCCTGTATCTCAAATTCAAATATGGAACATAGATAACTGAAAAACCGAATATAAAAAACTTAAAAGATCATTTGTCCTTTTCTTTTTCTATAAAGGTAAAGGTTCCACCACACATGCGTGCTAGTCATTTCCGGCTCTAGGAGCAGTGTTCATCTCCATTTCTAAGCCAAAGAGCCAGCACTATCCAAAGACATTCTCCATGGTCATGTGACCGGCATAACTCAACGCCAAAGGTGCACGGATCACTGTTACCTTCCTACCAGTGGTGGCATTCAAATTTTTCCCCTACCGGTTCTGTGGGCATGGCTTGGTGGGCATGGCTTGGTGGGGGTCATGTGACTGAGTGGGCATGACCAACTCAATGTCACTCACGGCAAGATGGGGCGGCACCACTCCACAAAGCCACACCCACAGAACCAACAGAAAAGTTTGGCCCAGTCTTCTAGTGTTCAACCTGGCTGCTTCTTGCCTCCTTCTCATGTTTGCTCTGTGTGTATGAGGCTGAGAAGGAGAAGAGAAGCAGCCATGTTGAATGGTGTGGCAGAGAGAAGCCAAACTTCTCTGCCTCCCTTCACAGCGGAGCTGCTTGGAAGGCAGCTCCTGCGGCTTCTCCCTTTATGGTCCGCCCTCCCCCCAACATCGAAGTACCTTAAAGGGACAGACTGCAGCGGCTGTTCTACTCCCTGAGTCTCGCTGTTCTCCTTGCCCCCCCCCACTCAAGCAGCGGCAGGCTCTGCGGGACAACAGGGCCTCTCATTTTTCCCATGCTGTGGCATACGCTTGCTACCTCTGCTTGTCTGCTTGCAAGCAGCAATCGTCTCTGTTTCTCTGGCATGCTTTCTAATTCCCATTAGATGGCATTGTTTAATATAAATGATACAAAACATAAACATGTCAGTTGCTATTGGATTGCTGATACAATGGAAGACAAACAGTCCTATAAATTCTAAGGCCCTATGTTACGTAAAATTTTATAGATGACAATCAACACCTTGAATTACTCACAGAGTAAGCTTGCATGGCAGTGATGCTACATGGTATACTTTATGCCACCACATTCTAGGCCAATTGTAGCTTCTGAGTTACAGTTCTGTGTAAATTTGTCGCTATGAGTAGGATCTCTCAATGAAGGAAATGGTAAAATTGACATACCATATAAATCTGTGCAAATATTTTCCTGGCCATAGCTGCCACAAGCACTTCTAAGAGAAGTTGAGAGTCCAAGAAAAAAGAAGAGAGAGAGAGAGAGAGAGAGAGAGAGAGAGAGAGAGAGAGAGAGAGAGAGAGAGAGAGAGAGAGAGAGAGAGAGAGAGAGAGAGATTGCACACGAGTTCTGTCTGGAGAAGTGGAACCTGAACTAGCGCTAAAGTTGCTTAATCCCTAGAACTGATTGGTCCATGAGTCCATTGCTACTCAATCTTTCCCAAGTTGAGCTTCAGTCTCTTTCTTCCCCAACTAGATCCCCAACATCTTCCATGTACTGCAATATCAGCATGCCCATACTGCTTTATCTAATTGAAGTCAGCATATATATCAATCTATCACTGGTGTATTGATAAATTTTCCAATCCTTTTGGGTCCAATGATGATTTGTGGAGAGGGTGGATCACTACCTCTTCTAATGTAGGTGGAATCAAGGAAGAATTTATCACCATCTTGACCCAATTAGATACCATGTGTCAAGGATATGTGTCAATCATAATATACAGGTGATCTTAGAGACATCACAGGCAGTTTTCTGTAACTAGAAAAAAACTGGAGTAAGTTAACTTAGTTTCAATTTTGGTAGGAAACATTTTCACTATTTCATTGTGGTTTACACTTTCCTTGACTACATGGTAGGAAGATGAACACCCAATCCACTTGGTTCAAAAATGTGAAAAATAAGTAAATTTATAGGGCTGTCCAACTCAAACAATGTGGCTTTGGGTGGCCCGCAGCAAAACCAACCAATAAAGCAAAAGCAAAAGCAAAAAACAAACCACAATGCATTAAAAAGTTAACCAATATATAAAATATAAAAGGACAACCAATTCAATAACCAGAAACCAGATTTCACTCAGCTGGATCCAGATGTTTGGATATACCTGATCTTACCTCCACACAACAGTAAAAAGTATTTGCTTGATTTTTCAGAGTTATCTAAAATGTTAAGAAATGTATTTGTATATTTCTACTCAACCTTTAATATTATGGTTTCTAAATAGTAGGATTTTTATGTAAGAATATTCATAGTGTTACATCATTACAATTCCTTTATTCAGAGGAAAAACAACTGTCTAACGCAAATACTAGAATGCTCATAGTTCTTTCTATGAGCATGATAAGAAAAGGAAAAACTTCATTTTCTTTTTGTTCATAGGCCTGCTGTCCTTTGTTGACCTTTAACTTAGGGATTGGTTTATATGTCAATTTTCCCAATATTTCATTTTTTTAAATGAAAACCAACTATGGGGAAAATTCCTCTATTTCTTCAGAATTCCCATAATGTTTATAACTGTGATTCTGTTTTAAAACCCAGATTGCCCTAACTGAATCAGGAGGAGTGTGACCAAAATGTGCTATAAACTGTAGGTAATACTAGCTTATAAAACAGATTCTTGGAACAATTAAGATAGTAGTAATATAAACAAGAGATGGACGAAAAGTTCTTTCTCCCTTGAGATAAGAGCTCAGTGTGAAAAATGGTTTCTGCTCCGCGCATAAAATCAATGACATCAATAATGGTTCTAAGGACATTAATTTGTACTCTTGATACTCCAGTGTAAGAGACAGCACTAAACTAAAAATAATGTAAAGTAGTTAATTTGTCTCTGAATCCAAACTGATTAGAACAGCAAAAGGGACCAGTGCCCAGGGCACTTTTGATGAGAACATAATGATTGATTAGCTTGCCTTAGGCAGTTGGCACTTTCAGCTGGTCATTAATTCCAGGAAATACTGTGTGCATTGATTGTTATTGTTTAATTTAACAAAATGTCAGCATTAGATGTGATGATATAGAAGAGTATCACAATCATCCTATGCAAATCATGAAAATATTTCGGTATTTGTTATACAGTTATATAGAACTATAATATCATACCGAAATCAATCCAACAACTGCATTTAGAAACCAACAGTTCAGTTTATGTAATGTAGCTTGAAACAATTCGATGTTCCTAATGTAATGTTATACTTAATATAGCTTGTATACATTGAGTTTTGCAGGATTTATGATAGGTCTTATAATTCTATAGAAGGACATACATGTGACAAATAAGTCCATCAGAATGTGGATTCACAAGAGTTCTGGAGTAAATAAACTGAATTGTTTTAGAAAGGAATATCTTCCCTTTTTATTAAAACATCTATAGAGAAACTTCATAACCTAAGGTATATTGCAGGATCCAATCTGGGCCAATCACTGGAAGAGAGTTCGACTGACTCAGATTGGATCCTGCAACATTATCCTGGGACACATATATTTGCCTTCATTCCTAAGGAATATTGCTTATATCCATAGGCAAAGATGTGCAATGAGATATAACCAAATATGTAGGGTAGATTTGTTCTTGAGTCCTACCACTGAGAAAGTCTGTTGCTGTTTTTGACATTGTCTTTCTGAGTTTGATGTGAGAGATTAACCAGTATGAGCCTCAGTAAGTAAGTAAGTAAGTAAGTAAGTAAGTAAGTAAGTAAGTAAGTAAGTAAGTAAGTAAGTAAAGTAAAGTAAGTAAGTAAGTAAGTAAGTAAGTAAGTAAGTAAGTAAGTAAGTAAGTAAGTAAGTAAGTAAGTAAATACCCCCTTTAATCACTATTATTAATAAAATTTAATATAACACAAGATTTTATAAAATCAAGAGTGATCCCACTCGGTTAGCTTTGTAGGTGCTTCTGACACAAATAGACAGACTTAAGTTTTTATTTTCAGCTGTGTTTGCATCTTCATGATAAATAAAGCTGAGCTACTGCAAAGCTTCTGGGATTTTTGTTTTAAGAGATGCAGATCATGATATAGTGAGAAGGTAATGAGCTAGCTCTATATTCTGCCTTTCAGGCACTTATGTTACATTCATTACCTTGCTACTTGGACAGCTCCCAGGCTTTACAATTGGATATTGAAAGTGGATACTCATCCACTGGATCTAGAAGCAGTAGCTATTAACTACCATTCAACATAGAAGAGGGACAAAGAAAAATAATAAGAGTACACATTTTCAACACAAGAGGTCTTCCATTCATTATTTATAGAACAATATTTTCTGATTAGTGTAGCTCCTCATTGTGAAAAAAGGATTGCTTTGTTCACCATTTCAGCTGAACTATTTGTCCCCAGCTCATTATGCTCATTATGCTTTCTATTTCTAGTTGAATTATTATGAAAGCAACTCTTGTGGTCTTGCACTATATTTGTAAACATACAAAGGACTATCTAATTGCTGCTTTCAAATGTCACAAAATAATTAATGCATTTGCTATGCATTCATTGCATAATAAAATTATTTAAAATGATTTTCTTATGTGTGAGGCTGCCATATTAACAGTCAAAATATCAATTCCTCTGACATCTTAAAGCCAACTATAAGGTATACTACCTGAGTCTTACAATGTCATTCCATATGCTACATTTATTGGTTTTCTTTTTAAGAATAAGTCAGTATTAATTTATATACTATTAAAACTATTTTGTCTGTATGTGTAACATTTTTGCTGATAAAGCTGCTGCCTTATATATATGTGTGTGTGTGTGTGTGTGTGTGTGTGTGTGTGTGTGTGTGTGTGTGTGTGTAGCATTTTTTTGTGTGCTGATAAATGAAAATAAAGGGAGACTATTATAGATAGGGAATAGAGCCTGCTGCCTTACAAGGCAGGCAGCCCATGTTCAAATCCCAGTAAGGGTGTGGCTATCTGATGAGAGCTAAATAGCTTGAAATAGATCTATAATAGTCTCCCTTCATTTTCATTTATCAGCAAAAAAAAAGTTGTGTGTGTATATACAATACTAATCTACTAATACTAATCTACTAATACTAAAGAATACTTAATCACCATACCAAACTGGGTCTAAGTTTGATTTATAATTTCATTCAAATGCTTAAACAACTTGTGCATATTTTATCATTTCTGTTATCGGATTAACACGTGTTTTATCTACAGCACATTTAAATTGTTCTTATATTTGTTGAAAAAGATGCTCTCTTCATTTTAAATTTCTGTGTTCATTTCATTCCCTTCAGCTGATGGAGGCTATGTGTTTAGAGTAATGATGCCCTTTTATCTGCAATTGTGTAAGGAACCATTTTATAATTTGTGACCTCTGTGTCTCAGAAGATTTCTGAGATAGAACAGGTATATTATAATAATGCAACTAAACACTCTTGTTTCTCTTCAGGAACTTTCAGGTCAGTGCAATTCAAATGTGCTCAGGAGATGCTGTAGCAGTACAAGGATGTATGTTTGAGGTTGGCAATTAAGCATTCATTTAATTGTGAACTGTCAGTCGATTCAGTTCTTTATAGCTCAAGTTCATTCTGTCCTGTTAATTAAAAAAGGCTCAAATGGTCAATTGGATATTTAGAGATTCTCTTTTATGAAGTGAATGAAACAAAATTCTGATGTATCTATACCAGAATGTCACCCAGATGATGTTGTGGTGTATTCTTGCTTACTCCTAGTCAGATTGGGGATATGTTTGAATATGTCATTCTAAAGAAAGTTTCATTTGCGAATTATACATAAACATCATAGTTTGAACGAATGAGTGAAACCAATTAATTTTTCATATATTAAAGTAAAAGTTCCTTTCCCATGCTTGATCTTTTACACTGAAATCTCAATTATCTCTGGTTGAAATTGTTGCAGTGACAAATTTGGCTAAGATACAGGACTACTAGGGTCCCCAATATGACCTGCAGATACTCCACTATGGTCAGTCAGGTGTTCTTCCTTGGTATTGGTCTTATGTTACAATGGACTTATTCAGTTGCTTGCAGTAGATTTAAAAATGTTGGCCCCTTGAATGAAGCAACCATTTGTACTGGACTTCAGATCAGACTTAATTTTGTACTGCTGTTTGTAAATAACCTGATATCTTACTGCCACCTTTATAGACCATTATTAAATCTTTTGGGGGAAAATTAGTATCCATATTGCGGGGGGAGGAAAGGAAATTAAGAATTTATTACCACCAGATTCCAGTATGAGTTATGGCTGATAGAAGACATGAACATGAGGTCCTCCAGCAGCCGGAAACAGCCCATTTGCCGACTTCCGGTTGGACCAGAAGGCCCATTTTTTTGCTCTCCCCAGGCTGCAGAGCCTTTCTAGGAGCCTGGGGAGGGCGAAAAAGTCTTTCCCCACCCTCCCAGAGGCCCTACGGACGGCAGAAATGGCCCATTTGCCAACTTACGGAAGTTGTTTCCTGACTCCCAGTGGACCCAGAAGGCCCGAAAATCAGCTGGCCGGCACGCGCATGCATGCCGAACCTGAGCTCGCGTGCCCACCGATATGGCTCCACGTGCCACTTGTGGCATGCCATAGGTTCGCCATCACTGTCTTATATCATCTTACATCTTACATCTTACATCTTACACCTTACATCATCTTACATCTTACATCTTACATCTTATATCTTATATGAGAGGAGATGAATCTATGTTATATTTTATATCTCATATCACCTCACCTCACCTCACCTCATCTCTTATTCAGATAAAATATGATTATCTTGGAGCACCTGTAGCCAGAATATCCTGTATGTCATAGTATTTACAAAGGCTTTCTTTCAAGAGAGTTGTGATTGTCTACAAGAGACAAATGTCATGTTAGTAACATTGGCATGAGTAGGACTTACGAGTCATATTCATATAGAGAATATTGAATTGAGCTATACTATTTTCTTGGTTTTTGTTTAGTATAGTTTATTGCTAGAATTATGGCTATTCCAACTAATTAAACTGTGGTTAAAATAAATAATAGATGAGAACAATTTATGAATATAACCATTGAATTAATCCAATAGGCACGTTATTCACTTGTAAAATACATAGACTTATATGCAAAGTACAAAAGCATATTAGAACATTTAAATTAAATACAATTTGAGTTCTTAATATAAGACATTTTCCAATATGCAAATCTGGTTTATATTGTATACTTTGAGATAATTGTTTCATCCATCTTACTGTTTAAGAAGTTGTTAAGTGGATAAATAGCAAAGTAGGTTGAAGATATTATACGGCATTCTTAAATGAGGCTGATGACTTTCTTCAGTACAATATCTTTAATTTGATAATGGGTTTTTATGAGATGAAATATAAAGGAAAGAAAATAATCTGACTAGAACTGCTGTTCTTAAAAATGTATATTTATTTGAAATGGAAATTGAAGCTTGAGACTATTTATCTTTATATGAGACAATTATTTTTACAAATGAAATTTTGAAGAATTAATTCAGAGAAAACAAAAGTTCTTCCAATAAACAAAAGGAAATGGAAATGGAAAAATATGAGATAAAAACAATAAGTTTGCCCAAATCTAAGTAGTTATGTGAACATGGGGTTTGACGATTCAACAAACATTATCATTATCACTTCAATATATATGCCACTTTTCTTCCCATAGAATATGGAGGTAGTATAAAGCAATTAAACCAAAACATAAAGTGCAATACACAATAAACATGATTATAATTCAAGGACCAGTTACTGAAAAATTGTATTTAACTATCACTTAATTTAATTGAAAAAATGCATATAGCCAAAGCAGGGAGAAATTGCCAGGTTCAAAATTTGTCTCTTCAAACCATTATGTCTGTTTAAATCCAGCTGCCCTTCAAAATATGTATGTCATGGCTTCTCAGCCAGCACTGATCCTTTATTAGCTAACCTGTTTTCTAAGAAGTAGGACAACCTAAATTTAAATCAAGTGACCCCCCAAAAAATCACTATTTTTCTGGTTACCAGGGTCTGGCTATTTTCAGGACTGCATATCCCCAATTGATTTTGAATGTCCCACAAGTTCTGACTGGCTTGGCATACTCTGGGTCTGCCAATATATTCTGCCAGGAGACAGGAAATATGATTTCTCCTTTAGTGGTACCTGCTCTATTGAACAGTTTTCCCCTCACCTAGACTTCCCAAAAACCTTGAAGACATATTTTCCCCCCATTGGATATTGGACCAGAGTGGTGGATAAACTGTCTGAAATAACTTCATATGGAATGACTGTGAGTTTACCTTGATTGTATTATGTATTTGTTGGGCGTATTGTTTATTGTATCATTTTAGTCCTCTGTTAAGCACTTTGAGTTTCACACATAACACTAAGATGTAATGTCATTTTTATTTGTTTAGTACTATATGCTATTTGAATCTATCTATTATGGCTGGGAGGAATGCTCAAATTAATTTTTTTTGCTCAAATTAATGTGGTAATAATAAATTAATAATTGGTCATTAAAGTAATTTGTCATTAAAACATTATCCAATGATAGCAGGTTAAACTACTTGGGAACCCTTATTTTCTGTAACTGAAAAAAGACTCTTATTATCTATATTTTATTTTCTCAGTATTATTTTTGTTTTGGTCTGATTTTATCTTTTCTTGAGTCAAGAATGTCAGCTACATATATAACTACTTTGTTGTTTTAGACACTTGTATCTAAGTAGTGACCAGTATATTTGTTTGTTTGTTTTTCTTCACAGCAACAGTAAGCAAATATTTGACGTCAGGAAATAAAACTGACTTTTCTTATCATCTGTTGCTCTGACTGTAAGACTTTTTAATGGTATTGTGGAACAATATACCCTTCGATGTTATATGCAAGAGTTACTGCATCCTAAATGAGTTTCTGTGAAGAAATGAAAACTTTACTGTGGGAGAGAATATTTGGGGATGTTAAGGTCTGCAAAAAAAGTGCTGGAAAGACAGTGTGACTCTATATCTGTCTGTCTGTCTGTCTGTCTGTCTGTCTGTCTGTCTGTCTGTCTGTCTGTCTGTCTGTCTGTCTGTCTGTCTGTCTGTCTGTCTGTCTACCTACCTATCTACCTACCTACCTACCTACCTACATACCTATCTATCTATCTATCTATCTATCTATCTATCTATCTATCTATCTATCTATCTATCTATCTATCTATCTATCTATCTATCTATCTATCTATCTATCTATCTATCTATCTATCTATCTACCTACCTACCTACCTACCTACCTACCTACCTATCTATCTATCTTCTTTCATCATGTTGGATCAATAACAAATGTTTTCAGTCCATGAACTGCCTCTTTACCGATTAATGGAAAGATTGATAACACTTCCTTTTGTGCAGTCAGGATTTAATTTTATATTTTAAACTAGATTGAATAACTTTATAGGAAATATAAAATTTGTTTGATGCAATAATTATTTTGTACTGAATATTTTTTTTTCTTTTTTCTTTTTGCATATTAAAACCAGAAAAAAAAGCATAGGTTCATGCCTGTCTAGCGGTAAGAGAATACACAGATGGCATCAAAGATGATATTATACACCGGCTTACGTGGGGTGGGAGTGGTGAAAAGTTGAGGAAAAAAACTGAAGATATCCCTCCCTTGATTCCCTTGATATGGGAAGGAAGAGAGAAATTTCTGTCAGGCAGTCAAAATTCTGTTACTTTACACTGTATTAATAAAGTAGAATTAGAGCGCTTGGCGATTCTGTGTCTTGATGTGGTCTGACACTAGAGCAGTGTTTCCCAACCTTGGCAACTTGAAGATGTCTGGACTTCAACTCCCAGAACTCCCCAGCTAGCAAAGCTGGCTGGGGAGTTCTGGGAGTTGAAGTCCAGACATCTTCAAGTTGCCAAGGTTGGGAAACACTGCACTAGAGGAACTTTGGGCAATTCAGGGACCATCTTAGGCATTATCTTCCTCCCTACAGAATTGAACCACTTGCATGTATAATTTATTTGAGTTCAGTTACTCAAAGTCTGTTTCCCTTTAAAAGACCCAGTTTTTCTAAATAAAACAGAATAACGGAGTTGGAAGGGACCTTGGAACTCTTCTAATCCAACCACCTGCTCCGGCAAGAACCGTATACCATTCAGACAAATGGTTGTCCAATCTCTTCTTTAAAACTTCTAGTGGTGCAGCACCCAAAATTTCTAAAACTTCTTCTTTTTTCTTCCCTTCTCCTTTCATCCTAAACTCAGTTCATCCTAAACTGGCTCACCTTCTCTGGAATGTGAATGATATAAAGATCATTGTAGAAAATGGTTTCGGAGTGAACTGTGCAATAGCATTGCATAAAAACCTTGATGTAGCTGGTCTTCTCCAGTCTTATCAATATGAGATATGAGATAAAGAAGTTTAAAGCACTGAAGTGTTGGTCCAATTATAGAGTTTATATCATTTGCACTTACCGTATTTTTCGGAGTATAAGACGCACCTTTTTCCTCCCTAAAAGTGGCTGAAAATTTGGGTGCGTCTTATACTTCGAATGTAGCTTTTTTTTCCCAGCCCTAACTAGGTGCTAACAGATCTTCCCAGCTCTTACTGGCTTGCATGCTCTTTCATTGTTACTCTCTCCAAAGAATGTTTTTCCAGCCCTAAGTCTTTGCAGGTTTTTTTTCATTGCTCTACTTGCTCCGAATAAGTTTTTTTCTAGCCCTAACCAGGTGCTAACTATCTTCCCAGCTCTTACTGGCTTGCAGGCTCTTTCATTGTTACTCTCTCAGAAGAAGGTTTTTTTAAGTCCTAACCAGGGGATAAAATAATGTGCTGAAGCTGACCAGACTAAGGACGCTAGCCAGATGGATACCTGGTAGGCAGATTTTTCCCCCCTATTTTCCTCCCCAAAAACTAAGGTGCGTCTTATACTCCGGTGCGTCTTATACTCCGAAAAATACGGTATATCAGTTTCCATTTTGAGGCAAAGATGGCAATTTCCCTCAGTAGCTGGAGTCATTGGAGTTAGGCTTGGTTATATTAGGAACAAGAAAAAATAGCAATATCTGGATGCCCATCCTTGCTCTTTGGAATGCTGGGGATTAACAGTAGCAACAGTAGCCGAATAAGAAAAACTACAAGGATGATATATTCTATGAAAGGAAATGACACTAGTGGCGAGGCTCTTTTGGTCATAAAATAAAGCATTCCTTATTCCTCACTGCTTATTTCTGGTTATTATCTTTTCTGCTTCAGGGTTTTTAATAACAAATTACATGGTTTTAAATATTACAAACTGAAATGGTTGAGATACTCTGGGAGAAAAGAGATAATTCTGTTCTTCTGGCTTCTGAATGGCAGAAGAATCTTTTTGCAAGATACAGTATATTGGATATTGTTAAGAAACTACAGTCTCTTGCAGTGTTGGACCTAGAGAGCATCTGCAGTCCTGCAGGAAAATGGGATGTTATACAAGGGCGGGTTGCCTGTTCTTTGTGCTACCGGTGCGCTGCACACACATTGCCATGTTTTGACGTGCGCTCGCTATGCACATGCGCCACCTCGCATGATTTTGCTTCCACATGCGCAGAAACAAAATCTCACGAGTGCATGAGATTTTGGTGCTTTTTTTGCTTCCGCGCATGCACAGAAGCAAAAAAAGTGCCAAAATTGTGCATGCATCCCCTCGTGCGATTTTGCTTCTGCGCATGCACATGAAGCAAAATCAGCCCAAAAATTCCCCCAAAAAAGATGGTGCCATGTGACAGACCGGGGAAGACGGCACCAGAGCTATCGTGCGCAAATTGCGCCATCTGCTGGCCGCTACCAGAACGACAGGGTGGACCGCACCGGTAGAAACCCACCACTGAGGTTATAGACATAGACACAGAATTCTTTATTGGTGAAGTGTGATTGGACACACAAGGAATTTGTCTTTGGTGCATATGCTCTCAGTGTACATAAAAGAAAAGATACATTTGTCAAGAATCATGAGGTACAACACTTAATGATTGTCATAGGGTACAAATAAGCAATACATTATTACTACATAAGCACAAATTGAATAAGTAAGTAAAGGCCCTTCTCTTTAGGGATATACTAAAGCTGGAAAGTAAAAGGGACGTTGTTACTTACCTGATACGTCCTTTCTCATAGGGTGGAGCCAGCCTCCAAGAATGGGCTAAACCTGCCCTCCAGCCAATCAGGACCGAGTTTCTTCAAAAGTATAAATAGGACCCTCTTGCCTTGGCACCCCCTCTTTTTACGAGGGAAGAAGGTCAAACTCAAACGTGCTTACCCATTGGACCAACTTATTATTTTTTTTATTAGAGAAAGCAAACCAACAACAGTGACACAAACCTCATGAACATATGTACAGGATGATAGATTAATGTGAACAGACAGTCCAGCCAGTACCCTAAAAAGGGGAGGGACTTGGAGGCTGGCTCCACCCTATGAGAAAGGACGTATCAGGTAAGTAACAACATCCCTTCTCCATAGTGGGTGGAGCCAGCCTCCAAGAATGGGACATACCAAAGTACCTTGTCCCTAGGGCGGGCCACCTGTATCTGGCTGAGACTGACCCAGTTCTTCCACACCTTGATGCAATACTATCTGGCCAAAGTCCGCCTCCTCCGAGGCATAGGCATCTAGTTTATAGTGCTGGACAAAGGGTGTAGGGGAGGCCCACGTGGCCGCACGGCAAACCTCCACAATGGAGGCCCAGGCATTCCAGGCTGCAGTGGTGGCCGCACTGCGCGTTGAGTGCACTGTATGTCCGGGGGGCCGGGGCAGAGACATTTGTTTGTAGGCCAAGGAAATGGCCACGCAAAGCCAACGGCCCACCATGGAGGATGATACTTTGGCGCCCATGGAAGACGGGCGAAAGGACACAAAGAGTGCCTCAGTTCATCAGAAGCTAGAGGTGCATTGCAAATAGATGTCCAGGGCATGCCTGACGTCCAGCAGGTGCCACGCACGCTCAGTGTCATTAACAGGAGTTTGGTAGAAACAGGGAAAAATGATGTCCTGCGCCCTGTGAAAGTATGTGTTGACCTTCGGAACGAAGGTAGGGTCCAGTTGCAGGACTACCCTATCAGGGTGAAACACACACAGATCCCCCCGCACAGACAGAGCGGCCAGTTCTGAGATCCTACGTGCTGAAGTCACAGCCATAAGAAAGGTTACCTTGTATGTCAAGTGCATCAGAGATGCCATAGATAGAGGTTCAAACGGGCCAGCGGTGAGAGCAGTTAATACCTTAGATAGGTCCCAGGCAGTCCCAATGGGGGTCCCAACCTTGCAGTGGCCTCACGCCACGGCTGGACGGAGTGCAACGCGCTGCCCTCCACCTGTCAAATTTGATAGCTGTCAAATTTGACAACTGTCAAACGGGGAAGTTTTGACAGGTCGCACTTACGGTTTTTTTAATGGAGAATTCTGATATTGATGGATAGTTGGTGAAGCAAACTCGAAGAATGGTTTAAGCACTGTCCTATATGGCTACAGGACCGAGGAAAAAGAGGGGGTGCCAAGGCAAGAGGGTCCTATTTATACTTTTGAAGAAACTCGGTCCTGATTGGCTGGAGGGCAGGTTTAACCCATTCTTGGAGGCTGGCTCCACCCACTATGGAGAATGACAGCTGCTAAGAAAGAAATTGTATCTTTTCCAACAGGCTTCAAAGCAATGCAGCAAGAAGAGAATATTCTATGGCCGTTACTAAGTAAGACGCCCAAGCAGAAAGCTGGATACTACGAGTATTAGCAGCATGAATTCTAGGAGAAGCGAAATGGTTACTGCTTTGGAAGAACTCATAAGAAGAACAAATACATTCTCTCAGAGAATCTGCATCCAAGTTATATAAATACATTTTTGAAGATAACATTATTAGTCAATCAATGTTAAATAAATAAAATAAAACCATGAGTTCAGTACTGTTAGGAAAATTGCCAGATCTATCAGCATTTCAAATGGATTTCTAGGGGGGTGAGTTATTTACTGCAGACTTTCAAAGATGCTTATAATGTACAATTGGAAACAGTAACTATAATTGCGAACAATATAAAATGAGATACAGCATTACGGTCTGATATTTGCTTTTCCTAAGCTACTACATGCAGTACATGCAGTCTCTCCTGAGAGGCTTATTTTGATGGCTGGCATTTTAGTGCCTGAGAAAAAGGAGGTTTAAGTGGCATTTCTAAATAATTTACCATTTGCTGCCTTTTAGGCAACCCAACCCCCCAAATTAACCACCTCAGGTGGCCCATAATCACTGTAGCAGATTGTGACAATGCTTTCATTGTGAGCCATCTCGTCTTATTTAATGGCAGGGCTGGCCCAGAGGTTTTCAGTTATTGCCTTAGCATTCTCTATGTGATGCATCCATTTTCAAGTTATATTTTTGTTTGCTGCCATAGATTATCTCAATCTCAACCTATGGAATAATTGCAGCAGTGTAAGAAAACCGATAAGAACAGATATATAACCAGTTGTCTAATTTAATGTTCCTGCAGCTGAGGAAAACAGTGCTTTGACCTCAATTTTTGGTTATCTATCTGCCTTCCAAAGTCAAGCCTCCAAGTCTTATTTGTTACTGGTATTCATAAGACAATGTGCTTTTCAAACCACTATCTTGGTTACAAAACTGTTCTTAGTGTTTTGGCTGTTCGCATCATATCGCTGTCCAATTTTAATTATTAATGATCTCCAAATTTCCAGATGACTGCTAATGTCATATCAACACAGTTAGATTTTTAAAAAAAACACCATGTAATTTAGTATATATTTATATATTTGTGGTATAATGATAGGAAATGTATTTATCACTGGAAAATTGTTTTATATTAGATAAAAACAATTTGAGATCATTCAGAATCGTTATGAATAATTCAATTTGGCAAGGCTTCTGCATAACAGTCTCACAGCAGGATTGCTCATGAGGTAGCGGTTATTGTTGTTGTTGCTTTTCTGATGAGAATGTACTCTTTTATCTTTACATGGCACCCCAGGAGGAGGCCTGTTGTAATGACTGAATGCGTAATTGGAAACAAATACTATACAATAACAGTCAGAATGGGATAGCAAAGGAAGTTAGCCTAACATGCTTCCCTCCCTGGTAATGTTCACTTGCCACTGAATCTGTTGAATTAGATATTCCAGAATTTATCTGAGCCTCCCCCCAACCCACAAGGGAATGACTGCAAGCATCAAAATCTAGTCCCAAAGGTCCTTTTTAAAAAGGCAACTAGACTTTGTTTTTCCTTGAAGATATTTTACTTCTCATCCAAGATGCTTCTTCACTTCTGACTGTCAGAAAAAGCACCTGGATGACTGAGAATCTCAATAGACATTGAAATCTAAGTAGGAAAAAACGATTAACAGAGAATTGGTTATCACCTCTAATTAAGAGAAAGGATAGGATGAATTCTTATATCTTGATGTCATAAAGCTACAGGTTATACAGTTGGTTCTATCACTAGGCAGAATGAGTAGTTCCAAAGTTCTCTGGCCATTCCTGTCTTCCTGAAAGCATACATCAATAACATAAATAACAATGCTTCCTAATTCTCACACTACGCTGATCTCTGTTTCACCAATGGTTCTTGTCAATATATTTATTTATTTATTTATTTATTTATTTATTTATTTATTTATTTATTTATTTATTTATTTATTTCTTTCTTTCTTTCTTTCTTTCTTTCTTTCTTTCTTTCTTTCTTTCTTTCTTTATTTATTTATTTATTTATTTATTTATTTATTTATTTATTTATTTATTTATTTATTTATTTATTTATTTATTTATTTATTTATTTATTTGATAGATTTGTATGCCGCCCAACTCCCAGAGGGACTCTGGGCGGCTCACAGCATATTAAATAAAAAATCTAAAAAACAATTAAAAAATATTTAAGAACAAGATTAAAATAATGTAAACAATTAAAACATTTTAAAGCATTTTAAAAAAGACACAATTTAAAAACCCAATGATGCACTCATGGGGCCAAGAATAATAGGTGTTATATTAAAATCATTGGCCCCAGGCCTGTCGACAAAGCCATGTTTTTAATGCTTTTCTGAAGGCTGGCAGGGTGGGAATTATGCGGACCTCGAGCAGAGCAGGCAGGGCCATTGACACGCAGCTGGGAGGCAGGTACATGAGCAATAGGCCCACCTGAACCCCTAGGTCCAACTTCACAAGGAGAGCCTCACACCCGACAATCTCCGGTGCAGGGATCCTATGAGGTAACAGACCCTTCCGGATGATAACTGCCACTCCGCCACCCCTTCCCTGGGGTCGAGGCTGATGCTGCACCTGAAACCCATTTGGGCATATTTCCGAGAGGGGAACACCTCCCTCAGGGCCCAGCCAGGTCTCGGTTATACATGCCAGGTCGGCTCCCTCTTTTAGGATAAGATCCCGAACGAGGGGAGCCTTGTTGACAATTGACCTGGCATTCAGCAGCAGCAGCTTGAGCCCAGGGCCCTGACAACCCTGGTCCCCAGGCCTTTGAGTTGACTCCAAGGGGTTAGAACATGGAATCGCTTGCAAGTAGCGAGTCCTAGTTCTCCGAGTGCAGCCCACCCCTTGGCTCCCGCCATATCTCCCCCTCCCCATAATGACCGATATGTTCTGGCTCTCCTCTCCAGAGATCCACTCCCCCACCCTACCAGCCCCATTCTTTCTGACTGGCCCACTTGTTCATACATAGTGTGTCGGTACCAGGATAGGGCCCCCACCTGCTTCTGCTTTTCTGCACTCAGCAGGTAAGGGGTGTTTTCCCAGGGCCAACTCACTCCATATCACATCCACCCATACATCTTACTCTCCACTAACCCAATCAATCACCATCCACAACAATTATATACATATACTAATCAGCCACTCCCCCCCTATAAAAATTTCCAGGGTCAGTTGAACTAAAGTAAAAGAATAAAAGCAACTTAGAATAATAATTAATGGGAGCCAATGAATCCCATCTACAAATTATGGCTCAAAAGCCTCTGTCCGTCTATTGTAAAAGATATAATCTCAACATGTTCACGTATACAGTCCAATAATAGGCAATAAAAGTTGTTCTGGTGCATGTTCTTAAGAGTCTTCGCCAGGATGACAATGGCAATGATAGTGGCAGGGGTAATAGCAACCACATTCATCCTGCTATCACTGACCCCCAGTACACAGGTAAGCAGCAGAGGAAGAACCACATGGAATGAAGAAGAGCGGCAGGAGATTTAAATCTGTCACCAAATGGCGGTTGGCCTCCCGGCAACCCGAGAGAGATGGTAAGCAATAGTGGCCTCAAAAGGCAGCCATATGGCCAATCCAGCCAGTCAAACCTCCTTGCCAGCAACGCTGCTCGTGCAGCCAGCCCAAGGGTAGATAATACTAACCGGTGCCGTTTAAGCATAGTCCGTACAATAAGCAGATCGAGATCCCATAATGCTTTTAAAGGGAGAACAGTAACCATCTTCCTCTTCTCCTCGCCCCTAGCTGGGGAAAACGCAGTCCCTCGGTCTCCCCCTCCAGATCGAAATCACACAGCCCTACGACCATCAGGGTCCTCATTTCCTCATCCAGCCTCCCACAGAAGCAATGTCAGCATTTCGGTTTTCGGCAATCAGCAAGCCCACCGCAGGAATGAGCAGATGGAAAACCACGCCCAAGCCAAACCACAGATACAGCAGCAAGATGAGATCCGAGGAAAGGGGGGGGGCAAACTCTCAGCAGCCGTAACAGCCAGCACACTCTTCGAGTCCACCTGCTCTTCCCTATCCCCCAATGTAGCCTACAAGTCGCTTTAATCCTCAGTCCTCAGTCCTCGTTCTTTCAATCCAGGCTAGTAGGATAACCCTCACAGCAGCAGCAGCGGCAGTCCCAAGATGGGCGGCAGACTTCCCAAACGCCGATCAAAAAAGGAGAGAAAAGGCACTTCAACCAGGCGGAAAGAAACCACTGGCAAGCCCAACGAGTGCCTAGTAAGATCTTATAACTCCCCATGGGTGTGTGTGTGTGTCTCCTTTGGCAAGAGTTCGGGTTAAATTCAAAGTCTAGGGGAGCTTTATCTTCCTCACCATCCTGCTGTGGCTCCACCCCTCCTCCCTATCAAGTTATTCAGAATTTAAGTAAATCAATCATATATCTCAGTGATGGCGAACCTTTTTTAGCTCGGGTGCCAAAAGTGTGCACACGTGTGTGATAGCGTGCGCATGTGTGCCCACACCCATAATGCAATGCCCTCCCCCGCATGCATGCGCACAATCCCCGTGCTGCCCCCCGCACATGCACACAACCCCTCTGTGCTGCCCACGCATGCGCACAGGCCTCACTGAAGCCTCAGGACATCCGGTAGGCCCATTGGGCTGTTTTTCGCCATCCTCAGCGTTCAGGAAAGCCTCCTGAAGCCTGGGGATGGCGACAAATGGCAAACGGGCCTACCGGAAGTTCAGAAACAAACATACGGTTGGCCTGTTGGGCCATTTTTCGCCATCCACAGGCTTCAGGAGGCTTTCCTGAAGCCTGGGGAGAGTGAAAGTGGTCAAAAAGAAGGCCGAAAATTAGCTGGCCAGCGCACACATGTGTGCTGGAGCTGACATAGGGGAACACCTTGTGTGCCCTCAGATATGGCTCAGGTGGCACGCGTGCCATAGGTTCGCTAGCACTGATATATCTTTTGCATTTTGGAAGATTTACTTGGAGTTCTACATCCAAAACATCATTAGAAAGTTATTGAGAAATTTGATGATGCCCAAATATGATGTGGATTCTGTTGACCACATATTAAGAACGTTGGATATATTTAATATAGACTAAATTTTTGTGCAATTCTATGAGGCGAGAGGGAACCCTATGGAAACAAGTGCTCTAGCAGGAAACTCACACCTGACCTCACCAAATATAACAAGACTGAAATACCCAGAATCATGGACATTATCAACTTTTGCTTAATCACATATTCAGCTCACATATTTCAGCTCAATTGACAAATATATCAATAAATTAAAGAAACACCCATGCTTTAATAGCAGAGACTGTAATGCAAAGTATGAATCTGGTACATAGATAACACCTTTGTTATATGTAAAAAAAGGACTAACTAGCACACACACATACACACACAAAACCATCAACATCATTAAAGGAATAAAATCCACCAGGGAAGAAGAAAACAACAGCACGATACTCTTCCTAAATATCTTCATTAGTAGAGGCAGTGATGGCAAATTAGAAACACAAGCCTACCATAAAACTACCCACATCAACCAAGTGCTCTACTACTAAAGTAACAACTCAACATTCTACAAAAGAAGCTGTGCAAGAACACTACAGATATTTAGATGAACACAAACACACTGCAGAAACATCAGAAAATGAAAACACATCAGTTACACATCTACAGACAAGATGGATATCTATGCAACTTCCTCAAAAAATGCCTAATCATTCAACTCAGTATAGCACAACCAATACAAGCTATGAAAAAGTTAATGACACTGCCATTCATCAATAACATCTGAGAAACTACCAACAGATTATTACAGCCACATTGTATCAGCATAGCACACCAACTAAAGCCGTCTAAAACATCCTAAGTAAACCAAAAGACCCAGCAGTCCCCCCCCCCAAAAAAACCAGGAGTCATCTACAATAAACAATGTAAGGACTACAACAGTCACTAGGTAGGACAAACAGGCAGAAGATTATCAGAGTACATCCATGCACATCAACTAGTAGTCAGAAGACATTATGAAAACTCCTTAATTTCACAACACCTGGACACACTTAACCATAGTTTTAACTGAGAAACTTAACATCTTTGACCAAATCTAGTCCACTAATGCTAGAGAATTCCTGGAAGCCTGGCACTCAGACAAATAATCCATCAACAGACACATAGAGATAAACAACATCTACATACCATTTAAAAGAGACAATAAAACAGCCAAAAAGGAAACAAAAAGACCAAAATACCTCCTCACTAGCAATTAATATCCTCCTGAGCAGAGATTAACACCAAGATTAATATTTGAGCATCAAGAAGCAAACTATACTATGAACTATGAACTCAGACAAACAAGTTAACCATAAACAATTATCTAATCAAGGAACACCACTCCCACAAACATTGACAGGGTAATTCCCTAGAATATAATCCCTCCCTACTAGCATTGATGATGTTACCTAATATGGTAATTAAGTGTCTGCAAGAAAACAACCTCAGAGAGCACCAAAACTCCTGCAATTCAATCCTCAGCTAATATATTATCTTCTATTGAACTCATTTCTGTATATCTTGTTCTGCTAGTTTGATACATTTCCCCTTTGCTACTGTACTATAGTATTTATTTGAAAAGACAATGAACATGTGTCATTGAAAGCACAAAGTAAGAATGTGTTAAAGGAAAAACGAAGCTGTGATTACCACTTTGCCTGATGTATGATCTCTAAAATTCTTTGTTGTCACAATATGTATGCCACCTTGTCATCAAAACCGAAAGAAGGTCAAAACTTAATTAAAGAGCCTCGGTGGTGGAATGGTTAGAATATGGTTAGAATACAGGCTAACTCTGCCCACAGTCTGGAGTTCGATCTTGACAGGCTCAAGGTTGCCTCGGCTTGCCATCTTTTCAAAACCAGTAAAATGAGGACCCATATTGTTGAGAGCAATCTGTTGACATTGTAGACAGTTCAAAGTGCTGTAAAGCACTATGGAGTGGTATTTAAGTCTAATATAAATCCTATTGATTTGATCACATTTATTTGAAGAAGAAAAAAGCTTGTGGCCCTAATTTGGAATCTATTTTTAAACTAGGTCATGCTTCTATACTCTTTGAAAGCAGAAAGTCTGTAGAGATTCTCAGTCATCCAGGTCATGGTTGTCCCAAAGGTGCTTCCCCCCCCCCCACCCTCAGGTGGCAACTGGACTTTCTTGTTTTTTCTTTGAAGATGTTTCACTTCTCATCCAAAAAGCTCCTTCAGCTCTGACAGGATAGTGGGGAATGGAAGGAATATTTGAAAGCAGAAAACAATGCTTTTCTGGTGGAATTAGCTTCCAAAATTATTTTTTAAAAAATACCTTTGAGAACACATTGTATTCTTTGTGAATATTTGCCTGCAGTAGATACAGAAGTTGTTTTGTTTTTGCTTTTAAAGTATCATTTAAACATGCATTTGTTCTCCAAATAATAATTCAGACTATTTAAAATATCCCCCAATAGAACAAGATAATTAATAAACAACTCTTGCTAGGTCATTTGATAGAAGCATAGAATAAATAAATAATAATAAACAAACAAACAAACATAGAATAGTTAGCAATTGGCTATATAGGCTGTCCTTGGTTAACAACCACTTGTTCAGCAACTGTTTAAACTTATGACAGTGCTTGAACAAGTGATACTTACAATCATTCCTTGAAATCCCAACTGTGACACTAAGCCCTTGGTCACAAAATTGCAATTTGCTACCTTCCCAAGCAGTTTTCCACGAGTGAAGTCAGTGGGGAAACCAGTAGGAAGTCAGAAGTCACTGTCACATGAGTCATTGCTTATGATTTGCACTGTGACCAGCAGTGATTTGCTTAATATTGTAACTGGGGACTGCCAGAACTACCATCAATAAGTGGTGTGGTGATCAATGTTCCCTCTAAGCTGCGTGGCTGCGCGACCACGCACGTGATAAGAAAATGCTGCGCAGCAGTTTCCAACTATTGTGCGGCGTTTTCTAATGTCAGAGGGAACATTGATGGTGATGTGACATTGCTCTTTACAACTGCACTGTTTAGTGATAGAAATTCCAGTACTAATTATTGTCATCAAATAAAGACTACCTATATGTTAAACAATGACAAATATTTATTTACTGTATTGTTTTTATATTACTGGGCTTTTAACCAATAAATAACCTCTTGCTACTATTGCTGATATAGTATACTTTCTGCCTTCATATTTATGATCCAGTTATCATAGTACCATACTGAAAACAGTAGTCCATCAATTATTAAGAACTTATGTTCCAGACTTGGTAGCTATGAATTATGTCTCCAAAATTAACTTCTTAGAAAATAGATGTTTAGGTCTTGTTTTATTTCAAAGCTTGGGAAATGAGCTTACAGAATTCATTTGGGTATTCAGCAGAAGTTACCAGAAATTTAATTTCATGAGTTTGGATTTTCTGGATGAAGTTATAAAGCATATATAGCTTCACAGAATTATTATGTGGATGAAAGCGTAAAAGTTCCAGGGCTGGTTCTAATATTATTTCCTTTGCATCTTTATCTTTCTTTATTCAATTTAGTAAACACAAGAGCTAACTTGCTATATGGCTTCATCTGCAAACAAGTCATGTTTCGTTATCCACTATATATTACTTTATTACATGTCATTGTTTCCTCTGGTGTATACAGAAGAGGAAAAATGCAGCAGTTATCTTTGTGTTCAGGATAATGCTCTGTAATTTTAAGCAGACTCTTGTGTCTTGCCTATTACTTTTTATACTTTTTTTTACAGCCAGCCACTGAGGTACTGATATACTTCATTCTTGGAATGCAGAAAATATTTCGAGATTGCTGCTGTTTTTGTTATGAAATGTTTCATTTTGGGAAACTGTTTAGTTTTAAACCAATAAAAATAAAGACAAATAGGATCCTTTGGGGCAAGAGCAGTCATATCATTCCATTCTGCGTACAGTCTCTGAAACTCCATATTCAAATGTCTTTTGCTGTGTCAGTGAGATGGGTGGCATAGAAATTTAATAATAAATAAATAAATAGAATTTCTTTTTTTTTTTTGAGATATTTGAGTTCTGAAAAATATGGGATAGACTTATATGGAATGCAAAGATCAAGATTTAGAATCAAGAAAAAAAGAGCCGAGGTGGCGCAGCGGTTAGAGGCAGGTACTGCAGGCCACTTTAGCTGACACTGATCCGCAGGTCAGCGGTTCAAATCTCACCGGCTCAAGGTTGACTCAGCCTTCCATCCTTCCGAGGTAGGTAAAATGAGGACCCAGATTGTTGGGGGCAATATAAATATACATTGCTTACTGGTGTAAACCGCTTAGAGAGTGCTTGCACTGTGAGGCGGTATATAAATCAAATAAATAAATAAATAAATAAATAAATAAATAAATAAATAAATAAATAAATAAATAAACAAATAAACAAATAAATAAACAAATAAATAAATAAATAAATAAATAAATAAATAAATAAATAAATAAATAAATAAATAAATAAATAAATAAATAAATAAATGTATGTTGATTCTGTAATGTGAAATTCCAGTATAGAACTTATGAAACTGATTAGGAGAGTTTATGACTGTTCAGAAATAAGTTTTTTTTCCAGATGGATGGATGAATTCATTAGAATAATATACCAATTTTCATTCAGAATATTGCTATGTACAGGGCAGTGCACATAGTATTCTATTATTACTATTTTGAAACAGATAAGGTCTGGCCAAATAATGATGTTCGTCCATCGTATTCAAAGAGGACCTTAACATCTATCATAGACCTGAGTTGCCTATGTGCAGGTCCACAGCTAAAGCCCCCAGTGTATCCACACCTGCTGCTTTGTCGCTCACCCATCACCACAGGATTTTTCACAGGACTTGGGGAGGATATCAAGACTTGCGCATGAATTGGATTAAAGTGAAGGAGAAGTGCGCATAGTCAGCCTCACTCTCTCTTCCCAGATTCCATCTTGCTCCAAATAGCAGGACAAGAGTCAAGACAGTTGGAGATGGGCTGGGCACAGTGGTTTACCAGGGCGTCTTTCATGTCTTGCAGTGCTCTTAGCATACCACATCACTTGCAGAGACCGCCTTCATGACCTTTGTCCTATTCTAGTAGATTTCATCCGCTCAGTCCTCCGGAATCTGCCTTCACATGCTCGGGATAGACAAGTCCCTACCTCACCGAAGGTCGATGACCCAACGGCTACTCTCAACCTGGTTTGGCCAGCCTGTCAAAGCTGTTGCCCAGGGTGTGGTCGCTGCGCATGCTACAGCTGCTAGGAGCCACAGGTGAGAGCTGAATGACAGGTGGGGACTAAAGATGAACGAGCTGCCCTAACAGCTGTCCTAGAATGAGCTGCCCTAAAAGGACACGACATGCCCCTACACCAGAGGTGTCACCCCCTCCCTGACCACCCCATACACCCCGGCAAAATAAAGGGACTTGATAAAATATAGATAGTTCTCGATTTACAATTAGGACTGGAATTTGGGTTGCTAAGTGATGCAGTTGTTAAGCAAGTCATCAAACGATTGGATCCAATTTTATAATCATTTTTATGGCACTTATTAAGTGAATTGGGCTTCCATCATTGTCAGCAACTGGCTTTGCAAGTTTCAAATAACAATCACGTGACTACAAGATACTGCAATCATCTTAAATGTCAAGTACTCAAATCGTGATCATATGACTGTGGAGGTGATGAGATGATCATCACTTCAAGGACAGGTTGTTTCTTTTTAATAATAATAATAATAATAATAATAATAATAATAATAATAATAATAATAATAATAATAATAATAATAATAACAACAACAACAACAACAACAACAACAACAACAACAACAACAACAGAGTTGGAAGGGACCTTGGAGGTCTTCTAGTCCAACCCTTCATTTAAAGCCCTTCATGGCTTAGGGCCAGGTTATCTCCGGGACCGCATTCTGCCTCATACTTCCCTTCGACCGGTTAGGGCCCACAGAGTTGGCCTCCTCCAGGTCCCGTCAACCAAGCAATGCCGGCTGGCAGGTCCTAGGGGGAGGGCCTTCTCTGTGGCAGGCCCCGCGCTCTGGAACCAACTACCTCCAGAGACCCGAACCATCCCCACCCTGCTGGCCTTCCGAAAAGCCGTTAAGACGTGGCTTTTCCTGCAGGCAGGGGGCAGAGCTTAATTCCAGCTGAACTCTCCCCCGGGTATGCTTGGTTGTTGCATGGTTGTTTTTATATTGCATTTTTAATTTTTATATTATGTTTTTAAATTTTGTTTATTGGTTTCTTGTATTTTCCTATGCTGTACGCCGCCCTGAGTCCTTCGGGAGTTGGGCGGCATATAAGAAAGCCGAATAAATAAATAAATAAATAAACCCCCTGCTTAGGCAGGAAACACTACCCCACTTCAGACAAATGGTTATCCAACATCTTCTTTAAAACTTCGAGCGTTGGAGCACCCACAGTCTGTGAAGGCAAGTTTTCCACTGATTAATTGTTCTAACTGTCAGGAAATTTCTCCTTAGTTCTAAGTTGCTTCTCTCCTTGATTAGTTTCCACCCATTGCTTCTTGTTCTACCCTCAGGTGCTTTGAAGAATAGTTTGACTCCCTCTTCTTTGTGGCAACCCATGAGATATTGGAACACTGCTATCATGTCTCCCCTAGTCCTTCTTTTCATTAAACTAGACATGTCTAGTTCTTGCAACTGTTCTTCATATGTTATAGCCTCCAGTCCCCTAGTCATTTTTGTTGCTCTTCTCTGCACTCTTTCAAGAGTCTCGACATCCTTTTTACATCGTGGTGACCAAAACTGAATGCAGTATTCCAAGTGTGGCCTTACCAAGGCATTATAAAGTGGCATTAACACTTCACATGATCTTGATTCTATCCCTCTGTTAATGCAGCCTAGAACTGTGTTGGCTTTTTTGGCAGCTGCTGCACACCGCTGGCTCGTATTTAAATGGTTGTCCACTTTTGGTTTAAAGGTGTGATGTTTAGTGTCATCACACCTTTAAACTATTGTTAACCAAATGATTGTAAGTAGAGGGCTACTGTAACTGGACTAGGTGTAGTTAGATTCCATTAAAAATGCAATCCTTATGCTCTGCAATTGGAGGACAGTATGGGAAAAAGGCTCAAAAGTTTTTTATTAGATATTCCATCCCATAGTTTTCTGAAGAATGTGTTTTCAGAGATACTAGAGATTTAGCATATTTTGATCCTAATATTGTCCATCCAATCAAATGTTTTATATATATAAATAGTTGTCCAAATTGGAAATTTTACATTAATTGTTGGTTTCTAGTATTTCATACTTCAATATTTCATACTTGTCAATAGATAAGCATGTGTCAAGAATGGGTAAATCAAAAAAGTCCAGGCAGGTCTAATGAATATAAAGATTTATTGCAAGCTTATGGTCTCTACAAGAATCTGAACTACTAATGGTCAAAGCAAATAGGCAGAATATAGTCAATGGAATTTAAGGTAGGATGGACTTAGATCTCTTGTGGGCATGAAGGTACTTGAGATTGATGATGTGTCCCTTGGGCACAGCCTGGTCATTTTCCTACAGCATGATTATATAGCTTCAAATTCCAAATTCTCCCTCATTAATTGGTAATTGCATATTCTGTGAATATATTATTGGAATCAAAGAATCTCATAGAAATTTTCTAAACAAAAAATTTATTTTTTGAAAATATTTTCTAGATATACAGTACAAACTGAAATTCCTCTTAGAATATAAATTAATATGGAAATAATATTTATTTTGAGAGTATTCACCTTTGTCCAAAGGTATATTTTAATGACTCCATCTTTTGTTCAATAGACATCTAGATATAGATATCTGAAGAAACCTCTTTATAATGTGTGTGTGTGTGTGTGTGTGTGTGTGTGTGTGTGTGTGTGTGTGTGTGTGTGTGATTGGTAATCCTTAAATGGATGGTGAACCCAATTTTTATGTATAGGTATAAATTTCAATTTGGACAAATCTTACTATACTACTAAAGGCACCTATCTTTTACATCAACACTGAGATTTGGACATAAGGCTTAGAAATAAATAACAGAATGACATTTTAATTACATAATATTTTTATTTTAACAAGCTATTGGAATTGCAACTAAATCTAACAGTTCAACAGCTGGCTTAATCTCAACTGTGCTGTTGTTTGATGAGCCAGACAAGATGGTGGAGGAAGATTCTTTCACTGCTCTGTTAAAAGAGATTGTGGCTCAGGTACAAATCTTAAAGCTGATCCAATGAGACTTGACTGGTCTCAAATATGATCTAAAACAGATACAAGAAAAATGGCTCACTGTGACAAATGACCCACAAGGCAAATACTCATCCCAGTCATAATGTTTTGGATAAACAAATTTTTACAGTCAAAATTGAATAGGAAAAATTTATGTGTGATTGGTATTAACAGCCCTCCAAGTCAATCAAACCTGGCAAGTCAGTTGATGGAAGATTTTTTTTAACAAATATAGGATTCCCCCCCCCCTATATTTGGGAATGGATTTTCCAGTCAAGATTTAGCATGTGATTAAAATTCCTTTAACAAGAAAGAAGACTTGAACTAGTTCCAGCATTATTCAATCTCTTTAACAATCACTTACTGGTTTATTTTAATGCATATAATCACCTTTTTTGTTTTAAAAGTAGATTCAATATATCTATTTTAGAATGGTACTTGAATATTACATTCAGTCTTTTTGGAGATGCTACATCTATGAGCAACACTAAAATATATTAAATATTTAAAGATAGAAAATTTAATTAGATATTTCTTAAATGATACAGATCATAAAATGGTATCAGGAGAATATATATAAGTGGGCCAAAATAAAATTTATGGATGAAATTAATCAGTCTTAATGTAAAAGGGTAGTGAGGATTCAAAAAATAAAATGTAATTTTAGGATATTTAAAATAATTAAGGGCAGTTATTGCTTATCTACAGGAGATTCATTTAATGAAACATTTTCATTGAGATTTATCATTAATAAATCTCAATAGAAATGTTTCATTAAATGAATCTCCTGTAGATAAGCAATATCTGCCCTTAATAAATCTCTATTAATGAAGGATTGGATGGGGCAGCTTTACCTCACACAGTTTGACAAAATGAATGTGGCCATTTTGGATTCCCAATCAACATACAACAGATTATTACTGATATAAATGGGCATTATTTAATTTTATGTGCTAAAATAGCAGAGACTGTAATAGTTGTAGTTAATTTTATAGACATAATTTAGATTCTCATATTGTTATATGAAATGCCTTCAATGTTTGAATTAGTACAGTTATGATAAAGTGAAAAAGTGAGATTTCATGAAATATTGGATTCTGAGTTTGATAGAAATACAGTGACATAAAAATAGCAATGGCTGTAGCACATACACCTATTAAGCCGCATTATGACTTTATAGCACTCTGGGTGGTTTATAATGTCAGCATATTTGCCCCTAACAATCCTCATTTTACTGACCTCAGAAGGCTGGAAGGCTGAGTCAACCATATAAGGTTATGGAAGCTAATATTTATAGTATCTGACTCCAGTAAATGATAAAAGAGAAAATGTTGTTTTTCTATTGGGTTGAGTTCGATATGTACATTTTTTTCTCAGTCCCATCCCCCATAGACTTACATAGATTTCAACAGCTGCCTAATGTTTGAAATAATTTAGTTCCCTCATGAACTTGCTAATATACATAAGAAATAAGTATATTACAATGAAGTAGACATAAGAAGCCTTGTGTCTTGTGCAGGAAAAAAAATCCCACAACATCTTTAATGTTAATATAAAATTACCATTTCACACTGAGAAAAAGGCTACAATGGACTGAAATTTATTTCAAATTCTGCAACCTTGCTGTGGAAAAAAACACTTACTTTAGTTAGAAAAGTTATCATGTAAATATTGCATTTCCATTAAAAAAAGTATTCATTTTTAATTGAATAAAAGCCCCATAGTTGGATTCTTTATGAATTTGCTTTTCATGCAAATTTACAATTGAAGTGATTCTTTGTAGTCAGTTAATGTAAACACACACACAGACACACAGACACACACACACACACACACACACACACACACACACACACGCACAAGGATTTTACAGGTAGTCTGATTGATAACACTTCAGATAAGCTGCCCATACAAATTCACTCTATGTTTTACTCATTTAACACACCAAAGAAAGGGAACTCCTTGACTTCTAGACTTTCATGTGATACTATCATTCTATAAAAGCAGTCCCAAATACTACCTTGGAGTCAGGTGGTAACTACTCCATACAAAATATGCCAACATGCGACTCATATTTTCTGATAATATTGTATGGCACTAACACTAGTGATGATGCAAAAAATGTTTAAATGAACTTTATTAAAAAGTTGTTTAAGAAGAATTAACTTATATTTCCATTAATTGATCTTGTAAAGTTATTGGTTAACAAATCACCTGTAGAATAATCTTAAAAATAAAAAGATAGGCCTACCAACTGTAATCAGTCACTTGCTTGGTATGGTCCAGGGATCTATAATCACATGATTCTACTTGATTATTTCTCTTAGAAATTCTGAATATTTCTCTTTGTTGTGTACAGTAATAAAGAATGGGGCATAAAATAGCCAAAGGGTAGGGTAGTTTTTCCATTCCAGGTTGCAAATGTTGTTACCATATTATTTTGTTCAACTATTTCATAAAATAAAAGATAATTAAGATCTCTGTGTTAAATGAACAATCAGTAATTGTTACTTTATTCTTGCTATGTATTTATGTATTTGTAACATGCCTTGTCATTTTTAATATGCATATACAAATAGCAGATGCTTTTATGTATTCCAAGTATAAGAGAAGAAATGGAAGACAGATTCAGCCTCTCCCCTTTATTGCTTGTCATTATATCTAAAATAAATAAGACAGGTTGTTTTACTGAAAGTCACAAAAAGGGCTCTGGGCAGGAAGGATCTCCCATAAATGACATATATTCCTAGAATCATTTATAAATCTCATTTCAATAGAACAATAAATTCAGCCACAGGCCAATAATTCCGTTCCATTAATGTTAAAACATTGATTGGGTTAAACTGAAGCAATTTTTAGAACAGAAATATGATTCAGAGAGTAAAAGAATAAGATGAGTAGAAAAACAAACAATAGAAATGAAAGCACAATTCTATTATTTTTCAGCCTCTCTGCCTGAGATACTAAAAATCAGACCTTTTACCTGTTTCAAGTGCAGTGCATAGTTATCAAAAGTATTGTTCTGAATTTATATTTGTTTTATTCAATCATTTGCTATTAAGTTAGCATAATATAAACACTTTTTATACTAGACATTTGAAAGACATAAGATACTATTATGGGACGCTGAGGTACACTAGGATGTACCTATATGTATAAACTTTATTGCTTCTGACAGGAAGGAATACTTGTCTCAAAATTCAAGTTCAGAATAATATGAAAAAAGGTTTTTCTGCATTGTGGCCAATGGTCCCTCTAACATTAGAAAACGGTGTGCGGCAATTGGAAACTGCTGCGCACCGTTCTCTAGTCATGTGCATGGGTGCGTAATCACGCAGCCTCTGATATTAGAAAATGGCGCACGGCAGTTGGAAACTGCTGTGCGCCGTTCTGTCATTATGTGTGCGGCTGCGCGGCCGCACAGCTTAGAGGAAACATTGATTGTGGCATTCTTAACTATATCTACATCACATAGATTAAAGTAATAAGGGCAGAGGAATTTAAACATGGGCTAAATACTTGTAACTAAGCTTTTCAGCTATCACTAGAAGAAACATAAACACCAGAGATTTGAGAACTTGGGGGAGAAGTTTGATGTGGTTGGGCCCTGCTGGGTAAAGTTACTCTGAGTTTCACAGCGGAAGGGAAATTGGTTCAAACACTTCTACTTTGTGGTACCAGAGGGGAGCTCTCCTTATCATAGTTCTTTCAAATCCAGTATTTGTATTATCACTGGAATTATGGCATGCTTCCTGCTGAATGGTATAAGCCTGTCTTCATAGACTGCAAAGAGTAAAAGTTGAAAGAATGATTCTTTCTTATTGTAATTGCTTTTAAATTATTTTCCATTATAAGTGACTTATACTGTAGCTATACTTTGATATTGCTAAACATACAAAGAATATATAGTATGGGCATAGGAACAACATTTATATTTGGATTTAGATCTGTCTATGGATACGTCCAGGTTAAAAAAATCCTGGAATTATGGATAATTGTGGTTGTTAAGGAAAAGCTTTAGGAGAGAATTTGTCATCACAAGACCAGACTGCTAGTTCTAAAAGAATTATTTGTCCCAGACTAATTTTTCTTTCACTTGTAATGATACAAAAGCAATCTTCTTACTAGGTCTTCTGCTGCCTTGGTGATGGAGCTTATGTAATTTTAAACCACTTCAATAGAGCAATGTTATAATGAGGTCATCAGCAGTCAGGATTCTAAATCACATCTCTTGCACTGCTTGCAACACAAAGCGCTTCACAGAATAATTCAGTCACTATAGTCTAATCACATATGCCAAGTGGGAAAAAGAACAGAGAAAAGGAATCAGGGGGATGTGGGAGAAGGGGAGTTCAATGTAGCCTTTAGCAAAAACTGAAAGCATTTACACTTCAATATTCAAGACATGCATAGGAAAAATACTCCCTGTTGAGAACGAGCAGTACTAAGGTACAAGAAATATTTGCCTTTTCATTATGAGGCAACAGAGAATCAAATGAACTTTCCCAATGTGGGAAAGGTAGAATAATAAGCAATAGAAGAATAATAGTGTGTGGCACAGTGAGCTCACGAATAGTATTGCTGTTGGCTTCAGCCAGGAGGTGTGGAAATAAAGCATATAACAATGCATGCAGAATTGGAAAGGAGTAAGAGAAGAAGAATAGAACAGACCTCCTGAGTAGCAGCTTCTAAGCACTATTAATGAAGTACGGCAGATGTTGGTTGTAGAATTCAGAGACAAGTTCTTTTCTCACTCACTTGTTCCTTTGCTTTGATCTCCAGTTTTCCTCTGCAACTATCAGAGACACACATTTACATTATAGAGAGATAGTGGTTAGCCTTGAAGATTATAGTATACTTTGAGCAAACAACTATTTCTAATGTCTCTGTATTAATTTAATACATTTAATTAATGAATAACTCAATTATTTAATAATTTAATCAATTAATTAATAATTAATAACTTAATTAATTAATAATCAACTATTGACCTACCTTACGGAATGAGAATGGCCAAGATAGTCTTGCCTAAAATAAAATAACACTTTAAAAAGGGGCACGCAGAAGCCACTAGTACTAGAAATTTATTTCCACAATAGTGAGGGGCATGTCCTTCATTACACCAGAGTGTAGTTACTTGGCCCAGGACTGTTCAAGAAGAACAAACAAGGAGAAGCGATACTGCTGCTTTCCCAGTATTTGCCATTTGAGGTGAATGTCTCACTTTGCCCAATGAAAAGATCACTTCTGAACAGATCAGTTCTATGGCAATTTTACTTCATTTCAATTGCATCAAAATCTTTGATGCATCCGTATCCTTTCTCGTATGTTGGCAGAACTCTATACCAAATGAACTCTTGACATAACAATGTACAATTTTTATTAATATGAGAAGTATTAGAAAAACTTGGTACTGCTTTATCAAACACAACAGTATTCAAGTCAACATTACAAAGACATATACCATTAACAACATTAAGTTATAAAAGTGAAAATGTAAGGTTAGAAGGGGTTGTTCCAAATTCCTAAAACAAAATGATTTGATGCAAATTTGTTTCATGGCCATAATTTGGGATCAAATGCTATTTGGCAAATGAAAAAAGTACCAAAGATGTATATCTTCATGAAGCTGTCCCATGTTCTCTGCCTCTGGATGGTGGAGAGAATGAAAAAGAAAAGGATATTCTGGTACTTGATAAAGAAATGGTATTTAGCAACAATACTATTTTTTTTCTGCCTGCACTGGCATGACTATGTAGAATGAGAATAGAAGTACACATCTGGATGCAGACTTTATCTATGTGGCTTGTAACAAATCCATCTGTTATATGGTTTTTCCTGTAAGACACATTATCTTTCCTCTAAGGGCAACTGTGAAATACTTCTAGCTATCTTACATTGCAATTTTGCAAGCAATAGATTGGGAACAGACACTTTATGAATGTTTAATAGTGGTAAAAATAAAATTGCTTTCTGGAAAGGAGATGTAGGCATCAGTCTGGATTGAGCCAAAAGCTACAAAGCAAAAACCATGGGACAGATGAAATATTAAAAGGTGAGGTATAATGAAAGCCTAAACCAGAGTGGAAGATTGCAAAGCAAACCAGAAATCAAGTCGCAGAACAAATTAGTTTATGTATAAACAAGAAGGCAGAACTTTAGAGCAAACCAGTAACGTTGGAGAACAAACGTAAATCATTTTTATTCAAGAAAATCACAGTTCAGAAAGATCTAGAGCAGGAGTGTCAAACTGGCAGCCCATGGGTTGGCTGGATGCGTCACGTGCAGGCCACGCCCACCCCAGCTCTGCGAAGGGAAAAAAGTCACAAAACGTCCCGTGATGGCAATCTGGCGTTTGATACCCGTGATTTAGAGCTATAAACAGGATTCATCTAAAATATGAAGACTATCGTCAAGGAGGAAAGCAGCTGGGGACGTAAATTATGGTAATATTTCACACAAAAGTGTTAAATTATGCCCTGAGAATATTTCATTCAAAGCTTTTATATTGTGAGGTGCAATGTATACATCATAATCTATACTTAGATCCAACAGTTATTGATCTCAGCAGACAGTTATTCAATATTCTACTGAAAAAGAAATTTAAAACCATTTTGGTTTATTTCATACTAGAATATGAGTGAACAAAACTTTTTTTTTAGATTGTGCTCAGATTCTGGTCATTAAGATTAGCACTGAGTAATATTATTAGAGGGGATCAGATTATTTCTAAACTCCAGATTGTTTTATGCTGATCACAAATGCAAAACCTATGTGAGTGATGTGGAAGCTCATTTGTGAATAATTTTTAATTCTAACATGGGAACATTTGAATGAGTCCTGATTTTGCCTGACATGCACAAAAATAAGTTTAAAAATAAGGCAATTATAAAACAGAATTGGTGATAAAAGGTTATGGATCGCTTAAATCTAAAGATAATCATTAGCCTTCATAGCTTTTTTAAAGCTGCTTTATTTTAGTTTTCTTTTTCTTTCAAAAAATAAAACTATAAGAGGACATAAATTTTAGTACTTGTTTAACAGTTTTACAACTGTAATAATATTCATACCACAGCTTCTTTTGCTATTTTGGCAAATTAAGCATTACAGTACATTCTGATTGACTTTGACAGACAGGTGACTCTGTTCTGAGATTAAAAATTTGTTGCAGTTATAACAACCATATTATTATCCATTACTATTCACAAGGTCATTCAACAGAGTGCATGTCTTGCATGATGAAAGTCCTGGGTTCATTTCCCAGGATACTCAATACAAAGTTGGTAGCAGCATTAGAATAAGCTAATGACAGGTAGACTAAATCACTGTGGTTGATACTGTATAAGGCATTTTGATATATTAGTCCCACAGGCACAATCCTTCATCTTTTCTTTTATGAATAAGAATTGCATTATCACCATAACAATAACAGTAGCAGCCTTAGTAGCAGCTTAGTCAGGGGACGAATAAGACGCTATTGTCCTTCAGACTTCCCATTGTAAGTTGGAAAGTTGATACTTTAGGTTCCAATCAATTCCTACACACTATTATTATGTCCCTGTAAATTGAATTTACTCCTGAGTAAACATTAACAGGGAGGATTCAATAGTCTGTTTCCTTTTTAAAGTCAATATTCCTTGAAATCAGTGAGGAAAAATGAACTTTATCTGAATATATGTGATTATCTGTATATTTTCCTTGGTCATGTTTTCTTTCCCCGATCCAGAAAGCAAACTGGCCTTTTAAAGCTGTATTTAAAAACACGTCTGCCATTTAAAACACTCAACCGAATGTGTAAAGTTGATGTTTCAAATCATAGCATATGTGAAATCTTAATTTCCATATACCAAAATGAAAAAGTTAAATTTGATAGCTACCTCTTATTGTAAGTGCTGGAAATTCACCAGGCCTATAATAAAGGGACAACTACTAAAGATAATTTAAGTCCAATTTGGTCTGAAGGGAGTTCCCAACTGTTATGATTTCCTTCCACACACTTTATTCCTTTGGTTACAACTTCTCTTTCTGAAATGAATCGAAAAAGCATTTCACGAAAAGACATTGCTATTCTTCCCCAAATGTTCAGCCTATGTTGAAAAGTTGCCTCCTTCATGCTGCTGCAGATATTTCAAAGGATCTCTATTAGCACTATTAAACGTCCTTTAAAAGGTGTGATGCAGCAGGGTAACCATTTATGAAGAAAAGTGTCTCTGCTAGACAGGAAAAGAAAAACCATCCTATCACCCAATGTGACAACCCCAGCTTGTTATTACTTTCTTTTTAAAAGCATCCCTTCATGGTGACTTTTATAAAAGTGTCTTTTTATAAATGTTGATTGTACTACCAGGTTAAGGTTTTGAGAAGTTCTGAGGAAAAAGAAGGAATAAAATTTCCTTTTCTCAGAAGTACTAGCTGGGGTGGGGGTGGGGGGAGAGGAAGAGCCACCCTCCCAGAGATTGAGAAAATGGAATGAGTATGAAAACCCACAAATAGCTGAATTAATAAGACTTTGGAATTATGCATGTGAGTTCTCATATGCCGAGCATCTTAATTTATCTCATTACCAGACTATTTATACACTTTGGCTTGTATCCCTATTCAGTTCTGGCTTGTACTATTCCCAATGTATTAATATGAAAAAAAAAGTGTCAAGTGGAGAAACACTTGCCTAAATGTCACCAAGTAGCAAAACATGTGGCTGTTATAAATAAATAATAAATACCGTTTACAGATATTTCTTTTAATTGTGATGGCTTCCCCAGACGCCAGCTCAGATTAAGAGAAAGTGCCGTCTCCGAGGATTTCGGAGGTGGGTGTGGAATTGCTCCAAGAAGTTGCTGTGGGCTCCAAGTCAGGAGTGGAGAGTCCAGATTCAGTGGAATAGTCACAAGAAGGGCAACCGGATGAACAGTCAGCTGAGGAAGAAAAGGAGACGTGCAATTGCAACTGGTGGGAACAGAGACTCCAGGGGAAGAATGGAGGAGGGAGAAGGTACACCACTGCAGCTGGCCAGCAGGGATGAGGAGGAATTGTCTCCTTCACCTCATCCACAAATGTGCAGGGCTGAGAGGAAGCAGGCACAATGGAAACATACAGTATACAAGTAGTCCACACTTACCAACTATTTCTTCAGTCATCATTTAAAGATATGACAGAGCTGAATAAGGAGATTTACGATGGGTCCTACAAACTGCAGTAGTCGAAATATTTTCACAGTCACATGATCACAAATCAGGTGCCTAACAACTGGGTTCTATTCATCACAGTTATTGCATTTGGTGTCAGCATGATCACCATTTGCAAATTTTATAGCCAACTTCTGACAAGCAAAATCAATGGGGATGCCAGAAGGAAGTCACAAGTCATAGTCACAAGCTGTCACATTTAGCCCTACATGATTCACTTATTGTAAATTCAAGCATAAGATTCACGCATTGAAAATTGGTGTGGTCACACCACACTTAATGACCACCCTGCTTGGCAACAGGGTCATCATCTTAATTGCAGTAAGTGAGGACTACCTGTTTAAGACCCCAATTTTGAAGAAGGAACAGCATTTGTAACCAGCTGGATGGAGATTACCGCCCCTTGACTGGCAGAAAGAATGATCACAAGCAAGAGCTGAAGGGCAAAAGGGCATGAAACTTTGTGCAATGAATACCTAAATGACAATTGGTGGATGGGTCAATGTGGAAAGTAAAGAACTTAGAAGTTTCACTTGTGAGAAGAGGTTCAACCCAAAGATGTCCTTTTGTTGTTGTTTGTTTGTTTGTTTGTTTGTTTGTTTGTTTGTTTGTTTGTTTGATGTTTTTTTTTTAGAAAAGGGGCAAACGGTCCTTAGAGCTCGCCCTACTGGTAGAAAGTTTAATTACAGAAATAATGAGAGTATTTATAGGAGCTGAAAATGATGTTGCATGAGAAGCCTCTGTAGGAAATCAGGTCTCAAACCCAGGGTCAGTTTATGTGTTAGAACAGAATTTAGTCACAGAAATTCAACCAACTAACCAACCAACCAACCAACCAACCAATCAGAATAGAGCTCGAAGGGACCTTGGAGATCCAACCCCTTGCTCAAGCAGAAGACCCTATATCATTTCAGACAAGTGACTGTCCAGTCTCTTCTTAAAGTACTCAGTATAACTCATCCACTAAGTCCATTTTTATATTGTATATCTTTCTTCCAACAGTCATTGTCTATTTAAAATGCTCAACTAAAATTGAGATATTTTAGTTTTTTTTTTACTAGGTGAAGGATATCATAAATCTGCCCAGCTTATCTCATAGTCATAAATGCAGTTGGTGTTTCAAACACATATAAGCAATTATCAGGAAGGCAATCTCCAAAAGGAACAGCTAAGACAAATTCCAAGGAAGAAGAACTTTTATTAACCTGTGCTATGTTGATGATGCTACCCAATACTAAAAAAAATGCCCCCCCAAAATCTACAAAGCATAGTCAAAGGGCACAATGAAAAAATGGGGCTAAAATTAAATGTAAACAAGACCAAACTAATGATAAGTGATATAGCAATCTGCCTTAGAATTGACAATGAAGAGTTTGAAGTATTGGATAGCTTGCCTTTTAGGATCCACCAACAATAATGAAGAAAATAGTAGTCAAGAAATATTCCAGAGACTATCATTCAATATAACAGCATGAAGACTTTGGAAAAGATATTCAAATGTCATGTATCTATACCAGTGGTGGGTTGCTTCCTTACCGGTGCCGGTGCGCTGTGCATGCATCTCCACGTTTAGGGCGCGCGCGTGCTCACTACGCGCATGAGCCTCCTCACGCGATTTTGCTTCTGCACATGCACGGAAGAAAAATCACACCAAAATCTCGTGAGGGGACGCATGCAGGAGAGAGATTTCGGCAAGATTTTGCTTCCGTGCATGCGCAGAAGCAAAATCGACCACAAATTCACTGAAAAAGATGGTGACGTGCACGATGGACCAGCAGAGAGGGCTCCGGAGCGGTCGCGAGCAAATTGCGCAATCGGCCACTCCCTACCGGAGCTATGCATTGGACAGCTCCGGCAGGAACTCACCTCTGATCTATACCTATATATCAGATTAGATCACAACAATGCAAACCATGACATTGGACTTTGAAGAAGCAGAACAGAAAGAGTATTCATACTTTTGGACGTTATGTTGGAGAAGACTCTGAAAATACTGAAGATAGCAAAGAAAACAAAACAATTAATTATTGAAAAAAATCAACTCACAGTTCTCAGTCCACCATTCACCAATACTGGGAAAAGTGAAAGACAAGAACAGGATAACCAGAAACAAGATGAATGGACTCAGTTACAGTGGAAATAGGTGCACAATTGGGATACAACTGGTTAGGGATAGATTGTCATGGAGAAAATTTATTTATGAGGTCACTAGGAATTAAAATCAACTTAATGACACATAATCAATAAGTTAGTCAAGTCAAATTCCAAGAAAGTCTTTGCAACCTGGATTTTCAAGATGGACCAGCAACAATGTTAATAAGTCTAAGTTGCTTCCTAAATACTGTGTTTCCCTGAAAATAAGCCCTAACCCTAAAATAAGACCCAGCCTGATTTTTAAGCATGTCTCTAATATAAGCCCTATCCCAAAAATAAGCCCTAGTGAAGGGGGTGGGTGTGGCTAGCACAGGAGGCAGCAAGTGCATGGTGGCTGATGGTGCCCGGCAGCAGCCACAGCCCTCACAGCACAGGTGAGTTGATAACCTGTCCAAGCAGCAGGTGGAAGAAGAGGCGGGGAGCCTTGCAATCTGGACACGCTGTGTGGGCTGCGGGAAAGCCAGGAATTGGTGGGCTGGAGCAGCGGGCAGATGCAGGAGGCTCGTCTTTGTGCAGCAACAATGGCAGTAGACAGAGGCAGAGGCATGGGGGGAGGCAGGCAATCTGGACGTACCATGATGGTCATGGGAAAGCTGGAGTGTGCAGCGACTGCAGGAGGCTCATTGTTAGATTAGCACGGGAAATGATGAGTGAGACATAGGAACAGTTCAGCACCTTTATTATCCTAGTTCGTATTGCAATCGTATTGCGGATTGCAATACGAACTACCTGTAGGCTGCAGGGAAGCCGCTTTTAAGGGCTGCCCTGTAACCCAGCCAGCCACTGACAGCAGTTTATTTCTCTCACCGCTGGATTAGCCAATCAGTGGGGGCCATGCAAATCCTAGCTACGTCCGTACGTCCATTACACTCGTCTTCATATCTCTCGACTTGCCTGTAGCGCATCCGGTTTGCCTGCCTGCCCCATGCGCCTCTGCCTCCATCTGCTGCTTGGATAGGGAATCAACTCACCTGTACTGTGCAGACTGCGCAGCCCCAGAGTGAACCAACCAAGCGACTGGCAGGCTGCTGCTCTTGCCTCGGTCCCTGCGCTCTTGCTGCCTCTTGTGCGTGTGCTGGGGTGGCGGAGCACTCAGCCAGGCTGATCATCCTAAAATCATGTTTCCCCAAAAATAAGCCCCAGTGCTTATCTTGGAACCAAAAATGTAAGACTGGGTCTTATTTTTGGGGAAACACGGGTATCCACAACTTTGACCCCATTTCAACATAACTGGCTTTGATCAGGCCTAGCTTCCTTTAAGAGATCAAGAGCCTCTTGAAATAGCCACTAAATATTGGCGTAAAATAAGGAATTTGCTGGAAGAAATTACAGGACAAAAAAATAGAAATGAAACCGGATCTATACCTCCTTGGCATCTTAAAGGCGAAAATGGACAAAAAAAATCCAATATATAATTTTGCATATATTGACAGCAACTAGAATCACATTAGCGCAAAACTGGAAACAGGCAGATAGTCTGCCAGATGCAATGATCATTAGAAAAATACTTGAATGCGCTGAGATGGATAAGTTGACAATGGAATTGAATGAGAGAGATGAATCAGAGTATTATCAGGTTTGGAGTAGATGGTATACCTGGTTAGAGAATAGAATGATAACTACGAAATAAGAATTAAATAATAATATATGAGTGTCTTTGTATATTTGTGTAAGTAGTGATATAATTTATAATTGTAATATAATTACAATGAGTGTATAATATAGTATAATGCATTATAGAATTAGAATTTATGTAAGTTATGGATAGTGATAACGATACGAATTTGCTGTAATGAGAAAAATTGTTTGTTTTATGTGTCTTTGTGTTTTGTGTTTTTAATGTTGAAAATGTTCAATAAAAATTATTTTAAAAAAAGAAAAAAAAGAAATAGCCACTAAATAGTGAAAATAGCCACTAAGTTGTTATCTGCTCTTGCTGATCTTGAACATTGTTCCTCCTTAGATTTTTTTAAAACAAAAATATATTCATTTGGCATTTGCATATTATTAGGTTCTATAAAGTGAATCAGTATTTTCCTGTTTGGTATGAAACTGGCTATCCTTGTTAGACCTGCAGTAACATAAAAATGCTTGATTCAGTAACAGAGAGAAAGATGCGTTGTGGAAAATAAAGTCACTGTATGTATCTTCATGTTCTTTATAAATGTCTTCTTTATTCATGGTGCTCAGGAAAATACCACACAGATCATACTACGGTAGTCAAATCTTTAGGGACAAAGAAAACAACATCAACAAGCAATATGACAATATTTTTATTGTATGCATTTGCGACAATGTTGTATGTACAAATGCAGTGCCTGCTTGTTTTGATCCCCTCTCCAAGCTTTCTTGACAAAACACCTAACACAATGTACTTCAGTTTATTAACCAGGTAAACTGTAGTTGATAGCTATAGCACTTACCTATATACCACTTCATAGTCCTCTCTAAGTCGAGTCAGCATATTGCCCCCAACAATCCGGATCCTCATTTTACTGACCTCAGAAGGATGCAAGGCTGAGTCAACCTTGAGCTATTCAGAATCAAACTCCTGAAATGAGCAGTGAATTAGCCTGCAGCACTGCATTCTAACCACTGCACCACCACAGTGTGGACTTAACTCTCATAATTTCCAGCCAATATAACCAGTTCAACTGGAAGTGAACTTTAATATTTCTAGTGGATAAGGGAAAACAGGAATTATTATGCACCATTATGCTTACCACTCATTTTTTCCAAAGAGAGCATTTATACTGAATAAAGGAAATAAGCTAATTTGATGTCAACAATGGCTACCTATTAGCTGAGTTGGAATATTGAGAATGGAGGCTCACCAAATTTCTTATGACAAGGTTACCAAAAGTGCATCTGGACTTATGTGATTTTTATGCTGAATGCAGAAAGTTAGTCATATGAAGGCTTTGGGAATAACATCAAAGACAGCCATTTCTACTCTAAGGGCATGTCTAGATGAATAAAAGAAGACAAGGGTATGTAATTCTAAAATCTAAACCAATCTCTCAGTTTGGCAGGTTTAATAGTAAAGAGTGGAGTGAAAAGCCACCTGCATATCCTTGTCAGAGCATATTAAGAAAGTTTTAAAAAGAATATATATATATACTGTATATCTAAGCCATTCTGAGACATTTGTTCAGAGTAAGGGTTGCATAGAGTTTAAAATATTCATATAGCTCCATGATGCATATTAATAATTGTTAACTCAAAGTTAAAATAGAGTGGGAAACTGCTTTGAAATTGTATTCCAGCCAATGTGTTCTTTAATTTTTAATGGAGACAATTTTAAGTGCCATGCCCTTAACTCATTGGCATTCATGTTAATTGGATTAATTATAATGCATTCATTTAGAATTAATGTAGATATTATACATACTTCCATGAGATACTTGGTGCAACTCAATATTAATTTAATATACCATTCAACTACATGCTATCCATTTCAAGTCATTAGCCATGACGTTACTGCTCTAAAGAACAGAGGAAATGCTACCTTAAAAGGTGATTATCTCAGCTACTGACAACTCGTAGCTTCTTTCTGACTATTCATGGCAAGCTGAATGTTTCTGAAGACCATGCTAAGAATGACTAAACTGCATAGATTGTAATATTAGATATGATTGTAATAATAATATCATTCTAAACTACAAAATATTAAATGTACACCCATGAAATAGGCTTCAATTCTAATGTATTGACTTCAGACTTCAGTGATCAGTGATCATTACTAGACTGAGGTCTAGTAATAGGACACCACTGATCAAATATCAAAGAAAACTTTTAACATTATCTTGTGTTACCTAAGTGGAATCTTGGATCCTAACTTTCTGTTAAGGTTTAAGATAAGTGGATCCATTAAAGCAGAGTTGTGCCTTTTCCATGAGTAGAGTTCTTCCACGAATAGGAGGTTTCTTTAAAATAAAGAAAGAGAGAAAAGTATGGATCCCAGCTAGTGATTTCCTGAGGGCTTAGTTTACTCACTTGATTCTGAATCAATAAAGCTTTTTCCATTCATTTGAAAGTCATTAAAAGTAAAAATGTGACTGGAAAGCAGAAATGTGCTATCACTTCCGGACATTTATTGCCCAGAATTGTTTTGATATACAGAGGGTAAAAATCCATGGTTAGAGACTGGGAAGAAAGCAGTTTGGTATATACTGTATCTATGAAAAAACAAATGTTATATAAACAGTTGGTAGATGTTCTATTTATTTGAATTAGTGTTCCCAGGGTACTAAATTTCTGAAAATGAAATACTAATAGAAAATCATATGGAATGAAATTATGGATTAAATAGAAGCAAAATTACGGTATAGCAATTCATCTTCATCCTTAAATATGTGATCCCAGCAATTATTGTTCAACTGGTTTTTTGAAGGTTAGGCTCAGGCAGACTACATTTACAATTACAATTTAAATGTTTTTATAATTTTGCAATTTTAAAATCTGTGGACTTCGCCTCCCAGAATTCCCCCACCAGCATGAGCAAAGGCTGAAACAAATTTTACATTTGATTGAGAGAACCAAATCCACTCATTCCTTCTTTTTTACTTATCTTTTTCTAGAATTCCTCATTTGATCAATATTCCTTCATTGCTCAATTTGGAATTATTTGAATTATCTAGTCCACTACTTCCACAGTCCTGCCTGTATCATCTATCCTCCAATACTAACAATCAATTAATGCTATTATAGCATGTTCCTAGAAAACTAATACTTTTATTCTCTTTAATATTAAAAGAAACAGTTCTATGTTCAACATCTGTTCCACCATTTAAATGGAGTAGAAAATCTGTTTTCTTGAAAATATTCTTTAGTTAGTTATGGTGTTTTCAATTTCCAGGAGACCATATTGTTTATTTCCTGCTGCTAACAATTTTGATATCAGTTGCTCTATACAGATAGCTCAGAATGTTAAAGTACATGATCAAAAACAGAAGAGAATGCACATTTTATTTTGTGAATTCACAATAACTGTTAAAATTAACTTTACAATAAAATTTACAATCAGGCAAACAATATATTCTGGGTTATTTGTTATTCTTAGATTGTGCTGAATTAATGAGCTAAGTTAGTTATAAATGTAAATCTCATTGATTTCAACAATTGCAAATAAAGAAATTGGGATCTATCCCTCTCTGCAGCTTGACATATAAAATACATTTTCAAATATCTTAGATGTCAAACTATAGAGAAGGATATTTGATAATCTATCTTAGAGTGAAACCCATTTATTTTATATAAATGTCATCTAAATCAGCCCGAGATCAAAGTTGCACACACTTTTCTAAAATAAACCCCATAAATAAAACCCTAGTTTCAGTCACCATGAATCTATACTTTTTCCATTAATATTCTGGCCAACATCATCTCCTTCTAGTTCAATACATAAACATTATACATAATTACATTTTCCACAGACTTCATCTAGGTTGATTCCCAAGCAAAATGGACAACTTCTGATTCAGATGCAAAGTGGTCTTTTTTCCATCATGCTGATTGGGATCCTGAACTAAATCTGGCCAGGAAGCTTACTTAGTATTTAATGTATTTAGCCTTTGATGGATGAATCTGACGATCATAATTTTATAGTACTTTTAGGCAAGTTACAAATAGCATATCTGCATTGCATTCTTACCTTTCCACTTCAGGAAAGCAATTGCTCATCACTTTTATAATGGGAAGGTCTTACTGGAAATATAGTATTTTAATAGCTTTTTATATGTATGTCTTTTATATATACATAAACATACATACACATATATGTTCGTATGAACACACACACACACATACAGCATGTAAGTATGCATATATACTTACAGAGTTAAAGCAACAATGTACTCCTCTATGCAGGCACAACAAACAGCTTTTAAATAAGAATTGCTTTTTTGCTCTTGCTCTCTGTTCATCATTAAGATCTGTGGCAGTATCTACTACAGATTTTTGTTTTAGTAAATAGTGGTTATAAGGTTCCCAGCAGATTTAAAAAAAGAAAGAAAAAACTGTATCACTTCATCATTTTTTCCAGCCATTTCTGGTAGAATTATTTTTTCAAGCCATGACAGGTTGGTTTTGATTCAAGTCATTCTCCATGCTGAGAGTGATAACTGCTATGTGTAGAAGAATGTGGATATAACTTTGATGCAGGTATGCAGGAGCAGTTAAAAGACAATAAAAGACAATAAAAGACAAGTCAGGTCTGAGAAAGGGGAAGGCATGAAAAAGAAACTCAAAATAACCTTGGGTCAAATCTGGTAGGTTTCCAAGATTCTGTTATTATTCCCTACAAATCTAAAATAGCCTTTCTTTTATCCTTGTGATTTCTGTTGCTTGACCTGGCTGCCTCAAAGTACTGATGTTATATCACTGAAGGAGATCACTAACCGAAGCTGCAAAAGACCTTCTGGAAGAAAAGCTAATGAAATGTGGGGAAGGGACATTCCTGTCCCTGGAAAGTAACTAGTCAAAATGTAGGGATTTGCTTAGAACAGATAATTTTAAAAACTAGCTAAACTGGATAGCAATATTTGAGCCAATAAAAACTAAATAAAAACAACATCTTCATCAATGACTTGGACGAGGGGATAGATGGGGAACTCATCTAATTTTCAGATGACACCAAGCTGGCAGGAATAGCCAACATACCAGAAGAGAGGCTTAAGATACCAGAAAGATCTTGACAGACTTGAACATTGGGCCCTATCTAACAAAATGAAATTCAATGGTGAAAAAAGTAAGGTTCTACATTTAGGCAAGAAAAACAAAATGCACAGGTACAGTATATATGGTACCTCACTCAACAGTAGTAACCGTGAGAGGGATTTTGGAGTCCTAGTGGATAACCATTTAAATATGAGCCAGCAGTGTGCAGCAGCTGCGAAAAAGCCAACACAGTTCTAGGCTGCATAAACAAAGGGATAGAATCAAGATCACATGAAGTGTTAATACCACTTTATAATGCCTTGGTAAGGCCACACTTGGAATACTGCATTCAATTTTGGTCGCCACGATATAAAAAAGATGTGGAGATTCTAGAAAGATTGCAGAGAAGAGCAACAAAGATGATTGGAGACTGGAGGGAAAACATATGAAGAATGGTTGCAGGAACTGGGTATGTATAGTTTAATGAAAAGAAGGACTAGGAGAGACATGATAGCAGTGTACCAATACCTCAGGGGATGTCACAAAGAAGAGGGAGTCAAGCTATTCTCCAAAGCACCTGAGGGTAGGGCAAGAAGCAATGGGTGGAAACTAATCAAGAAGAGAAGCAACTTAGAACTAAGGAGAAATTTCCTGACAGTTAGAACAATTAATCAGTAGAACAGCTTGCCTCCAAAAGTTGTGAATGCTCCAACACTGGAAGTTTTTAAGAAGATGTTGGATAACCATTTGTCTGAAGTGGTGTAGGGTTTCCTGCCTAAGCAGGGGGTTGGACTAGAAGACGTCAAAGGTCCCTTCCAACTCTGTTATTCTATTCTATTCTATTCTATTCTATTCTATTCTATTCTATTCTATTCTATTCTATTCTATTCTATTCTATTCTATTCTAAAAACACTACTTTCAATTCTGAGCAGGAAACCACTAGGAAAAATTGCACTCACAGGGGGATGGATGTGGATAAAGGTGATGGCATCAGTTCCTTCCTTTCAGAAACTGTTGCTGGCTTAATCTGTTTGTGCAGATCTATCTATCTTTATCTTCCCTTCATCTATCTTAATAAGGTATGTGATATTATAAAATGCAATCTAAGGCCAATTCCTAGGAGCTAGAATTATAGAATCACAGGTTGAAAGTGATCCTGGAGGCCATCTTGTTCAACTCCTTGACCTGTGCAGAAATAATCATATCATTCCGGATGCTATATAATTTTTTATTGAAAAACCTCCACTGATGGACCTACCATAAGTTTAGGGAGCAGGTTGTTCCCACTGGCTAATAGTTTTCTCAGTCAGAAAATTCCTCCCTTATTTCTCCTTGAGTCTGTCTTCTGGGGTATTAGCTGTCCACACTAGCTTTGTATCATCCACATATTTTATGAACATCCCTTCTATATCTTCCTCAAAGCCAGGGGTCTCCAACATTTTGGACCTCAGGGACCACCAAATTCATAATTTTAAATCCCGCGGACCACTGGCAGGGGAGGCTCAGCCGCCTTTTGGGCCTACCTGTCTGCTTCTGCGAGGCCTCCGGGTGGGAGGCCTGAGAGAAAGTGCCTGGTCCAGGCACACAGCCTGGAAACCTCTTTTATGTTCCTTCTCTCAAGAAGCTTGGTCAATCTGAATGAAGGAAAATGAAGATGGGCAGACTGACTGTGGCTTGCTGATATTGGTGGGAAAGTCAGTCCCATATTCCAGAGCTGTAGTAGTCACAGGACTGGCCCTTTGGTCATCCCAAAGTGGAGGAGGTGCTCCGGGATGACCAAAGGGCCAATCCTGTGACTACTACAGCTCTGGAATAGGAAATCTCTGCCATAGGGGGTGGCACGTGCAATGTGCAACTTTGCAGGTGGTGCAATGTGTAAAAAGGAGCACAGCCCTCACCGGCCGGAACAAGGTAATGTTGCTGTTGTGGTGGTGGGTGGTCCAAGTGGGCCGAAGCAGCAGTGGCGATGGCTGGAAGGTGCGGGAGCAAAGCACTACTTGCATTTGTGCAGCATCAGCATTCTGCCTTCGCCGTAGTATATTTGTAGCTGGTGGCCCCAGAGCAGCCCTCGTCTCCTGCCTCTTGGGGCTCGGAGTGGTAAACCATGTCCAGGAAGCACTACAGCAGAGAGAAGCAGCCGGAGTCAACCCTAGCTTTGCTGTCCATCGCAGGTAGAAATCTCAAATGTGGCCGAGAATAAACATTTCTCTTGTAGCCAGCCCAGATGCTAGATCGGTCCCCTGCAAACTCTCATCTCTCGAGGAGCCTGGCTGAAGTTTCCCGCGCTGCTTCAGCAAGCGCTCCTCGAGAGATGAGAGTTCACAGGGGGCCAATCTAGCATCCGGGTTGGCTACAAGAGAAATGTTCAATTTCTCTGCGGACCACCAAAATTTTCTCACGGACCACCAGTGGTCTGCAGACCACTGGTTGGTGACCACTGCTCTAAGGCATTCATGAAGATGTTGAGGAATATAAAGAATATGAATATGCACAAAGATTATAAATGTGTTAACGAGGTAGAACCCTGAGATATCTCATAGCGTTCTCCCTCCATGTGGACACTGACCTATTAAGGACCACTGCATTAACTACAGTTGCTACCTATGAATCCATATGGTAATGATTCCACCTGTCCTTCGTTGATCTAATTTATAAAGAAAGCATGTATAGTGTATCTGGATATTGGATCTATGTTTTTGTGTTCATTGGATTTGTTTGGATATTAATTTATGATCTTCTTTTAAAGCAAAATGTCCATCATTTTTGTCAAACTGAACAGATGAGCCACTTATTTAGTGACTCACCTTTTAATGGCAGAGTTTGCTCTAAACAAGTTAGCATTACAGAAATCCAGACACTAATGTCTTGCTTTTAAAAAATGCACCATGCTGTGATTAGGAATTAAAATAGAAAGGAGAAAGAGAATCAAGTGAAATAGAATGTGGCATACTGAGCTACTGTGCTGGTAGCTTGAAGGAAAATGAGACGTTGTACTCACCTGAGACGTCCATTCTCGTCCGGTGGAGCTAGCCGCCAAGATTGGGTATTGGCACAGCCTTCCAGCCAATAGAGACTGAGTCTGGAAAAGTATAAATAGTGGCTCTAGGCCCTGGTTCCCCCTCTTTTGACGAGGAACGAATGCCAGACTCGATGTGCCGAAAAAAACTGCAACAACTTTATTAAACATATAGGTTAATATGACAAACCAACCCTGCAGAGCAGTACACCTAAGTACCTAAAACTAACTACCTAAGATTTGAGAATGTATTCTATGAAACTAGGGCCTAAATACCTAATGACTCATAATAACATAACCTTAGTCCAGCCAGAAAAAACACAGGGAGGGACTTGGCGGCTAGCTCCACCGGACGAGAATGGACGTCTCAGGTGAGTACAACGTCTCATTCTCCATCCTGGGTGGAGCTAGCCGCCAAGATTGGGACATACCAAAGTACTTCAGTCCCCAGGGAGGGCCTCCGGATTCCGGCTGGGACCACCACCCTTCAAAGTTACCTGTTCCAGCACCTTTCGCCCAAAGTCTGCCTCTTGAGAGGCGAAAGCGTCCAATCTGTAGTGCCGGACAAATGGTGTAGGAGAAGCCCAAGTGGCAGCTCGGCAGATCTCCTCAATGGAAGCCCTTGTGTTCCAGGCAGCAGTGGTGGCCGCGCTGCGCGTGGAATGGGCCGTAAGTCTGGTGGGTCGTGGTAAAGAAAGCTGTTCATAGGCAACAGTAATGACAGTGCGAATCCACCGACCCACCATGACAGAGGATGCTTTCCTCCCCAGGGAAGTGTGGTGGAAAGATACAAACAAGGCCTCGGTTTTGCGAATGGTAGAGGTCCTTTGAATGTACATGTCCAGTGCTCGCCTCACGTCCAGGAGGTGCCACTGCTTTTCAATGTCAGAAGAAGGGGTGGGGTAAAAGGAGGGCAGTACAATCTCCTGAGCCCGGTGGAAATATGAGTTCACCTTTGGAAGAAAGGTGGGGTCCAATCGCAAGACCACCCTGTCCTGGTGGAAAACACAAAGGTCACTCCTAATAGAAAGAGCCGCCAGTTCAGAGATGCGGCGGGCAGAAGTAATCGCCACCAGGAAAACTACCTTGTATGACAGGTAATCTAGAGGGATGGAGTCCAAAGGCTCAAACACACCCCCTGTGAGTGCTGATAACACCCTGGTCAAATCCCAGGTGGGGTACCTGTGTATGACTGGGGGGCATCGATTGACAGCTCCCTTCAGGAACCTGGAGATCAGGGGATGGGCTGAGAGTGTCCCCAGGGATGGACAGGATAGAACCGTAGACAAGGCGGCTACCTGACGTCTGAGAGTGCTAGGGGAAAGTCCCTTGGCCAGCCCCTGACGGAGAAATTGCAATACATTTATGATTGACAGATCTAATGGGGAATGCCCTTCCTTGGCGCACCAGGAGCAGAAAGCTCTCCAGGAGGCAGCATAAATTCTTTGTGTGGACGGTCTGCGGGAGTCCATTAAGACCTCCAAGACGTCCTCGGGGACCCGGCGGCTCGTCAGAGTGAGCCGCTCAAGTGCCAGGCGGTCAGTTGCAGCCAGTGAGGCTCTGGATGCTGCACTGACCCCTGCACAAGCGACCACTCTGTCGGAGGGATCCTCCATGGGGGGGAAATCGACAGGGAGACCAGGTCGGCGTACCAAGCTCTCCTTGGCCAGTTGGGCGCCAGAAGGACCATCTCGGCTCTCTCCTCCAACAATTTCCGGATGACCTGCGGAATGATGGGAATTGGAGGAAAGGCATAAAGCAAACCTCGGGGCCACCGACAGCGGAGGGCATCAGTCCCTTCCGCCCCCTGCGAATGGTATCTGGACATGAACCTGGGCAGCTGAGCATTGCCAGGGGTGGCAAATAGGTCTATCACTGGCTGACCAAATTGCTGCACTAGCTGGTGAAATAGCGTGGAATGCAGGCTCCATTCAGAATTATCTATTTGATTTCGGCTAAGCCAGTCTGCCGTGTCATTATCTACCCCCGAAATATGCTCAGCCTCAAGTGACAACAGGTGACGTTCAGCCCAGTGGCCTAGTTGCATGGCCTCGGTCATCAGCTGGCCAGACATGGTTCCCCCTTGCCTATTAATGTGTGCCTTGGTGGCCACATTATCCGTTAGGACCAGTACGTGTGAATTCTCTACAAGGGGGAGAAACTGTTGCAGGGCAAGTGTTACTGCCTTTAACTCTAAGGTATTAATACTGAGGGACGCCTCAGACTGCGACCACGTACCCTGAGCCACCAGAGAGCCTGCGTGGGCCCCCCACCCCGCCAGGCTAGCATCAGTGGTGACAACAATTTGTTGTGGGGGGAGGAAACAGGTGCCCCTGTGAATCGCAGACGTGGTCCACCATTTTAATGACTCCCTGACGGAGGCCTGAGGCCTTACCTTCGTAGGGGCGTTAGCTCGACCCTGACGTTGATAGGGGAGAAGGAGCCATTGAAGGTCCCTGGAGTGTAGGTGTGCCCATGGGACTATATGGATAGCTGAAATCATCTTCCCCAGGATGGAAGACAGCAGGTTCAGCGGAACTAAATTTTGCTTCAGAACTTGTCTGGTTAAATCCAATAGGCTGTCTCTCCGTTCCTGGGATAGATACACCTTACACTCCAGGGAGTCAATGATCGCCCCCAAGTGGACGATCCTGGTAGATGGGTTAAGCTGGCTCTTGGAACGATTGACCAAGAAGCCAAGGTGGTCTAAGGTGGTAAGCACTACCTGAACATCTCTCTCAGCCTGAGAAGGAGAGGCTGAGGAGATGAGAATATCGTCCAGGTAGCACTGGATCCTGATGGGAATGGACCTGAGGTGAGCGGTCAAGGCCGCCAAGACCTTAGTGAAAACCCTTGGCGCTGAGGACAGGCCAAGGGGAGCGCCCCATATTCATAATGCACCCCTGCATAGCAAAACCGCAAGTACTGGCGGTGAGATGGCCGAATTGGGATGTGGAGGTAAGCCTCCGAGAGATCTATGGATGACAGTAGGTCTCCCTTCCTAATACTTGCCAGAATTGACTGCAGGGTGTGCATTTTGAATTTCTTGTGGACTATGTACCTATTGAGGCGCTTAAGGTCCAATATTGCTCTCCACCCTCCCGAGGATTTGGGCACTACAAACAAAATGGAGTAGAAGCCCTGCCCCTGCTGGTTCTCAGGCACCTGATGGATGGCTCGAATGTCCAACAGGTGCTGGATGGCCTGATTCATGAGAACGCGTTTTTGTGGATTTGAAGACAGAGGGCATCGCAGAAAGAACCTCGGGGGGGTGGAGAGAAACTCCAGAGAAAGACCTGACTTCAGGGTTTGGCAAACCCATGCGTCATTGGTGATTTCCTCCCATCGGCTGGCATAGAGAGCCAGACGACCCCCTATGGGAGGATCGGCCGGAGAATTATTTATTCCGGAAGGGGCGACCACCGGCCCCCTTAAAGGGCCATTTGAATTGGTTGCCCCGGAATGGCCGGTCAAAGGAGAACCTCTGACGGGAGCCGAATTGGCCTTGGGTCTGCCCTTGGAAGTTAGATTGGGACGGACCCTGGGATCTATTGTTACCCTGGTAAGCCCCACGGAAGCTCCTCCTGGGGAAGGAGGTGGAACGGGACGGACCCTTACGGGTAGTAGAAGGGAGGACCTTCTTCTTATCTTTTGTCTCTACTAGTATGCGGTTAAGTGGCTCACCAAAAAGTGCCTGGCTTGTTACGGGGCTAGAGGCTAGCTTCCACTTATACTTTGCGTCAGTTTGCCAACTGCGCAGCCAAGCTAGACGCCGGGTCACCACTGCTGACGCCATGGCCCTTGCCGCGAAGCAGGCAGATTGTAAGGTGGCGTCAGATGTAAATTGGGCCGCTGCCAGGAGCTTGTTGAGATCCTGGTGGGCCCGAAGATCAGATGGTGGCAGGTGGTCCTGGAGAGTGTAGAGCCACTTAACCGACGTACGACAGAAGAAGGAAGCAGTAGAAGAGGCTCGCAGCGCCCATGCGGCCGACTGGTGCGTCCTCTGAAGAGTCGCCTCTGCTCTTCGGTCCTCCGGGCGAAGACGCTCCTCCGGCTCCCCTGGCATCTGACCGTTGGTGAATAGGGTCAGGACCGGACTGTCCACGGGTGGCACTGTAAGGTGTTGGGCCAAAGCAGAGTCAACGTTATAAAAGCGTTTATCAGTTGCATTGGAAAGGGACACAGATGTTGGGTTCCGCCACTGTTTCAGGACCTCTTCCACAAAAAGCTTTGGGGCCGGGACCACATCTGTCTGTGATGCCGTGGGCTCAAACATGGGGTCAGGTTCTGGTGTCTGATCAGAAGCCCCGGACGGAGTGACTAAATTGGCCGTGGTTTTCGCCTTATGTAATAAAGACCTGAAAAGAGCAGGCTGAAAAAGGGCAGAGGAGACTGCAGGTTCTGGGCCCAAGTCCTCGTCATCCGACATGGCTAACTCAGGAATGGTGATACCTAATTCCTCCTCAGGATCAGAGTCATCTTGGAGGTTAATCAGAGGATCAGAGGAATCTTCCTCGTCCTCCTCCTCCTCCTCAGGCTCAGGGCAAGATAGATCCGCCATGTGCTGGTCTTGTGGAGGCTTAGCCGTAATTGTCTGATGTTTAGACGTTCCGGTCATAGCTCTGATGCCTGCCTCAATGCCCTGCCTAATTGCCATGTCAATCCTGTCTTGTACTGCCTTGGACCGGAGAGGGTCCTTGGCAGAGCTCTTAGTTGAGGCTGTCCCCTTGCGGGTCCCCTTTGGGCCCCAGACATCCGCCCTAGATTTGTGAAGGTTGGCATCGTCAATGGAGACGTTATCAGGGGACCGTGGTTGTTGGTGCCTGGTTAAGGATTCCCTATCCTGTCTACTGGCACCCCTGTCGGTTGGCAGCGGACCCTGCTTGTCTCTAGTGGCCCTGTCCCTGGCTGAGGGACTAGGCGAGCGAGGCCGGATGGGGGACCGATCCCTCTCGGCTGAGGCCGCTCTGGCTGGTTCAGTCTGGTCAGCTTGCGGCCTTGGTGTCTTGGCCTTGGCCTTGCCAGAGCGATGACTTCTCTCAGTCATGCTGGGAAGCAAGGTTGTCAAAAATAAATTCCCAAGGTAAAAGAATTTCTTTTTTCCCTTTTTTTGTTCTTTTTTTTTTTAAAGACCCACTCAAAATGGCCGCTTAGAGAAGCCTTGGCCACACTCCACACTCAAAATGGCTGCCAGGCCCAACCCACACCTAAAATGGCCGCCTAGCCTAATTTGGTATTCAAAATGGCCGCCGGCCACGAGTCAGTGAGGAAAACGGCCGTCGTGAGCAGGAGAGGCCTTCACGGAGGTCAGGCACTTAGCTGAGGAGGTATGCGGAGGCTGAGAGGCTCCAACGAGGGTGGGGGGGGCACTGCCTGGATCGCTGTCAGCGTCGGAGGGAGAACGTGGCACTTTGAAGGCTCTGCTGCTCCCAGCTGTCAGTCGGCAATAGAAGAGCTGTCGGGCCTGGGCGTGGATCGCTTGCGCTAATCTGGCCCGGCGATCACTCAGCTGGCTTTCGGAAGGGTGGGAGGGGACGCGGATGGCTTGCGCCGGTCCGGCCACGCTCCACAGGCTTCAAAGTAATAAGGCAGATGAAGAAGCCTCGTTATCGGTCCGGATGGCTTGCGCGAATCCGGCCGAGTAACGGGCGAGGCCTGCGGCTCTCTCGATCCCTTTGAAGTTATTTCAGCCGTCAGCTGGGGATCGGGAGGCTCGCGGTCGGTGCGGACGGCTTGCGCGAGTCCGGCCGAGCTAGAGAGAGACGTTAAAGGCCCTTTGTGCTGTCGACTGGCCCCTTGGCTCTCCTTCCGATCAGGCACACAAACGAACGGGCAGAATTGGCAGTCCAGGTCTCTCAATAAAAAAAAAGGCACTTTGTGCCGGCCTCGCCTCAATGCCCAGGCGTGCGGTAGGCCACCGCCGGCCCCCTTGGCGCTGCGGGGCCCTTTCCCACTCCCTCACACAGCCGGTATTAATCAAAACGAAATATAAAATTAAGAAAAAGATTTTTTTTAAAAAAAAAAAATATAAAATTATAAAATTATAAAATTTAGAAGTTCGCACTGGGCCTTCGGCTGGAGGGGCGAGCGGCAGTCAGACTTGCGGCCGACTGCCTTCACCCAGGATCATTCGATTATGACAGAAATTAATGCCTGGGGGGGCTCGTACAGGGAAAGAAAATTATATAGGATTATCGGAATAGAGAAAAAATACACTTATACTTGCAGTAATCTAGATGAAAAAGGCACAAGTCAGTTGGCTAGACTGAGTCAAAAGAAGGGGAACCAGGGCCTAGAGCCACTATTTATACTTTTCCAGACTCAGTCTCTATTGGCTGGAAGGCTGTGCCAATACCCAATCTTGGCGGCTAGCTCCACCCAGGATGGAGAAGAGGCACTTGCAAATATGACCAAATGATTTAATTTCCACTGGCAATTATTTAGGTGTATGAGATTGACATCAGCAACAGTTTCCCTGAAGAATGTTTGAAATTAATTTTGTATTGATAATAATCACATCTCTATAAACTTTGACAACATGAAAACATATTGGTTGGATAAAGTTGTTTGGAAGGAGATATTTTAAACTGCATACTAGTATGAATGAAAAACACTATGATTTTCATCACACTTAGAGTTTCAATTCTCACTTAGCCTTGGAATTTACTAGATGCTCTGGAAGCCTTTCACCTTTAGCATGTCATTTTAAAATAATTGTTGGGAGGATAAAATGAAAAGGACAATCCAGCTTCAGCATTTTAGAATTTTCTTTCTTTTTTCACTGCCTTTCAATCTCAGTGCATCTGAAATGGCAGCAAGCATTAGCCATTTTCAAACACATTATATTTGGCTGTAGGCTAAAAAATGTCAATAATAAAAAAATTATCAACTGTGATAATTTGTTTATTCAGTGCTCTCCTGCCTCCAGGCATTTTAGTGTGTGTATATGTGTATGTGTGTGTGTGTGTGTGTGTGTGTGTGTGTGTGTGTGTGTGTGTGTGTGTGTGTGTGTGTGTGTATGCGTATGTGAATGCGTGTGTGTGTGTGTGTGTGTGTGTGTGTGTGTGTATGTAGAAATATTAATCTTCAATTTTTGAAGGGAATAGGAGGGAAAACAAACAAACTAGGTATTTAAAACCATTTAAAACATTTAAGAAGTCAGGTTTTTGTTAATGGTGCAAAGATATGGAGATTTAATTGCAGAGGTATGAAAATCTTTCTCAATAAACAAAAGAATATCTAGCGGCCAACTTTTTATTATATTATACAAATCCCATTTGTTTATGAGATTATTAAAATAACATATTTCTGAAAATTTTGTTTTAAAAGAAATAGATAATATTTTTAAGAGACTGAGATTTCATGTAGAGATAGTGACTTTTTTATTTTCAAAATGTATCACGCTGTTGGCTCTTAGCAATCTCCATTGAAAATGTGTGGTGTGTTTCACTAGGATCAAAAGATTCAGAAATGCATGCAAGAGCCTGCCCTAGCATTCCATTCCATCTCTACAGCTAGTGTAACTCTTAGCAACTTTTAGAGAATTTATGAGGAATTGGGTCACCCTAAATGAATACTGACTAGCTCTCCATGGACACAATAAGGACAGGAAAAAATACGTTTTGTTACTTTTGTAAGAAAAGCTTTTACTCAGTTAGACTATTCTTTATTTTTCTGCAGTGATGTCTAGGCATCTCTTACGTTGTTTCATTACCAGGGTTTCTTTTGACAATTGGCGACTTCTCTAGGATTGACATGCACAGAAAGTCAATACAGAATTAATCCTATTTATTGAATAGGTTCTGTGCATCCTCAGAGAACCAAATGGTCAATAGGGAGGAGTCTGTCCATGACTAATAGAGCAATGGTAATGTGACCTGGAGTCAGAGTAGCTGACCTTACATCAATTCAGATATTATAACAGGTTGATGCATAACCCACACTGTAAGTCAGGCTAGAGATAATTTAGGTCAGGTCATCATTGCCATAGTGGCCATGAACCCTGGAGCACCTAGGGATATCTAAGGATTAAAGATTATTGTTTATCAGTGCTATAAGTGAACTCTATTATCAATCTAACTACAGACTCAGGTAATATAACGGTATATGGGAATTACCTTGAGAGACAGGAAAACTGTCACAGACTGAACTACTGGCGAATAAAAGATACTTCAGCCCATAGAAGAATAGAAAGCATCAGAAACATTTCAGGAGGGACCCCCATCCCAATTTTCTGAAGAGTAAAAGGTTGAAAGAATAACTTTCAGTCTTGCCAGTTTCTGTTAATATAACCTTGTAATAAAGGTAGAGTTAGTATTCATGATTGTGTTTCTTGTCTGGACTACCTTGAAGGACTAACAGAAGGTACAGTAGCTCAAAAAGAAAATGTGCATGTAGCAGGGAGGCTAGTAGAAAGTAGAGTTCTGTAGAGATAGAGGTCATGTAGAGGTTGAATGCAGCAAACTGCCTACCTCAAGCAGGCCTCGCATACCTACATGATCTCACCTAGTTCACATCGGCAGGATGATGTAAGACACTATCCCTGGCTGGTACGTGATCTCATCTAGGTTGTATCAACAGGATGTTCTTAAGGATTGACAAGGAGAATTCACCAATAAAAATACTGTTGCTCTTTGTTACCTTTTGCTGCTTGGAAAATGATATAAAAGCAATAAACACTGAGAAAGCAGTCAGACATCTTAGCATCCTGCAATGACTGGTCTCTAATTCCACCAGAGTTCCCTCTAATCACTACAGCCTAATTTATCCCCACCCCAGATTCCAGTTCATAGCTAGTGCCACCGACAAAACCCAGCAGGTACATCTTCTTCCAGTAATGTTTCAATAATGTGAACAAGATCAATTTTCTGATCCTGTACTGGGGGCTGTATTGCAGGCTGACTGAAAGCTGAATAGTAACAGTCAGAAACCAGGGCATTTGGAGCCCTTGTTACCAAACACTGGGGAGAGCACAGGAGGCTGGAAGAACCAACAACATCTTCCCCATAAAGGACAATCCGCTACCTCAACCAAGTAATTGAGAGTGGGGTGCGGGTGGGATCAACAAAAGAAACACTTCTTCAGAATAAGTGAACAAGCATACAGCCTTACAGCCCCCAACTCTTTCCTAGAGAAAAACAGACAATGCCATCCCATTTAGCATCTATCCACCTACTTCTCCCACCAAAATCTGTCAACCCCAAAATCAACAGTTTGATATCTTACAGCCACCAAATTTTCAAATAGCTGGGGGGGGGGGGAACTTAGATTTTCATGAAAAAAAATCCTTTAAAATCTCACTCTGGAATTTTCAGGAAATCAAGCACAGAGCATAAACAGGGAGGAAAACACAAGTAGACCTAATAATAATACCCACTTTTACAGAAATTTCTCTCTCTCTGCCTCTTCTTCTCACTCTCTCTCTCTTCACATATGTGTGTCCAAAGGCTTCAAAGCTTATCTTTATATCACAAGAGTCTGCTAGCAATCTTTCTGTAACAGTCAATTGCAAATTGTTTACAAAACAATTCTTTGTTTCCAGATATCCTGTTCACACCTTGATAGTTTCTTTTTCAACAGGTTACAGAAATGATTTCGCATGGTCTGTAGGAAAACAGAATGCTCACAAATACTCTGACATATCCATTCCATTTCCAGATTCATACATTTTGCATATTGGCCTGCTAATGGCTTTTACACATGAGTTTAAAATGAAGGAAGAGTGCTATGCAAGCAACCTTGGGCTTCTGAAGGAAGTAAATATAAATGTAACAAGGTAGTAATTGTTATTTTTGCTTACTGGCACAGCAGGAGGGATTTCTGGAAAGAAGACATGTGCCTTCTTTTAAAACAAAGGACACATATATGCCTATGGGATTGCAATTAGATGCAGCAAAGCACATGTCCCTGTGGGCAAAAAAAAGTATATTCCCCTTCTCTTGTCCTAATGTATAATCCAGATTAGGTTCCTAACTTTGTTCTGATTTCAAACTCTCACACATTTAGTTGCTAGATGAAAGTAGCAATTTACTCAAGGTTGAGTAGATAACAGCAGACAAGGAAGGACAGGAATGTAAATCAAAATAGAGTCTCTGGGAAAGCCTGGCTAATTATGCTTTCAGTAGTAACATGCAGAAAAAAATTCAAATCCAGTTCGAAGTTCAGAAAGGCAAGTCAGGTTGTCAGTCATTCCAAGTCAGAATTCCATAAGCAGAATCACAGGAACAACCTGCAAAAAATATAAAAAAATATTAAAAAATCAGACAGTTGTTTCCAATGGAGAAACATGGGTCAAGGCTACCCCTTAAATCAGCTGCCCAACCAGTTGTTTTTAATTAAGAGAGATACTTCCTTGCTTATAAGGAGGCTTATCGAGCTTATTCCTTTGCTCTATTCTCTGAGTCCACGTGACATCATAGCAATAGCAATAGCACTTTTCTTATATACCGCTTCATAGTGCTTTACAGCACTCTCTAAGCGGTTTACAGAGTTCAGCATATTGCCCCCAACAATCTGGGTCCTCATTTTACCCACCTCGGAAGGATGGAAGGCTGAATCATCTGACAGCTCCAGCTCTACTGAGGATGAGTGTATTTGATCAGCCTTGAGTGCCTCCTGGCTTGGTGACTTCTGAGGCTGATATTCCACTGGTTCAGGTGGAACAGCTTCTCCAGAATCAGAGTCCGAGTCCTGGGCATGGATTTGGATCTGAAAAACCAAATAATTTTACAATCCAGCACATTTATTTCAGCAAAAAGCTTCCTAGGTTAGATCCCATTTCATCTGATGCATGAAATATGCAGACTGAAAAATGACAATAACTGCTCCAGATATGCCAGTTGAGGACTTGATACTACGCTGAACAGCAATCTTTATTAAGGAGTACAAATGGTGTTATAATTAGGAGGCCTGTATCATCTAACAATGTAGGAAACCTATTGCCATATGACTAAATGCATGAAAAAATTCATTTTGCAGTTTCCTTAACTCCACTCTGCTCATATGATGATTAATTTTATGAGTCCTAATAGGTGAACACATTTGAATTCCGCAACCTTTTAGGACATTCTGACATATAAATGGACTTTTAATGAATGTCTGGAGTTGATCCTGAATTGACTCCAAAGCATTAGGTCTCTATCCTAATATGAAGTGGTTTTATACAAAATATCGCAGCCCTTCGAGTTTTCTTATATTTTTCATGTTAACTGAGAAAAGACATGAGGAGCAGATGTCTGTGTATAACCTTCTGTCTTCAACCAGATTGAACCTTTCATTAGTGCAATTTTCAAGCCATTGTATTCAATGTCTCCTCTGTAATTTCCTCTGCAACATTTTATTAGAGATATAGGTGGGTGGATATTGTAATTAAATGTCTTGCTACTTGACCTCTTCTGTACCAGCTGAATGAAATGTAATTACAATGATTGGAAAGTGGAATCTCCATGTTTTCTTTCAATTATTCCAGAATTATCCATGTAACGTATAACTGACACTTTGAATAAAGGTTATCCCTACTTTCATTTTTTATTTTGCTGATGGAAAGGGAGCAGAGTGACCCTGTAAGAAGTGACAAACAACAGGTTGTGCTCATGATGCTTTGGTGTTTTATGAAGCTTAACAAAAATGTGTACCAGTTTAGGTTTCACATTTGTGAGAAACTCTTGGGCAGCTCTTTAATGTGTCCAGTAGCATAAATGACTTTCTACCAATAGATTGTTTCCAGAAAATCTCATCCTCTTTTATTAGGTAAGCAAGATTCAGGTTCTAAGCATTAGAAAATATTTTCTGTCAATGTGTATTAAAGTCTTGGATGAAATTGGCAAGATTGTGGTATAAATTGACTCTCAATCATGGAGGTAGAGATGTGAAGGCCCGGAAAAAAACCAGAAAAATTCGGAAAAAAACCGGGTTTTTTCTATTTTTTCCCTGAAGGCTTTTTTGTTTTTTTCCAAAAAATTGGAAAAATTGAAAAAAGAAAAAAAACCATTGTGAAATATTTTTATTTTAACATGATGAATAAAATATTTTAAGACAGGGTGTTCAAATATTTTCCAAATCATTTCTAAAAAAAGTATGATATCAGATTATTCTAATTTCTGTGCACTGAGTGAGGACAAGCAAGTCCTAGGTAACAAACTGAACCCTCCAATGCAAGAACAGTATGCATTTCTTCCTTTAGGAGGTGCTGCTATTGTAACAAGAAAAAGGTTTCAGTTTTGCTTTTGCACATTAGTGGGTGTGTTTGGTTTGTCCAGTCCTCTTCACTAGGCCTCAAAAAGCATATTTTTATTTTTATTTAATACTGTGGAGAGGAAATATGAAAAATTGTTACTTTTGATTTTGAAAATTGTTTTGTGGAGGCTTTTTGGCTGTTCCACATAAACTAGTAAGCAGTTCAGGAGATTGTTGCTCCCTTTGTTACAAATAAATATTATAAAAAAGTAAATTCTGTTTGTGATAATTATTTGGTTACATTATATTTATAATATGCTAGTTGTGATAATTTTATGCCAAGTCAAATTGTTCATAGTCATATTTTTGTTCCTAAAGTAACAGAATGACTTTCAATCTTAAAAAGACAAAAAAGTGCTAATGTAGCATTTTTTCAATTTTTCCGAAAATTTCCGTTCCCCCCCCCGAAAAAAACGGAAAAAACCCAGCTTTTTTTCCGAGCTTCAAAATTTCCAGAAATTTTACATCTCTACATGGAGGTTAATCAGTAACTTCACACCAGCAACCCAACCTATTTCATAAGTTTGTTTATTGGATATTTATGAAGGAAGAAACCATATCACCATATCCTCATATCCTGATACTGGTAGAGCAAGCTACCGTAAATAAACAGGGAGCAAACCCATCTCATTAAAATCAGTGATGTTCTTAATTGAGTAATGAAACATCTACAAGCAAATAACCAACCTCAAAGAGCACCAAGGACTCCGAAGTTTTATATTTAATTTAGTTTAAATCTGAATTAGTCTTTGCAGAAGTATAAATGAAAACCAAACTTTTAGAAGCTAAGACACTTTCCAAATACTTTTTATTGATTGATAAAAATAAATGCATTCCCCGCCCCCCAGAAATAATGTTATATACTGGGAAGCTTATAGAAATCTTCTCACAAATATTAGAAGAGTAAAGAAAAATGTCTTCATATATATTTATCTACTAAAAATGAATAGAGAAGGTAAATGTAAGTAGATAATGCATCTTGTACAATTCAGTGGAAGACAATTATTATTTATTAAATTGATTGGCTGACCATCTTATTATAGGGTAAAAGTGGCAGCATATAGTGGTTTAAAATATGCCTTTTCCAACTTCATCTTACATTCCCTAAACTATTTATTGCTGTTGGGATTACCAGCATATATTTTGCTTTTGGCTGTAAAATGGTTGCTCTTGAGTTTGAAGATTGTTCTGACCCGGAGGTTCAAAAGGTTACCGAAAATTTAATGGAATTCAGTTTAATGGAGAAAATACTCCTCATATTTAAAAGTAACTCTAACACCCACCTGAATAGCTAAGAGAAAGGCCAAGTATGGAACATAGAAAGTAATCCTAAAATGTGTGTCATAAATTTCAGTGATGGGACAAACCCATATACATCAATTCCCTTTGAAAAGGACTACACTTTTATTATAGGAGATAGACTTGTTTAAATTAGAAATTAAATTCTACTTATCTTTTACTATTTACCATAAGCTTACTTATTCTGATCTGTTATTATATGGACTATGCTAATCTTCTAAACTCTATTATATACTCTTTTAAAGCTTTATACTAGCTTTTTCTGTTTTATTTTTCTTCTTCTGTGTTGTGCTTTTGTCTCTGTTTCTATCTGTCTAAGTATTTCTTAGAGTTATCCATTTAAGAGATTAATATTCTTTCTTTAATCTTGATTTATGAACTTTTCTCAGTTCACTTCTATGAACTGAGAAAGGAGAGGGAGAATCAAACTGCACCCCTGTCTGCCCTCCTGTGCTAATCCCAGCAGGGAAGATCAGCAATTGGTTGCATGTCCCAGGGGTGCAAGGTGGAGGGAAAGAGGATGTCTCCCTGTCCCCAGACCAACTTGCGCCCCACTCGGCTCAGACTTGAAGAAATGACCTAATTCACTGGAGAGGTTACATACACAGTGGCTTTCTAAATTACGCACGCGCACACCTACCGCCCACTGGGCCTCTGGATGTTGTAGTCCTTCCCCACTTCCTCTGCCTACACTCCCCCCCCCACCTTTTATTGCTGGGCTTCAGGCGAGCGCTGGATTGGCTCGTGGTCTGCTCTCCCGAGGGGCTCATTTGTTCGTGGCTGCCTGTTTCATATGTACCCTGAAGCTGCCTGGGCGGTTCTGTCGGTGTATCTCAGTCCATTGTTGGCGCCATTCTCCATTTCTAAGGGATTTGAATGCACCACTTGTAATCATCCAATGTGCCACATTTGGCGCCTGCGCCATGGTTTGGCCACCCGTGCTTTAGACCCTGAAAGACAATTTTGATTTTAATTCTATTTGGCTGTTTTCTACTATGGCTAAGGTTCAATGACCCACAACCCTGGCTGCCACTTCTAGGTCTTTACTTGGCCACTGCATCACTCACCTGGATTTCTCCTTCCTTCCCTGTCACTCACTCAGGCCAACTCCTTTCGGTCCACCTTGAAGCCATTCCTCACAGTTTATTTGTGCTGCCTTCACTTTTTGAAAATGGACCAACGTTGAGTCCAGTGTACTCAAAGCTGCCTCTGAGCCACCTTGGACCAACCTATGTAAGACTATGCTGCAGTTACTTACTTTCTGCCGCAAGATGTACCTTCTACCTACAAAGTTTATGTAGGCACCTGCAGAGTATCTGACACTAAAGAGCCCTCTATTTTCCCTTTATTGATAAAGTAAATGCTTGTCATTTTCAAATTATCTTTTTCTCAAACTTCATCCCTTATATTATCAGTATTCACTCGACCGACACATATAAATTACCAACAAACGATATATACTTACCTTCATAGATAAAATTCACCATCTATATGGCATCAGTTTATACTTTCTAATAAAGATTTATGTTCATGCGTTCATTTCCATGCATATGATATTCAACTTCATTACGTAAGATCTGACCACTTTTACTCACCTCTATTACATTTTTTCTCTTGTGCTACTATTTTTCAGATATGGGCAGCATAAAGTCAGGAAGAGGCAGGTTCTGAAAAAAAAATAGTAATAATAAAAAAGGTGGGCTGCCTGAAGCCCTAACCCTAACATTGCATGAACCTTATCTGCAATAGACCTGCCAAACAGAAAATGTAATATAAATTTCATTTATAACTTCTGTAGTTTGAATAGGAAATACAAAGGAGCTAGGAAATGAGTACTGCCTGAAAGAGGTTTAGCCTTTCATTTTGCTCTGTTTTCATATCACCAGTCTTTCAAATCCCATGATTCTCAATGAAAACAAATATTTTTGTACAAAAGTGGCTATGTCCCATTTTTGTCATATCTATGATTTATTTTACTTTGCCAAAGGTCACTTTGCTTTTCTATGTGTTATAATTGGTTTTGTAATTTAAAGTCATAGCTGAAAATGGAAAGTATGTTTAATTTATTTTAAGTGATGATTATTTAATTTTGTTTCTATCAGGTTTGCATTCTTGGTAAGCTAAACTGTGGTTTAAATTTTAAATAATTCACATTGTTTTTGGAACCCAGCTTCATGGCTCAAGAATAAACCATAAAATGTTTATTGTGCAATTATTATAAAGGGAATTTTGAAGCAGCAGGTGTTGCTTTCATGTTGGTTAGTACTGCCTCCATCTGCTAAGGGGATATTTTTACTCCCAGTTCTCATCTGCTATAGTTTGTCTGCCTAGCTTTCTGATTTTCTCAGTCACTGATTCACATCCTTGACATTAGTTTTGTACATGGGTTATCTGATTGCAAGACAATAAAGCTTAATCTTTTCATTAGTGAAACTGATAATGATTGGGAAGAGATAGTTTTAAAATGCTAATGACAGTTACATAGCATTTGAATGATATGGACCACATATTATCTTTTTTTTTAAAAGAATCCATTCAGATGTGAAATTCTATGTTAGGAATCTAGATTGATATGATATTAATTTGCAGAATGTAACCTAACTCTGAAATTATAATAGCAGTAGTTGGTGTTACATTATAATGGAGAAATTATCAATACACTATTTTTTCTTCACGGTATACTTACTGTTTTTACAACAACCACATAAGGACGCAATGCCTGTTTTCTGCGTTGCAAACCATAGGAACATTTTTTAACAGCTATAAAAGAAATCATGGATCCAATTTTCATTGTTTGATCCAATAGCACTTAGCAATAGCAATAGCACTTAGACTTATATACCACTTCATAGTGCTTTACAGCCCTCTCTAAGCGGTTTACAGAGTTCAGCATATTGCCCCCAACAATCTGGGTCCTCATTTTACCGACCTCAGAAGGATGGAAGGCTGAGTCAATCTTGAGCCGGTGAGATTTGAACAGCTGAACTGCTCAACAAACAGTAGCCTGCAGTGCTGCATTTAACCAATGCGCCACCTTGGCTCATAATAATACAGAATAATACTCAATAATACAGAAATAAAGTTATGCTGAATCAGTACATTTAAACCCAGTGCAAGCATATCCAATACCTGCCAACAAAATAAAACAACCTGAGAAAATTTGTTTTAGGTACTGTTTAAAAAAAGATGAAGATACTGGGTACATCCTGCTAGTTCTTCACAAAAGCACATGGGCTGGCCCTCTTAAGAACACTTGCTGAGAAGATCCTTTGTTGGTTTTTCTGAAATTACTAGGATGACAACATGTCTCTCACTCCCAGATTCCTAATACTATCTTCTCAGAATTACATGAGACTGCAAAGTAGTAGTAGTAATTTGAGAATCAAAGTTTCTCTGGATTAAAACTAGCCTAAGATAAATTCTGTGTTCTTATAACTTAAGATTCTGAGTCGAAGATACCTCGACTCAGGTGAGTTATTTTGTAGGAATAATAAATGTAGTTATGTTTTATTTTAATTAATTGCCTATTGCATGAATCAATCTCATCCACCATCAATTATGATTTTACTTTGGAATAACTTAGAGCAGCAATGGACAGACTTTGAATTAATACCCATTTTTATTTTGTCCTTTTTAGGGACAGAATTTTTGGACTGTTCCTTGTGATCTCATTTATGAGGCTTCAACTATAGTTTTTATGTATTTTCTATCTCCCAGAAATTATGCCATTAGTTTTCAGTAATAGGAGTTAAAGAAATCTCTTGAAGAAATTGGGTATTTGGGGGCTTTTATGACTCTAAGGCAGGGGTAGGTTCCACTTACCTTCGCCACCGGTTCGCATCGCGACATTTCGCGCGTGCCCGCTCGCTCCGCTCTCTCGCGCGCACACATTCCCCCGTGCAAATTCACTTCCGCGCATGCTCAGTAGCAGGATTCAGCCCGAAACACAGCTGAGGAGCTGATCAGCTGTACTTCGGGCGAAGAAATAAAGGTGAGAATTTATCCAGGGGTGGGCAGGAGGGCTCTTTTTCAAGCCGTGGAAGAGGAGAAGCCATCCAAACACGGAAAAATTCACCAAAAATTCCCAAAAAAAGATGGCGGTGCCCACGGACCGGCAATGACCGAACTGGATCCGTGATGCCATCGTCGCATCACCAGTGGGTCGCTAATGGTTCAGGCGATCTGATCCGAACCGGGAGGAATCCACCCCTGCTATAAGGCCCTGGTTGCCTTTCCCTGATTCACACACAGAAAAGCTACAATAGGGTTGATCCCCCCCTTAATTTCCTAAAGGCCAATTCACACAAATTCCTGAAAATATACCATGCACTGTTCCTAGTCAATGGTGCATAGTATATTTTCATAAAATATATGTAGATATATATGCAAATGAACTTATTTGCAGAAATATTAAAATGTTATATTGTATAACCAATCATAACTGATATAAATACTGTAATTCATCAGTAGAATGTTAGAATGATTAGAATACTGTGGGCAGAAGAGGAGGAAGGTAATAAACAGAATGCTGCTATATTATGAAGGCAATTTCAGCTATTTCAGAAAATGAGAAGGCAGGAATGACATTATTCAACTGAGTGCATCTGAAAGTCAGGTATGAAAGGCTACCAAAATCACCATGAACAACAACTGAAACTTGTTTGTGAAGTTTAGCAAGGAATAAACACACTCCAAGAAATTATGGACCAAACATCCAAAGTTATTTAGCAACATTTCAGTAAATCAGTGTTTTGTGATTGTTTGTGTCCTCATTGACCATCAGTTTGTAAAGCCCACAGTGGCCACTTTTTGTGAGAATGTGCCCCAATTCCAAGTGTGCCCAACAAGTCAAAAATACAGTATGAGAGTGACAGCACAGTAGGGCTTCTCCTGCTATTTATCTGAAGCTGGCTTTAACTAAGATGAAAATATGATGGAATCATCTTGAGTAATGTAACAAAGGCAAAAAACAAAAGCAAAGAGATCTCTGTAGTAAATCAACCTGCATGATATAAAAGCAAAACACATTTAACTCAACTGGATTAGCAAGTTGAGTTTGAAAGCACTTCATTCTGCATGCTGGCACAAACAACTGCCATGCTTTCCCATCAAGACTAATCTTTTAAAGTTAACTAACGTTCATCCAGCTATTATAAATGCTGGAGTTGAACGCAATACTGTGGATTCCTTTCAGCTATGAAAGTAAAGATAAATGGTGTCAAGTGAGGTGTGAGACATGTGGAGGAGAGAGGAAAAAAACCAACTGATTTCAGCTTTGAGGAGTGCTATAATTGAAGAAACAACAGTACCTAGGATAACATTGTCAGTTGTTCTAATTTTGCTATCGCTGTGTAGCCAATTGCTTTTAACTACACTATTAAAATGAATCCATAGGCAATCTTTTATCTCAGGAAGTGTAAAAAAATATTTTGCTAGCTTTCTCACAGGGGGTATTAAAACAATGTTTTATTCATACGTTAGGGTTGAAAGAGCAAAGATACATACAGTACATACAGAGAGGCCTTGCATCATTTGCTCCGGAATACCTGAACTGGAAACTGGAATATAACTGGAATTGTAAGCAAAGCTGCAAAATTGCTATGTTTCATGCTAGAGCTGACATGTTTCCTTCCCAGCACAGTTTATATACATAATCACTTAACATCTTAAACCAAGATGGGAGAAACAGATTAATTCCCCTTGAGCCTCAGGTTCACTTTGGCTTCTTTCAGCCTCCAAACTGTCTTCTAAAAAACGTATCTGTGGTGGTTCACCTTTGAAGGTCTCTTGTGAACTCAGGTATGATTCATCCATGTTGACAAAGTATAAAAGATAGATAGAAAACTAAGATAGAAAACTAAGCTGCAAATTGGGAGAATGCCTACTCAGTCTCAGCTGTATGGCTGAAGAAATTCATCCATTCCTCTCTTTACAGTTTCCCAGACAGATCCTATCCAGAACTGTGGCTTCTCCCAGCAGCTCAACAGAAGTTGAATGCCCCATTTTCCCAAGCAGAGTATGGTTTTAAGGTATACCTCTGCTCCAGTGGTGAAATCCATTTTTTTTACTACCGGTTCTGTGGGCGTGGCTTGGTGGGCATCGTGTGGCTTGGTGGCCATGGCTTGGGTGTGGCAGGGGAAGGATACTGCAAAATCCCCATTTCCTCCCCACTCTGGGGCCACCCAGAGGTGGTATTTGCTGGTTCTCCAAACTACTCAAAATTTCCGCTACCGGTTCTCTGAACTACTCAAAATTTCCACTACCGGTTCTCCAGAACCTGTCAGAACCTGCTGGATTTCACCCCTGCTCTGCTCTGATTGATTAAAGGTTAGAGTATTGTCCCTGGGGATTCCATTAATTAGTTGACAGACTGCAGCAAAGGTTCAGTATGACCTTTGCAAAATTGGCTGTGTTTTGTTCATCTTGAGACAATTAAAAACTAATACTTGACTACAAATATTTGTAGCTCAGGGTTGAAATGAAGGGTCCTTGGTGCTCTGAGCACTGATAATGGTACCTAGCATGTAAGAAAACAAGCAAGTTCAGAGAGCACCAATAACTCCTAATACTTGCCTGGCTCCAATTCCCATTTGTCAACATACTTTTCATAGAAGACCTGTTGCTCAATTTGCTCACATAACATCCTTTAGTCTGTCTTCAGAGCAGGGGTGAAATTCAGCAAGTTCTGATAGGTTCTGGAGAACCGGTAACGGAAATTTTGAGTAGTTCAGAGAACCGGCAAATACCACCTCTGGCTGGCCCCAGAGTGGGGTGGGAATGGAGATTTTGCAGTATCCTTCCCCCAGAAGTGGGGAGGGAATGGGGATTTTGCAGTATTCTTCCCCTGGAGTGGGGTGGGAATGGAGATTTTGCAGTATCCTTCCCCTGCCATGCCCACCAAGCCACGCCCACAGAACTGGTAGGGAAAATTTTTGAATTTCACCCCTGCTTCAGAGTCTCTTCTATAGAATTGATCCAAAATGTGCAGAATATTTACATTGCTGGGAAGTTTTCTTCCTTCCCTTTTGAGATGAACCAATACTAAAGGGCTTTGGATTTCCTTCTTTTTCACAAATTGAAGGGAAATAACTTATGATTTGGACATAGTACTGCCCAATAAACATCAGTTGAGCAACTCTATGTCCCACTGCTTAGAATAGTCATTAAAAACATGAATCATAATATTTTTTTTAAAAAAAGTGAGTGGACATGTACATTCAGAATTGGCCGGTCATTTTGATTAATTCTATATGAACTTCTTCAGATGTTTTCTTCCCCTTCATTACATAAGACAAAAAAATAACTTGTCTTACAATGTTTGAAGTGAAGATATATAGAGCGGATTTGGATTAAACTCTCTTCAGTTTCAAAGATTCTTTGAAGTATCTTGGTACATAATTATATGTCTTATACCTAATTCAGTTGTACATTGAAAAAGCAAATTAAGACACATGCTAACTTAACTTTTGTGCCATGTAAATGGTAAACTCTTTTCCTCAGCTTTCATGTACCCTTTGAATTTGTTTTTAAGAAACATTTGGCAGACTGTTATTATTGTGATATATGTATATATACTGTTTATATAAATATTTTGATTTTGCAATATGTTTTTTAATCTTTTGCTCACTATTCAGAATTTCATTGGTAACATGGGCAGGCATAAAAATATGTTAAATCAATCAATCAATCATGCCCAAATGCAGACAAAAGAAGAAGAAAAAACTGCAGCTGGTATCCTGAAGAGCTTAGCATGATGACAGGCATCATCTATCAGGGATGGCATATTTGGTGACGTGGCTGACCCTCCATCACTACTAGGTAGGGCCTCTAAGTTCACTTCTATATACAGTATATTCACATTTGCCTTTGATCTTTCAGCCTTGTATCTCAGAAACTAAAAATAATGAATCAGTGCTATATCTGGCCTTTGAAGATATTGGTCACGTTTTATTTAACTGTCAACTATATGCCCTTTTACTCTTAGATAGTTAAAATCCCTACTTGAAAGAATAAACCACAAGGACCTCAATTGCTGGTTGTTCTCCTGGGTTCTTAACATATAAATTGTTGGCAGAAATGCTAAGACAACACAGTTCAGTTAAGAAACTATTATATTGAACAGATCAAGTATCATGTAAAGCAGAGATCCCCAAGATGAAGAAGCTTCTTGGATGAAAAGAAAACGTCTTTGGGAAAAAAACAAACAAACAAGAAAGTCCAATTGCCTCCTGAAAAAACACCTTTGGGACAACCATGACCTGGATGACTGAGAATCTCTACAGACTTTTAGCTATACAATTTGGGATGAACACCCTTTGAACGGTGTGGGAATAGGAATGGATTTCCAGAGGGGAAAAAATTGCAGACTACAGGAACCAGGAGTACTACTCAGGTGACTCTGAGAACACAGATAAACCTCCAAGTGTTTCAAAGACCCTCTAAAAGGATGCAAATTAACAGCTGTCTGCCAGGAATATAAATCCTTCCATTCCCACTATCCTGTCAGACCTGAAGAAGCTTCTTGGATGAGAAGTGAAACGTCTTCAAAAGGAAAAACAAGAAAGTCCAGTTGCCTCCTGAAAAAGCATATTTGGGACAACCATGACCTGGATGACTGAGAATCTCTACAGACTTTCAGAGATCCCCAACCGTTCCGGCTCCATTTACTGGCAGTGGTGGTGGTGGGGTGAGGAGGGCATGTTTTCACACATGCGCCTGCCACTTGAAGAAATGGAGCTTTACACACTCACAGACTCACCTGCCACTTGTGCGGCCCGGTTCCCAATGGCCGTGGCCTGGTACCAGGCCATGACCTGGGGATTAGGGAGCCCTGATATAAAGGCTATATATTTATCTGAACATAGGTATTTTTGTACTTAGCACATATACATTTTATAATTGATTTTGTTCTGCTTATTTTATCCTTGAAATAGGATAAAATTGTGTTTTGTGTGTTTTACTTTTTGTGTCTTATTTTTTTTTTTGACATGGTAATAAGACTAATCAAAAAAATGAACTATTTAAATCATCTAAATTGTTCTATGGTTTTAACATCTGAATTCAAGTTTTTGTGCACAGACCTAATTGAATCTCTTTATTTATGTTAAAATCTACAGAGCTCAGAGTTCATCATATTTGAGCAACTGAAAAATAATACACCAATTTGTAAGATATACATTGAAATTTTGTTTAGAATGATGCATGCAACTCAGGGGGGAAAATCCATCAGTGACAATAACGTCTGCAGAGACTAATGTCATGAAGCAGATTAACAGGGAATATGAAGGCAGTTAACTGACGTCTTAATTCAAACAAGAATCTCACAAAAATGAAGGCCACTAGAACCCATCAGCACAAGTCTAATGTAAATCAATAGTTATCCACACAGAAAAACTATATAAAAACACCCTGGAGCCAAACTGTTGCATTTCTAAAAGGCCTCATTAATTAATAATTCCAGCCCTTAACCCCTACCCATGGGAGAAAATATTAAACTGAAAAATTAAAAATGGTAATTTGATATATTTTGCATTGAACATATCTTAATTACAATTAACAATCCACATGCAGGAAATTGGCTATTTCACCACTGAAGCCTTATCACAGATAATGAGTTGCTTGGTATAGCCTCATCATTATGAAAATATTGTTATTGTTCCTGTACTACAATTACCAAATAATACTAAATATGTTCTTGTCTAGAAGGCTTAGCCAATGTGTGAATACATATGTGCTGCTTTATTGCAACCAGAATGTGGTTTGTCACTGTTAAAATAGCAGTGTTTGAAGGGCTTTTAAGGAATATGGAATATTATAAAATGCACGGATAAACATTTTTTCCCAGAAGAATGAATTGTAATGCAATCATTTTTTTAAATAAAAAGCATTTATTTATTAAAGCAGAACAATCTTTAACTTTACAAGAAAAAGAAAAATTTAAAATCCAAACTAAAGATACAAACTAAAAAGGACAAAAATGTAACATTTTATGCCTACCAATAGGCATAAATGAAGGCTTACCAATGAATTCAATACTGTAATATAAACAACACAAAATATCACTGTGATATTGTGCAATACTCAATATATCAAAAAAGTATATCACAAAATCTCTGCCGTAACAACACATATTGTTGCATCCTTTGATTGGTAAAAAACATTGCCTTTTCCAAAACAGATAATTCGCACATTCTGACAAACATTGATATCTGGAATAAAAATTGTTTTCCAAATTCTTATTGTAATTCTTTTTACTATCCCCCATGTTTGATACAATCCTGATAAACTGATAAATTCCAAATATTTGGTATGTAATTCAACATTACATTACTATTACATTACTTTTATACTACATTACTACATTACTTTTACATTTAAAGATTTTTCCATAAACTTACTAATATACATTGATACCTACTAATATACACTAATATACATTCCATAAACCTACTACCTGTGTTTCCCTGAAAATAAAACCCTGTCTAACATTTTTTGCCACCAGGTCTTATTTGGGGGGGAGGGGAATGTCGTCCATTGACTCACCTCACTTGCACACATCGTCCCACCTCCTTTTTACTGTCAGATGTCTTCAGGAACTTCTTCTGCAGCCAGCAAGGCCGGCAAGACTTTCCTGAAGGCCTCTGCAGCCAATCACAGACCTCCGGATCAATCTGGAGCTCTGTTATCGGCTGCAGAGGCCTTCATGAAAGCCTTGCCGGCTGCAGAAGAAATGGGCCGGCAAGGCAGGTGTCAGGGTATACAAGGCCTGGCTGCAACTGTCCGAAGGTAAGTAGTAGGGCAGCTCCACCCCCCATCCTCACCCTAGCTTAATTATTACTCGTGTACCCTGGAGTGGGCAAGGTCTTAATTGGGGCTTATTTGGGGGGGTGTAGGGCTTATATTGGCTGCATGTGTAAAAATCAAAGTAGGACTTACTTTTGGGGTAGGTCCAGGGGTGAAATGCTCCCAGTTCAGGCGGGCCAGTCGGTCGTCGCAGAGCTGACGTAGCCGGTGGCGGTCGTGGTGCGGTGCTTCCTCTGCCCACTTCCCCCGCCCGCCTGGATGCCAACATTTGAGTTCTTTTGCCCTCTGTGTATGCGCAAAGCGTTCTGTGCCTGCACAGAGGGCAAAAGAACTCAAATGGTGGGATTCAGGCGGGCGGAGGAAGCGGGCAGGGGAAGCCCCACACCGCGACCGCCACCGGCTCCGTCGGCTCTGCGACGACCGACTGGCCCGCCCGAACTGGGAGCATTTCACCCCTGGGTAGGTCGTATTTTCGGGGAAAGACGGTACTGTACATTAATAAAAATATGCTTAATGATCACATGACCATATTGTGTGTCACTGGATCTTCAAATTTCTTACAACTCCAGCACAAAAAAATCTAATGTCCATCCTTTTATATATATTCTTTGTTAAGCTCAGTACAACCTATAAGTAATTTTTGATAAAACATTGTATATGAAAGGATGTCCATCCTTTCATATGTATTCTTTATTTAGCCCAATACAGCATCTAAGTGATTTTTGATAAATCAATTTTAATATAAAATCTGAAGAGCTCATTTTAACATATTAATGCATTCCTAATGATTCTGCAGAGAAAATATATTTCCAGAACCTAGACATTATCTATTGCAGTGTTATTTCCCCCCCTGCAATGGATCAAACTGAAATTGGAATAAAGTTTTGCAATTATTCTAACAACCGAGTAGAAAAAAAATTATATATTTGCCGGTATCTAATATTTTCCACACCACAAATTTATTCTGAGATTAAATAACATGATGGAGTTAGGATTAGAATGCAAAATTTCTCAGGAAAGTAATATTTATTTATTTCTTAAATTTATGCATCATGCTAGCCAATATTTCATCTTTAAATTTTGCTAAATATGTGAGTTTCTTTTCACTCAAATCTGCTTTCTTCCATTGTACTCTTTCCAAAGAATGTTAGAAAAGCACCATGTTTACAAAAAGTATTTGTTACTCCTTTCTTACCTCACAAAAAACAAATCTGTAACATAGTTACCAAATCTGGAAAAAATGGTATCTAATAGGGCCAAAGATGAGATCTGTTTGAGTTCTAAATTTCTTTACCCATCACATTAAACTGACATGTATTTTCATTGTTATCACAGGAAGCAATTTTAATTATGCCAAGGTGTTTGCAGAAAAGCCATTAATTAGTACCACTTATCTCTTGTAATTTGATTGAATAATGGAAAAACAGGGCATTGTCATTCCACTTAGACACTTACAACATATACTTTTCATTTTGACAATAATAAGGTGGGATTATGGGATTTAAACAAATTTTAAATATCCCAAGACTTTTGATTAGTCTTTATTCTGTTTGGCAGGTAAATATAAAAGCAATGTATACCCACCAGCCAATTCATTTTGTGTACTACTGACAAGCAAACAAATAAAAAAAACAAGTTTACAATTTATCAGAGGATCAGAATGTTTATCATTATATAAGTTATTCCTTACTAAAAATCCATCTGCCTGTAAACTGTATGTAAATAATCCATTGTTCTAAGATTCTAGTAGACAATTTAGAAGTCTTTAAATAGTGTTCAATGTATGCTATTAGTGAATTTATATAAATAATCCATATCAAACTTGAACATACATGCTTACATTATTAAACGAGTGAGAAGGACTCAGGGAGTCAAACTAAGGCTTTAATCTAAGAGATTTAAATGCAAATTACTGCTCTGCTAATAATTTGTATTTATTTGTGGCTTGCAAGAAAATCAAAACATTGCATACCAGAGAAAGAAAGGCAATGACTGTTATTTTTACTAGTCAGATTTGTTCAATTTTACTGCTTTTATTTTGGTTTGCTTTGAAGATTCCAACATAGAAAAGATCTGTAAAAAGATTTAAGAGTATAATAAGCAAATAAATGAATAATATATTAATCAGTAGATGGATAGGCAGGCCAAGGTAAATTATAGCTTCTTGCTGTATAAAGTTTATACCCAAAAGGGAATGCATGAATAACACTAATTGGAAAACACAAGTTTTTCTACTAGGCAACTTACAATTAGTCAGTTATAAAATTAACCAATTGCTTTTGAAACAATTGACTAGTGATATCTAGCCTTTTACAATTGGTTTTCATTACTTTTTCATTTCTTGTGACTTGTTATAATAATTAACATTTACATTTTAGAAAACCAAACTGAATTGTCACATATATAATAATGTTAGGTAATTATATTAGGCATATTAAAATGAGTAAAATGAGAACCCAGATTGTTGGGGGCAATATGCTGACTTTGTAAACCGCTTAGAGAGGTCTGTAGAAGCATTAAGAAGTGGTATATAAGTCTAAGCGCTATTGCTATTGCTATATTCGAGCATTATCAGTGAGTTTAAATGAACTTATTCATGCATAATTTACATTTCTAGGGTGAAAAAACAGACCTGAGTATATTCTGTTACAATTTAGAATGATTTCTAAATCATTAGAATAAATCATAAGAATGATTTATTTGTACCTAAAGGATTGTCCCTTTCTTCAAGAAATGTAATTAAATTTTGATTAACTTCATGTTCAAAATGGCTATTGAATAGGGAGGATCCGGATGTTCCCTGGTGCAACCTTCCTTCCTTCCTTCCTTCCTTCCTTCCTTCCTTCCTTCCTTCCTTCCTTCCTTCCTTCCTTCCTTCCTTCCTTCCTTCCTTCCTTCCTTCCTTCCTTCCTTCCTTCCTTGTCAGAAGCCATAAGGAAACATAGCACTTGAAAATTACATTTATTGTATAATAAAAAGAGAAAAAATAAATGGAAGATTTGGTTTCCTTATCTTACATGAAATACTTTGTGATGCATAATAATACTTTACCAAAGTTAGAAATTAATCTTGGAAATAAATAAGGCTAGAATTATTTTGATTGTTTTGTGTCCTCTGGCTAGCATAATTCTTTGAAAGGAGGCATATTGCCCTGTTCTACATGATGCTATCAAAGCCATCAATCATTAATCAAAGTCAAACTATCCCCAAGCAATCAGTGATAATCACTCTTTTCAAACTATCTCCTCTGCATATTTCAAAATCACATTATTACAAGTACTACCAAACCATTCTAATGGGCTGAAAGCTTCCCAACGGTTATGTGAAGTAGTGGAGAGGAAAATCACACCAAAACTAATTACTGAATAATGAATTGATGTCAGTGGTGTATTCTCAGTGGAGTATTATTATTTTTTTCTGATGCATTAACCTGACCTTTATTTTAAGACAATGACCTTATCAACGAGAAGCCTGCATTTATAATAATAATATGATTTGGTTCACAAAGTAGTGTATAGTTATTTCATTTTAATCACATCTGTTGATTGAGGTTACATTTATGTCAAGAAAAATAAAATCTAGTGTGGCAGTTGAACCATTATAAAAATAAAAGTTTATCTAGCAGGTGAAATAAAATGTAATTCATGAAACTTTCTGCCAAAGCAAAATGCACTACTCTACAAAGCAGGGGATGTGGGCAGAATCCTTTTTTTTTTCAGTCTGGAATTTAATTTGGATCATACTAAAAACCATTTTTGGGCAAGCAAGGGGAAAAGCTCTTTTACCACATGCACAAGTACATCCATATATACAAGCACAATCATGCACACAGGGACACATTCTGTTTTTCACACCCTCACAATTTTTTCTTCCCAGATATACAGTATGCACCACCCAATACAGTAAATGCTTACCTTCCATATTCTTAGATTTGCACACAGGCATTCACATCAGAGGTGGGATCCTGCCTCTGATTGCCAGTGCGGTTAATCGCTGAGTTCGACGCAGAGCCGAAGAAGCTGCTCCCGTTCGCGGAACGGGAGCTTTTCCCGGGCGCTTTCCCCGCCCGCATGGATGCCGCCAATTGCGTTCTTTTGCCCTCTGCGCATGCGGAACGCTTTGGGCATGCGCAGAGGGCAAAAGAATGCAATCGGCGGCATCCATGCGGGTGGGGAAAGCGCCCGGGGAAAGCTCCTGTTCCGCGAACGGGAGCAGCTTCTTCGGCTCTGCGCCGAACTCAGCGATTAACCGCACCGGCAATCAGAGGCAGGAACCCACCTCTGATTCACATACTGTATACTTCATGAAATGCATTACATCTTGTGTGTGTGCTTATTTTTAATTTGCTCTCCAGTTGTGCCAGAGTGAGATCCCTAAGTGGGCCAAGTTGTAAATTACTCTCCAGGTTTAGGGTTTCTATTTGCCAGCTCCAACCCCATGCAAAGTATTGCATAGACTCAAAAACAAAACAAAACAAACAAACAAACAAACAAAACAACAAAACCCCAATTAAGCAAAGTAACCTTTGCTTAATTAAGACAACTGGGAACAGGTATACCTATCATTTGATGACAGTATACAAAAGGGGCAGATGTTTTAGGCAATACAGCTTGGTTGGCTGAAGTTGTGGGACATTGCTGGTATTGCATTTGTGTTGTATGGACTAGAAGTGCTTTGTAAATTGTGACACAGTTGGAGGAGAAATATGCACCAGAGGAGCTGCTGCATTTGGAAAGGACAGACCAGATGTCAGTAAGGACAATTGGCAAAGCTGTTGGAATCCTAAAAACTTAAGGAAATAATTGTTTCCACCTCTTTGTGCCCTTGGCTCTAGGCTGAAAAGAAGCCAAGTACTGAAGCTGGCTGACATATCAAAGAAATGTTAAGAAATCTTTGTGGCAAATGAGAAATGTAATGCTGGTGGTTTTACAAGAAAATTAGCAAGGGAAACTGGACAGTGGTGAAGTATCTCTTTCTCTTAGGTACATAGAACTCTGGCATTCTTGAATGCGATTTGATTACTATTTCAATTTATATTATGTTATTTTTTTATAGTACCTTGGTACAAAGTTTTAAGTATTCACACTATATGGTCCTTATATCCAAAACCTGTTGGGTCAAGAACCTGTGATCCAACACTGCTGCATTTGGGATGGAACAATATAAGAAAAATGGAACATTTGAAAAATGGTGAAAAAAGCTCTAATAATAAATAGTAGTAGTAGAGAAAGTGGGTATATATCTAGAGAGACATCTTCTAACACTATTCTTGTACATGCACATACCTGTTCATTATTTGTAATTATTGTGCATCTTCGTTTTGTGTACAGAGTTTTTAGCAGGAGAAATGCAGTTATCTTATTCATTTCCAAAGCCTATCTTTTCATCCCAGCTCATAATTAATTAGTGAACTGTTGTGACTTTAGGAGTTTATTACTGAACCTCACAGGTGCAGTATATGTTTCACTAATATTTTATAGAAAGTTTGGAATGTGGCTCTTGGGCTACGTGGTGGTCTTAGGAATAGGACTTGCATCTAGCCTACTAGCCTACTAGCCATAGGTTGCACACTCTCTTCTTAGGGCCAGAATTCTATAGCTTTGTCATAATTAATATGACAGACAGATGGAAGTAAACTCCACTACCAGTGCTTCAACCTGGATCCCTGTGCAATGTGAAAATCCCACTGGCCATATATCTCCATGCCTTTTTAGTGAGTGCATAGACAGGAGATGTTTGTTATCTTTGTCCTTCGTGCATCAATTGTCTGTATCTGTACATGGAGTGAATGCTCTAGACTCTCAACATTGGGTTTTCTCCATGTCTAAAGGCAGCTGTCTATAGAAGAGTCCTGGGCACCCACAGGCTCCTTTTTCCCCATTCATCAAAATGATGAAAGTAATGTGCTATTGAACTGTAAGCTCTGTCTGTTTGGGACATGGAGGGGATATCAGGACCATGTACTGAAGGGAGCGGGGCTTTCATGCTGCAGATATGAATAATGCATGGATGAAGCGTTCTCTATATAACTGAGAGATGGAGGGTAGTACCTGATGATGTTGATGGTGTGCTTATTCAATTTATGTACAATAAAATATGCTAATGTTGGTTTGAATAATTGTTGAAGAATGTTGCATTAGCTTCCACTACATATTGAAAGATTGACTAAAAGAAAATATACGTCTGCAATCCAATCTGTACAAATGCACACAAGAAATGTTTCCCTGGTAAAATGTGTAATACTTAAGCATTGTGCTGAAACTTTTATAAAAATTGTTCTCTAGAGTAGAATATAGAATCTCCATTTAATTGTGCACACCTGAAATAGATGGAGATGAAAATACATACTTTGCTGTTAACTTGTATGAAAAAAAAGTATTTTGTTGGGCCATAGGGAGATTGATAGAATCAATGGCTTATTTTTCCACCCAAAAATAGTACACAAATTACTAACTCTATCAATCAGGTTGTTGAAAGTTGTTTCATTTTATGCACAGCTAGGTTTCCCCAATACTCAGTTACTTTGAGAAATGGAATAACACTCTTAGGACTTGTATGCCATTAATTCAACATTTTAAGAACAATGGAAAAAAAATTGTTAACAAAACCACATGTAGGTAGAATTGTAGGTAAACTTTTCAATCTTTCCCCAAAGTGTTGGTAATTTAATCAAGAATAAAATAAAGTTGGACTGGACATTTTAAGTCTAATAAAAAAAGGTTCAAAGACTTTGGAAGGATTGATAGGTTATACTACAATTTAATAGTGCAGTCTGAACTGAAATTCTGAACAACGAAGGGGAAATAAATGTTCTTACTGTGGATAAACTAAGCAGATAATACTCCTTAAGTATTACATTTAGAAACAAATCCAGCCAGCCTGAAAACAAGATGTTAGAAGGATTATAGGCAAGATTAAATGAGTTCAAAATACAGTCCCCAAATATTCAAAGTAATTCATGACTCATCAGTACAATAGCTACTATTTTCATTGTGATTATTTTTAAAGCTGCTTTGGCCTATCTTTTCAGTCCAGAAAGCTATCTCATGCTGGCTGCCAAAAAAGGAAGCTGATCCAATGAATGAAACCCTGATTCAGAGAAAAGAAATGCTTTCCATTATGAGCACTAAAATCTCCAAGAAATCCTCAAAATTGCACTTTTAATTGTCCTTGTTCAATCAAAAGAAGCACAACCACAGAAAGGCCAAACAATCATATTATTCTACCTATCTTAGGTAGTATTCCATGAATAGGAAATACACTTATGAAATTTATTAAACTTATTCAATTTCACAGCTACTAAGATTCTTTGGCGGTGCAGTTATAAAGGTAGCCAGGGAAATGATTGAAGCTTGGGAAACGAGCCCCTTGTCAGTCAACAGGAATGCTGATTTGCCACCAGCCTATCAGGTTCTTAGGAGCCAAGGACTTGGCAACATAAGGAAACAAGAGCCAATTGCCGGCCATCAACACAGCAATTGACCAATAGGAAGGCAGCACATAAATATGACACATATTCTGGTAGAGAGAAGTTCCCTGAGGATCGGCTCCAACACAAATCGGAAAGCTCGGAAGACTAAAGCTCTGCTCCTGGTGACCAACCCAGATTGGATTTTGCAACATATATTAAGTTCCTAGGTCTATCTGCGGGAAAGCTTAAAAAGTCAAGATGTAACCCTGATCATAAGATCTAAGTCCTATGTCCTTCTTTATGTGTGTTGCCAGAATAAGCCTCATAAAAAGGGACATGAATTTGTGCAGTTGAAGCTGCCATCTTGACACCCTCTCTAGATGTCCTTTTAGTTCTTATTACAATGCAAAATCTCCAAACTAATGCACAAACTGGAACCCAAAGGATCACAACTTTTTGTCCTTTTCCCTAAGTTGCTACAGTCTGATAAAATATTTATACTACAATGCAACCATTTAGGAAACTGCACACACAAAAATACAACCCTTAGTATATTAATATACAAAACAGGACATATCTAGCAACAAGAGGGTTGTTTCTTAGGGAATGGTACCAAAGAAGAGGTAGCAATAGCAACTGGAGTAATTAGGAGAAGGACAGAGAGATGGCTTGAAGAAAGCAATATAACACTTCCTTTGCTTCCTTTCTCCTTTGTTGGTAAAAATGAATGAACAACAGGATGCCAAAGGAGTACATAACCCCAATGACAGAATTGATGTTGGAAGAGTAAACTTGTTTTGGGATTCTGAGTAAACGTATTTTGGAGGTGAGCTTTAAGTCCCTAAGACAGTAATCTGGAGTTCCATAAGCCGGAAGTTGCATCCCCAAACAAAATCAAATGAAACAGAAATTTCCTTCTTTAATATAATCCAGCACGTGGAAGCTGTTGTAAATCAGAGAATAGCAATGCATGGAAGGGTTGTCACAGCTAAGTGTTTCAATATTTTTCCAAGTGAGATAAGTCCCCTCCAAATATATCTGAGTCTAAAATTACCCAACAGAGTCACTTTCTCTTTTATTTATTTTATTATTTATTTATTTATTTTGTCAAACATGTACAGGATAGTAGTTGTTTGTATAAACATAACATAAGTTAAAAAGTACCGATAAAAGAGGACACTAGGACAGTAGGTCAGGGACGGTAGGCACAGTGGTGCACTTATGCACGCCCCTTACAGACCTCTTAGGAATGGGGTGAGGTCGACTGTAGACAGTCTAAGGTTAAAGTTTTGGGGGTTTGGGGAAGAAACCACAGAGTCAGGTAGTGCATTCCAGGCATTGATCACTCTGTTGCTGAAGTTGTATTTTCTTTTTTCTTTTTGTGTGTGTGTATGTGTGTGTGTGTGTGTGTGTCTTAGCTCTATGGGGAAACTTTCTGCCTTCTTCTAACCCTAAAGAATTGCTAAAAGGAAGAAGTGCTAATTTGGGTCTTTGGTTCAGATACAATATTTTAATGAAGTATTGAAAAAAAATGCCTGCACTTATTAGGAAAAAGACAGGTGATTTTTTTAGTAAATGATTTTTCTCTTCCTAAGAAATGCAAAATGGCATGTTTCTTCTCCCTCTGCTTGAGCATTTAGGGTTCTCTCCCTCTGCTGCATTATTTGCTACATTTTAGATACCATTTTGAAGTGGCTGGATATCACCCCAAGCAGAACGTGCATTAGGAATGTCATCGAGTTAATGACCAGAACTGATCATAAGCAGTTTTTTGCTTCATGGCTGATTTGGTTGTCAAACCCATGTTATTGCCAAGCTTTTTCTTCATACTTACCACCAATGTTAGTTGCACTATTTCAAAATACTTTCTCACAAACAGTTGATACCAGTAGAAACCTCCTCGGCAAGGAAAGCCTGAAAAAGATTGCTTTATATATTGGAAATGATTGTTGCATTTTGCATGGAAACCAATTGAGGTTTTTTTCCCCCTTTTTTAAAAAAAAATCAAGAACCTATCAAAATTGACATACAATATTGGCAGGTGCTTATATTAAACATTTCTGTCTGAAAAATAATTAGTCTTAAACTACAGGAGTCAAAATCAACACAATTTGGATCCAACCACAACTAATAAAATCAAACAAAATTAAAGAACCAATAATGATCAATGCACGGAATTTGGATTATTCTTTTCTGTTTTTTTAAGAGTATAAAACATGGAAGAGCTATAGAAGGACACATTAAATTGTCCTTCTTCTTCTTGTTGTTATGCTATATCCATCATCAGACATTGGTGATCATGTTGGCAATCCTATTTTTATCAACAGCCACACCAAAAAGTGCTGCTGAGTTTTGTCCAAACCAGCCCCTTAGATTTTGAAGCCATGATGTTCTTCTTCTGCCTGGACCTCGTTTGCCTTCAATCTTTCCCTGGAGGATTAAGTGAAGTATGCTGTATTTTTCCGGGTGTCACATCACATGTCCGAAATATTCTAACTTTCACTTTTTAATGGTTTTGATAATTTCCCTTGGCTTTCCCAGGTGGCTTATCACCTCCACATTTCTGATTTTGTCAACCCAGCCATCTGTAAATCCACATTTCAAATGCTTCTAGTTTCTTCAAGTGGCTTTCTGTCAGAGACCAACTCTCTACTCGGTAGAGCAGGATAAAAAAGATGTAACATCTGACTTGTCTTAGGCAGAGGATTTTGAAAGCTTATCCCCCCAAATACCTCAGTTGAAAACCTCTATAACAATATTATATTATTGACAATATTCAACCATGTTTTGAATATATTTGCATGTGTTTGTATATGTGTATGGTTTATGAATACACATCTATATTTATGAAATATTAGTGCTTTAATATCTACCCAGAGCATTTCTTTGGTGTTGCTAATGTACCATTAAATCCTTGCTAAATCAGTAAAAGAGTCTCCCCCCCTCTCAAAATTTGATTACCTGGATTTTGGCCTCCAATCTTTTTCTCATAGTGGCTTGCTAATCAGAGTGCCCCAAGGAGTGGGTGACAGTATTTTCAGGCCATGTGGTGTTTGTTCAATGACATAGTTGACAACTACACAGTCTAAGGCAGGGCTGTCCAAACTTGGCAATTTTAAGATTTGTGGACTTCAACTCCCAAAATTCCCCAGCCAGTATGGGTGACTAAGGAATTCTGGGAGTTGAATACAGTCTTAAAATCACCAAGTTTGGAAACCCCTGATCTAAGGGAAGGCTATGTGAGCATACCCCTTCACGAATTACTGCCTTGTCGTGGCGAAGGGGCTTGCGTAGCTCAATGAAGTTATGAGCTATGCCATGCAGGATCATCCAGGATGGTCAGGTCATAGCAGAGAGCTCTGACAAAACGTGATCCACTGGAGAAGGAAATGGCAACTGACTCCAGTATCTTTGCCATGAAAACCCCATGGACAGTACCAAAAGGCAAAAACATATGATGCTGGAAGATGAGCCCCTCAGGTTGGAAGGGGTCCAATATGCTACTGGGGAAGAGCAAAGGGCTAGTACTAGTAGCGCAAGAAAGAGTGAAGTGACTGGGCCAAAGCTGAAACGCTCAGCTGTGGATGTATCTGGTGGTGAAAGGAAAGTCTGATGCTGTAAAGATATTTTCTCCATAGGAACCTGGAATGTAACATCCATGAATCAAGGCAAACAATGGACGTGGTCAAACAAGAGACGACAAGACTGAACATCAACATCTAGGAATCAGTGAACTAAAATGGATAGGAATGGGTGAATTTAATTCAGATGACCATCAGGTATACTACTGCGGACAAGAATCCCTCAGAAGAAATGGAGTAGCCTTCATAGTAAATAAAAGTAGGAAAAGCAAAACTGGGATACAATCTCCAAAATGACAGAATGGTCTCAGTTCGAGTCCAAGGCAAACCATTCAATATCACAGTAGTCCAAGTCTATGCCCCAACCACTGGTGCTGAAGAGGATGAAATTGACTGGTTCTATGAAGTCCTATAGCACCTTATAGAATTAACACCAAAAAATGATGTCCTTATCATCATGGGGGATTCGAATGCTAAAGTAGGAAGCCAAAAGATAACTGGAATAACAGGCAAGTTTGGCCTTGGAGTACAAAATGAAGCAGGGCACAGACTGATAGAATTTTGTCAAGAGAACAAAATTGGTCATAACAAACACTCTTTTCCAACAACCCAAGAGATGACTCTACACATGGACATCACCAGACGGTCAACACAGAAATCAGATTGACTATGTGCTCTGCAGCCAAAGATGGAGAAGCTCTATACAGTCAGTAAAAACAAGACCAGGAGCCGATTGTGGCTCAGATCATGAGCTTCTCGTTGCAAAATTTAGGCTTAAATTGAAGAAAGTAGGGAAAAGCACTAGGCCACTCAGGTATGAACTAAATCATATCCCTGATGAATATACAGTAGAGGTGCCAAATAGATTTAAGGAATTAGATCTGATAGACAGGGTGCCTGAAGAACTATGGATGGAGGCTTGCAACATTGTACATGAGGTAGCAACTAAAACCATCCCAAAGAAAAAGAAAGCAAGAAAGCAAAATGGCTGTGTGAGAAGCTTTGCAAATAGCTGAGGAAAGAAGGGAAGTGAAAAGCAAGGGAGAAAGAGAAAGGTACACCCAATTGAATGCAGAATTCCAGAAAATAGCTAGAAGAGATAATAATGCCTTCTTAAATGAACAGTGCAAAGAAATAGAAGAAAACAATAGAATAGGGAGGACCAGAGATCTCTTCAAGAAAATTGGAGATATGAAGGGAACGTTTCATGCAAAGATGGGCATGATAAAGGACCAAAATGGCAAAGACCTAACAGAGGGAGAAGAGATTAAGAAGAGGTGGCAAAATTACACAGAAGAGCTATACAAGAATGAGCTTAAAGACCCTGATAACCATGATGGGGTGGTCACTGACCTCGAGCCAGACATCCTAGAATGTGAAGTCAAATGGGCCTTGGGAAATCTGAGGAACAACAAAACTAGTGGAGGTGACAGTATCTCAGCTGAGCTATTCAAAATCTTGAAAGACGATGCAGTAAAAGTGTTACACTCAATTTTCCAGCAAATTTGGAAAACTTAACAGTGGCCACAGGATTGGAAAAGGTCAGTTTACATTCCAATTCCAAAGAAAGGCAATGCCAAAGAATGTTCAAAGTATCGCACCATTGCACTCATTTCACATGCTAGTAAAGTTATGCTTAAAATCATACAAGCTAGGCTCCAGCAGTATGTGGATTGAGAACTACCAGAAGTACAGGCTGGTTTTCGAAGAGGCAGAGGAACTAGAGATCAAATTGCCAACATACGCTGGATCATGTAGAAAGCTAGGGAGTTCCAGAAAAACATCTACTTCTGCTTCATTGATTATGCTAAAGCCTTTGATTGTGTGGATCACAACAAATTGTGGCAAGTTCTTAAAGAAATGGGAGTACTAGACCATCTTATTTGTCTCTTGAGAAACCTGCGGGTCAAAAAGTAACAGTGAGAACTGGACATGGAACCACTGATTGGTTCAAAATTGGGAAAGGAGTCCAGCAAGGCTGTATACTGTTGCTCTGCCTATTTAACTTATATGCAGAGCACATCATGAGAAAGGCGGGGCTAGATGAATCAAAAGTTGGAATTAAGATTGCCGGGAGAAATATCAACAACCTCAGATATGCAGATGATACCACTCTAATGGCAGAAAGTGAAGAGGAACTAAAGAGCCTCTTGATGTGGGTGAAGAAGGAGAGTGCAAAAGTTGGCTTGAAACTCAACATTAAGAAAACTAAGATCATGGCATCTGGCCCTCTCAATTTCTGGCAAATAGATGGGGAAGAAATGGAGGTAGTGATAGATTTTATTTTCTTGGGCTCCAAGATCACCCCAAATGGGGACTGCAGCCAAGAAATTAAAAGACACTTGCCCCTGGGGAGGAAAGCTATGACAAATCTAGACAGCATACTAAAAAGCAGAGACATCACCCTGCCAACAAAAGTGCATATAGTCAAGGCTATGGTTTTCTCAGTTGCAACATATGGCTGTTAAAGTTGGACCATAAGAAAGGCTGAGTGCCAAAGAATTGAGGCCTTTGAACTATGGTGCTGGAGAAGACTCCTGCGAGTCCCTTGGACTGCAAGGCGCTCAAACCGGTCAGTCCTAGAGGACATCAACCCTGACTGCTCAGAAGGCCTGATCCTGAAGATGAAACTCAAATACTCTGGCCATCAAATGAGAAGGAAGAACTCACTGAAGAAGAGCCTAATGCTGGGAAGATTGAGGGCAAAAGAAAAAGGGAACGACAGAGAATGAGGTGGCTGGATGGAGTCACTGAAGCAGTAGGCATGAGCTTAACTGGACTCCAGAGGATGGTAGAGAACAGGAAGGCCTGGAGGAACGTTGTCCATGGGGTCGTGATGGGTTGGACACGACTTCGCAACTAACAATATGTGAGCACCTCTTCGTTCATGCCCTGGAGTCTCAATAGATTAACTTGGCCATTCTGTAAAAGGATAATGAAACACTCTTTTTCTTCCTCACACCTGGTTTCCTTGGCAGGATCTTGTGGGATTGAGCAGGAAAAAAATAAAATAAAAACCATTAGTTCTTTTCTGGAACTGGAAATCTCAAGATAGGACTATTGAAACCGTAGTTTGGAGGATTAAAAAAAAGCCATTATTATGAATGCTGAAACTGCCAATGTTACATCTGGTTCTAACAATAGTGCAAATGAGAAAAAGCCATATTTTGTTTTCATTTATTGGACACTTTAAAGAAAATATATAAAGTAATACAAGACAAGACATAAAAAATAATAAAATAATATCAGTTAAATAAACTATGTATTTTTAAAATGTCATGAAGGTTACAGCATTTTAAAATGTCATTAATTAGTTATGAATAATTATACACACACATATACATATATACAGAGAGAGAGAGAAAGAGAGGGAGTTAGGACACTAAAATTCACTTTTAAGCTAAAAATGACCAGCAAAGACCCCAATCAATGCAATATAAATAGAACAACATTATACAATGTAGTAAATTCAGTCTGTATTACTAGAATTATTCTAGATATTCTAGATATCTCATAAAACTGAAATATAGGTACTATTTATACCCAACATTTGAATGAAGTAGTAGTCCATGCTTTATATTTTAATTTAAGAATGGTTTTAAGTTTAAGCTTAAATCTCTATCATATTTGATTTTAAAGTAGAAAGTTATTCTAGACCTTGAAGCACATTCCTACAAATTGGTTGACCATTCTTTCATTGAAAAACCCTAACCCTAACTTTTATCACATATAGAGCTGATTTAGAACATTATATTTGGAAGCAATATGTGGTTTAGCAAAATTTAATAGGAATTTCACAGGTTCAAATGGGAATTCATCATTTAATATTTGCTTCATATTTGCTTCATACCAATGTGAATCATTTTCTAGAACTGTTGTGTTCATGGCATTTACACCAAAAATGTGATACAACCTGCTCATTATATTTCCATTCCAGGATGAATTATCCTGGGACAATATACTAACAATAAAACATTATTATATAATTCTTGGAAGAAAAGGCTATAATGTTCTCACTGCTGTAAATCTGTTGGACTTGGCCAGGAAAGCAAGAATTTCATTTAATTTTTACTGTACAAGAATATTTCTCTCTCTCTCTCTCTCTCTCTCTCTCTCTCTCTCTCTCTCTCTCTCTCTCTCTCTCTCTCTCTCTCTCTCTCTCTCTCTCTCTCTCTCCCCCTACCTACCAATTGTCTACTACAGTCTAATTTTAAAGCAGCAGGCTAGAAAGCTTGAGACTGAGTTCTAGTTCCCACCTTAATCATGAAAACCAACTGGCTGATCTTAAGCCAATCACTCTCTCACAGAACAACCCACCTCAGAGGTTTGTTGTGGTGGGGACAATAGAAGGAGGAAAGTGTGTTAGATATGTTTTCAACCTTGTGTTATTTGTAAAAGTAATAAGGCAGGAAATAAATAAATAGTCTAGAGTCTTTTACATTTTTTTAAAAAGAAAAGATACAGAAAAATCATGTGGAATTGGGAGAGTAAAAAGGTTGACAGGAGGTTGACAGTGCAGCTGCATACTGTACATATGAATGTATCACAATTTCTATATCTCTGATTATAGCCATTAGCTTTGGAATGCTTTCTCCCATTTTTGGGCATGTAATTTAGAAGTTCCACTGTTTTTGATGGGACTTAACTCCCTAGTAAAATTAATATAAGGAAACAATATGCTTCCTAAATTGAAAATATGTGTGATGTATTTGTATGTTCTTACAGATTTAACACAATTCAAATTCAAACAAAATTGATACGTCAAAATCTTTCCTTTCATGAGTAAATTAAAAATTGAAGTGAACATACACATAATTATAACAAACTTCTGATAATAGTACAGGTGTAAGTTATGGATCACAATCCACTGAAAACACATTATTTTTTTGACAGATGGAACTGTGGATTTTGCTTTTGTGTAGATATTCTATCAATTTTGATGGTGCTAAAGAGGCTGCCTGGATAGCAGAATCAAAGGAATGTAATGAGGACGTCTGATTTGCAAGTGAACCCAGCAAATGGTTTCATAATTATGGGATAAAGATGAGATGTATAGCTGATTAGTTTGGCTCACTCTCTACAAATTCACTATATGGCAGAATATTTGAAACCATAATGACTATGTCTTTGTCAATTATGTCATTTTAAATACTCAAAGAAATCTACTTAAGATGACAACTCTATAACTTACACCTATACCATTGGTGTCTTTTATTGGCCTGTCTTTTATCAAGACATTTGTTGTAATTATGTATAGGTTTAGTTAAGATGATCACCGATATATACATCATTCATCATTGTGATCTTGATATCTATACTCTATAGTACAGCTTCAAGGAATTCAAGGAATGTATTCCCGAAGACTTTCCTCTTTACTCACCTTTGCATTCAAAGCATCATTTTGAGAATCAGCTTGTATTAGGTGGCACAGTGGTTGAGACACTGAGCTTGTCAATCAGAAAGGTCGGCAGTTCGAATCCCTAGTATAGGTCTGCATGAGCAAGGGATTGGACTAGATGACCTCCAAGGTACGTTCCAACTCTGTTACTGTTACTGAATCCATTAGGCATTTTACACTGCCTTATTCTACTCCACAATTCTACTCCCTATCTCATCCAGGACATGCATGTAAGAATGCAAGTCCTTTACATAAACAAAGCCACATTTTTATTGACATTTATCAAGAGGAGTGGAAACAAAAATGATAATATCTATAGGCTATGGCTGAGAACTTTATGGCTCCCTCCTTTTTTTAATTAGTTAAGAAGATGAATGCTATTCTTTGTAGCTGAGCCTTTCTCTTGGTTTCTTGGCAACCCTGGCCTTTTATTGCATTAAGTGTCATCCAATATTCCCTGAGTATCTTCTTGAAGCAGCTGTTTTCTTTCTGATAGGCAAACTGCCAGCAGATTTTTATTGAGATTATCCTTCCTGCTTTTTGGGGTTTTTGTTTTTGTTTTTGTTTTTTTAGTTTTAGGCACAACAGGGAAATTCACAACCCTTTTGAATTTAAAATATGATATTAGAAAATATTAATAGAAGGATCTGAATACCCTCCCTAAACAGATTGGTATTAACCCAATTTCAGATGAAATGATGATATTCATTGCAAAGGAGCTATTGAGCTTCTGTTTCCCCTTTAGGAAAATATGAGCCACAGAGCAAAGCTTTCCTTTCTACCCAAATTGAAATCTTAAATATGTTTACTCAGATGTAGTCCTTTATTGAATAAAGTATATTGAATATCTTTATTCTCATTAAGAGCTAATGGTTAAATTTCTCTCTAAAGCAGAGTTTACCTTCCTTCCATCCCCTCAGACAGAGAAGAGTTTCTCTCAGGAAATATTGTTTGCTGATATTTAAAGTTAATAACTGCTAAGATTTAGATTTATTATTAGAGTTGGAAGGGACCTTGTAGGTCATCTAGTTCAATCCCCTGCTCAAGCAGGAGTTCCTACAGAGAAGTAGGAAGAGAGGTAATAGCTAATGTTTGGGATGTATCATGGGTGAAATCTACTTACCTTCCCTACCGGTTCAGAAGCACATGCTTTTTCACCCTCTGCGCATGCACAGAAGGCTTTGCGCATGCGCAGAGGGTTAAAAAAAGAGAATGGCAACATCTAGGCAGGTGGGCGGAGCCTTGTACTGCCGCCGCTACCGGTTCTCCAAACCACCGGTGGCTGCCGCTACCTGTACACTGGGTCGAACTGGTAGCATTTCACCCCTGGGATGTATGCGTTGAATCTCAGTGTCATTCTAGGTCGGGTATGTAAGACTCCAGGAAGAAACCTGAGAGGAGAAATTGAGTGTGGGATTAGACCAAGAATATGCTTTTAATTGGTTAATAATTTTGGGAGAGGTCAGAGTAGAGCAGTGATGGCAAACCATTTTTCCCTCGGGTGCTGAAAGCATACACGCATGTGCTATCACCTGAACACATGTGCCAACACTCATAATTCAATGCCCCCCATGTGACCCGCCGCCCTGCGCATGCGCACACGACCCCCTGTGCTGTCCCGTTCCCCATGCATGACCCCTGCTGCCCCATTTCCTGACTTTTTGTGGGGCCGGTAGGCCTGTTTTTTGCCCTCCCCGGGCTCCAGAGGCTTTCTTGGAGTCTGGGGAGGGCAAAAATGCTCTCCCCCGCCACTCTGGAGGCTGAAAACGCCCTCCCAAAACCTCTGTGTGAGCCAAAAATCAGCTGACTGGCACGTACATGCACACTGGAGCTGAGCTAAGGCAACTGCTCACGTGCCGGCAGATATGGCTCCATGTGCTACCTGTGGCACGCGTACCATAGGTTCGCCATCACGGGAGTAGAGAATCCTTTTCTTTTTGAAAGGAAATCCTCTTTTCCTGAAGTCATTTGCACTAATCACAGTTCCTGATTAAACGTTCAATGGTACAACAAATTTGGTAATTTAATACTTTCTGTTCTTTAAACATTTGTCCATAGTTTTTAGTTATGTGCAATGTTTTTGTTTTGTTTTGTTTTGTTTTCCAGGATGCTCTAATTGGTCTCTGCTGGTACAATTAAATTAATAAATAAATATTTTTTTATTTCTCTCTCTTTTTCTAGCTTTAATTCAGTCTACGCAAAAAGTGGGGTCCCAAATAATTAAAATGACTATTGCTTCTTGTCACTGCGTATGACACTCTCTGTGCTGTATTTTCCATAGCTTCTGCCTTTCTGAATGGGAATTTTGCCTATTATACCAGATTAGAAAATAAAAAATAACTAACCTCCAAATAGTTAAACAAAAGGTTTTCACCCCCCTGGTGGGCGAGTGCATGTGTGGGCGAAAGCACACATAGCAAATCTCAGTGGGAAAAAAACCCCTTTCATTAACATATACTTTGTGACTTTGAGTATGAGCAGAAGACATCAACTAACAATCCAACATCTTTTAAAACATAAAAGAGGACATGAAACGAAAGTATTACATTTCCAATTTCTCTACTCCTCTTGGTTGAATAAAAACTCCCTGTAGGGTATCCACTAATCCCAGTGTTTTCCCTTAGTATTACTTTCTAGAAACCACTGCAGTGTTATGTGAATTAAGTCCATTATCTAATATCATTTTGTTTTATGGGTAATATACATGCAAGATATTGATTTTCAGAAGAGAAAGCTTTGCTTTCCAATTGCTTGACAGTTTATCAATATTCTGATAGCATGCAATACTTACAGTTATTGCTATTTTCCCTCTCAAAAGCAGTGATAATTCCTCTTTAGTTGCTGAGATGCATTATTTTTCTTTCCCAAGATATAAATCATGTACTCTTTTTTCTATCACTTATGCAATTCTGGGGAGTATTTTAATTTTCAGTATTCTGGGGAGGATTAGACTTAATGTAAAACAACAACATATTTTTACTGAAAATATGAATTCTACAAATTCTGTGATCCATGTTAACAGTCCTGGCTTGTTTTAACTGGTGCAAATATTCTCCTTCTCATATACGGATTCTTAATCATCTAGGTCATGATTGTCAAAAGGCAACTGGGCTTTCTTGTTTTTTTCCTTGGAAATGTTTCACTTCTCATCCAAGAAGCTTCTTCAGTTGGTCAAAAAAGTCCAGTTGCCTTTTGAAAAAGCACCTTTCAGTCTCCTCCTCACAGATGCCACCTGTTTTCTAAGGAAGACCTTAAAATGAGAAGAATCCACAAACCCTTCAGGTCAAAGTCTCATCATTAAGAGCCGAGGTGGCGCAGCGGTTAGAGGCAGGTACTGCAGGCCACTTTAGCTGACACTGATCCGCAGGTCAGCGGTTCAAATCTCACCGGCTCAAGGTTGACTCAGCCTTCCATCCTTCCGAGGTAGGTAAAATGAGGACCCAGATTGTTGGGGGCAATATAAATATACATTGCTTACTGGTGTAAACCGCTTAGAGAGTGCTTGCACTGTGAGGCAGTATATAAATCTCATAAATAAATAAATAAATAAATAAATAAATAAATAAATAAATAAATAAATAAATAAATAAATAAATAAATAAATAAATAAATAAATAAATAAATAAATAAATAAATAAATAAATAAATAAATAAATAAATAAATAAATAAATAAATAAAAAGTAAAGATGGAATATCGATGGAATCAAATGACTTTTTAACATGTAGGCATTCAGTTATTTACGGTATTTGTCTTAATTGATCTTAAGATCATTTGTCTCAGTCCAAACCCTAACAGACATAGAATTTAGCAACATATATGTTTAATAAATTACTACTAATGTGATTACTACTGTTATTATTCTTAAGATATAAGGACATGATCTTGACCCTGTCACCTCTGTTTCCCTGAAGCTGACACATAAAGCCGAATATCCTGATAACTTACTGTAAGATCATCTTCCCCAGCAGTTTCATGTAAATGATAAATAATATCCAGAGGTGCTGACCCTTGTGGCACTCCATAACTGAAGAGTTTGACACTTGAAGTCTGTGCCCTGGCTGAAACAACCTTCTTAGGAATAAGAAGAACCAGGTAAAAAGCAATGTTTCAAACTCTTGGAGGCAACTCAGAAGATTTTATAGTCTATGGGAATATGTCCCCATCTCAGGAGTTTTAGGATGCATAGACTTCAACTCCCAACTCGTCCAAGCAAACATGTGTGACTGGGGAATTCTGGGTTTTGAAGTTCACACATTTTAAAATTGCTGAGGTTGAGAAACAATGCTCTCTGATATTGAAGGCTAATACTAGTCTAATATTTCTGAACTGAATAATGGTTTATTGAGAATGTGGTGTAACACTGACTTCTTTAAGGCAGGTAGCAACACCACCTTAAGAATATTTTCACCACCACTCTGTCCAGATTACTGCTTTCTGCATGGAAGATCTCACCACCAGAAAGGCAGAGGTCCAGAATCTTGTCCACTTCTTTGGGAGTCAACAGCAAGACATTAGTGATGATTTTTGAGACTGACAGGAGGTCATCCAAACCTCTTAGTTACCTAGTCTTATTTCAGATAAATGGAATTATTTTCTCAATGAATCAAACAGATAATGCTCTCTACTTCTGGAAGGAAAAATCCAGTCTTGACTCAGCCATTATTGTAAGATTCTGAGACTGGATTTTTAAATAATTCTTTAATGGTAAGGATTTTAAAAAAGAAGAAAAGGAGACAGGTTTATATTTTAATTCTCACTTTGGCCTTGTTTATCCGTGCCAGTGGAAAATTAGATATCTTGCCTTTTCTGACACTAGAATGCTCTGAGAATAAAGCTAACATCATCCTGTAAAATAATAATTCAAAAGAGATTAACCAGCTAACAATGTTCCAAAATATCCAGGGGAAATGCAGGAAAGGGATAAAGAGAGATGTTGCTCAATTGTATAATGTGTATCATGACAATATGGTGCACACCACTGACTTATGCACTTGTGTGCAATGTTAATCACAACAGGTTTTGTCAACTTTGCAGGGAAGTTTTTAAAAAACTTCACAGTAATTGGACAGTAGCATTCACTATAACTTAAAGAGGGAAAGTATACTTTTAGATTTTCTTTACTAAATAAGCTTTTGAGGATTTTAAAAAATATATACAACTAATCTAAGACTTCTCCTAGAAAACCTCAAAATTAAATACTGGTTTTCTGTGGTTGTTGTTTCCATCAAATACATGCATAGAAGGAAGGAAGTAATATGTTGGTAGCTTGGAAGATAAATTTTTTAGAAAATTTGAAGAACCTTTAGAGCATAATTATTCATTCTTTACTTTTATCCCTAGAACCAGTAGGAATAAATTATAAGCATTCTATTTTCCAGGAGATGGGGGAATCACTTCTGAATTTGTCACATTATAAGGAGACATTTCCAGTGTTGAAATAAATAAATGTATTTACAGGTATCATGGGTGACAGTGATGAACAGTTTAGAGAATAAAGTTATGGGGAAAAATGTAAAAAGAGATAACCTGAACAATAATATAATGGATTCTGAGCCTAAAATGCATATTAGGCAAAATGCTAAATCTACATAACGCCTGTCATTTAAAGCATGAAAATTGATGAGCTGAGAAAATGGGAAACATTCTCATACTAAGAATGTGCATAACATCCAAAAGCAGATGGGTCACCAATGTAAAGATTAAAGTGATGACTTATCAAAGATTTCTCCAAAGAGCAGCTCAAAGTTTTCAAAAAATCAGTAAAAGCAGAAACAAGTCATTTGAGAGATTTAAAAAATCTTGCACAAAAACTACACACTTCAAAATCATCATTCAATCTGCCAGTAAGTTGGTCATCAATTAAAAATTACCAAGGATTCATAAAAACATGCAAAGTGGTGGTTCCCTAAAATGTAAGTTCAAGCATGAATATGAATCTAATATAGCTTAAAAGTAATCAAGAATGAGAGATAGTTTAACTCCGTTGAATTTGGAAATGAAGAGTGAAAATAGAAAAAATATCTGAGGGAACAGTGGACTTATCCAAAGCTCCAAAACATCCCAGTGACAAAGGAGAAATTGCAGTGGCCATATATCATATCGCTCATTGCGGGTCCGGATTAAAATTCCCAGCAGGAAGGGGAATGACATGAGTATAAGTTAGAGATTATCATCATGAAAAAAGGCATATTGCAGATGAAGTGGAACTGAACGTTGTTCTGTTTTGCCTCTCAAAGGGGAAGAATAAGTTGTAGGGATGTGTTTGTACAGAAATGACCTCACTTTTGAATCTACTGGTTGATTGAGACCCACTGCTATAGACAATCTTCAGCTGAATAGATCCATAATATGGCTTGCTTAAAGTAATTTCTTATCACTATGTGGATCTTCTAATAGACTTTAAGGGGCATGTGAAAGAGATGGGAAATGTCACAATGAGAATAAGTTGATTTTACTAGACTCTTGAAATCTACCTAATGCGTCCGGCTAATTTCTGAACCTTCCAGTCGCTAGCTGGCTGTGATTGCTATAAAAAAAATTGAGAAGCACATTTGATTCTACTTTAAATATGTCTAACCCAGAGACTTTGCTAAAGTTCCACCTATAACTCTAAGCATATTAATTGATACGGAATATTATGAGGTCAGGGGAACTGATTTCTGAGCAAACGAATAGCAAATATCCTACTGAATTAGGAAATTACTCGTTACCATATACTAATTCCTTAACACAGACAATTTAGACTTGATAAATATAAGGATTTCAAATTTCATTTCTCTTGCCTTGCTATCTATATAGCTTCTTCTATCACATAAATGTTATATCATCATTTGCCTCCCATTCCAATTCAAGCAATATAACATTCTTAGCAGTAGTGGGTTCTAAAACCCTTTACTACTGGTTCGTGGGCAATGCTTCTGTGCATGCACAGAAGTGTCCCAGGCGGTGGGTGGAGCCTCCTGCAGCCGGCGCTACCGGTTCTTAGAACTGGGCCAAACTGGGAACAACTTACCACTGATTCTTAGTTTTAATAATAACTATAGCTCCTTCTCCTCTAAAAATAAATAATATTATCAAGGCTATATCATGATGGAAGAGCCACAATAAGAGAACTAAGTAGCTTTATTTATTGACAGCTTATTTCTACACAAGGCCACTTTTACACATTCTACTCCCCAACTTTGAATCTAGCTGTTAAAATTTTACCTTCCACCTATTTCTTTACAGCTGAATAAGGGAACCAGAAGAATTAATTTTTCCTGTTCCATTACAAAAACAACTGAAACTATTTAAATAGAGAATAAGCTTGCCCAAAACAGAATGAGAACTTGGGAAAAAAACCCTTTGGAATAGCTTTAATAAATAAAACAAAATTTATCTTATCTGATTTTGTGACATAAACTAGGAAATGTTCCAGCAAAACACTGTCAGGGAGGCAGCAAACTCTAATGGGATTTAGACACCCTAGTTGGAGGGAGTAGATTATTGATTCAGTAGATTAAAGTCAACTTCATCAATTTAGAGAGGTATTTAGCACTTGTTTTTCTGGATGTGCAAAAAGCCTTTGACAACTTAAATTGGGAATATATGATTAGACAGATTAAAGGAATGAAATTTGGAGAGAGATTTGAACGAATGATAGAAACTGTATATTCTATCCAAAAAGCGAATATAATAATAAATGGAGACACCACAAGATTATTTGAAATAACAAAAGGAGTCCGTCAGGGATGCCCTTTGTCACCCCTGCTATTTATTTTCACATTAGAGTTTTATTAAGGAAGATTAGAGCAAATAAAGAGATTAAAGGAACTAGGATTAGAAAGGAAGAGTACAAAATTCAAGCGTTCGCAGATGACCTAGCATTTTTTATTGAAGAGCCAAAAGAGACAGGACAAATTTTATTATGGGAAATAAAGAAATACAGATAAGTAGCAGGCCTTAAAATTAATAAAACAAAAACTAAAATGATAGTGAAAAATATAACTTCAAAACAGGAAAGAGAATTAGAGGAAAAATTGGGACTAAACTGTACAAAGACAATCAAATATTTAGGTATTTGGCTAACAGCGAGATGCTCTTTAATTAAAGAAGATGATTATGGGAAATTGATACAACAAATAAAAATGGATTTGGAAAGATGGGGAACATTACAACTATTCATACTAGGTCATATTGCAACTATCAAAATGAATATTTTGCCGAAGTTGCTCTACTTTTTTCAAACCATACCCATAAAATTAGATTTTTTTTTCACAGAATTGAATAAAATTACAACATTTATTTGGACAGATAAAAAGGCAAGAATAAAATTAATAGATCTTCAGGACGAGAGAAGCAGAGGTGGGATAGGACTCCCTGACTGGCGACTGTATTATAAAGCAGCAACTTTAGTATGGGTTAAAGAGTGGATTAACCTAAGAAATAAAAGATTACTAACATTAGAGGGACATGATCTATTAAAAGGGTGGCATGCCTTCCTATGGGACAAAAAAAAATAAGATGCATACATATTTAAGAGACATAAAATATGAGAAGCCTTGATGCAAATATGGCAAGAGATTAAAAGAGAACACTATATGAAAATCCCTAAGTGGGTATCCCCAATGGAAGCGACAATCCACCCAAACACTCTAGATGTAAATAAGATGGTTAACTATCAACAACTCTTAGATGGACAAGGAAAATTTAAAAACAGACAACAATTGGAAGACCAAGATATAATGATAGATTGGTGGCCGTACATGCAAATCCAATCACGGTATAAAAAAGGTAAAGAAGAGTACAGATTTGAGACAGTTCCACATCAATGAGATAAAATATTGATGGGCCCGGATGAAAAATTAATAACAAAAATCTATAATTACCTATTAGAATTCGATAAAGCAGAAAATACAGTAAAAGGAGTTATGATAGCATGGGCAAAAAATATTGGACATAGCATAGAATTAGAAGACTGGGCGGAAATCTGGAATGAAAACTATAAAATAACTAAATCGGCAAAATACAAAGAGAAGCAATATAAAATGTTCTACCAATGGTATATGGCACCAGCCAGACTGGCAAAGGTTTATCCAAACTTGGAACCAAATTGTTGGAAATGTTGGCAAAATAAAGGTACCTTTTACCATACATGGTGGTCATGCACAGAAACAAAGAAATATTGGGTAAAAATTCAAAGATGGGTTCAAGAAATAACAGGCCTTCAAGTAGAATATACACCAGAATTATTTTTGTTGGGGATTACCAAGGGGGACTATAATAAAACAACTACATACATTATATTACATACATCTTATAACAGCAGCAAGAATAGCATTTGCGCAATGTCGGAGACAAAAAAATATACCCTCTGAAAGCTTAGAAATAAAAAAAATATGATTGTGCCGAAATGGACAAATTAACTATTGAACTGAAAGGACAAATGGATTCAGAATATTACGCAATATGGAAGAAATGGTACGATTGGATTGAACATAGAAAACGAGAAAAAAAGAGGTAAAATACAAATAGAAGTAAAATGTATATTTGAAATGTATGGAACATATTTGGATTTAAATGAAAAGTGTAAATAATAAATATGGAATATGCTTGGATCAGATCTTCATTATTAGGACATGCTTCTAATGATTAATTCAATTTTATTTTGTCCTAGTGTTGAGTACTTTTCCTTGTGGTCCAAGGTATTTTGCAATAGTTTTTTTCCATTAAAACTTTCAGTTTTCTTAATTTATAATTCAGGTTTTCCAGCTACTGTATATGTTACAACTGGAAAAAGCATAGCTTTCATAATCTCCCAAATGGCAGAAATCTCTTGATTTCATTGCTACAGTTACTATCCCTCTGAATTTTTGAGCCTAAGAATGTAAAGTCTGTTACAATTTCAACTAATTCACAATTTGTTGTGGCCAATAAATTCAAAAGCCTTTGTATAATCAATAAAACAAAAACAAATAAAGGTAGAAGAGACATTTTTGCCTTTTCCATTATGCATTAGATGTAGATCAAAGACTAAATACTTTCAGGATTATGAAATACTGATGTTAAATGAAATGCTAATTATACCATTGTCAGTTTAGATCTTTAGGGCAATGCAGAATATGGAGTTAAATAATGAAGCTTTTTATAATATATTTTAAATTTAGAGCTATAGATGACCATTTGTGCTCTCTTATACCTAAATACTGAGTAGTATTAAGATATAAACACTCAAGTCATAAGTGACATAAATCAATTAACCATCTTTCGTAGGTTAAGTAAAGTCTTGAAGTTGTTGGTTTTGATTTGTTGCTGTATTTTGATGCTGCCTAGTTTTCAAAGCAGAGGTGGCGAACCGGTAGTGCCGACTGCGGGTGGCCCTGCCTACCCGCCCGGACGTAATGCCATCCTATTTAGCCACGTTTCGTGCCTGGGCGCATGTGCAGAAGGCGCATGTCCGAGTAAGGAGCATGCAGGGGAGGCTGTGCGCATGTGCGGAGGTAGGGGCGCTCACATTTGCGAACCGGTAGGGAAGGTAAGTGAAAACCACCCCTGTATCAAAGAATTAGTTATCTTATTTTTGTTTGTTTACACTGCAGAATGGTGAGATAGTTCTTTTGATTGATAGCAGAATAAACACTAAGTCAATCACTGGATCTATTATGCAGCCAATGGCCAGAACTTACTTTACAGACCTAAGATGAATTTAACAGAAACTATGACTGAGAGGTGGTTTGGAATTGAAAGCAAAAATGCTTCAAAATACATTGTGGCACAAATATGACTGCTATTTGCAACTCAGACAATGAGAGTATGGATTCAAATTGAACTCACTGAAGCAGATTCTCCTGGTATCACATAAAAGCAGCAATTAGAATAAGATTATTATGAAGTTATCTCCATTTTGATTCCCTGGCAATAAGATGGCAGTGATTTAACCCTGCCTTCTTTTGGGGTGTTTCTTTTCACTTCTTAGTCTAGTCTCCAGTCTAGTCTAGTCTCCAGCCCTTTGCTGTTATGCAGAGTTTTTAACAAGGATTTTTCTGTGATGAAATGTCACTTTGCTTAAAATAGAATCACAAAATTGATGTGTCTTCCCTTCTAAGTGCTGGAATAGTCACATTGCTTTGTTTTGCTTTGCTTTGCTCCCAGCCATTGGCAGAAGTGAAGCCAACGCTGGATGGACACATTTCAAGGAATTGTGCAGCCTTCTGCTCATCAAAATAAAGTATCTTTTGCCATATGAAGTCCAGCATTGAAGCAGAGCAAACTGACATTGCATTTATCTAGTATTTACAGGAGATTCTCATTCAGTGATTGTTTGCCGTTATGGCAGTGATAAAAAGTAACCTTGCAACCACTCCTCACATTTATGATTGTCAGGTGTGCTTCCACTCAAAGTCCAGGAAATAAAAACCCCAACTTCATGTTTATAGAGAGGAGTACATTTTTCTAGACAAGAATGATAGCAACAAAAGGAAAGCAAGTTCTGAGGCAAAAAGCGCACAAAATGCATATACAAAGAATCCCAAAACCCTCCCTCATAACCCCCCTGGGCAATTCATCCAATCCCCATGTGCCAAGGTGTCATGTGGGTGCACCCACCGGCTGGACTTCCTCATCTGGTCCGTCGAAGCCGTTGACCTTGAGCAGGCTATAAATATGTCCGTGTAGCCGTGTAGCCGTGTAGCTGTGTAGCCGTGTAGCCTGGTGATGAGAACTTTCCTCTCTAAAGTCCTAATCAGAGACAAGCAGGGACATCTCCAGTAGCTTCCCCAACCCTCACCCAAATACCTAACCCAACCTCCCCTCCCCCCATTTCTATGGCAGCTGAAGCAAGCAGGCATTTCGGAGGCTGACAATGATCTTTGCAGGTCTGCAAAGCAAAGTAAATATGAAGTACGTTTGTAGGCACAGTCATGTTTTCACTTATCAATCACTTCACATAACAACTGATTTGCTAGTTCCACTTATGATTACTAAATAAGAACTATTTGCATACACTTAGATCATATAGATTTATATTAATCAGTCTGGAGGAAATTGCTTCAGATCAAAATATGTTAGAATTCATTATTGGTAGATCAAAAGACTTCTTTGTGCGCGAAACGTTGCGATGAGAACCGGTGGCGAAGGTAAGTGGAACCCACCCCTGGTGCAAATAACCTTGGCGACTTGGAGGCTCAAACTCAATTGACAGGTTGGGGAGCACTAAACAACAATCCCCCGCTCCTTTTGAATAATACACAATTTTAACATCACTTTTTTTTAAATAGTGAAACATTGACATTTGCAAATATGTTACTGAGAAAAAAAATTATAAATAAGTATTTACCACAAAAGGGCATTTCAGTCAAAGATGAGAAGAAAAGGGCACACACTGTCTCATTCATTAATGCTTTTAAAATGTTTAGACATGCACAAAAGAGGTAACTTGATAAAATTCTACCCATTTGAGTTCATAATTTACTTTTTTATTTCTACATTGCTAAACAGCCAATACAGGCTTTACATTGCATTCGGAAGGAATTAATCACATCACAATTTCTCTCTATATCATCTTCCTTCAAAATTCATTAGAATACATTTGCTATTATAATTTTTAATTAAACAGTATATGTATTTTGCATACATTACAGCAGGGATGTTTAACCTTGGCAACTTTAAGATTTGTGGACTTCAACTCCCAAAGTTCTCCAAAATATGGGCTGGGGAATTCTGGGAGTTGAACTCCGCAAGTCTTAAAGTTGCCAAGGTTGGACATCCCTGCATTACAGTTTTGTAAGTTAGTATGAGCATAGATATAGATAAAATGAACTTGGAAATATTTGTAAAAGTAATTCACAAGTACACATAAAAGTTAAATGGTTGATAAAGGCGTCTCTGAATTTGCATGTTGTCATAAAACCATGTTCTGGAAATGAAATTCAGAATTCTTTCTTTCTTAACTTAACCTTTCCTAGAAAGTCCTTTTGCTGACTTTCTTTCACACACACACACACACACACACACACACACACACACACACACACACACACATATATTATAATATGTTTTTCTGTCGTATTATCCTGGTGTACCCAAATATGGGAGAAAGCATCACAGTTTTCATTTTGCCTTTCGGCCCCTCTCAGGGACCATCCAGGCAGTTTCTATAGCCAACACACTATCTTCTATATGTTTAGCATTTTTTGCTGATAAATGAAAATAAAGGAAGACTATTATAGATCTATTTCGAGCTATTTAGCTCTCGTCAGATAGCCATACCCTTACTGGGATTTGAACATGGGCTGCCTGCCTTGTAAGGCAGCAGGCTCTATTCCCTATCTATAGTAGTCTCCCTTTATTTTCATTTATCAGCACACAAAAAAATGCTACACACACACACACACACACACACACACACACACACACACACACACACACACACACACACACACACACACATATATATATATATATATATATATATATATATATATATATATATATATATATATATATATATATATATATATATATATATATATATATATATATATATATTTGTTTTCTGAGGTTTTCGTGGGTGTTTGTATGTAGGTCTTTGGGTATTCGGGTTTTCTCCCGCGTGGAATTGAAAGTGTCTTGGCGACGTTTCAATGAAGTCTCATTCATCATCTTCAGGCTGGTGTCTTCTGCTTCCTGCTTCTAGGAGCAATATATATATATATATATATATATATATATATATATATATATATATATATATATATATATATATATATATATATATATATATATATATATATATATATATATATATATATATATATATATATATATATATATATATATATATATATATATATATATATATATATATATATATATATATATATATATATATATATATATATATATATATATATATATATATCTGCAGCAATTCCTTGTTAAATGATTTAAAGTGCACCTCATACCAAATACAGAGCATGGAGCACTTCTATATCAGAAGCTTAATTTTTTATTATTATCCTAATTTTCCGCTTCAATAGCCTTTCCAAAATGAATCTAGATTTTCCAAGGCAGGTACACCGCTGCTGAAATTTAGAAGATAAGACTGCATTTTACCTTGCAGGTGCTGCTGCCCTCACAGAAGCACATAATTGATACAGGGTGAATAAAAGTTCTCTTTCTCCCTTTCTCTAGCCGCCTATCTTTTCTTTTGATGAAATAGCAGAGCTCTGGGGGTGTCCCTCTTGCTGTGTCAAGTTATAAACCTACACAGCATGCTTGTTGAAACCATTTAGAACTGTTACCTGTAGACTATCTGCTGTTACTACCAATTCAGTCCATGTCTGCCCCACTGCTGTTCTCTCACTGTGTTTCTACATTCAGAAACTATTGCTTTCTCAGTGGGGAGCTTTTCCCATCGCTGTAATAGCTCTGTGCTCCAATGCGGTGATTAAATAGTGTCAAAAATATTTCTGAGTCTCACCATTACTTCCACATGTAGAGTTATTGCCAGTGAGATTTTACCAAGAAACATTTGCTGCTTTGAGGCCTAAGAAAAGCATAACGGGACTTAAATGCTAGAATGGCAAGGATATAGGTGGCATTGTTTGCCCACCTCTTCTCTGCTCATGAATTCTCCTAACAGTGCTAAATAACTCAATGCCTGTTTATCACAATACACTGATGGGGGACTGATAGGGTAAAGAGCCAAAGCCAGCACTGTTAGGAAATTCAGAACACAAGGTGCATGTGATCTTTCTTCACGACAAGGATTATTTTATGAGCATTTATTACACCCAGCCACTATACAGATGACTACTCAAGTAGAGATGCATCTAATAAATTGTATTTTATTGGGTTCCTACTGCTTAAAGAACTGGAGAAGATATTTTTTTTCCAAATAAATCCTTAACATTTGTCTTCCTTTTACATGTAGAGTCAACCAGGTTTGGAATTTTCTTCCCTTCTTCATATCTCATTAGTTACTAGTCTTCCTATCCTGCTAAATTAAATTAAATTAAATTAAATTAAATTAAATTAAATTAAATTAAATTAAATTAAATTAAATTAAATTAAATTAAATTAAATTAAATTAAATTAAATTAAATTAAATTAAATTAAATTAAATTAAATTAAATTAAATTAAAAGATTGGGCATGACATGCCTACTTTTGGGCATTTCCCCTCCTTAAGCATCACACAGAGGCCAAAAGAAGTTGTGCACTCTTGCAATAAATTGCTGTTTTTTGGGGAAACTAAAATATACCACACTGCTTTTACTGGCATGGTCAGCCAACTTTCTTATCTCATCTCCATTTTTCATTTTTTTAAAAAAAAATCTTCAAAATTTTGTCTATACTGTAGTTTTAAAGTAAACGTTTCATGCTTAATTGTCAACCATCTTTCAAATTCTTATTTCACATCTATCAGAGTTTGTTGCCTAAAAATCAATTTCCAGAAGCACACATAGATGACTGATTCAGCTGGATTCATTAACTTCTTTATAAACATAGTAATATATATATTTACAATACCACAAGTAGATTATTTCTTCAATGTAGCAACAGTTACAAGCAGTTTCATTTCCAGCAGCAGACAAGCTTTCAGTTCAGAGTTCAGAGTGGAGACAGAGAGTACAGAGTGGGCTGAGCCACACCCAGCCTTAAGCTTAAGTTTTCAGTTTTGATTCTCTGCACAGACTCAGAAGTGTTTAGTTCCCATTGGCTGCTATTCCTATTCATTGGCTGACCTTGTTACCATTGGCTCTCCCAGTCATGAATATTCTAACAAAATCCTTCCATCCAAATTCAAATTTCCTGTAGTTCTTTATCAAACCATTCCACATATATGACTTTAAAGGTCAAAACTAGCAGCTTGAATTGAACGCAGAAGCAACTGACAGCCCAGTGCAGCTCAAAGAACACAGGTGTGATGTCTGAAATCCTAGGGAACACATAAACAAGTGATTGCCACACTCAGCACCAATTGAAGGCTTTGGATGCTCTTCAAGGACAGTTCCATGTAAAGCAGATTATAATAGTCTATGATGGAAGTTACCAGAGCATGACTAACTGTAAATAGAACTATCTGGTCCAGGAAAAAGGTGCAACTGGCACAAAACACAAAGCTATGCAAAGACCCTCCTAGCCACAATCGGCACCTGCTCCTCAAGTAGGAATCAAGATTCTAGGATTCCTAACTGTTGCTGGATCTGTCTGGAGTAGTGCAACCCAGATAGTAGAGTCCCAGATCCAGAAGGCCTAAACCCAGAGCCACTCACTAATACAGGGTTCAGCTGAAGTCTGTTGTTCCCCATCCAAACCCCCATAGGACAAAACATCAATGACATCAAATAATTTGCCTGGGGTAGTGATATGTAGATGGGTATCATTAGCCTGCTGATGATACTGTGCCCATGGCAAGAAATGATCTCACCCAGAGGCTTTATGCAGATTTTTAATAGGAGTGGGCAGAACATATCAGACATAAATACATTAGAAAATGTCCAGAGATACTTTACGAGAAGAGCCCTCCACTCTTCTACTTGCAACAGAATACCTTACGCAACCAGACTTGAAATCCTGGGCTTAGAAAGCTTAGAACTATGTCGCCTTCGGCACGACCTAAGCATAGCTCATAAAATTATCTGCTACAACGTCCTTCCTGTCAACGACTATTTCAGCTTCAACCACAACAATACACAAGGACACAACAGATACAAACTCAAAGTGAACCGCTCCAAACTTGACCGTAGAAAATACGACTTTAGCAAGAGTGGTTAATGCCTGGAACTCACTACCTGACTCTGTGGTTTCGTCACCAAACCTCCAAAACTTTACCCTTAGACTGTTCACTGTTGACCTCACCCAATTCCTGAGAGGTCAGTAAGGGGCATGCATAAGCGCACCAGCGTGCCTACTGTCCCTGTCCTAATGTTCCCTCTTACCAGTACCCATCTTATGTATATAAACAATGTTATATGTATGTATATTACCAATACGTACTTGACAAAATAAATAAATAAATAAAATAAATAAATAAACCCCTTACAGTAGAGGTTGATGGTGGGATCTCTCACTCCCAATGAACACCAAATGGTACCAGCTCTACAGAAAGAAACAGAACCACCATTATACAATGCTGCTGGCTTCCACTCCATGGAACTGACTCAGAAGGATATCATGGTCCATGGCATTGAAGGCCACCAAAAGGTGAAGTAGAACAAGGATAGACGCACTCTCTTTGTTCTGCTCCTGCCAGAGATCATCCAAAAGTGCAACAAATGTCATTTCCATCCCATACCCAGGCCTGAATCCTGACTGGAAGGGGTCCAGATAATACACTTCATCCATCTATTACTCTCACACCCAGAGCATGCAGTTCTGGAAGAAGGATGCTAGGCTAGTTGAATCTTTGGTATGTTCCAAAAACTCTATAGAGAAATCTACATACTTAAAAAGTTATTTTTGAATTTTTTCCCTAATCAGTAAATGATCGATGGTATTAATTTATTAATAAATTAATTAAGATAATTCTATGCAGCAGAAGATTCTAAATAGAAAAATATTTTCCAGTGGCAAAGAAATGACAAAAATCAGGAAGGAGAATGTGACCTAGATACATAGAATGGATAATGGATAAGGTCAAGGAAAAAAACGCAGCAGCAGCAGAAACAGGGATATCATTTACTATAGTACAGGAGAGCTATTTCTATACAATGGCAGAACAATACTTTGATTAAAACCAGTCATGGGTATTGTTGTGTGAGAAGTGATTTCAGAGATGATACAAGACTACTTTCCCAAACACTTTTCACAGGGTTAGAAAGTGATGTTAGTGAGATAAATGGCCAGCAAGGTCAAAAGAGTTTTCAGGGAAGTATTTCTGGATACTGCATCTTACCCTATGCCTTGAAAAAAAACCTATGTGTCTGACAATGTTGGCAGTGTTCAAAATACGGAAAACTGTTCTACCAGAAAGATTATTGAATATATACCAAACCGCGGTGGCGCGGTGGTTACTGCAGGCTACTTCTGATGACTGCCAGCTGCCTGCAATTTGGCAGTTTGAATCTCACCAGGCTCAAGGTTGACTCAATCTTCCATCCTTCTGAGGTGGGTAAAATGAGGACCAAGATTGTTGAGGGCATTACAAAGGTGCTGAGATGGACAGATTAACTATTGAACTGAAAGGACAAAATAATTCGGAATACTATGAAATATGGACAAAATGGTATGATTGGACCCAAAAAGAGGGAAGTTTGAGAGACAATGTGGGACGAAGATGTAAGATTTTATAAATATGAAAAAGTAATGTATAAATTATACAAACAAAATAATAATGTACAAAAACGGGTGTAGATCTGTGTAAAAATATTACAATGTATAGAATAGAAAATTAATAAAGAAAATTTTAAAAAAAGATTGTTGAGGGCAATATGCTGACTCTTAAATGGCTTAGAGAGGGCTGGAAAGCACTGTGAAGCGGTATATAAGTCTAAGTGCTATTGCTATATCGGAGTGAGAATATATTTGGATTAAAAGAATAACATTGGTAACAGTTGGATCCAGATAGTTGAGATGTTCAAACTGCCTCAATTTTGAAAAAAAGATATAGAAAAATGAAAACAAAATCCATTAGAATACAAAGTTCTGGAATTAAAAGCCACTCATTTTTAAAACAATATCTATGTCTTATAGTTTGTTTAGAAGGCACCAATAGGAACCAATTATAGTTAATTGGTTCCTGGAATATTATGTCCTATTTGGGTCAGCACAGAACACAGAGGATGCTGAAGAATTAGAGTGCAGCAAAGAAGAGAAATGGCTGGGAAGCTAAATCTTATAAAGAATGGTTAAAGGAGCCAGCTGTCTATACTCTAAGAAAGAGAGAACTGAAGAGAGACATTATAGCAGTCTTTCAATACTTGATGGGCTATTACAGGAAAGAGGCCATGGATTTATTCTCCATGGTGACTGAGGCTAGGATAAGAAATAATGGATTGAAGTTTTACGAAGAAAAATCTTAACCTGAAATAAGAACTTTTCTGACCATGATGGCTATTAAACAATTGAATAAGCTGCCTCCTTGAGTCATGAATGTTCCAGCACTGGAGGTTTACAAGTAAAAGTTGACAGTCATTTCTCTGGGATATTGTGAAGATGCCTGCCCTTATTTAGACCAAACGGTTTTTGAATTCCCTTCCAACTCTATGATTCAATTATTTGGTAAGCCAATGACAAGTATAAGAGGCCCAGGAACACACCTTTATCTCAATGAAGATCATACACCAGAGCAACTGATATGGTTTCCATTCCATGCTTCACCTTGAATTCTTTATAATATATAACAGTGTTTCTCAACCTCGGCTATTTTAAGATGTATGTGCTTTAACTCTCAGAATGCCACAGCCTGCATGGGATATTTAATATAATATATTATAACTAATATTCGAAGTTACATCTGTTGCAGTACTCCTACAGTCATGTGATCAAAAATTGTGGTTACATAAAAACTTAAGAAAACTTCTGGCTTTCCCCATTCTCACAGAAGGTCTCTTCAGAAGACCTTATTCTCCAAATCACATGTGCCATTCTTTTTCCCACATATCCATTCTTGTGATATCTACAGAAGAGCAGAAGGTTTCTAAAGGACAGTGAGAAAGGGATGTGTGACTTGGGGAATGAATGGCATATGCAGTTTAGGGTCGGAATAGGATGCACGGACTGGAGATGAGCCCACGAAAGCAAAGGAAAGTGGTTTAGAGCTTGAGGCAGCATTTTTCAGGGGCAACAGCACTGTTGGGGCTGAAGTACAGGCCTGTGGGCAATTGCAGCTGGCTCAGACTACTGAAGGCGCCAGGCCACTACTTCAGCCCAGCCCTGGCATTGTGAAGAACCACAAGGACATAGATTGTGGAAAGATAGGTAGTGATTGTGGGGGGAATTGCTGTAGACTCCTGCAGTCATAATCACTGCTGGGCTGGGTGGGGTGGCTGATACTTCCAGAGGCAGTTTTGGCTTTGTGCCCCTGTCAGGGCTGTCTCCGACCAATCCCTTGGAAAGAAAACCCTTGACTCCATAGATTTAGAGAAAAGGTACTTTTACTAGGAAAGAATTGATTGCAGCAAAAGTCAGAAAAGGCCTGAAGCAAACAGGAACAAAAAGACAACTTGAAAATAACCCCAGGGCTCACCCACCCCCCAGTAGTCAGGCAGCCAGAGTCCAATCATCAGCCAGTAAAATGTTTTGGGAACATCTCTGTTCCAGGTGCTCTGCTCCGCCTTCATGCATACCATTCCCAGGATGGTTGGGTTTGAAGATGTTAAACAATCCAAGCTGGCCTCTCTGAGTCCAAGCCTCCCCATCACTTCCCAGCAATTCCGGTCTCACACCACCTGCACATTTCCCCTCCAAAATACCAATTGCTCCCTCCCTTCGTTTCCATGGCACCTGGTAGCAAGCTTGAAGGAAAGTGAAGGCAGCCAGGCTGACAGCCTCACTGTAGCAGCTCCAACTCACAGCCCTCCCAGAGCCTTCCCACTCTCTGGCAGCAATCTGTGCTCCTTATCTGGGACTCCTTCTGCTTAACGACCACTATGTGTTAGTTAAGTATGTGGTCTCACTTTATAACTGCATCACTTAAGTAAGTGCATAAGTCAATGACTAGCTGTACAGTAATGACAAAGAAAAGAAATATATAAAGACATTACTTTCCTCTTCATCTGAATAAATAATTTTAGTAACTTTATCACCTTCTTTAAAAATATAACAAATAACATTTTCTTCACATATTTCATCTCTTATCATTAAAATTTTGTCATTCAATCCTAATGAGCAAAAGTTCATTAATGAGAAGTCCTTGGTGATCTCTGAGCTTGGTTGTTTTCTTGCAGATGTTTCATTCCCTAGTTTGGGTAATGAAACATGTGCAAGAAACAATCAAGCTTCAGACTTGGACCCCTCATTTCAACCCTGAGCTACAAATATTCTCCTTTAAAGTCCATTAAGGGTTACCAGAAATAACAATACATCTAATTTAAGGTTAATAAAATAAATCAACTTTATATTCTTTCCTTTTACCTTTAACAATCTTGGTCTTTCATCCCTTCAAATAATATCCTAGAAATTGATTCCCTTTTGTTTTATTTTTCTATGTTCCTTCTGAAAATATCTTTCATAACATTAACAGGTTTCCTTTGTAAATCCAATGTAGGAAAGTTATCCAAGTCACTCTTCTGCTTTGTTGTTTGTATGTTCTTTTTATTATTGAGACATCAGCCACTTTCATTTGTATATTCAATGTAACATCTTTTTCCATATCATTCTGGTAACCTGTCATTTTAAATCCACTTTCAAGTCAATTTCAGTCTTGTCCTGCAGAGTGTGTTCCTCTTCTATTATGTCTTTTAAACACAGCCTGTTTATAATGCCAGACACTCTTAAAATTGTCTTCTGCATCCATTATTCAAAAATATCCTTCAATATATTAAAACATTTTGCTCTATTCTCTGATTTAAATAATAATTGTAATCTTTAGTTTCTTCTGGCTCCTTTGGAGTTCAACCTTCTAAGTCCCAGTATCATTTTTAAAGAATTCAAAACAGCAGCATCTTCTCACTGAAAGAATTTTTACAATTAATCCCAAAATCTTACTTCAAATACACCTGGACCCTAAGTCCATTTGCAACTTTCTAAAATCAACATTCTAACCATCCTTTTTGGTGTGATTGATGTGATGTGATGATTGATGTGCTTGAGCAATTGGAAAAGGTAAAGGGCATTAAAGAGTAATTTTTCTAACTTTCTAAATGACTTTTATACCAATCCTATTTTTTATAGTTATGCATATATAAGAATTGAATCTTTGCCTGCAAAATTAAGTAATGGGAAGTGTTTGATACATTATTGATTTGAAGGCATTGTGTAGCTATTCTATGAAGCAATGAGGAAAAGGCCTTATTTGCTTTGTTTTTGACAGGAAATTATCATGAAACTTCAACACTGAAATTTGGCAGTTTGCTTATGAATGCTAACAGTGTGATTCTGGAAGACTGCATGTGATTCATGGAAAATGGATTCCCTGCTCCGGTGCTACAGCTTTGGAAGCAAAGAATACTTTTTTTGACCATTTCAAATGCAATCCTAGAACTTATCTCTGAGAAAGATAATTTTCTCCTTCTCTTGGGTAAGAACAATTATTGTGATCTGTCCAATTCTCCTTCAGTTTTCTCTCCTGACGATTTCAACATTTATAATATAATTTATGTGCACAAAAGGAATAATTCTGTTTTCAAATTTTGGTGAGAGAGTTGTGAAATTCCAAGATATTGTTGGATTGCAATTTGCAACTCTTAATGTTCTTGATCATTGACCTTGTTGATCAAAAATGTCAGGGAGTAAAGTCCAAAGAATCTAAAACTCTACAGATGTCTTAATACCCAGTTCAAATCATGCTTTTATAAAAATAAGCAGTAACTGATATAAATTATGTTTATGTGGATTATCTTCCCCCATAGTTTTTTTTAAAAAAAACATACAGAAAAATGAAGTGGAAATTAAATGGTGAAGCCGATAACAGACTGATGATTATAGACTGAAGCATAGAACTTATATTTCTGGATGGTTCGTTAAGGAACAATAAATTAAAAACTAGCATAGCAATTACATTGAATGAAAAAAATTAACAACAACAGAAACAGGTTATAAGAAAAGGCTCTTGGAAAAATGTAGGAAGCATGTAGCATAATCTGAACTCTGAATGTAGGTACCATTGGTGGGTTCCTACCGGTGCGGTAGACTCTGACGCACCGGTAGCGGCCGGCAGATTACGCAATTTGTGCGCGACGGCTCCAGTGCTGTCTTCACCGGGCCGTCACACGTCGCCAGCTTTATTTATTTATTTATTTATTTATTTATTTATTTATTTATTTATTTACTTACTTACTTACTTACTTACTTACTTACTTACTTACTTACTTACTTACTTACTTATTTATTTATTATTTATTTATTTATTTATTTATTTATTTATTTATTTATTTATTTATTTATTTATTTATTTATTTATTGTTCATACTTCTATGCCGCCCAACTCCCGAGGGACTTTTCAGAATTTTTTGGGCTTTTTTTGCTTCCTGCGCATGCGTGGAACCAAATCTTGTGAGGGGACGCGCGCACGTGTGAGATTTTGGCAATTTGTGTTTCCTGCGCATGCGCAGAAGCAAAATCATGTGAGGGGGTATGCGCGCATAGCAATGTATGCACAATGCACCGGTAGCAAGGTAAGAGAGCAACCCGCCCCGATAGGTACCATTTACAGATGTTTGGGTTACAAGTGTTGATCTTGGTTTATTTGCAAGGCCTTGGTTTGTAGGCAAACTGTATTCAAAGAAATGGTGCAACAGAGGACAGAAGTCACAGCTTTATCTGACTCATTGGGACAGATAAAATACTTCCCTGTCTGGCACCCAACCTTTACATCTTAAACGTAATTACATTTACACCTTTAGTTGGATTCAATAGCTCACAGAACAAAAGAATTCATGAGTCATGCATATATCCCTTCTTTACAAAACAGCTCTTTTTACACTTGAAGTGCTAAAGGAACATAAAAAACAGCAGCAAATGAGTCAAATCAAGAAGTTCAGGCATGTTCAGAATTTAAACCTTAGGGCATACACAGAAAATCAGAATATTAGCTTTTATAGAAACTTCACTGTTACTGCCCTTGTTTATATCTGCACTGAAGCTGCTTATCTACTCAAGAGGAGTTCTTGTCTTCCTGTGAAAGCACTGACTTCCAGAGAAAGAATTATTATAGAGCTTCTGGGGTAGCTTTTGACAGCACTGGGCTTCAAGCACAAGATTGAAGCACTCCAATATTATCCTACCTTCTGGCGTGAATCATAATCACTTGGATAGTTGGGGTGGGCTGCTTGCATGCACGGATCACTGCTATCTCATATGCTCTGGATTAGATTTAAATTTAGCTTCTTCTCTCCTGACCTTTGCTTCAGTTCCCAGCTTTTACTGGATGGGAGTGGGATGCAGCATCAACACCATTACCTACAACCCAGGGCTGGGTTCTAACTTACCTCACCACCGGTTCGCTTCCTCCCACGCTGCATGGCTGCATGCGCATCATGCACCACATGGCCGCACGTGCAAGCGCATGCGCAGTGCTGAAAACTCAGCTTCTACACATGCACAGAAGCAAAAAATAGCAAAAATAGCAAAAAAAAGCCAAAAACAAGATGGCGATGCATGCGCAGTGCCGAAAACTTGGCTTCTGTGCATGCGCAGAAGCAAAAACAAGAAAAAATTCAAAAAGAAATCCCCCCCAAAAAAATCCCCCCAAAAAGATGGTGGCGTCCACGGACTGGCACCGACAGAACTGGCTCCATGACATCACCACCGGTTCTATAGAACCGGTGCGGACCGGGAGGAACCCACCTCTGCCGCAACCTTATTTAGCATAATACCAGCTGGTGTCACTACTGCTGCCCCAAGATGAGAAGGCATGACATTAAAATTAACTTTTCTTTCAGCAGTTGTCTTTCATCTCTCTTGAGCAGGAAACATGGCACTGCTCTTCCTTAGCCTTGCCATGTTATGGTCTAGCTTTCCTAACCATGATTTCTTCATAGGGTTTTTATACTATGATAGAGAGTATGTATGTACCTAGCCAGAGGTGGGTTCCTGCCTGTTTTTGCCGGTGCAGTTAATAGCTGTTGTTCGGCGCAGAGCCGAAGACGCTGCTGCCGTTCGCAGCACGGGAGCTTTCCCCAGGCGTTTTCCCCGCCCGCATGGATGCCGCCAATTGCGTTCTTTTGCCCTCTACGCATGCAGAACACTTTGCGCATGCGCAGAGGGCAAAAGAACGCAATTGGCGGCATCCATGCGGGCGGGGAAAGCGCCCGGGGAAAGCTCCCGCGCCGCGAACGGCAGCAGCATCTTCGGCTCTGCGCCGAACAACAGCTATTAACCGCACCGGCAGGATCCCACCTCTGTACCTAGCTGATCCTAAACTTAAAAAAGAAGGAAAAACCATTATAATAGAATCAGATTGTAGAGGTTGCCTCAGAACAAAGTAGCAATCAGATGTTTACCTCCAGTTACCAGCACTCAGCATAAGCACCAGTTCAGTGCTGAGTCCCATGTTCCACAACAGCAATTTCTTCCTCTGTAATTCATGCTCCAGTTAGTCTACAATGTAATTAGCTCCAGAATGGCTCCCCTAGGGTGCCACATGCTCCTTAAATGTCTCTTTCTTTCACTCAAATTACAGTCTGTTGAATAAATGAATAGCAGGAGGGGCATGACCAGTCCCTCCTGTTGTACTGGTACATGTCATTTCAAAACACATCCCAATTGCAAAAGGCAAGAAAATCATAGCAGCTAAACAGAATGAAATGCTTGAACCACACCTACTTGGAATAGCCATATCAAGAATCTATCAAAAAGCACCAGAATCACATATAATCACCTCAATACGCATGAAATGGTTTATGGCCCAGAATGTTTTGCATACCTCTAATATGATTCAAAATTTAAGCAGGACTCAAAGTAGCTCAAAAAGAAAACACAAAGCAAAAATGTCCATGTAATTACAAGGCTTCATTAAATCCTAATCTTTATATTTACTAGTTAACTGTGTTAAATAAACCATTTCATTTTATTAGCAAAGCATGTTGTAAAAATTACATCCCTATTTAGAATACTTCCTTCACCCTAAGCAAGTTGAATAGCTTGGTTGGTGCACTTCAAATTAGCTTTTCCTTAAAGAAATACATCCATCAATATTATTTTTTCTACTATTGGATTTTAAGAGTTATGTGTTGACTTCTCATATGGTACATTCTTATAGTAGCCTTTCATCAATACAGTATTGAAAATAAGTAGATCTTTTACAGAGATTACAATAATGAAGTGTTTGCTTGGAAAGAAGATAGCTTGAAAGGACAATTTATTTTTTAGAAAGACTATTGTCCTTAATTCTTTACTACTTAGCTGTGCATGTATTTGAATCAATCTGAATAGATGTTTTCCATGGTTTCTTATTCAGGCTATCATGACACGTAATTCTAATAATACATTTGCATTATTGCATAATAAATATAACATGCACAACACAACACCAGAGCAGTTATCTTAATGCATATTTCTTTGTTCCCAAGTTACATTTGTTTTTGTGTACAGATTGTAAACATTTTTCATATACCATATATTCAAAGCTATAATGAAAGAAACCATGTCAAAGTTAGGTAAACTTTTGCTTTTTCCTGAGTTTGTTGTTGAAATTACTTTGGAAGCATCAATAATCCCAAGTTGTAGGCCAAGACTTTGATCACTACATCAGATGACTTTCACTTATGGATCTCCATTTTTGGCAGCATTGGCACCAATACATCATGCCACTGGCAGAAACAATTATTAGGGTGTCATATGGCAGAATCATATTTCCAGAGTTTTGACATTTCCAATATAAAGAAATCAAATTGATTCGCCATTCATTCCTTCTGTCATTCTTGTTCATTGTGCCAAATTTATCCATGTCTGATGTTTATCTCTTTTTCAGGTTGAACAGGATGGAAAGAATTAATGTGAAAAAGAAAACTTTCAGGGAAATTTAATTAGAAACTGTTGAGCTTGTTATGATAAATTTGAAATTTGGTTTTAAAATACTGATCTGGAAGCTGCAAATAATCCTCAACCAGATAGCTTTTGCAGTTAGGAACATGTCTTTCATGTGCATAAGTATTTCTTGCCTACATCATGACCTCTGAGAAAAGTCATCATAGCAAAATATATGAGAAATCCATTTCAAGACCGGCAAGTTATGAGATTATTTAACCTCTTCCTTCCAACTTTCCATACTAGCTGTATTATTTGTTAGATTTATAGCCTGTCTCATTTCTCCAGGAGTTAAAGGTGAGCTATATAGCATTCCTTCCTTCTTTCCTCTATAACAAAAGGCTGTGTTTGGGCTGAAATATAGTGGCTTTTAGCTTCCATGCTGAAGACTTACAAATCTGGGTTTGTCTTTTCCTGATCCAACATCTTAAGCATTATATTACATTAGTTTAGTTTAGGTTTCTATCTATCGCAAATGTGCCTTTCAGAAGACTCCTGGTGAAAAGAGAAAATAGAAACATATAATTCTTTGTTAGTTTGGCCCACATCAGCGGTGGGTTGCTCCCGGTTCGACCCGGTTCTCTGAACCAGTAGCGCCGGCTGCAGGAGGCTCCGCCCACCCGCCCGCGACGCTCTGCCCACCCACCCGGGATGCTCCGCCCACCCACCTGGGACGCTTCTGTGTATGCGCAGAAGCATTGCATGCACACGCAAGTGCACGCACAAACTGATAGTAACGGGTTTTAGAACCCACTACTGGTCCACATATATAACATCTATAAGGGTCTAGAAGTGTTGGTGTGTTATTTTCTTCTCTCGCAGTATGCAAATTTTAATGGTACTGCAACAGGCTTCTTTTTTAAAAAAAATAAAATAAAGCCTATACTTCATTCTTAGCTAGTTCTTCTTGAAGCAACTTTTCTTTAAATGTGACCATTACACTACCACTGGATAATATTTTATATAATATGCATTTTATCAAAAATATCCATCAAAGCTCTGAAATCCACTCAAACGACTTCTGAAGTAGAACAATGAATGGTTTCTACTGTCATCCATTGTTCTTGATTGACGAGGTTCATAAATGAACGCTTAGGAATACTGCATAAATTTATTTGGGAAAGTTGAATTTTTAAAAGAGTGCTAGGGCAAAATTGCATTAAACAGTTACTGTATATAGTAAAACAAGATGCTGAAAAAAAAACCATATTGAGGGTTGCTTTAAATGTTATATCTTTATTGGCGCAATTATATAAACCACATAAAAAGATATGCATTGAACTGTTTTAAATACTAATATAATTGAAGGATTTTTTTTCTGGAATTTCTTTTAAAATAACATTTGCTTTAAAATTTGATAGAAATGAATGAATAGAATAGAACTATCTGCTACTATTTACAAATACTACATTCAAATTGATATGAATTTCCCTAAGTCCTTCTCCCAAATATCTTCATTTCCAGTATGAATGTAGTTTTCATCACATTACTCAGAAGGTTTTTACAATTTATTTATTTGTATCCCGCTTTTACTATTTTCACAAATAACTCAAGGTAGCAAACATTTCCAAACACACCTTCCTCCTGATATTTTTTCTCACAACAACAATCCTATGAGGTGAGTTGGAGTAAGAGACACTGACTGGCCCAAAGTCATCTTATCTGGCTTTCGTAGCTAAGTGGGGACTGGAACTCAACAGACTCCCTCTTTCTAGTCTGGTGCTTTAACCACTAGACCAAACTTTAAATTTTGAAAATATTTCTTATTATAAAATTATAAAATTGTGATGTGCAATGTATTTTCCCATAGTGGGATGGATATAATAATAATAATAATAATAATAATAATAATAATAATAATAATAATAATAATAATAATAATAATAATAATAATAATAATAATAATAATAATAATAATAATAATAATAATAATAATAATAATAATAATAATAATAATAATAATAATAATAATAATAATAATAATAATAATAATAATAACAACATTCTGCCGTTGCCGGTCCCAAGCCCGGATGAGAAAGGAGGAGGGTTGGGGTCAGGTTGGCAACCTGGCCTCATAAAAAAAAACTCGCCAACCCATATAACATGGTGAAACAAATGAAGAAAAATTCTATACCGCATCGGTCGTCATGTGTGTTAACAAGGGCCGTGGCGGATGTTGAGGTCCCTGGACATCTGTCGACAAGTGGGCTACAAGTGGACCAGCCAACAAAACGACAAAAATATAGTGCAGATGAAAATCGTGCCATAATGGCCTGTTATTACAACTCAGAGCCAGAAAGAAGAGGTTATTTGAAGCGAATGCATGAACTATGGAAACAACAATATCCAGATTCAAATGTTAGCGAACAACGACTAGCAGGTCAAAGGCGATTTATTATACGAAATAATGTGTTCAGTGAAATTGAACTTGAGAAAATTCAAACAAATTGCCAAATTAAAAAAATAACACCACCAGTGGAAACAACGGAAACTCACAAAACAACTGAAGACATCACACTGGAGCTTCCAACAGAAGAAACTGTTAGTGGAGAAGTAATAGCACCACTACCAGAACCAGTCATGATTGAACCAATTGATGAACTAACTGAAAAACAAAAGGAATTGAAGGACAAAATCATGGAGCATATACTGTCTAATGAGGAAAGGCAACGTTTACCATCATTAAAAACTGTGCCTAAGAAAAACTTGGCACCTATAATGAGAATGGTTAATGCAGTACTTTAAACAATTGAATCGGCATCCATCTTAGAAACAAATCAGTTAATGTACAGTGCAGCTGCAATAGTCACTAATGAACTAGGTTTTAAAAACAAAGCACCTAGTCGCAAGGCAGAAAAAGCATCAAAACCAAAATGGAAAATTCGACTGGAACAAAAAATAAAAAAAACTCAGAACAGATGCTAGCAATTTAAAAAATAAGAATGAACAACGGCTAAAAAATAGCAAGATCATGGATCAATTAGCCAGAAGATACAGGCTTGATACAAGGAAAATTGAAGAAGCACTTGAAATTGTAAAACAGCAAATAACAGCAATAGCCAGAAAAATTGAAAGATATGATGCAAGAATCATTCAATACAAGCAAAATCAGCAATTTCGATCAGATCAAAGACGTTTCTACCAAAGCCTCAATGCAAATGACAATTTCAAAAGTGAAAAACCAGAAAAGCAAGCCACAGTTGAATTCTGGAAAGAACTGTGGGAAAATGCAAAGGATTACAATAAGAAAGCAAAGTGGATACAAGACTTTGAGAAAAGTGTTGGCAAGAAGCAAATGCAAGTATTAGAAATAACAACTGAGATGGTCAAAAATCGAGTAAAAAAAGTAAAGAACTGGACATCACCTGGAAATGACCAATTACATGGTTTCTGGCTCAAATATCTGACCAGTTTGCATGCAATATTGGCCAAGCAACTGAACGAAATGCTACAAAATGGTCAAATTGATGAATGGTTGACAACTGGAAAAACATACTTGATTCAGAAAGATGCAACTAAAGGAACAACACCTGGAAACTACAGACCAATAACATGCTTGCCAACAACCTTCAAATTACTCACCGGGATAATTGCAGATAACATAATGGATTATTTGGAAACAAATAACATCTTGCCAGTAGAGCAAAAAGGCAACAAAAGAAGGAGCAGGGGCACAAAAGATCAGCTCCTAATTGACAAAATGATACTAGAAAACTGTAAGAACAGAAAAACGAACTTGAATATGGTCTGGATTGATTACAAAAAGGCTTACGACTCACTGCCACACAGCTGGATCATCAAATGCTTAGAAACTATTGGCATCAGCAAAAATATTACATCATTCACTGAAAAAGCAATGAAACAATGGAGAACTGTGTTGGCAGTAGGGAATGAGAACTATGGAATGGTTAATATCAAGAGAGGAATTTTTCAGGGAGATTCACTTTCACCCCTCCTCTTCATCATCACAATGATCCCACTATCAGTAATCTTAAAAAAAATGATACCAAATAGCCAAAGACGCTGAAAAAATTTCACATTTATTGTATATGGATGATTTGAAACTGTATGGAAAGTCAGAAATAGAAATCCAATCACTGACCAACACAGTCCTAATATTCAGCACAGATATCTCAATGCAGTTTGGCATGGAAAAATGTGCCACTGTATCTATGAAAAGGGGCAAAATCACTACATGTGACGGAATTGAAATGCCCAATGGCCAATTAATTAAATGCAATCAAAATGAAGCCTATAAATATCTGGGCATTCTGCAGTTGGATAACATCAGACATGGAGAAGTGAAAACTATCATTAGAAGAGAGTACACCAACAGAGTTAGGAAAATTTTGAAATCTAAATTAAATGGTGGAAACACCATCAAGGCCATGAATACCTGGGCAATACCAGTCATAAGATACACGGCTGGTATAATTAACTGGACACAAGCTGATTTGGACATTTTGGACCGAAACACCAGAAAACTAATGACAATGCACTACAGTTTACATCCACGTAGTGACACTGATAGACTTTACCTGCCCAGAAAATCAGGTGGCAGAGGACTACTACAAGTAAAGCAAACAGTTGAAGAAGAAAAGCATGCATTGGCGGATTATTTAAAAGAAAGTCAAGAACATCTATTAATTGAAGTAAAGAACAAAAATCTACTGAAGGTCCAACAGACGAAACAAGAATACAGAAAAAATGTGATAAAATCAAGAATGGAGAGTTGGCAAAATAAAGCATTACATGGCCAATTTCTGGAAAAAATAAAAGACAAACTGGACAGTGAAAAAACTTGGTTATGGTTAACATCTGGTACTTTAAAGAAAGAAACAGAATCATTGATCCTGGCCGCACAAGAACAGGCAATTCGTACAAATGCCATAAAGGCCAAAATTGATAAATCTTCAAATGATGCTAAATGCAGATTATGCAAGGAAGCTGATGAAACTGTAGCCCATGTGCTCAGCTGCTGCAAGAAAATCGCGCAGACTGATTACAAATTACGACACAACTCTGTTGCACAAATGATCCACTGGAATTTATGCAAAAATTATAACATCCATACTGCTACAAACTGGTGGGAACACAAGCCTGAAAAAGTCACTGAAAATCAGATGGTCAAGATCTTGTGGGATTTTCGTATACAAACAGACAAGGTACTGGCGCATAATACACCAGACATCACGCTGGTCGAGAACAACAAGGTGACTATAATTGACATTGCAATACCAGGAGATAGCAAGGTCGATGAAAAGGAACACGAAAAAATCGCAAAATACCAGGACTTAAAAATCGAAATCCAACGATTATGGCACAAACCAGCAGTGGTAATTCCAGTAGTGATTGGAACACTGGGTGCTATCCCAAAAGCACTGGAATTACATTTAAAACAGCTCAAAATTGACAAAATCACCATCAGTCAAATGCAGAAAGCCGCACTGCTCGGTTCCGCACATATACTTCGAAAATACATTACGACTTCCTAGGCCCCTGGGTGGGGCTCAACTAGTAATCAATGCCAAATCCGGCGAAACAACTGGCCGCTGTGATACAATTGTATAATAATAATAATAATAATAATAATAATAATAATAATAATAATAATAATAATAATAATAATAATAATAATAATAATAATAATAATAATAATAATAATAATAATAATAATAATAATAACAACAACAACAACAACAACAACAACAACAGAGTTGGAAGGGACCTTGGAGGTCTTCTAGTCCAACCCCCTGCTTAGGCAGGAAATCCTACACCATTTCAGACAAATGGTTATCCAACATCTTCTTAAAAACTTCCAGTGTTGGAGCATTCACAACTTCTGGAGGCAAGTTGTTCCACTGATTAATTGTTCTAACTGTCAGGAAATTTCTCCTTAGTTCTAAGTTGCTTCTGTACTTCTTTAGTTTCCATCCATTGCTTCTTGTTCTACCCTCAGGTGCTTTGGAGAATAGTTTGACTCCCTCTTCTTTGTGGCAACTCCTGAGATATTGGAAAACTGCTATCATGTCTCCCCTAGTCCTTCTTTTCATTAAACTAGACATACCCAGTTCCTGCAACCGTTCTTCATATGTTTTAGCCTCCAGTCCCCTAATCATCTTTGTTGATCTTTTCTGCACTCTTTCTAGAGTCTATTTGAATATATCTGAATTATGATTGAATTAATTTCTATCTAAGGAAAATGAGAAAAACATTTTGGACATTAATGGTGGATGAACACAGATATTGTAAGTTACATTTTCTGTTTTATTTACAATGGAAGACACTTGTGAATTGATGGAAGACAAGTTCTTCTCTATGTCATACTAGGCTTCATCACACATATGTTTTTCAAATGTTTAGCCTGATTTTTTTTTTAAAAAAAATAACTGTCAATGGGAGCTCTTTTGCTACATATTAGAGGTAGGTCACTGATCACTGAGAAATGCGAAGTAATAGAAGTTCAGAGGCTGAAGTTTGTAATGCACATAAATATTGTTATGTATTGAATATATACATTAGCCCTGCTAAAGTGAAACTAACCTTTAGATGACTCTGTTAACTCCAACAGTTTTGGAGGGAAACTTAGAACATTCATATTTGGACGGGCTTTTTCAAGGATTATGATTGGTTAAGGCCCTGTGGGCCTAGAATATAAATTACAGGCATTGTGTGCTGTTCCTCAGTTACAGTTTTAATCAACAAATGCTGTTGCATCTATGCTGGTCTGCTTCTTGCCTGCTGAAGCCCATTATACAATAAATAATGCTATGAGATTTCAATTTTATTGATGTGTCTTACTAATACAGATACTCCTATTTTATATATCACACATTAAATACCACATTTGTATATATACTATACAGCCTCACCCTAACCAACATTAACATCACACGTTGTCTTGTGAATACCGTAATAAACATTTCAAAGATACCAAAAGAAAAAGTATCATTCATTTCATCTAGAGAATTCATTCTTCATTTTCTAACAAACAAACAAAGGCTTTCCTATGTAATGAATAATTCATGACAGAAATCATTTTTTCCCTTCAGATTACATGGAAAATATATATTAAAAAGCCCAGTATAGTATTTTGTTAAAATGTCCTTGTAGCAGAAAATAAATTCAAAATATTTAGAATTTCAGTGCAGCTTAGCAGTAGTCACAAATCTATAATATAGTTGGTCATTCAGTCAGCCAAATGTTTAGGCTTCATTTGCTGTTTTTATCCACCTATTGAGTCCTTCCCAAAGACCTGGGATAGGCAGATGTGGATGTTTAAAGGTATGAAAGGTATTGTCGCAGGATGCAATCTGTTCCAAAAGCTGCCTTTTGCAATTGATTAATGATGACTTTGTCAATGCCAATAGTATTCAATCGTGCTTCAGATGTTTTGGGATTACACACAGTGTAATCATCATCATCATCATCATCATCATCATCATCATCATCATCATCACATCATTCCTCCTGACTCTCAGCTACTCTGGATAGCTCACAAATAAAAAACATTAAAAATACAGTAAGACTTAACAAAATAAAAGATGAAAAAGATGACAAGAATTGGACAGGAATGAAAAAGAAACAAATCCACACACTATAAGAGAGCTTGCTCATCTTTATCAAAGGCCAGATCTACAGGCCACTTCAAAACCCTACCATAATGGGATCATCCTTATCTCAGGGATCTCATTCTAGACAGAGAAGGCCCATTTCCTGACTCCTGATAGCTACATTGAGGAGACAGGCAATGCCTCAAGTAGCCAAGCTCTACACCAGGGGTCCTCAAACCTGACAACTTTAAGACTTGTGGACTTCAACTCCCAGAATTCTCCCAGAATTCTCTATGCTGGCTGGAGAATTCTGGGAGTTGAAGTCCACAAGTCTTAAAGTTGCCAAGTTTGAAGACCTCTGCTCTACACCATGAAGAGCTGTTTATGTAACAATCAGTTCCTTGAAACATGTCTGGCATCTAGTGCAGCTCATGAAGCAGAAGTGTTATATAGGCATACAGAAGCATGTCCATCACTGCACACCCAGTTGAAGTTTTTCAAGGGGACCCCATGAAGAGCATGTTGCAGTAGTTAAGCTGTGAGTACTCAAGACTACATAATATTGACATGAAGACACTGGGCAAGATCATCCATCAGCATGGCATGCAGTTTCACCAGTATGCTGATGTTACTCTGCTACACATGTCCTCCTTCAGCAACCAAGCAGTGTTGTCAAGTCTTTCCCATTCTTTCAATAATGCATGCATTTTTATCTTTCTTTCAATGCATTTCAATATTCTTTCAATGCATGCATTTTTATATTTGGGGGGGGTTCTCAATTTTGTCAGATTTCACTTTATTTATTTCTTGGATTTATGTATCACCCATCTTGTCTACAGGTGACTCTAGATAATTAGTCTAGAACCAATAAAACAATACATAATGAATATGAATTGAATGAATGAATAAAATCTTTCCCCTGGGCCTCAAGACCTTGAAAGTCTAGTTACCTCAACCCTGGCAAGATGAACTTGGTCCACCAAACCTAATAGAGAAGACATGCTCAGTGTCTCTTTTATTAAACAATACCATCTAGTTGATACAATCAGGCCTCTAAATCAGTGGTGGGTTCCTACCGGTGCAGTGTGGAGCGCAGCTCCGGTAGGAGGCCAGCGATGATGTCATTTTCTGGAGCTTCTCCGCATCCTGAGCTGTTGGGAAAAAGCCCTCCCACCCGCCCTTGTTTCAATACCGATCTTTATTCTTCCTCCGAAGCACAGCTGAGAAGCTCCTCAGCTGTGTTTCGGCTTGTAACGTCATTCTAAGCATGCGCGGAAGTGAAATCGCCCGATGGAATGCGAGTTCACTTCTGTGCATGCTCGCGATGCGCACCGGTAGCGAAAATAACCAGAACCCTCCGCTGCTCTAAATGGCAATATAGCCCCAGAGATTTTGATGGCCCCAGCCTTGTTAGTCATTCATGAGGTATTGAAGACCTGGCTGTACTCCAGGCATTTGGTAAGATGGGCAGATGAGCTCTGTTGTTACTGACAAGTGGGGTTATTGTTTATCATTGGGCAGGGGGGGAGAAGGTGTTGTATAAGATGATTTTCTGTGTTTTAATCCTTGCTAACTGCCCAGAGTAACTTGTGTGAGATGTGGAACTATATCAATCAATCAATTAGATAAAAGCATGAGGTACTAATAATTCATCTGCCTATAACATTCAACATTTACAATGGTCCTGGTTTAGCTGTTGGGCAGGCTAATCCAAAATCCCAGCTGAGAAGATTTCAGTTTTGATTATGTTTTCTAGAATATTCTACAAGAAAGTTATAAATGAAGATATATATTCCTGTATTTTTTTAATTATTTTACTGTCATTACAAATTTTCCCATTGTTTGCAAAATGCCACACTAGTTTGATGGCATGGAGTATGACAAGGCAAGCTTAATTTTATTTCACTCTACAATCTTTTCCTGCTTTTCTGACCACAGAATTTTCTCTGACCAGAGAAAGGGAGGGAGGGAGGGAGGGAGGGAGGGAGGGAGAGAGAGAGAGAGAGAGAGAGAGAGAGAGAGAGAGAGAGAGAGAGAGGACTGAGACTGAGACTTATGGGGTAAGAAAAGATCTTAAGATCCCTGGGACAATTTTCAGGACTATGGATAATGGTCTAAAACGAATTAAAAATGATCCTTATGGATATGGGAAGCAACATAGTAAGCTTCTGTGTTTTCAGTTGGAAGCATTGAGATGGTATACCTCATTTTTCCACATCAAGGCACTGCCTCTAAGGAGATCCCAGAAATCACTATCAAGCTAGCTTCACGAAGCAAAGTGGCATGACTTTTCATAGGCCAAATAATTAACTGATGGAATTTAGCTCTACAAATTGTAGTAATGGGTTGAGAACATTTTAAAGGAGGATTACACAAATTGATAAAGCCCCAATTACTTTCATGTCAAGCCAGTGGGATTCCTAAAAGCAACAACCAGGCCACTGTGGGTAACAAGGTGCTGAACTGGATAAATCCTTGATCTAATCTCATTAGCTATGCTCTGATGTTCATGCTAGGCATTATGCAGGAGCATGGCCAGAGCACAGCAGTTGCCACAGGCAACACTATGTCAATGCTTTTCAGAAGGCAGCAAATTGTCACTTATTGTTCTGCCATTTAGGATTGCTGCCCTGAGCACAAAGATGTCCTGAGCTATATCTTCATGGCACAGATTATTTGGTAGGATGGGATGGTGGAAGAATAATTCTTACAGGTGAAATGGTATATATGACCACACTAGTAAGTCATTACAAAATTAGTGGGCAAAATTTTAAGATTTCTCAGCCTGGAAATAATCATAACAATAATACTAACGTTAGTAAGATAAATAGTTCTCAAGAAATGATGGTAATTGGGAATGGAATTTCCATCAAGAAGTGGTGCAATTATAAATGTCATGTTGCTGCATTGCATAGTGATGGAAATGCTGGCAGTCTCCATTGCCATTATCAACTGAATCCCATTGCTCATTAGGTGAGAACCTACTTAATCCAAGCCATTCCAGGCCCATCCCTCCAGTTCCAAGCCTCAGTAAAATAAGTGATTGACTTATCTTCAACTTCCCTACCTGGCTTTCTATCCCCCCCATCTCTACCTTTTGACTGGCCTGTACAGCAGTACTTATACGTTGTGGGGGCAGGCACTAGCACTGTGGGTGAAATACAAGCCTGGGGCCTTCGGAAGTTTTAAACACCTCCGCCAGCCCTTCGATTCAGTCCCAGCAGCACTGTCAACACCCCCAATCCTGGCGAGCCTTGTGCCATAGACAGACACCATAACATAAAGCCTGAGCCATCCTGTACTCTGCCACACCCAGCTGATCTTCATCATCTTCTTTATCCCGCTGCTGACGAGGTGTGCCTGGCCAGGTCCTATGCAAGGTAGCTGGCCTTTTTCCTGAAACTGCATGCATCGTCCTCCAAATTACAAAAATCCTTCTTGCCATGCTTTGAGCTTTCCGAAGCAGTGCACAAATACTGTAAATATTTTGGTGAAAATGAATGTGGCTTTATTTCAAGGATTTGGAAGGCTGCTACTTCAGCCCCAGTGCCATGGATGCTTCCACTGCTGCAGAGGAGTGCAGCTCTACAAGGTGACTAAAAGGTCAGGCGTTGGGGAAGGGAATAGATGAGGGAGTTGAAATGCCCCTGTGGTTGTGAGCATCCCAATTTTGATCATGTAACTGCAGGGACACTGGAGCAGCGGTAACTTTGGGGATGAGTGTAAGTACCATTCATTCAGTGCTGCTATAATTTTGAACAGTTGCTGAATGAATGATTGTTACTCAAGAATTATCTGTAATTATTTGGGAAGCTGTATAGCTCAAATATAGCTATTTTCACATGTAACTTGCAATGTCCAATATCTTTTAATTAAAACAAAAACTGTTGCAAACAACCTGGTCTTTTTTAAAAAATTATTGAAATAGGTGGGTAGGCCTTTACAGGACCTTCAGATGTAATTACATTCTGTTGTTATGAATGATATATAGGAAGTTTGAAGCTTTCAAACGTAATTTACATATGTTTTTCTTCATCCCCAAAATAAGATAGCTTTTTAAATTTAAAAGTGAAGCATATTAAATCATTGTCCAAAAAGAATAGGTTTACTCTCATAACAGGCTGTGCTGCACTATTGGAAAACAATGGTCAGGTAGAAGAATTTGCAAGGCTTCGATAAAACTTTGTTTTAGTGAAGGTTTTACTGTTTCATGGCTAATCCCACAACTCGATCAACTCAATGAGACAACATAGTGCTGGGATAATACATTGGCAGAGATCCCAGGGACTGATTGCCATTAGTTACTTTTCAATATATATCTGATCCTTGTGGTTCAAAAATCCATAGATGATTACAAAGACAAATGTATATACCAAAAACCCAATCTCTGTGCTTTGGTCCACAGATTATCTTTTATATCAGGCATACTTGAAGAAAACAAAAACTGTTGTTCTATCAAAATACACATTCACACAGTCTGAATTTATTTATGCTATATTATTTTGCAAGTCAAGATTGCATTAGTAAATTTAAATGGCAAAATAGTCAAATGTCAATAATGTGATTTTGCTCTATCCCCCAGATTATGAAGACAGTGAATAAAAGGCTCTCTTTGTCCCATTCTTACATTTAAACCAGCCACAAATCCATTGTCACATGGAGGCTAAATTTGGTTCATTCTGTTGGCACGGGGTGAAGGGTTGGGTAAAGATGGAATAGGAACTATCTGAGTTGCAAACTAACTTATTTGTTCCTTTATTTATTCCATCAACACTCCAAAACTAAAGTAAACATCTGATTTGTGCTAGCTTTATAGAAAAGGGAATATTTACTTCTTAGGGCCCTGCTCTCTTCTGTAATATCATAACATCGTCACATGGCCCTTCAGAAAGTTGGAAAGTAGAGTTATATACTGGATTTTTCATACTTTGCCTTCTAGTGCTGTAAGTGAAACTAAAAAGACTCACATTATAATTTAAGCATAGTTCTTTTTTTAAAAAAAATCCAGTCAATAGTTGCAAATGTCATGTCCTTCAAGGTAATCTTGTCCCTCTTTTCAGAAAAGTTTTCCTTTTAATAGGTATGTTAGATTGCATTCTAGAATTTGAAGTGCAGATCCCCAGCTACCTACCCTCTCTTCTTACACTGGAAATGTACTAAAAAGATGATTATAAGCATTGCTTTGTGACCTATATGCTAGCATATTACATTGTTTTGAAATTGAATCTGAGTTCTTCTCAAAGAGGATAACAATTGCAACAATACAAATACAAATTAAAATACATGTCAGTTGAGTAGATATTATATCCCAAAATCACTAGCACAACCAAGATACAGTTTATTCCTCCTCGTGTTTATTTGATGTTGCTTTGGGATTTCACAGAGAAATGGCATATCTACAAAGATGTCCCTTTACGCCTAACACTCCCCCCCCCCTAAGAACTGATGTAGGACTAGAACAATCCTTTTGTCACTTATTTCAGTTTAGGTGACACCATAATATCAGGAATTACAGTAGCACAGGAATTGGTGAACTATGTGAAGGAAACATTTTTACATACTATATTGATACCCTTGTACTGAATCTTTAAGGCCTAAAGATTTAAATATCCAGCACCAGAGCATCCATGGAGTAGGGTTTAAAAAAGAGTCAAGATGGTGGCTGTTCCTGTGAAATTGAAGCTCCAGTCCACCCATTTCATGTGCACCATGGATGTAAAAAGGCACAGAGCTTCAATTGCATAATTGTAGCCCCTGCTGACTCGCTCCAGGATTAAACAAGTTAACATATAATTTCCTTCAAAGATTCTTATCTTACTTGGTCTTGTGAAAATGGATTATAAACCAGTACTAAATGCTACAAGAATCCTCTGACATCAGAAATCCTCCTCCAAAATGACGGAGAATCCTGTTCAAGTAATGAATTATGAACAGACTCTAGACTGATATTTCTCAAAATTTCACTTCTTTTCCCACTCTGGAGTTTTCAAAATAATATACTGTAGTGTTTGAAGAATGTTGTACAGTTCTTGAAGCATGTATCTCTAGACCAGTGTTTCCCAACCTTGGCAAGTTGAAGATGTCTGGACTTCAACTCCCAGAATTCCCCAGCCAGCATTCTCTGGCTGGGGAATTCTGGGAGTTGAAGTCCAGACATCTTCAACTTGCCAAGGTTGGGAAACACTGCTCTAGACGTTATTGAATAAATCAATAAATAATGATAGATTCTGATTTGGACTCAACTTGCTCTAGAGCAGTGTTTCTCAACTCAACAACTGTAAAATGTATATAATTCATTTTCCATAATTACCCGAACAGTGGTCTGCAATGGATGAGACTCCATACTTTTTTTAGGCAAACTATTGCTCTATTTAACAAAATTTGCCATTGAAATTCCTCCTGATGTTTAGCATGAACCTCCTTTCTTTCAATTTTCACCTATTAGTCTTACTCCTACTCTCATTATCATTAGAAACCATGCCTATGTGCTGTTGACATCTTTTTAGATATCACTAGGCAAGTGTTACTCAACCTTAGCAACGTCAAGATGTCTGGACTTCAACTGCAGAATTCTCCATGGAAGTTAATGTCCACACATATTAAAGTTGTTGAGATTGATAAACACTGCTCTGGAGGTCCTAACTTTATCTGAATATTCCTCTCAAAAGTTCCATTTGAGATTTATCCAAATCTAACGAACCCCTTAATTTTAATGAATATTTTTCATGAGCATATTTGTTCTTTGGCCATTGCAGAACTTTGTGTTTCATTTAGTCCAAATGCTTTTGTTTATCTTTGGGATTTCCTGTCGGTAAAAGGAATTAAAATATTAATTAAGACCTCGAATTATCCCTTAAGAGTGCTTTTTTCCACTACAGAAGGCAATATTATATGCTGGCCATCATAAATTATAATTGCATGATTTGATTGCCTATTTTGTTTGGCTTGCCAAACAAATGAACAGTCAATGCCAATATCCAGCTGAGCTTATAAATATAATATTAAGTATAATGCTTTTGTGGGGATGCCTAATAGCTAGTCATATGGTGCTCACTAAAAAAAATATTAACACAGTCCCTGAGATGAGAGATACTTCTCTCTTGAAGTTCCATTAGATTACTAATGGATGTTAAAAAGAATGTTGATACTCTAGAAAGAGTACAGAGAAGAGCAACAAAGATGATTAGGGGACTGGAGGCTAAAACCTATGAAGAACGGTTGCAGGAACTGGGTATGTCTAGTTTAATGAAAAGAAGGACTAGGGGAGTCATGATAGCAGTGTTCCAATATCTCAGGGGTTGCCACAAAGAAGAGGGAGTCAAACTATTCTCCAAAGCACCTGAGGGTAGGACAAGAAGCAATGGATGGAAACTAATCAAGGAGAGAAGCAACTTAGAACTAAGGAGAAATTTCCTGATGGTTAGAACAATAAATCCGTGGAACAGCTTGCCTCCAGAAGTTGTGAATGCTCCAACACTGGAAGTTTTTAAGAAGATGTTGGATAACCATTTGTCTGAAGTGGTGTAGGGTTTCCTGCCTAAGCAGGGGGGTTGGACTAGAAGACCTCCAAGGTCCTTTCCAACTCTATTATTCTATTCTATTCTACTAGCTGAGACATCTAAAGGCCATACAAAATTTCATATACTGTAGGTGCTTTGCTTTGATAACATGAACAATTATCCCAGAAGCTGCTTAGTAAGGTAATAGGGTTCCTACTAAAAGCAGAACAGCTATGTTGTTTTGTTTGGCCTCACTCTAAGCCATTACTCTGGCAGAAGATGCACCTGATTTTTCAGATTGTCATTAAATGTGACAGGGGAGGATTCTGTCCAAGCATAGGGGATGGCCAAACTAAAAAAAAACCAGTAGCTCAATCATCTCCAAATATGCCTCAACAACCATCCTTAGGCTCTGTCCCAGGTCTTTGGTATACAGCCGGTCTTGATAGCTTCCAGAAGGTTAAAACAGTGATGGCCTGCTGGATCTCTGGGTGGAGGGCATTCCATAAGGTAGTGTTACCTATTCCTATCTGATTTGGTGGGAAAGGAAGATACTCTCTGACAAAGGCAGTTGCATAAATAAACTGGTCCCATGCTATGTAGAACTTTAAAGTGTTAAACCGCATCTTGAATTGCACTCAGAAGAAACCTGGGAGCCAGTGCAGCTCACACAACAGAGGTGTAATGGGCAAACCTAGTGGCACCCAGATCTGCATGTGCCATTGAATTCTGGATTAGTTGTAACTTCTGGGTGATCTTCATTTCATTTCAGTAGTCCTAATGGGAAGTGAGCAAGGCATGTGTGACTCCAAGAGGGTCCTCCCAGTCCAGAACAGGCCCCAGTTAGTACACAAAACAAATATTTACAATGGCCCCCTAGTCACATCTGTAACCTGATCCTTGAATAGGAGACATGAGTCTTCATTCCATTGTTTCTCATCTAAAGTTGTTTTGAGCATAATTGGAATGAATTAAACAATTGGAAGATGTTGAAGGGAATCTACAATATAGAAATGAGGAAAAAAAAAGATAGTATGGGCATATTATGAGGATCTACCGTATTTTTCGGAGTATAAGATGCACCTTAGTATAAGATGCACCTTAGTTTTGGGGGAGGAAAACAAGGAAGAAATTGCTTCTGCCTCCAAGCAATTTGCCAAACAGTAAACAGAAAACAGCACAGATGATATACACTGTTTGCTGTGTATTTCTGTGCATGTGTGCTTGGCCCATAGAAATAGCAAAGAATTGGAGAAATGTACATTATGCCAGAAAGTTTTCTTAAATTAAAGTGACCAGATTTTAACATTAGTAAAGCGGGACACGGGGGAGGGGGGGATGTTCTTGATTAAAAACTTTGACTCCTGCTGGAAGATGAAGAAGAGTAGGACCAGGACCCCTGCCTCCCGACCTGATAATCTTTAGAGGTGGTTTCAAATCCAACATGGGATGGGTCTAAAGTTTAGACCCCTCCCATGTTGGATTTGAAACCACCTCCTTTTATTTCCCAGTCTGGAGGTTATTAGCATTGCCATCAGAATTGGAGGTTTGACCTCTTTTTTGAGTTCCTTCTAAGTCATGGTGAGGTGGTCTAGAAAGTGGTCTAGAGTTTCCTCTACTCACTTCAGGGCATGATATCTTAGACATATTTTCACTTTTGCCCTGTTTCTGTCTCTTTTCTGTCATTAAAAAAGTAACTTTTAGTTCAGATTCTGTCAGAGGCATGTCTATGCAAATGAGCCTTGCTTGCTCTCCGACCTCGTGTTACAGAAAGGAAAGGGGAAAAAAAAGGCTTCGCAGCCATTTCAAGCCCCTTCTGCAGCGCGTTATTTAAAACCAGGCAGGCAAGTGAATCGGCTTTTAAGGGATAGCTGGGGGAAAACTCTTAAATGATTTTTCTTTAAGCAGCTGTTTTGATTCCTTTAAAATCAGCTGTAGCATCCTCTGCTCCCTCTGAATAAGCACGGCAAACTCTTCTGGGAATTGCAGTCTTTAAAAAAATCGGGACTTTTTAAAAACACAGCGGGACGCGGGACAAATTTTTGAAAAGCGTGTCTGTCCCGCCAAAAGCGGGACGTCTGGTCACCTTATCTTAAATGTAATCACACTAACTCCTCCCAATTATTTAAATAGATCTACTCCAAGGTAACTAAACTCTAATACTAAACAGGACACTGTTACATTTCAGACTATACTTGTACAGAGCTGTTAAAATTAATTAAAATTTCTGGGAGTATACATTATTCTCTATTATTTAAAAGAAGATACAATAGCATTGGGCCTCTTCAGAGCAAGAATTTATTTTAAAAAGCTTCTTTATTTTGTTAAGTTGTCTAGATTTACAGGGATCTCCAACCTTGGCAACTTTAAGACTTGTGGACTTCAACTCCCAGAATTCCACACCCAGCAAAGCTAACAAAGCTGGCTGTGGAATTCTGGGAGTTGAAGTCTACAAGTTTTAAAATTGCCAAGGTTGGAGACCCCTGGCTCTAGAGCAATAATAAAGCAGTCTTTAAAAAATAAGTCTAATAATTTGAACATTCTACAGATATTTATAGTTATTCACTTATCCCCTTCCATCCAGTTCAGCAAAAAATAAAAATAAAAATCTGCATGTCTCTCCCAGCTATTTGCCTCTTTGCAGGTTCAGTTTCAGCTTCATTTTAGCACGTGGCAAGTCAGCTGTAGGTCGGGAAGCTGCTATTGACTTGTTTGGCTTTACAGGCTCTTCCTTCTTTGCTGCATACAGGTAAATTGCTGGAAGAGAGAGGCCAAAGGGTGGGCGTGGCTGGCTGGCTGGGGCTACATTTGGTGTATAAGACGCACCCAAGTTTTCACCCTCTTTTTGGGGGTAAAAAGGTGCATCTTATACTCTTAAAAATACAGTATATAAACAAGAAAAAATAATTGAAAATAATATAAAACAATACTTGGAGGAAGTGGAACTACCCAAAATACCAGAAAAGTTCAAGAACTTGTTGGATGAGAAGATAACAATGATGGAATTAACAGAGGCAATTAAAAGGCAGAAAAATGGTAAAGCACCAGGACCAGATGGGTTACCAGCAGAGATATATAAGACATTAGAAGAAACATTAGGATTTGTAATGCTGGAACTAGATAATGAACTTTTATTAGAGGCCAAGATACCGGATTCATGATGAGAGGCATTTATAACTTTAATTCCGAAAGAAGAGACAGATCTACAAAAATCAAAAACTATAGACCAATCTCACTTTTGAATGCGGATTATAAAATCTTTGCTTCAATAATGGCGAATAGACTTTTAAAAATTTTAAGTGAATTTATTTACTCAGACAAAAATGGGTTTTTACCTAAAAGTCAGATTAAGGACAATATGCGAACAATTTTGAATACATTAGAATATTACGAAGTGCACTCTGTAACCTGATCCTTGAACAGGAGACATGAGTCTTCATTCCATTGCTTCTCATCTAAAGTTGTTTTGAGCATAATTATGTTCATAAAATATTATGCAGAATATGGAGAAGCAATTTTTGATGATCTTCTATTTCCAAACTCCTTCTTTTTCAACAAAACAATTGCTCTGAAATGTTGCAGGAAGACATATAGGGAATAGTTTTGCTTTTTTCCCCTTACTGCTGCCTTTTCTATTTGATGAACCAATTTTTGCTTTAGAAATTCTTTTAAAAGAAAAGGCAATCTAGTGCAAGTTTCAGGGGTGCATATTTCATTCTGTCTTAAGTAATGAAACAACCTAGGGACTGTCTTTATTTGTTATGATTTTCATCTCCTCTTTCATTCATAATACTTTCTCCCCCCCCCCCCCCATAACAACCTCTGTGTCAGATATGCTGGGCTGAGAAAGCACATCATATTGGCTCTCTAGGGCAAACAACTTTCTGGCTATCTGCAAGCTACCTGTGGTATGCAGATACCATAATGCAATTTCATTCCAAGTAATGTCACCCAGAGCCATTCTGTAGTTGGAAGTGTAGTTTATTTATTTATTTATTAGTGACATTTATATACTGCCTCACAGTGCAAGCACTCTCTAAGCGGTTTACACCAGTAAGCAATGTATATTTATATTGCCCCCAACAATCTGGGTCCTCATTTTACCTACCTTGGAAGGATGGAAGGCTGAGTCAACCTTGAGCCAGTGAGATTTGAACCGCTGACCTGCAGATCACAGTCAGCTAAAGTGGCCTGCAGTACCCCACTCTAACTGCTGCGCCACCTCGGCTCTTAGTTGGATTTAATCAAATTAAATCAAACAAACAACAATGAAGAAATTTCTTGCAAGGGTCTTTTTTAGACTAAGAAGTATGAGCAGGCAGGGAGGCCTCAGCAATAGCAGTATGTCACTTTCAAGACTGAAGTGAGTTTTAGAATTCTATCAAGGGAATAATGACAAAAAAAAAATCTGAACTGCCTGAAGGTAAGGTACAGTAACAAAAACTCCCTATAGAGAGAGAAAAAAAATCTTTTGATAAACTGCAAGAAGATTTTGTCACAGTATTACTGGAAGCCCCTGAGAAATAACACAGATGACATGCGTATCAGTTGTTTTAGTAAAAGGAAAAATAAGATATCTTTTTTTATTTCACTTGCCAAATAGTCAGAGTGCCAGAATCCTTCCCAGGGAATCCACGAAGGGTGTCTAAAGATGATGTCCACAACCACATGATCAAATCATCACCTCCTTTTTATAAACGTTGCCTATGTGATTCATGCAAAAAAAAAAGGGTTGTTGTAGTCATCATTTTGATATTTTAACTCCCGTACAGATGCCAGTTTCCTTCCATGGGCTCATTTTTCATAGTTTTTTTTATTCTTGTCTCCAATATGCAGAAATGATTTTCTGTGTACAATGTTTTCTATACTCATTAAATTCCAACCAGATCGCAAAAAGAACATAAGAATAATGCCCCATTTCATTTCCCCACGACATATAGAGAGAAACATTAGATGCCATGTCCCAAAGGTGCTTTTTCAATTGGTAACTATACTTTCTTGGTTTTTTTTCCTGGAAAACATTTTGCTTTTTCTCATCTGAAGAAGCTTCTTGGATGAGAAGCAAGATGTTTTTAAGGAGAAAACCATGAAAGTCCACTTGCCTTTTGGAAAAGCACCTTTGGACAACCATGGTCTGGGTGACTGAGAATCTCTATTGACATCTCATGAATAAAAAGGTCTATAAGGTTGAGGACCAAGCAGGAGAATGATCTCCAGCATTGTGTGAAGGATCAGTTAACATAATTCTCATTCATATAAGGTTCCTTTTGTTTTGATGCACATATTTTGAGGGCATGGGAAAGGAAGGGAAGACATTTTACAAAAGACAAAGGAGCTCAAAATAAACTTACTGTTAGGAACCAAAATTGATAAATACATCCTTTCCCAGCAGCAACAGCAGAATAAGAATTCCAATGCCTTTTTTAGAGGATGGCATCTCTAAGTATACTAAGATGTCCATCTATTTCATGTTTATGATTCAAATAACCCTACATATGTACCTCCATAACTGAACAATGAAATGCAAACATAATGTAGATATATTGAATACATGCAATATATACATATACATGCAATACAATACAATATATCTTTTAATGTAGATATATTGAATACATGCCATTTTGGTTGGAGCCTTCATCCATCTTAACTCCATTTTGAAATTAAAGCTAGTCATTAAGTAGAAAATTACCTTGAATTTGTATTGAAAATCTGGGTTGGAGTGCATCTTCCTCAAAGAATGAAAGAATATTTGTTGTACTTTCTTCATAATTACTGATTCAACTATATAAATAAGTGGCTTTAGCAAATTATTCTCCTCGAATCCTTTTTCATTATACTTTTTGTGCTTCTTTTTAATTAGGCTTCCTAAAGTCCTACCTCATTTATTACTCTAGGAACATTGATGAAAGTAATATTTTAATATCTTGGATGAGAAAGCAACGGTGTTATTCAAACATTTTTCAATAAAGGGATTTTTAAATAAAAGGGAATCATTGCAAATATTAAAAATATTTCAGGCTGATGCAAAATGTGATATATATTTTTGTTCTCCTCTTTTATTAATACGTAGTGGAAGGTAAATTCTCCATTTGGAACTTGAATCAAGTTATTAGAAACAGCAGCCGATATTTTATCATTGTCATCAGCAGGTGAAGGATTAATTGCTGTCACTGTTCATACTATGGCACCTTGTGGGGTACAAATTACATTTTTGTAACCTCAGGACCTTAATCAAAAACAAAATGATCAGAGCTCATATTAATCTCTTGCAGCCAGAAGCAGCCTTTCCATTGCAAACGAATGCAAGGTCAACAGTGCAGCCTTCAGAAAAAGAGGAGCAGACTTATCAGCCATGTACACATGGCATGGCCCAGAAGCAACAACACTACGAAACTGAAGGGAACATCAAATTAAATGGCACATTCAGTCAATGGCCTTTTCAGTCAATTTACTGAAAATAGAAGTCAAACAATTGTGGTGATTTTTCTCTGCTTTTTTGCCCACTAAAACCCATGAATTCATCTCGCAAAGACATAGCTGTAGGAAGAGGGGAGGAAGAGCTGAACTTTCATTAAACTGAAATTGTCATAATAACATAGATGTTTTCTCATCTAAGGAGTGTTAGAAACTTCAAGGTGATAGCTACTAAACAAAATAGGTGAATTTAATGTCATCTTAATTTATAAGTTTCTAATGTGCAAGATAGGTTTTGAAAACATGGATGGCATATTATCTCTTCACCTTGTGTCTGAAGTGTAAGCTGCATCATGTCTATAGAATTCTGAATATGTATGTAATTTTAGCTTTCCAGTATATTGATTCTATACTTCTATCAATTGTAGTTGTATTGTTCATAACAGTCTAATGCAAATGTGAATGCTATTAACATTAAAGAGAGATAAGGAGGGAGGGAGGGGGGAGGGAGGGGGAGGGGGAGGGGGAGGGGGAGGGGGAGGGGGAGGGAGAGGGAGAGGGAGAGGGAAGAGAGAGAAAGAGAAAGAGAAAGAGAGAGAGAGAGAGAGAGAGAGAGAGAGAGAGAGAGAGAGAGAGAGAGAGAGAGAGAGAGAGAATGAATTACTTTTAAGATACAAGGTTATTCTAGACATCAAAGCATACCCCTACAGCTTAGTTAAGCATTCTTCCACAGAAGGGATCAAACATCCTTTTCAATATAAGTCATAACTCCTTGCAGCAGTTAGCATGTACAAAGCTTATTCAGGAAATATAGGGTTTAGTGAAATTTGATAAAAACTACACAGGTTGGGAGTAGGAATTCAACTTTTAAGTTTTGTTTCATTAATGATTTTAAAATGAGTTTTACAATATTGCCACCAGATATGAAAGGATTTGTAATCATTTCATTCTCGCCAATTCTTTAGAAAAGAACTATCCATTTTAGCCAGTGGTGGGCTGCAAATTTTTTAACAACCGGTTCTCTGCCTTAATGACGGGCTGAGTGGGTGTGGCTGGGTGGGTGTGGCCAACTCGATGTCACTTGCATCGAGGGGCGCTTCGCCTCACCTGTCCTCTCATGACCGTGGGGATGCTGCAATGGTTGTAAGTGTGAAAAATGGTCACAAGTCACTTTTTTCAGTGCCATTGTAACTTTGAATGGTCACTAAATGAACTGTTGTAAGTCAAGGATTACCTGTACAAAAATACAAAAAGCTTCTTTGCTTGCAAAAAGCTGCCCTAAATACTAGCCATTAGAATACTCGTAGAAATGGGGGAATACACACTGAAGATCAATGAGTCACAGCCGTCATGGAAACCTAAACCATTCTGTCTGAATACCTTCCTTTTCCTCAACCTGGAGTTACAAATCAGGCAGGTTGCCAGAGCACATTGAGGAATTAAAATAGTTAAAATACAAGGATAACTATCAGCAGCCAAGTTACTCTTGCTCATAAAGTTGTAAGTTGAGGACTACCTCTATTGAATATTCAATAGAGGTAGTCTATTCAATAAAGGATAGCTATTTGAGGCGGCAGAATAGGAGCTCAGCAGTGAAATGTTGGAGGGCAAAAATATTGACAATCAAGATATGTTTGATTCCATTCAGTCTTAGGAATCTGTGGTAAAAGTGCTGGCCTAGAAACCAGGAGACCATGAGTTTTGATCCTGTTGTAGGCACGAAAGCTGATTGGATGACTAGGCCAGTCAGTCTATTTCAGCCTAACCCACTTCACAGGGTTGTTGTTGTGGGGAAAAGAGGCAGAGGAAGCTGGATTATGTATGATCACTGTCTTGAGTTACTTATAAAATGATAAAAGCAGAATTTTAAAAACATTAAAACAGCTGTGAACTGGATAGCCACCTTTCTGAAATGATATCAGGGTCTCCTGCTTGAGCAAGGGGTTGGACTAGAAGATGTCCAAGTTCCTTTCCAGCTCTATTCTAATTGATGAAGGGAGGCCTTGGGAGTTTAAGGGCAAAACAAAAGTTTACATAGCCATTTTTAAAAAACACATAAACCTTCGGTATTGTAGGATTCTTTTTTAAAAAAATAACAGGTTCTGTGGCTTAAAATATAATGACCACCCTGTTCGTCCCTCCCCTCATCTCCAGCACTAAGCTATTTTGCTAACTTGTGTGGTAGAGGTTCTAGTGTCCCTTTGTGGAAGCCCAGTTAAATGATCATTTGGGATAGCTTCTACTTGAGGATCCTTTGTTTCATGAAGAAATGTAGCTCACTCAGCTATTGTCTATCTTTTTTTAATGTATGTGTGTGGCAGGGGCGGGTTCCTAATTTTTTTACTACCACTCTGAGGGCGTGGCTTATTTTGTGGATGTGACTTGCCAGCCATGTGACCGAGTGGACGTGGGCCTTGGGAGCTTGGCAGCGGCCGGAGAAGCAGGGGGGCATTGCCCACCCGCAATGCAGCCCCCCGCAGTGGGAGCAGCAAGACTGCAGCAGCGGTTCTTCTGGGAGGCTCCGTCCAGCCTGAAAGCTTCTCCCCATTCGATGATCCTAGGCACCTGCCGCCCGTTCCCCCTCCCCTCGGCAGCTCGAGAAGCCTCAAACGTGCGAAAATGCCTGGGATTATCACTGCGTGTTCGTGGCTTCTCGGACTGCTGAAGGGAGGGGAATGGAGACAGCTCCTACCGCCCGTTCTTTCAGCGTCTCACGTGCTCCCTCAGCCATCCTCCCCTGCTTGGACTCACTGTGGGGTAGGAAGGCAGTGCATGCACAGTGCCAAAAGCTCGGCTTCTGGGCATGCACAGAAGAAATTTTTTTTTAATGTAAAAAATTTTTTTTAAAAAATGGCGGCGCCCAGGCACTGGCAACCGACCGCACCAGTACTATGACATCACCAGCGGGCCGCTACCAGTGCTATAGAGTGGACCACACCAGTAGGAACCCACCACTGGTGTGTGTGGGAAAATATGAGATTGGAAATGCTGGGGGATTGAAGATATAAATGCCTGTGCGTCAGACAGAAAATACGTTGGCAGTAGTATAAATGTTGATAATTTATAAACATATTGCCATGTGTTTCTCACTGCCTCTCCTGGTCCTTTAAATCTCTTAGGACTCAATCCTTTAAATATTTATAAAACTGTTCCAAGGTTTGAAACTGTTATTCACAGCAAAGGGAGAAGATTGAAGTATAGCTGCTGAAAAACGAATAGCATTATCAGCGGTGGCAACATTTTCCAGCAAGAATGTGGAAACTATGGGCTCTAATCTACCCACTCACTTTCTCTCTGGCACTTACTAGTTTTTCTTCTATACCTGTTTTTATTTCATTAAATATTGCATATATATAAACAGATATATAAAGGGGAAAATAGTGTGCTGCAAATCTCACACATATTTTATGTTTCCAACAATTTATTTAAACCTCACTTAGGCTCCAGAGGCAATTTTGAAAAATAAGTGTAACTGGCTGCAGTTCTTTGGAGTGAACCTATCTGCACTGAGAAAAAGACAGAGGTAAACTAGATAGGTAGAAGGCAAGAGTGATGGAGGTAGATGTTTGAAAAAAGGAAGATATGTCCTCCTTTTTTTGTCCTCTTGTCCTCCCGCATAACTTTAAAATAAAATATTGTCTGACTTTGTGAGTGCCTAGTTTTTTTTAAAAAAAATGTTTGATTGTTTTCACAGTAGCAGTCATTCAAACTTTGCTGTATTATGAATTTGTAAATTGTCTGGTTTTGCTTTTCCTTGTCTGTCAACAGATTTGACAGTCTAGATTTACATTATTTGATTTACCGGTATTTTCTGATTCCAGCAAACAACTTCAATTCTGCTCTTTCAAATCTTTGATCAGTGTAGTCTCTAGAACACATGATATGTCAGGTTTCTATGGTGACATTTGTAAAATAAATTGTCGTCAATTCTATATTATTGCCTCCACAATAGGCAATATGAGGATTCAACTGGGCTTCCACAAAGGGATACTAGAACCTCTACCACGCAAGTTAGCAAAATAGTGCTTGACATGAGGGGAGGGAGGAACAGGGTGGTCAATATATTTTAAACCACAGAATCTGTCAAGAGGTTTAGAGAGACTTAATGAATATCACATATCTGCCTCTGGTTTATCCATGTGTGTGTGTTCCTCCACAAGATTTGCTTCTCAGTTATTTCAAAACATGATATATCCCAGCAGTTACTGATTGCAAACACATATCCATCTTCTTTAAGTACTGATTTCAAATAACTTTCAAATAAAACTTTGATATTGAAGACTATGAGAACTGAAAAACTGCTGGGCTGAGAGATCTATACAGTAGAACCTCTGGCCATGACCATAATTCATTCCATAACTTTGGTCACAAACCGATTTGATCATGACCCGAACCTAATTTTGGAAATTTGACGCTTACAAAAAAAAATGTTGTGGAAGGGGAAATCGGCCGCGAAAAAAAAAAGTGATTTTTTTGGTTGGAACCCAATTTTGTCGTGGTCAGAAGCATTTGTGACCAAGAGGTTCTACTGTTTCTTTTTTTGTTTCTGATAATGGGCTGCTTTGAATCCAGGCCTTTCTCATCCAATTGTATTCATGCCCCTACAGATTATTTTTGCAGGGCATTTCATAGTTTAGAAAGAGCTGCCCTTAGAGAACGTCTTTCTCTCTAGTCAGCATCCTATCCTTCATTGTAAGGATCCTGCCTTAATACATCTTATGAGATAGTATTTCAAGGGCATTGATCCTACATATAATGTGTATAACAATTCTCTAGCATATTTTTAGAAAATTAAAAATAAATTTGCATAATTTCCCAAATTCTTGACATTCTTCTAAATATAATTATCAGAACTCATTGATGTAATTGTGAATAATCACATATTCTCTACCATTATTGTAAATGCATATGTGTTCCAAATACAATGAAAACATTGTTTTGCTTTAGCAATTCATCTTGGGAATTTGTTTGTAAAAATGTACTTATTTATTTGACTAATATTTGCTACAATCAAAAGCAACTTTCAATAATACATATGCAAAAAGCCATAAAATGCAGGAAAACGTGCATATAATTATGGCAATAGATATCCATCTAATCCTAAATGCACACATATATTGATCAAAATCAACCAGTTGCAATATTTTCAAATGGAAAAATTTCAGGGGCTTTTATACTTTGAAGTAAGTTACTTGAATAATAAAGACGTATCATTTTGAGAAAAAAAAGACATTGGAAGGCTAATACTCATATAATCTTGTCATACAGTTGCTGACTGTCACTGTAACATCCCCTGTATTTATAACAATAATTTTAGAGTTAATATTTACAGCAGCTTTTTAAAACAGTCTAATTAGAAACTATCATACTCCCTTCTGTTAATGTGTTCTCATACACACCTTAGGACTGCAAAAATAAAAAGATATAATCCTTGAAATTTTACATTACATAATAATATCAGAGAGAATATTTGCGGGATATTAGATATATAAAAGAGTGTGTGTGAAACTTGGCAACTTTAAGATGTGTACGCTTTATCTCTCAGAATTCCCCAGGCCCACTCCACAACTCCCAGGGAATTTTAAAGCTGACACCTTAAAAAAATACTTGATATAAAATAATCTGATGTGGATTTGTTTTAATAGTTCTGATTTCAAAATATAGACTCTACTGGAGCATAGGCAACAAGCAAATGGAAGCCACTGGCATTCATTGTTCACAGAAAGGAAATATTAGTGCGTCTTGAGAATTTTGTACAAAATCATTGTACAAAAGGAATGTACAATGTTAGGAAATTTTCATTAAAAATGTATTGTAGGAAATATGAGTGCATCTTGAGAATTTTGTACCAAATCATTGTACAAAAGGAATGTACAATGTTAGGAAATTTTCATTAAAATGTATTGTATTCTGAGTAGAAAAGAATGTGTCAAAATGTAGTATGTAGAAAATACGTACAAGTGGTCCTTTACTTGCTGACTACAATTGGGACCAGCAATTTTGTCCTAAGCAATGTGATTGTAAAATGAAACATTGTATGATGTCAGTTTGTCAGTTCCAGCTGCAGGAGTTAAACAAATTAGCTGCAATTGTTAAGAGTACCATCATGTAACCATGATTAGTGATTCCTTGCTGGCTTCCTCATTCACTTTGCTTGTTCTTAGTAGCCAACTAATACTGTGGAACATGTTTTCCCATGTTTTCCCATGTTTGGATGACTTGCTATTGCTATTGCTAGTTCATGAAAATGTATTTCAGAATATTTTGCCTATTACCATATTTTTCAGAGTATAAGACGCACCGGAGTATAAGACGCACCTTAGTTTTTGGGGAGGAAAATAGGGGAAAAAATCTGCCTACCAGGTATTCATCTGGCTAGCGTCCTTAGTCTGGTCAGCTTCAGCACATTATTTTATCCCCTGGTTAGGACTTTAAAAAACCTTCTTTTGAGAGAGTAACAATGAAAGAGCCTGCAAGCCGGTAAGAGTTGGGAAGATCGTTAGCACCTGGTTAGGGCTGGAAAAAAACTTCTTTGGAGCAAGTAGAGCAATGAAAAAAAAAAACCTGCAAAGACTTAGGGCTGGAAAAACATTCTTCGGAGAGAGTAACAATGAAAAAGCCTGCAAGGAAAGAGCTGGGAAGATCGTTAGCACCTAGTTAGGGCTAGGGAAAAAAGCTTCGGAAAAGCTACATTCGGAGTATAAGACGCATCCAAATTTTCAGCCACTTTTAGGGAGGAAAAAGGTGCGTCTTATACTCCAAAAAATACGGTAAGTGATTACTTGCTTTATCTAAGACAAGCGGGGTGGGAAAACTTAATGGCACTCAGTCTAATCTGTTCCAGATTTTTGCAACTATAAAAATTAAGTTGGGCCAAAAAGAGCAAAGGTTCAAAAGTAGAGCAATAAAATTGAAATTGTTTGTGAATTATGGTATGCAAGCTTCAACGATGATTTGAAAGAGATGATCCAGACTTCACATGAGCACAGAACTTCTACTATTTACCACAGCAGCCTAACTTTTTTCAGGAAGGAGAAGGAGAAGGAGAAGGAGAAGGGGAAGGGGAAGGGGAAGAAGGAGAAGGAGAAGGAGAAGGAGAAGGAGAAGGAGAAGGAGAAGGAGAAGGAGAAGGAGTCATATTATCATTAAGAGTCACCTCCTTAAATCAGTGGTTCTCAACCTGCAGACCTCTGGAGGACCATGATGTCATCACAGGGGGTTCATAAAGGCTTGAAGAAATGTTATGATTTAAATCTGGAGTTAAGTCTTGGGGTCCGTGGCCATAAAAGGTATTTAAAGGGTGAAGAAAAGATTGAGAATCGCCGCCATAAATAGCAGCTCTGCTGGTGTGAAATCTAAAGCATTATTCAAAATCATTTTTGAAGAGTGCACAGCCAGAATATGCATTAAGATAAATATAAATAAATATTCAGTTTCTATTAATATTTCACCAGTAGAAACATGAAGGCTGTAGCAGCTAATCTCATATGTGCTTACCACTGCTGCCCAATTTCATTTTCTAAATAGTGAAGCTAAATCACCATGCATTTCGTCTATGGGTATTTATGCATTAAAAATGAACAAAATATATAACATTTTGTCTTTTAATGATGCATTTGAAAAGATGAAAGATATATATTTTAAAACACACACAATTCAGTTCTAAAATATCACTAAAATTTAACTTAATATAAAGTTCCAATTCTAGAAAATGAGATACTTATATACATATCATTTCAATATTTTTTATTTGTCAGCTTCTATTCCACTCAGCCATATTAGATCTGTAGCTCTAAGTATTTGTGTTTATGCTGTATAAGAAAGACTGAGGAAAAGATTGTTGCAATATTCATTTAGAGAAATAGAACAGGAAATAATACAGTACATAGCCTCTAAATACTTTACTCCAAATCATCTACTGTTTTTAAAAGAATCATTAACACTTACTTTCTTTTTATCAGATCAACAGTTTTTTGAAGATTTTTTTCATAAGAATATTTAATGAAAAGTCAGGAATATGTAATTCATGGAAATGCACTCATTTCGGGGTATTTAACCCTCCTGATGAAATTCACAGCAGGGCTTATAAGTTAAAATAGCAAAATGCCAGCATGGATTAAAATTAGAATTCTTTCATATCCACAATCACCTATATCATTCCCCTCACTAAATTACTTTAAAAGTGAAAATAGCTATTACTCTCAGCCTCTGCAGGAAATAACTTAGTCTTGCTACTGTAGTTTACACAATCTGTGTTAATTGCTGAGAGGTTGAGACAAATGACATGATAGCAGTGTTCCAATACTTGAGGGGATGCCACAGAGAGGAGGGGGGCAGGCTGTTCTCTATGGCACCAGAAAGCCAAACAAGGAATAACGGATGGAAGCTGACCAAGGAGAGATTCAACCTGGAAGTGAGGAGAAACTTTCTGACGGTGAGAGCGATCAACCAGTGGAACAGCTTGCCAGCGGAGGTTGTGAGAGCCCCAACACTTGCGACCTTCAAGGGGAGACTGGACTGCCATCTGTCTCAAACGGTGTAGGAACTCCTGTTTGAGCAGGGGGTTGGACTAGATGACCTACAAGGTCCCTTCCAACTCTAATAATAAATCTAAATCTAAATGTTAAAAATGCAGCAACACCCTGGAAGAGTATGAATGCAAGTTTTATATAAGTCAAAGAAACCAAAACCATCAAACTTCCAATGCCTGAAAATCTTTTAACTAAATATTATCATCTATAATTGTCACAGGGCTCTTCTCAAAAAAGAGAAGCAGGTTCAGGTAATACCTGAATGGGAGATAATTCCAGGGCTGCCCTATCTTAACTGGCTACTCAAAAAAGAATTCTAGAAGATGAGAATGGTGTAAACTCATATTTCTATCCTAGTCTTTCTAGTGAATCTGCAACATAAATCAATGTAGTCACCATGAGGTGACACAAGGGAACACAAGGGAACTCTTCATGAATGGTTCACTGCGAGGTGGCGGAGTGGTTAAAGTGCAGCACTGCAGGCTACTTCAGCTGACTGCTAGTTCAGCAGTTCAGCTGTTCAAATCTCACCGGCTCAAGGTTGACTCAGACTTCCATCCTTCTGAGGTCGGTAAAATGAGGACCCAGATTGTTGGGGGCAATATGCTGAACTCTGTAAACCGCTTAGAGAAGGCTGTAAAGCACTGTGAAGCAGTATATAAGTCTAAGTGCTATTGCTATATAAGCTAAGGGTGGGAGCATGAATGTCTCCTCCAATCCTTGGCTTACGCATGTGATCCAAAATGTCAAGATGGCATCTACAATAGCAAAATTATTTATATATATACCATACATAATATCTTGACATTTTTGACCAGACACCACAGACACCCCTGAATGAGAGGGTTTGCCAGAAAGTGGTTGTTTTTGTAGTTTATAGAACTCTTTCCATACCTGTTGAATACCATTGGCGCAGTTTCCTCCCATTTTGAGACAGGAATAAATGAAAAGCACACAATAAAGCTTACTATAACATATTTTTAAAAAGATTTTTATTAAAAAAAATTCCAGAAAAAAAACCCCAAGGAAAGATCATGAAATTTCTTGGCCTGACATGGCCTCACCAACTTTACATGAAGTACTTGCCCTTCAATCCCCAACATGGCATCTGCCTTAAGAGAAAATAAAATAAAATAAAACTTTCACTTTAATTTATTTGTTGGAGTGAGGAATTCATCAGGAAATGTGATGCTAGGTATAAGTATCCTACTGTCACGATGTGAATATTGCCAGTTGAGCACTTCTGCCATATTTCTTGGTTTACTGTATTTTCTAATCAAGTAGACATGTGATATGAGCCATGTGATATGAGATAGGAGCCGAGGTGGTGCAGTGGTTAAAGTGCAGGACTGCAGTTCAGCAGTTCAGCTGTTCAAATCTCACCGGCTCAAGGTTGACTCAGCCTTCCATCCTTCTGAGGTCGGTAAAATGAGGACCCAGATTGTTGGGGGCAATATGCTGAACTCTGTAAACTGCTTAGAGAGGGCTGTAAAGCACTATGAAGTGGTATATAAGTCTAAGTGCTATTGCTATATGTATTACTGCGCATGTGTGCATTCCAGGAGTCTCCTCCTTCCTTCTTCTCTTGTGAGCCTCGCCCGAGGCAGACGTGAATTCTTAGCTGAGAGAATGTAGCTTATTAAGGTTTATATTTTGTTACTTTTATACTGAAATAAATATTTTGTTAATTAGAATTAAATCTCGGTTTTATTTTCTAAGTAAGAATGACTTCAAGGAAGCAAGATCCAAGAACGTCTATTAAATTTAAATTATATCACCTCTTGATGGGAATAATTTCCTATCTGTCACCTACATTAAGTATCAACGTTTGTACTGCTGCTGGGTATATTGCAATCATTAGTGGCTGATACAAACTATTGTTGAGAGGAGGAGGAAGACGAGGAGGAGGTGAAGGAGGAGGAGGAATCACTGCAGCTGAATTATCATAAGTAAGGAAGAGAACTTGATTTCTGAATTAGTGGAACAAAGAAGGTGAAACAGACACTGGAAGAAACTGGAATAAGCATCATAGAGGACTGTGCAAGGTTATTGATGGGCTGATATGATCCATGTGACTTGCCGGTCGATATCTATTCTTTTTGCTTCCCGGGGTTAGGATTGGAAAGTGTTATATATGAATGCTGGTTTAAATTCCCTGGCAGATGTAATGTTGCCTGCCCTTTTCAAGACTGAGTATTAGAAATAAAATATCATGAAGGTCTTGATTAATAGAATTTGAACTTGAAGAAAAATGCAAATGTGCAGAGAGCAATGAAGCAACCAAACAAGTCTAGTTATCAGCTACCAGAGATAAGAACTGCCATAGAACAGGTCACATCCATCAAAATTAGACAAGGCTTTGAATGACAGCTACCAAAGATAAGAACTGCCTTGTCGCAGGTCACATAATGGCCAACCCCCCCCCCCCACCCAACCCAGCCCTTAGACAATATGAAAAGGAATGGGTGACAGATACTGTTGAGAAAAGATTAAAAGGAAAGTTATAAGGGGCTTTATTTTGAGAAAGTTCACTATTTGTATACTTTAGCATCAGATCCTGGAACCTTATCTCTCCCAACACCCTGCTTCTGAACTCATTCAATTCAGTGTGTGTGTGTGTGTGTGTGTGTGTGTGTGTGTGTGTGTGTGTGTGTGTGTGTGTGTGTGTGTGTGTGTGTGTGAAACATAAGTACGTGGATCATTTTAAATAATAATGTTTGTGAAACTCTTTTATGTGTTGTGATTCCTTCTGCATTCTGTTACTACATAAGATTGTGAACCCTTGCATTCCTGTTGAAAGTGTGCAACTATAAAGGGATAAATTTGTAACATTAGGAAGGAAGAAGCTATTTGTACAGTTTTAACAGCCACTGTTAACAGCCAATTCCCAAATAATTTAGGAACACACAATTTATTAAGGTTGCTGAGAATTCTCTTTAAGATTCCTCTTCCACACTTAATTGTACTTCTTAGGGTTCTGTAGAAGGAGAGGTTATCATTTTTAAGGATATTGTTTCCTATTTATTTATTACTCCTTTTTATTTATCTGGCCTAAGATAAATGTAGTATTAAAAATATAGTACATAACACGCAGCACTTTACAATTCCACCCTGTGCTACTTGAGGATGGTGAGAATTCTTCTTGCTTTTAAAATGAAATTATTGTTTATGTAGATATTCATAAACAGAATCTCAAACCTGGAGGAAAAATCCAATAGGGGCTAAATTGTACCTGACAGATTAATGTACCCAGGTGGACAGCACTACATGCCCAGATTTTAAAACTCAGTCTTTGGATCTTATTTTCAGCTATGTTTCTGTTGTTGCATTAAGACAACTACCTAATTATTAACAGTTGAAAATAGATGTGCCTACTGAATTTCATCAGTAAATATTAATGAAAATTTAAAGTCCATTCTCCCTCTTTCTGCATAAGATCTTATCCAGTTTCATTTATTTTTTTTCATAAATGGTAAAATTCAAAAGTAAAAAAGAAATCCCTTGAAGGTTTGCTGTTGGGGAAATGGAAAATGGTATATGAAGCTTATTTCTAGCATCTTCTTGAACCTCAAAGGAGAATTTATCAATAGTTGTGGTTCAGAGTGATATGAAAAAAAAAGTCATTTGAAAATCCTATTGATACTGGTCAGCTGGGAAGAGCCAAGAACTGGCACATTTCTGAAGTGATATGATGGCTGAGGTCCTTTGGTAGGAAATGAATAAGAGCAATATGATGACAATGATGATGACAATGACATCTGTGAGTTTTTAATTATGTCCTTATTAGAGGAATCCATTGGATCCAATGTTCTCATCCAAATGACCAAAGTAGTGTTTTACATTGCTCCTCAAACTGCATTCCTTGTTTGTGATCTCCCATTGTACTTCTAAAAGGGGAGGAGCTTGCATTGTGATAATGCAGAACTGATTCCATCATCTGCCCTCAGTTTTCCACCCGTGTGAATGTGTCTCATAATTGCAACATCAAGCTGTAATAACAAAATGTAAATGACATTATAATACACAAAACTGCACCTAACCACCAACAGCTGGATTATATCAACAGTATATTGCACTAGGAGAAAAGTAAGTGTCCAAGATATTCCCAAGTTATGTTTGCTTTGTTTAAATAATTCTCACTGCATATATTCAGTCGTGGTTTTGTATTAATTCCTATATATTTGTAAATACCTGCCAGGAACAATTCTGAGTCCTCACACTCATAAAACAACTCCAACTCAGTATAGTATATAGTGAATGAATAATTGTTAATTCATCTAATATTTATTAAACCTTCTGTGGATTCATTTCATATTCATGAAATTGCCAGACAATAAATAAATAAAAACATGTAAATATTTGATCATTTCAGATTTATACATTTGATATATAATGGATAAATCTGAAAAGGATAGAATATGGTAAACTTCTAAAAATAGAAGAAATAATAATAATAATAATAATAATAATAATAATAATAATAATAATAATAGATGATGATGATGATGATGATGATGATGATGATGATGATGATGATGAGAAGGAGAAGGAGAAGGAGAAGGAGAAGAAGAAGAAGAAGAAGAAGAAGAAGAAGAAGAAGAAGAAGAAGAAGAAGAAGAAGAAGAAGAAGAAGAAGAAGAAGAAGAAGAAGAAGAAGAAGAAGAAGAAGAAGAAGAAGAAGAAATAACAATCCGTAGAGAAAGACATTTGCTTGGAAGAATATACTCTTAACTGTGAAAAATTTAGAGATTTTTCTGCTTAGAAGTAACTCCTATAATGTAATGAGGCTTATTACTACAGAAGCTCATGTAGCACTCCCACACAAGCAGTTATAATTAACTAAACATTTAATATTTCTTATTTATGATAGATGATAACTCAGCAAAGAATATCACATGGATTTTTTTTTCTTTTTGAAAAATTGTCATAAATAAGAATTTATATTTTTAAACAAAGGATTAAAATGCCACGTTTGTATTTATAATAGGCTGGTAATATTATTTTTAACTATTGCATGAGAAGCAGGTAGATTTTACTGTCCCAAGTCTAGCAAAATATGACACTACACACTACTTGGAAAAGATCAATCTGTCAGCTTCCATTTTTCATTATTTTTGCATAGTGTTACAATTCTGCTCCATTTCTCATTAATTTGCAGTTTTTTAAAAGCAATTCTTTCGAAATATAGATTTTTCAGTATGTGTAAATTCCTGGAAACTTTGTTGCAATATTTATAGCAATTAGAGAAATATATGGTTTGCCAAAACCTGATCTGAATGGCATATCAGTATAAAAGCTTTATGACATGATGTTTCTTATATAAATTAGATTTTGTATGAACTCTGATGTTAGTTCACTCCAACAAATTTCTACATTGCTCTGGGACTAAAATAAAAAGAACAAGAAACTATAATTTCCCAAGTAAGACTTCCAATATGTATATGTAGCTTTCTCCTATTTCATCTACTTTCTACATAATGAATATCTAAATATATAACATACATTGACTTTGTAGATGACCCTCACTCTGTCAAGGACCTTGGAATAGTCATCTTTAATGATCTAAGTGCCAAAGCCCACTGTAACAACATCGTCAAAAAGGCATTAAGATTTGTAAACCTAATCTTGTGTAACTTCTTCTCCGGTAATATTACACTACTAACCAGAGCATACAAAGCATTTGCTAGACCAATTCCTGAATACAGCTCATCTGTCTGGAACCCGCACTGCATATTGGATATTAATACAATTGAACGTGTCCTGAGATATTTCACGAGAAGAGTCCTACACTCTTCTGCTCGCAACAGAATACCTTATACCGCCAGACTTGAAATTCTGGACCTAGACAACTTAGAACTACGTCACCTTCGGTATGATCTAAGTGTAGTTCATAAAATTATCTGCTACAATGTCCTACCTGTCAATGACTCAGCTTCAACCACAACAATACACGAGCACACAATAGATTAAGGTGACCAGATTTTATTTTTTGTAAAGCGGGACATCATTGATGGGGGGGGTTTCTAGGGGAGCAAGACGGGAGGGGTCCATCTCTCTTATCCTGCAGCTTTGTGCACCCCCCCAAAACACCCCCCCTTCATCACAGCCCTTACCGCTGCCATGGCCGGAGCTCACCTCTGCTGCGTGTGGCCCAGAGAGGGACAGCGGCAGGAGAAGGAAGAAAGCAAACTGCAGCTGTGGTGCTTTGGGAGGGTGGGTGGTGAGGGTTCTTCACAGCCGCATGCTGCCTCCATTGCAGAAGCCGCCGCCAGCCAGCCGGGCAGCAACCCTCCGTGTGGGGAGACGGTCAGGCCTGCACTTGGAAGAGGCTGCCGCTCTCACTGCCCACTTTCTTCCTTCTCCCGCCGCGAAACAAAAGTGAACTGCAGCAGCGCTGCTTTGGGAGGGCAGGCGGACATCTCCAGCCAGGCAGGGAGGGAGAGCAGCGAGAGTGGCAGCCCCTTCCAAGCGCAGGCCTGGCCCTATACCCGCCTGGGGGGCTGCTGCCCACCTGGCCACCAGCGGCTTCCACGCCGCACTTGTAGTTGCGTGGCCGGCCGGATTAACAGGTGTGCTGGGGATGCCTTGCCTGCCGCCTCCGTGCGCTGCGCTTGGCAGGGGCCGCTGCCCCTCTCACTGCCCTCCCTCCCCACCTGGCAGGAGGAGGCAGGTGAGGCAGGAGGCAGAGGGGTGTGCAGGGCTCGGCTCGGCTGCTGAGCATGTGGGGCACCCACCCCAGCTCTCGGGCTGCTTCCCACTGCCGCACGAGGGAAGCGAGGCGCTTTGCGCAAATTCAAATTAAAAAAGCGGGACTTTTTTGAAACGCCATGGGACGCGGGACAAATTATTAAAAAGCGGGACTGTCCCACCAAAAGCAGGACGTCTGGTCACCTTACAATAGATAGAAACTTAAAGTGAACCGCTCTAAACTCAATTGCAGAAAATACGACTTCAGCAACAGAGTGGTGAATGCCTGGAATACACTACCCGACTCCGTGGTTTCATCCCCAAACCCCCCAAATTTTAACCTTAGACTGTCTACTGTTGACTTCACCCCATTCCTAAGAGGTCTGTAAGGGGCGTGCATAAGTGCATCTGCGTGCCTACCATCCCTGTCCTAATGTTCCCTTTTACTTTTATTCATTTCATGTATTCAAATTATGTATATACTTATATGTATTATCTAATACGAGATTGACAAAATAAATAAATAAATAAAAATAAATAAATGATTTTGTGTGAAATATTTTAACTGGGAATTTACACAGAGAAGGACAATATTCATTGGGTAATGAATTCACTGAACAAATCAATGTGAGAATTAGCTCCATTTAATTAAGTGTGCATGTTACATAGAATTCTCCAATATCTTTAATTGGAATTTACAAAGATTGCATTCCTCAAGCATTCCTATCGATCACATTTCTCTGCATAAGTTTCTGATGGATTCATATTTCAACATTGCTTAGTTTCAGTCATATGCATCGATAATGAATCTCATAACTTCTCATGGTTCTTCGATTCATAAGTTGTAGCTATTGTTGAATTTCTACTATTCATATTCAAAGAGGACATTGTTGAAACTATTTCACATGCATTGTGTTTCATTAATTGATACAACTATCCTTCCAAAAGAGATTATACTTAAGAATAATGTCTACTAGTAAATAAATAAAAGAACAAGGTTCAAACTTGCAGCTTGAAACTTTGCAGCTTGCACCTTGCAAGCTGTTTCTTTGATGTTCACCTACATTAGCTTTATTTTTAAAACAATTAACACATAGTTTCCAAACCTATGAAATTATTTATATGTATTGTTAGGGCTTTCTTGCTTCCTTTCAATTATGCATATATAAAAGAACCAATGTCCTATTCTTAAAAAAATCTGGTATTGGTAGCAGACAAAGAAAAGTCAATTTAAGCAGCTAAAAAGAAATAAAATACCCCAACCCATATATTTCTGATGCTAGCCTGATGGAAGTGTATTGCATAAAATGTATAAATATACTAGATGTTGTCCACAGTATAACACATTCTGAAAAGAATTTTTTTTAACATTATGCCATTGTGTTTACCTTTTTCTGAAAACAAAATGGATTTACCAACAACTTCTTAAACAATTTCTTTACTGTTTTTACTTTTAGTGCAGACTGTTAAGAGTGTTGAAGTATTTCAGCAAGGTATGTTTTCATTTCCTTAACCTATTTTGCTTTCATTTTTTAAAATACTTTTATATTGAAAATTGTCTCCCACCCACTTTCACATCCTGCTGTGCTGCTTCATTGGCTGGTAGTGGTGGGAAACTGTTCCAGGGGGAAATGAATGAAGAACAGAGGTGAATGCCTAGCCCTAGAATATATATCTCCAGAAGGATAAACTCAGGCATAAAAGCCACCCAGCTGCCCAGTTAAACAAGCAGGCACATTGGGCAGCAGCATGGAAAATGCTGGGGGCAGATGATTGCTTTAGTGGCAATAAAGGCATCGATTCCTACTGCACAGATGAACACAATTGTGAAACACCTCTGTATTTTAGCAAGAAAACTATATGGGTAGACAATATCAAATAATTAAAACGATGTCTTCATGACAGACACCACCCAATTTGCTACTAAAGAAGAGCTGAGGATCTTTTACATTATTAATGGATTTATGACACAGCTAGATTAAAGCCATCCAGATGTCTAGTTACTGATCCTCTCATGCAAGAAAAGAATACTCGATAATACCAAGCTCAGCATAGGGAAGGATTAAATGAATTGGCTACACATTGACATCTTAGGCATCAGCAAATTTAAATGGGCCTGAATTTGACACTTTCAGACAGAAGATCATACTGTTTACTACTAAAGATGCAAAATGTAAAGAAGGAACTGCAGTCTTTCATACTCAGGAAGGATATAGCAAGGACAAGACTTGAAAATACTGCAGCTAGTGACTGAATAATATCAATTAGACTTCACAGACTATCCTTTAATGTGACAGTTATCCATATTTATGTTCCAACTACTGATGTAGAAGAGAAGGTTGATGAATGCTATGGTCAAGTTCCAGCTGAAATTGACAAAATATGCAAGCAAGATGTGTTACTTGCGACATTGGGAATAGTAAGCAGGAAAACATTGTTGGAATCTATGGTCTAGGAAACAAATGAAGCAGTAAACTAACTTATCAAGTCTTGCCAATTCAATAAAGCCTTCACTGTTGTCACATCTTCATCTTTAAACAATCAAAATGCAACTGTATCTGTGGATATTACCAGATGAACTATACAGGATTCAGATTCACTATATTATTGGCAGAAAATGTGCAAGAGCTCGGTTATAACAGCAAATATGTGGATGGAAGTTGACCATGGAACAGATTGCAAACTACTCATGTGAAAGTTCCAAATGCAGATGAAGGTGAAGTGATGTAGGTGAAGAACAAACTATCCAGTTTCTACCAGTGGTGAAATCCAATTTTTTTTATTACCGGTTCTGTGGGCGTGGCGTGGTAGGCGTGGCAGGGGAAGGATACTGCAAAATCTCCATTCCCACCCCACTCCAGGGGAAGGATACTGCAAAATCCCCATTCCCTCTCCACTCCTAGAGGAAGGATATTTCAAAATCTCCATTCCCACCCCACTCTGGGGCCAGCCAGAGGTGGTATTTGCCGGTTCTCTGAACTACTCAAAATTTCCGCTACCGGTTCTCTGAACTACTCAAAATTTCCGCTACCAGTTCTCCAGAACCTGTCAGAATCTGCTGGATTTCACCCCTGGTTTCTACCCATAATGCTAAGCATATACCTAACACAGGAATGTCAAACTCATGTCGTCATGGATGCATCACATGGTGTATCGGGACTTTTTCCCCTTCACTAAACAGGGCCAGCACGTGACGCATCCGGCCTGTGGGCCACGAGTTTGACAGCTCTGATCTAACATCTTCAAGCAGAGTATCAGGAATTGCTTTGAAATCCTGAACATCACTGGCAGGAAATAAAATTTAAAAAGTTATTAAAAATGCTCGTGAAGAGAGACTGATAAAGGCCAAGAAGAAGAAGAGAGAAAATTTGATGCCATTATCTGGGACTAAGATTAAATTTAAAGAAGACTAATCTAATAACAAGTACAGCCCAGAATTTATAATGAATATATTGATTTGGTTGAAGTTTTTGCTTTTTAGGATCAATTATTAACAGTAAAAAAAAACCCTGAAATCAATCAATATGCCACAGACTAGGTAGGGATAGCACTAAAAGCTTTGGAAAAGATATTAAAATGCCATGATATGTATATATTTTCATATTTATAACATACATATCTATAAAGGTCAGAATAATGGATGCATTTTCCTGTGACAGTCCATGGAGAAAAACCTGGACTTTGAAGAAGCAGGATAGAAAGATTATTTATCCTTTTAAACTTTGGTGTTGAAGAAGAATCTTGAAAATACCATCTGTAGCAGGGGTGAAATCCTCCCGGTTCACTCTTACCTGTCGGTCGCCGCAGAGCCAATGGAGCTGGTGGTGGTTGTAGTATGGGACTGCCCCCGCCCGCTATCCCCACCCGCCTGGACGCCGCCATTTGAGTTCTTTTGTCCTCTGCACATGCGCAAAGCGTTCTGCATGCGCAGAGAGCAAAAGAACTCAAATGGCGGCGTCCAGGTGGGCGGGGGAAGTGGGCGGGGGCAGCCCTGCGGCACGACTGCCACCAGCTCCATCGGCTCTGCGACGACCGACAGGTAAGAGCGAACCGGGAGGATTTCACCCCTGATCTGTAGCCAAGCAACAAATGGATCATGGAACAAATCAATTTAGAATTCTCACTTGAGAAATTACCAGGTTCAAATATTCATATTATATGATACTATATGAAGATCCAACTCGCAAGAATTCTATAAATATAAAAATAAATATAGAAAATATAGAAAATATAGAAAGAAAAAAAGAACAACCAGCAGCAAGCTGGATGGGATTCCATTACAGAGGTGATGAACAGACTGTTGAAAAATCTGAAGGGCCAACTTAAAGAAAAATCATTCTGCAGAAATGATATATCTATAAGGTTGTTAAGAGTCAACAATGAGTTGATGGCCCATCAATTGGTCATTGATTTCATCTGATCATCCCTTACAGCTGAAGGGTGTGTTTCAAGTTTTGAGAAAGTATCAAAAGAACCTTAGAATGGACAATGAAAGAAAGATTAAGGACCAAATGATATAATAGGCAAATGACAAAATCCTCATTTCAGCTAAAGGCATACAGATGCAATTTCCCATCAGCAAAAATCCAAGGCAAAATGATGTATGAATCTCTGAACATCACCATATATCTTTGAATGGTCCAACTGATTCAAGATTATAGTATTCTTAGTTTTCTCTTGTCCTACTTCATCTGATGCAAAAATTAGCTGATGGGTTGAAAGAAGGAATTAATCTCAAAAATAATGTTAGAAAGCACTAGCAGCGTTGCCAGACCTATATGTTTCTCAAAGATTATTAAAATCCCCATATACTGTATGTATAATGTATAATAATACATAGAGTTCTCAACCCAAGGGTGGGTTCCTCCTGGTTTGGACCGGATTGTTCAAACCGGTAGTGACCCGCTGGTGACGTCACGATGGTGTCACAGAGCTGGTTCAGTCGGTGCCGGTCCGTGGCTGCCGCCATCTTTATTGGGAATTTTTTGGGAATTTTTTAGTGTTTGGAAGTTTTTTCCTCTGCTGCTGCTTGAAAAAGGGCCCTCCCATCCGCCCCCGTGTTTATACTTACCTTTATTCCTTTGCCCGAAGCACAGCTGATCAGCTCCTCAGCTGTGTTTCAGGCTGATTATAGCTCCTGAGCATGCACAGAAGCAGAATTGCACGAGGGGATGTGCGCGTAAGCGTGAGCACAGCTGATCAGCTCCTCAGCTGTGTTTCAGGCTGATTATAGCTCCTGAGCATGCACAGAAGCAGAATTGCAGAAGGGGACATGCAAGCGCGCGTGAAATGTCGCAATGTGAACCAATGGCAAAGGTAAGTGGAACCCACCCCTGTCTCAACCCCATTTTTCAGGGTTTCCTAGTTTCTGCCTGTAAAATTCAGTTGTATCTAATCTGAGATGGAAATGGCAAGAAATATCTTAAAACATTTATCATTCTCAATATATCTGTTAAAAAAAACCCTAATTCTCCAAAAATAAGGAAAGAAGGAAAAGGAGGGGAACCAGTTCACTGCCATATTTTCCAAGACCAACATAAAACTATTGAATTATTCCCTATGTTAAGTATGTGGTCAGGAGACATTGATTTAAATTCTGCAAATTGCTTAAGAAGTCCAGAGCTGCAATAATAACTAATAATATACTTACCTGCAATTAATTGGTGGAGTCATTATCTCTGAGGATAGGTTTGAAGACTGACAATTGTGACAACCCCCTCTAGGCAGTGTAGAATGAGATACCGTATGCTATGTATAGGAGTAGAATAAGTGCTTAGAGATTTGTCCTCCTTATTGTATGTTAATTGTCTTATTCAATATCTGGGTGGGACAATACATGTTATTATAGCTGTAGTCTTTGATGATCTTTCTGTGGCTGCTACAGACATATTTGTAATTTCTGATGTTATATTTCCTACAACTGACTTGCATTAATGATGATTTTATAGGCATTAAGTTGATTTGTTTCTCTGTGAGTTGCAACAATTGATAATAACATAAGGACATATTGCATCCATTATAAAATCTCAACAACTTAAAATTCCAGAAAAGATTTCCCAAGGAGTTTTCAGTTTACATCAGATTGTTTCTTTGAAGAAATATATTTAGAAGCTAGCCTATAAATTCTAGCCTTATGGTAATTAATCACAAGAATTCAAATGGTTTTGACAATGCCTTTAAATTGCCACAACAAATGTGATTGCTTGCTGTATCATTTTCTTATATCCAGTATCATGCAGGAACTTTTTTTAAGATAAAAAACATTTTTATTTGTACTTCTCTTGAACAATTAATGCTTCTTTCTTCATTCTCATGAAACATACAGACAAACCTGGCACTGTGTTTTGTGGAGAGTTCTTTTCTGGCAAAATGCCCTCCAATGGTAGCTTCTCCCATTCTCTGTCTGCTACCAGAAGGACGTTTTAGGCTGTTGTAATGCCAATATTCACTTTCCTAAACTGGGAACAATGCAACAATCAACAGGGCTTGTTAGCAATCCGCTAACCCAACAGTATATTTTGTGCTGTAGCAGCTCCGTGACTATGGGAAAAGAAGTGGCTGCTTTGAAGAGCTATACAGGGATGCTCTGTATGAATACCTGCCTATTCTGAAGCATCTTTTTCCATATGATCCTGGACCATTGCACAATCTTAGAAACTGCTACTGGCTCATTCACTTGCCCTCTACTTTTGGGTGGCAGTGCAATATTCTTCAGGTATTCATTTTGGCAGGGAGGCAAGCAATTGGTGAAAGCAAAGAATAGCAGGCACTGTTGCTACCTAGCGATAAAGCATTTTACCCTTTACTTGAAGAGAGCAATTGTCCTATAGCAGGGCTGTCAAACTCCAAGCCTGCGGGCCGGATGTGTCATGCCCTGGCCATGCCCACACCCAGTTTAGTGAAGGGGGGGAAAGTCCCGATATGTCACATGACACCACTGTGATGATATGAGTTTGATAGCCCTGTCCTATAAGTAGTCCTAAAATTAATGACCATTTATTTAATGATGGTTTACTCTTACAGCAGCCTTAGTAAAAGTGACTTACGACCTATATTCAAAGTTATAACTGTTGCCTCACCCTGCTGCTTGCCAATTGAATCACCGGCTCAAGGTTGACTCAGCCTTCCATCCTTCTGAGGTCGGTAAAATGAGGACCCAGATTGTTGGGGGCAATATGCTGAACTCTGTAAACCACTTAGAGAGGGCTGTAAAGCACTATGAAGCGGTATATAAGTTTAAGTGCTATTGCTATTGCTATTGCTTTGCTATTTGCATTTACTAAAGTTGCATTACCTTGTTGTCAGGTGATCATGATTTGCAACCTTCCCAGCCAACTTCCAACAAGCAAAGTCATTTGAGACAACTGGATTTACTCAATGATTCATTTAACAACTGTGGTAAAAATGGTTGTAAAATTGGGTCTGGTCATGTGATGACTCACATAACAACAACTTCACTTAGTGACTGAAATTCCATTCCCTATTGTCATTATAAGTTGAGGACTGCCTATATTTTAAAATAAAAAATCCATATAAAAGTTCTTTGGATGATCATTTAAGGATTTGAGTTGGACTTACTTTGTCCATTGTATCCGATGGCTGAAGGATCTTCCATTTTCTTACCTTTGACATTTAAAATATCTCATTCTTAGAGCAATTTGAGACACTTCACAGCTCTATGTCCTCATGCAATTTTGCATTATCTATGTAGCTCTAAGTCTGCTAGTTGTTTTAAATGTTAACAGGGAATGAGTAATGTCTTATATATCTTGTACAGTGGAGAGAGTAAGTCCACATATTACTATCCAAACTTCATTAAAGTGTCACTGCCTTGATATATGACTTTAAACTTAATAATGTTGCACCAAGACAGCTTTTGAGATTTTCTTTACCAATCAGTCTGTTAAAGTTTTAGTTACAGTATTCAAAATATACAACTTAGCAATAGCAATAAACTTATATATTGCTCCATAGTGCTTCACAGAACCCTCTGAGCAGTTTACAATCTCAGCATATTGCTGCCATCTTGGAAGGATGGAGGCAGAGTCAACCTTGAGCTAGTCAGGATCAACCTCCTGGCTATGGATAGTGTTAGCCTGCAGTGCTGTATTCTAACCACTGTACCACTTTGGGTCCAGATATTAAATTTGCTTCAATATATTCATTATATTTGATTTCAATAATTTTTTTTAATTTTTTTTAACCTCATTGAATATGAGTCAGAGATTAAAAAAAAAACATTGCTGCCTTTATTTATGAAAGTGATCAGAAAAATAGTAGCATACAAGAATCACTCTCCTCATGATTGGGCTTTATTGTAAGTAACTGGGTACACTAGTCTTGTTTCAGACAATTTCCTTCCAGATCTATTACTATGCTGGGTGTTTTGCTTCCAGGTATATTGAGCATGGCTTAGATTTGTCACTGTCAGACTGGAGGAAAGTGATTGTCTGCTAACTTAGTTTCAGTGCAGTCTGTACCTAAAGCTGTGAGCAGAATTGCCCTGACTTTAAAACAAGCTCAGATAAAATCATGTGGCTTTCATGCTGATGGCTGGGTTTGCATGGCATGTTAAGACCAAAAGCCCATTTTGAACCCCATCCCTACCACATGTTACATTCCACCGTACAAATCATAGTAACCAAATCCAAAAAGCTGCTGTTGATGATTTATATCTATGATAATTATTGATTATAAAATCTGGTGTCTGCAAATCCAAAATGGTGGGCTCTTAAAGATTCAAAGTTGCTGATAGAAGAAAATATTCGTAGAACAGAGTTGAACTGTGGGTCCTTGTTGCTCTCTGAGCTTGGTGGTTTTTCTTGCAGATGTTTCATTACCCAATTAGATAAGATCATCAGTGCAAGACTTGGGTAATGAAACATCTGCAAGAAAACCACTGATCTTAGAGAGCAGCAAGAATCACATGGTTCAAAGTTATTCTAAGACACTGGTGAAAGAGCAAGGTGCAACTAAAGGCAAAGTGGAGTTGTTGATGTATTTTTGGCCTTCCTCAGTCTGAACAAGCCAGATGCCTGGAAATCAGTTTCCAGAATTCTCACTAATGCTTGAGGTGGCTGGGAAATTTAGGAGCTGGAACCCACAATTTCACTGAAATCCATAATGACCAGGTTGAGGAAGCCTGACTTGGAAGGGATGGCAGTATAGAAAACAGCATGGGACACCCATGGATTTACTACTTCTCACATTGCAACCCATTGCTTCCTTTGTCATTGTCTGTTTTCTCTTATAAAAGCAGATGTTTATCACTATCAGGCTTTCTTAGCAGCTTGCTTGCTTGCTCTCCATGGAATTCCATAAAACATAAGTCTGGCAGCACTCCCAGGATCTATCTCAGCACTTATGCAAGGAATAACATTGGATCTGTCATAATGACATAGACTGTTCCATAATGACCTGTCTCATGAAATTTTAATTGCAATTTCAAGAGCATCTGATTGGACACAATCCAGTAGTGGGTTGCTCCAGGTTCGGACCGGTTCTTAGAACTGGTAGCGCTGGCAGCGGGAGGCTCCGCCCACTTGCCCAGGATGCTTCTGTGCATACGCAGAAGCTGCACGCGCACGCCAAACCAGTGGCAAAAAAAATTACAACCCACCACTGGCACAATCCATTAGGATGCTACCCCAAAGGTGCTTTTTCAGGAGGCAACTGGACTTTCTTGTTTTTTCTTTTGAAGAAAAGAAAAGTAGTGCTTTTGAAGCATCTTTGGAACAACCATGACCTGGATGACTGAGAATCTCTACAGGCCATTAGAATGCTAGCTTAGAACATTTGTAGGAGAAACTTTTATTTTACCAAAATAGTTGTCCATGCCTCTATTAGCATCAGATTGGAGAAACTGAAAATTCCAGAGCAGATGACAACCCAAAACAATGGATGACTACATTTTTTCCAGCTAGTTTATAACATAAGGCCAAAAGTGTTATTCTCAAGAAAAGGCTTTTCATGAGTTAGATAACAGATAAATGGGTTAGACATTAAAAGTTAAATCTGAACTCTATTGGGAAATATTACTAAGCAAAATAAGATGTGCAGAACAATATATATTGATTTTGAGTAATATTTTCCTTCACTCCATTTTATCCTGCAACTTATATATGGACTGCCATGTTTGATCATTAAAAAATAACAAAAATATTTTCATCTATATATTCAAATGTTCTTGCTTGTTTCAACAGCTATCCAGAAACAAAGCAATGGTGGCTTACTAAAACATCCTCATGGCATATTTTGTATGTATTATGGTAAAGGGGTTTAAAAGATAAACCCACTTCATTTGAGGTATCCGTGTCCATTAAAAATTGTCTATAATGAATGCATTCATTTAGGTGCCATAACTCCTAAATCATCTTTACTATTCTCATGAATTCCAATTTCTTGAAAAGTTTCTTCCTTTTCACTAATATTTTTTAGATGTTTCTCTGGGAGATTAGATTCTCTCCTGAATATGGACATGAGAATTTGTAAACTGCCTAGAGTTGCCTTTGGTGAGATGGGTGGCATATTAGTTTAATAAATAAATAAATTCGGCCATTTCCTAGCTGATGAAGTTGACAGCGCCTCCTTCCAAAGTGGTTGAGCTGCCAACATATTCTTCTGAATTCTTTCTACCTGTCCGAATTAATCCTCTCTCCAAATTAGTTGTGGGAAGTAGACTCCCAGCTGGGTAAATTGATACAGAGAGAAAAGCCAAGGGCTCTTTCCCTGTTCTTCTTGCTTACTGACAACTAGTAAACATTCATCTGCTGATTCAAAAGTTCTTTCCCCCCACTCCGCAAAGTATCTTTCTCTCCCTCCAGTTTCCACTCCCATTACCTGAACTGTGAAGCAGTAACCCAAGACCAAGGGTGTCAAACTTGCGGCCTGCAGGCCGGATGCATCACACACTGGCCACCCCCACTCCCATTTTAGCGAAGGGGGGAAATGTCACAATATGTCACGTGACAACAATGTGATGATGCGAGTTTGACACCCTGCCCTAGACTCTAGGATATCTAAAAGCAAGGGCAAGCTATAACATTTCCTACAACCTAACATTTGGGCAGGTATTTTAATCTTCTGTTGATTTGTTCCAATTTTACTTCTCAGATATATCTATTCAAACAGAAATGGGTGAAAGTCGTGGTAGCTCTTTATTTAGATCACAAAATGTATGCTGTGAGATAAGATGCAATTTTAGCATAACAGAAAGATCACTGAGATCTTTTTCAAGTAGAAGGAAATCAAAGCACCTTTAAGTCCTTACCTAGAGAAAAATACAGAAGAATTTTATAAATGTTTCCTTGGATTTAAATCCCGTTGTATTCCACAGAGCCTGATTGCTGATAAAGGTTTTTAGCATTGTTAGTCATCACAATCTGGACAATCTATGAATTTTTGATAAATGTTTCTCAAAATCAACAAAATGGTTACCTACCCACACTAATGATTTAAATTAACAGGCTTTTTTTTAGCACTGAGAGGGCATTGATGTACCTGCCCTATCATTTATCTATAAAGAGATGATACCTCCAATACAGTATTACATACTCATTTTTTTAAGAACTCAGCACTGAAAACTCTTTTCCTTCAAAGTACCGTATTTTTCGGAGTATAAGACGCACCTTTTTACCCCCAAAAAGAGGGTGAAATCTAGGGTGCGTCTTATACACAGAATGTAGTCCCACCCAGCCAGCCACCGCCACCCTTTGGCCTCTGTCTTCCAGCAATTTACCTGCTTGCAGGAAAGAGGAAAGCCTGTAAAGCCAAGCAAGTCACTAGCTGCTTTCTGACGTACAGCTGATTTGCCACGTGGAAAAATGAAAGTGAACCTAATTGCAAAGAGGCAAATAGTTGGAAGAGACATGCAGATTTTTATTTTCTGCTGAACTGGATGGAAGGGGGTAAGTGAATAACTATAAATGTCTGTAGAATGTTCAAATTATTAGACTTATTTTTTAAAGACTGCTTTATTATAGACTGTTGGAGAGCCAGTAAAGCTGAGTCTGACCGGACACTTTTAAGAACTTACATTAAGTCTTACTTAGTGGCGATAAGGGTGGCAAAATGCGCGTATTTTTCCGCTCTTATTGCGTCCGCCGACTCCCGCCCAGCCGCTCTGTTTAGGGTGACTCGCTCCCTCCTAGCCAAGGAGGGGGCTGAAGATCCCTTGCAGGGCAAAGCTGAGGAATTTTCCCAGTTTTTGGCGGATAAAGTCGTTCAGATTCGGACAGACCTGGACTCCATTTGGACAGGGCAAGCCGAGATGACAGGGGTGAGTCTTAGTCCTGTTATATGGGACGAGTTTGAACCTGTCACTCCTGAGGATGTGGACAACGCCATAGGAGCGATGAGCGCCTCCACCTGTTTATTGGACCCGTGCCCCTCCTGGCTGGTTTCTGCCAGCAGGGAGGTGACACGCGGCTGGCTCCAGGCGGTTGTGATCGCTTCTTTGAGAGAGGGATCCATCCCACAGCCTTTAAAAGCTGCGGTGGTGAGGCCCCTCCTCAAGAAGCCTTCCCTGGACCCAGCGGATTTAAAGAACTTCCGTCCAGTCTCCAACTTACCCTTCTTGGGTAAGGTTGTTGAGAAGGTGGTGTCGCTCCAACTCCTGTGGCTATTGGAGGATACTGATTATCTGGATCCCTTTCAATCGGGTTTCAGGCGCGGCTACAGTACGGAGACTGCTTTGGTCGCGCTGATGAATGATCTCTGGCGAGCCCGGGATGGGGGTCATTCCTCCATCCTGGTGCTACTTGACCTCTCAGCGGCTTTCGATACCATTGACCATGGTATCCTTCTGCGTCGTCTTGGGGAGATGGGAGTGGGAGGCACTGTTTTACAGTGGTTCTCCTCCTATCTCTCTGACAGGACGCAGTCGGTGTTGACAGGAGGACAGAGGTCGGCCCCTAGGCCCCTGGTTTGCGGGGTGCCACAGGGCTCGGTCCTCTCGCCCATCCTGTTTAACATTTACATAAAACCGCTGGGTGAGATCATCCGACGACATGGGGTGAGGTATCAGCAGTATGCTGACGATACCCAGTTATACATCTCCACCCCGTGTCAGTTCAGTGAAGCAGTTGATGTAATGTGCCGCTGCCTGGACGATGTGAGGGTCTGGATGGGAGTGAACAGACTCAGGCTCAACCCAGACAAGACTGAGTGGCTCTGGATATTGCCTCCCAAGGACTATGTCGACTGTCCCTCCTTGGTTCTCGGGGGAGAAAAATTGACTCCCTCAGAACAGGTTCGCAATTTGGGTGTCCTCCTAGATCCACAGCTAAAATTGGAGCAACATCTTTCAGCTGTGGCTAGGGGGACCTTTGCACAAATCTGTCTTGTGCACCAATTGCGACCTTACTTGGAGAGGGAGGCCTTGCTCACAGTCACTCATGCCCTTGTCACCTCACGGCTAGACTACTGTAACGCGCTCTACATGGGGCTACCCTCAAAGAGCATCCGGAGACTCCAGCTGGTACAGAATGCAGCTGCGCGTGCAGTAGTGGGTGTACCGAGATACACCCACGTAACACCTATCCTTCGCCAGCTGCATTGGCTACCAGTCAGCCTCCGGGTGCAATTTAAGGTGTTGGTCGCTACCTTTAAAGCCCTACATGGCTCAGGGCCAGGCTACCTGCGGGACCGCATCCTACCACATACCTCCCTAAGACCGGTTAGGTCCCACAGAGAGGGCCTCCTCCGGGTCCCGTCGGCCAAACAATGTCGGTTGGCGGGACCGCGGGGGAGGGCCTTCTCTGTGGGAGCCCCGTCCCTCTGGAACCAACTGCCACCAGAGATCCGGACCATCCCCACCCTACTGGCCTTCCGTAAAGCCTTAAAAACATGGCTCTTCCGGCAGATGGGGTGAATAGGACAATCAGATTCCCCCTGAATGTTGTGTTTATAATGTCTTCTTTTTAATTATATTTTTAATTTAAATTAATGACGACTGTTTTTAAATGTACGCCTCTTATTCATGTTGTACGCCGCCCTGAGTCCCATGGGATTGGGCGGCCTATAAGAGCGTTTAAATAAATAAATAAATAAATAAATTATTGTTCTAGAGCCAAGGGTCTCCAACTTTGGCAATTTAAAGACTTGTGGACTTCAACTCCCAGAAATCCACAGCCAGCTTTGTTAGCTTTGCTGGCTGTGGGATTCTGGGAGTTGAAGTCCACAAGTCTTAAAGTTGCCAAGGTTGGAGATCCCTGTAAATCTAGACAACTTAACAAAATAAAGAAGCTTTTTAAAATAAATGCTTGCTCTGAAGAGGCCCAGTGCTATTGTATCTTCTTTTAAATAATAGAGAATAATGAATACTTTCAGAAATCGTTATTAATTTTAACAGCTCTATATAAGTATAGTCTGAAATGTAACAGTGTCCTGTTTAGTATTAGAGTTTAGTTACCTTGGAGTAGATCTGTTTAAATAATCAGGAGGAGTTAGTGTGACTACATTTAAGAAAACTTTCTGGCATAATGTACATTTCTCAATTTTTTTGCTATTTCTATGGGTCAAGCACACATGCACAGAAATACACAGCAAACAGTGTATATCATCTGTGCTGTTTGCTGTTTGCTGTTTGGCAAATTGCTTGGAGGCAGAGGCCTTTTTTCCTTGTTTTCCTCCCCCAAAACTAAGGCGGGTCTTATACTTCGGTGCGTCTTATACTCCAAAAATACGGTACTTAAATTTCAAATTTTCCTAATTCCAGCAGTGAAGACAAACCTTTTGGACACATTTTAAATTGCCAAATTAGTGGCTACTAAGCAATTGGCAACTAATGCCTATCTTTCAGTGATAGGCACCATATGATCCATGTTCTTTCCACTGATTACCAGACTAACCACTGCATTTTCTACGAGTTACAATTTCTGGAAACTTTTTGAGGATAGTCTTGTGTATCATATGTCCCATGTAAAACACATTGAAGTGGGCAGCAAACAAATTATGTTAAATAAAGCATATAAAAATCACTGGCTCAGGAAGGATAGCAGCTGCTGCACTGTGAATCCAGAAATAGTTGACAACTAAAGAACAATCCTAGGCAATGCATTTGTTCTTTCAGAGATATCACCCAAAACAGGATTCACTTGAATCCTTGAGATCAGTTTTAGTTTTTCCAGCACCATGTCTATCTTACTCGAATTAGATTTCATCTTCCTTTCCTTCATCCAGCCCACTATTGAAATTAAGCAATATTCAAGATTGTTGATTTATTTTAGATGGTGGAGACTAGGCATCACAACAAACTTTTGGCACCTCATTCCAAAGCTCTGAATGACTTCCTTAGCAGTCTCATGGAAGTATAAAAGACAGTAGCAAACAAGGTAGAAAATATGTGGTAAACCATAGAACAATAACCTAGTTCTTTACTAGTCTCCCAGGAGCACTATCTTCTAGACACAGCCTGACAGGAAAAATCAAAACTCACTGCAAAGCACTTTCCCACCAGGTGTCACAGATGGATTCCTTGGTTTGTATGAAAAGTCACCAAGCGATAAAAAAAGAATCCATATAATTTGAACAAATGGTGGTCAAAATGATATCCTATTTTCTACCTTAACCTTGGAATCTAGGTCCAGGTGAATCTGAACAATAATAATACTTGTTACAGTGAACCTTGACCTGATGCTAATAAGTTGTTTAAGTTCTTCAAAAGTTTATTTCACAGAGATTTTAACCTATACACTTATAGTAGAATGTTGGGTCATAAGCCAGTCTGCCTGAAATACTACCAAAGAAACGATTATTGAACAAGAATTCTTGACAAATGGCAACCTGCTTTATGGGCATTTTAACAATGCTCATTTCCACTATGATCTCCCAATTCATTTTTAAACTGATACATTAGTTGATTTAAGAAATATAAGACTTAAGTAAAAGTGATTCATAATGTGATATGTTACCATAAGTCTAATACTATTTAGAAAAATGCCAACACAGTTTCATTGAGTCCTGCTGAGCTAATGTGGTCATCACATTGGTTAGTCCTCAATTTATGACCACAACTGAGCCCAAAATTTGTTGTTAAGTGAGACAGTTGTTGAGTTTTGCCCCATTTTATGACCTTTCTTGCCAGAGTTGTTAAGTGAATCACTGCAGTTGATAAGTTAGTAACATGGTTGTTAAGTGAATCTGGCTTCCCCATTGACTTTGCTTATCAGAAGGTCACAAAAGGTGATCACATGACCTTGGGACACAACAACAGTCACAAGTATGAACCAGTTGCCAAGCATCTGAATTTTGATCACATGATCATGGGGATGTTACAAAGGTTGTAAGTGTGAAAAATGGTCATAAGTCACTTTTTTCAGTTCGGTTGTAACTTTGAACGGTCACTAAATGAACTGTTGTAAGTTGAGGACTACCTGAAGTCTCAAGGGTTTCTTTTTACAATGCTTTCTGAAGTTTGTTCTGATTTCAAAAAACTATAAGAAATAGCATATGAATGTTCAAATATTCAAAATATTTAAACATAAGTTTGTCAAATATCCCAATACAGCATAGTACAAATTAAGTTCACTTTAAAAATGTAGCAGGAATCAGTGATACAAAAAAGTTTTGATTTTTCAAATTTCTCTTAGATTTTATATGTGTGACTTCTAGTTTTCTGATGCCTTTAATGCCTTACCTGAAATAAAAACCAGGACATTGAATTGGTAGTCTTGAACAGGTGATGTGGGTGTCTGATGAGAAGAGATCATGATTCTGCCATTGGCACTTCGGGATTATCTTATGGGTTTTTCTTTTAAGAATCCCTTAGATTTTTCCTCTATGCATGTTTATACAGAACCTGAAAAACTGTGTGTTGTGGCTATCATTTAAATGACACTACTGGTTTTGTAACAGGAAAGAAAGACTCCTATTGTACCGCAGTATGTGATAGAGCAATTAAGATAGAGCTCTAAGAGCTGTGGTGGCATAGTGGTTAGAGTGCAGTACTGCAGGCTACTTAGTACAGTACTGCTGATCACTGTTAGAGTACAGTACTGCTGATCACTGGCTGCCAGCAGTTTGGCCGATCGAATCTCACCAGACTCAAGGTTGACTCAGCTTTCCATCCTTCCGAGGTTGGTAAAATGAGGACCCAGATCATTGGGGGCAATATGCTGATTCTGTAAACTGCTTAGAAAGGGCTGTAAAGCACTGTGAAGCGATATATAAGTCTAAATGCTATTGCTATTTGTGTTAAGAAAAGTTTTAACAAATTTGATATACACACCTAGACACACAATACACACACACACACACACACACAGAGAGAGAGAGAGAGAGAGTGAGTGTTAGCCCTAAAATACAAATATTAAGTTGCCTTCTCTCATCCATTTCCTTCTCTCATTCATCTAATGCCTTTTTTAACCATTCTTTTCCAAATAGAGAAAGCCTATGTCACATAATAATCTTGTATGGGATGCAGCCTGCTGCCTTGCCAGCTTCACCTCTCAATGACCTATGCTCCTGTCCTGTCCAAATACTATACTGATACTTTCTCCCCTTATTTTTTCCCCATCTTTAAACTATGAGAGGTAGCAGACATATAAATAGAAAATACCTTCAAACACCATCCTGTGACAATTCTACATAACTTTATGAATGAAGTAAAAGTATCTTGCTGAAAGAGTTGCGAGCCAGAGTTTCTCAGAGCAGAGATGTCAGTCATCTTACCCATCCCCTGGTATCAAGATTCAAGGCTGGAAAAAAAAACCAGACGGAAAGAGTCCATTAAACTGTACAAAATGTTGGGGGTGTATGTGTGATTAAACCAACAAAATTAAATTACAGTGAGTATAAGAAGGGATTGCATTTCATGTTGCTAGATGGTTTTAGGATGCAATGAAAATTCTCATCTAGCCATGCCCAGTCCACTGTTTTACAAACTTCAGATATTCAAGCCATGCCATGACACAGTTATTGTCAGGAAGCCTGGCACTTGTTGATGGAAACACTTGGAAGGCAGATACAGGTGAAGAAGAATATGTGGCCGAATCTGGTACTTTATTGGAGATTTTGTCCGTTGAAAAATAATTCAGAAGCTCACTGTCAAGGGAAGCATTCGTCCGAATGCTACCATGTGAAAATGAGAATAAATCTCATAGAGTCGATTTGGATCTTTTCTTTGGAATTCAGACAGATAGAAATAAAACCGAGATTAAAAGTCTAATAGAAAATATTTATTTCATTACAAAAACAATAAATCCTGAATAATTACATTTTTGCTAATAAACGTGACCGTTCCGGTCAGAGTCAAAGTCAAAAGTGATTAATGGTGGATCAGGAATCTGGACATGCGTACAAGATCATATCACGTGTTCTGCTTGTATTGGAATGTACCATAATATTAGAATAGGGATGCACCACCCTGCATAGACATACAACTGACAATATTCACTACGTGATACTCACGCACTTGACTGCTTTTAGCTGAATTAAATAACTTCTTTATAGTTAAAATAAATATATTTACAGTACCATGCATTCTTCTTTACAGCAAGTTGAAAGCATACTTCTTACAGAGACCTCGTGGAGAGAGAGAGACTTAATGGAGACTGGAAACCATGCCCAGCCCCAAGCCTACAGTTTCTGCACAGACTCAGTAGCAGTTAACTCCCATTGGCTGACTGAGTTACTATGCAGATTCATTGGCTAACCTTGTTAACATGGCTCTCCCAGTTCATGAATATCTCAACCTGTAAAATACTAGATGATTAGCATAAGTTTAATGTAGCATAAAGCTACTTATTCATTCCATCCAGATCTGAAGCCCAAATGTGGTAGCCCTATTCAGGCCAAAAGCATTCTTTAGATGATGTGTTAAACTATATTTTAATAAGAGGCAAACTATATTTGGATTTATTTTACTTTTTCTTCAGCCTGCCTTTACTTATATAACTTTTTTAATAACTGGCAACAGTATTTAGCTATCAGATAAAAGATTTAAATGGACAATATCTTAAATAGAAGCTAATTACTTACTATTGTATACTTAGATGCCCCTTGAAAATACATTTAATTTTAGAGAATGTGATTTTTTTTCAATTGCTCGTAACTTGCCATCTCGCAGCTCTGCAGATCAAAAATGTCTTTGCTTAAAAGAACTGACAATTATCGGCAAAACAATGACACAATAGCTTTTGTAAATTTTAAATAAATTACATTCATATTATCTAATCAGAATCAGTATTCATCGTGGATGTTAATTAAAACTAAGTTTGGATTTGGATTGTATGCTGAAACAATTAGAATTATTTTAAAAGCCATATCAGCTTTATCCTGTCTTTATGATGGAGGAAAAGAAATCAGACAACCAAAAAGGGTACAAAGAACCTGAGAAGAATTTATGGTGGACAGATAAAGTGATAGTATAGTATATATGTCCCTCTAATTCAGAGTGTGCCTAGCAATCATGTGAGAAGACTCAACCCAAAGCCAGTATTATAAGTGTGAGGTGTCATTCCTTTTATTATAGAATTATAGAATGAAAAGTGTAGGGAGGATCTTGGAGATCATTTATGAACAGAGATGGCCTTGGAAAAGGCATGAGTCAATTATAAAACATGACTTAAGACTGAAAAAAATTAATAGAGTTTCAGTATATTTCTGGTGGAGTTTGTTGCCTAGCCTCCTTGAACTGGCTCACAATCTGGTCCAATCCTTTGTTCAGCATCTTTAATATTATAGAACCAGTGGTGGGTTGCTCCTGGTTCAGACCGGTTCTTAGAACCGGTAGTGCTGGCGGAAGGAGGCTCTACCCACCCACCTGGGACGCTTCTGCACATGCGTAGAAGTGTTGTACGCGTGCGCAAGCATGCGCACAAACCGGTAGTAAAGGGTTTTAGAACCCACTACTGTATAGAACCCTTAACAGATAGCCATCTACCTCCAGTGAAAAAAGAAACTGCCCCTGCCAAAGATATCTATTTCTAAGTCCCTTGTAGTCAGAGAGGCAGAAAGTTGACTTATGATTTGTAAAAAAATACTGCAGCATTCCAAAAAATGTAGAAAAACTTGCTGTGGTTTATTCTTCCCATTTCCTTAAGCACTCAGGATCAGAGATTTGGGGGGGAGTCTTTTTGGAGTGTCAGCAGTCTAAGTACTCAAAAGTAAATTCTCAAAATAAAATATCAAACCAAGCAATACAAATGGGAGAGGCAGCAGCAGTTTGTTTGTTACGCTCCTTCACACTGGCAGACCCAATGGGCAACCCATCCTCAATACACAGTCAAATCCCTTTTTGTGAAAACTGGCCCCTTTCTATTCTCACACAAGAGGAACCAGTGCCTGACAAATGAGCCAGTTCCCAACCAGGCAATATAGACAGGGGGAGAATCTGTTTATCCAAGCCTTGGCAATGGTATTTTCCTGTGTAGACTTTTCTTTGTTGTCATTCTCTGGTGTCTGCCATCTTCCTCAATCTTCTCTAATCCTCACATCTGCCCTTTTGGCTGGGCAGCTTTTAAACTTACGTGGCCTTCAGCATGCAGCCACTTACAGCCAGAAGCTGTGGCTTACTTATGAGATGATTGGTGTCTTCCACTACACTGTTCTATTGTTGAATAGGCATTACAGCTAGTATTTGTTTTCCTGATGTCCAACTAAAATTTGCAGTTATATTTTAAGATCATAGTTCCTTGTCCTGTCTTCTGGAACAATTTTGAACAAGTCTGCTCCAACTTCTACATGATAGCCTTACAACTAGTTACAGAAAACTATTGTGTCTCCCCAATCTTTTCCTCCCCAGACTAATCCATTCTGGGGCTAATGGTCAATGTGACTCTAGAAGACATTAGAAACTGTTATAATTGTTGAATTCAGCTAGGTGTGTTCCTATCTGCAAAGTAGCCAAAGTGCAGAAGTTTAGCCCAAAATATAGCAATGTAGCACATGTAACACAGACAGCAAAGCTTGAAGTGATACAAGTAGGAAGTAGGAGTTCAAAGAGAAAAAAGATGGGTTGATGAGATTATAGCAATAGCACTTAGCACTTAGACTTATATACCACTTCATAGTGCTTTACAGCCCTCTCTAAGCAGTTTACAGAGTTCAGCATATTGCCCCCAACAATCTGGGTCCTCATTTTACCGACCTCGGAAGGATGAAAGGCTGAGTCAACCTTGAGCCTGGTGAGATTTGAACAGCTGAACTGCTGAACTAGCAATCAGCTGAAGGTCGCAGTGCTGCTTTTAACCACTGCACCACCTCGGCTCCTTATGCGTGGATTTTATTTATTTTACTTTGACTACACAATCCCAGCTATCTCTAATCCCCCCTCCCTATCCCTCAGCTTCAGTGTGGCAGCACTGAAGTGTCAATATGGCTTTTGGCAGGCCAGCTTCAGGGTTGGCAACAGGCTGAGGCTTTAAGTTACATTTATGATAGTTGAGAGTTGAGGTGTCAATTCCTGCTATCCAAAAACACTTATTGGTCCATACTGATGGCAATGAACCATGGGTTCCCTACTGGTTCGCATCGCCCCGTCACGTTGTGCAAATGACCCTCTATGCATGCACAGAAGCCTCTGTGCATGTGCAGAGGGTTCTTTGCCAGCCGCGGCAACCAGGGGCATGGACAGCTGCCGGTTTGGTGAGTGGGTGCAAATTTCTGCCACCGGTACGGGCGAACTGGTCCGAACCGGCAGCAACCTACCACTGCAATGAACCAGGCGGTGTGGATAAGCTAAAGACTAAATCCAATCCAAGAATTAGAATATGCCTTTTAATACAAGCAAGAATTATTATTTTTTGTTGTTGTCTTTATTTGACCTTTCAAAAGAAATAAAAATAACAATAGATTCAATGTTATTTAGAATATCTTCAATTCACCAGTTGAGATGGGGGGGAGGGATTGGTTCCACAGTGAGAACAATTATTTGGATCATAAGCTAACATTTCAGGTCTTGTGCACATTGCAATCGACAGCTCTGCAAAAGTGTATTAAGAAAAATAGGTGTCTTGTTTTTCTGTGCTTTTTTTTGTTGTTGTTGTTCTGCCTCAGCTCCGCTCAGGGGCACATCATAAAATCTTGACCTGCCAAGCACTGAGAATTTTCTAGCATCAGCTCACAAAAAAAATATACCAAGGCCACTGGCACTGCAGTACAAGGGGAATAAATACCATAATAAAGAACAGCTTACCTAATATTTTTGTTGGCTACTAGGTAAATACATGGGTCCATTTTCTGGGATGAAGAAAGTCCTGAATGAAAATTGTTATCTTGCTGAATCAAAAACATTTTCTGAACCCAGTACACTCCAGGTATGTTGTACTAGTACTCCCCTAATTTCTGGAGAGCAAGTTTTAAAGTATTATGGGAGTGATAGCCCAGACTTCAGGAGATCATTAAGTTGGACAAGTCTCAGTAAAGCATAAACAGAGAATAACAATACTTGAAAAGGCTATTTTTCGCAATGCAAAAAGGAACAAAAATATAGAATTTTCATGACAGCAATAAAAGCAGTAATCTATCATTAAAACTTACCCCAGAAGTTATCAGTATAAAAATATGTAAAAACTTCAAGAATTAAAATAATGATAGTGAGGAAAGGTAGATAAGGTCCCAAATTTAGACTGCACTGCCTGAGTAATTTTTATTCAAAAGATACTGCTTCCATAAAAAATCTATAGGATTTGAAGATAAACACTAAATTTTGTATTGAAGTCAGAAAGAGTCTGAATGAACTATATTTCCATAAAAGTGAGATTGTTACTGGAAGCCATTGGTAGGGATGTGAATCAGCAAAGTTTTCATTCAAATTTGAGAGTTTTGAGAGGACCTTGGCTAGAGGACCCAAGTCTTATGAAGACCCATACCACCCATAGATGCCAAATCCAATCTAATAGAAATCAGTAGAAAAAAAACCTTAAGAATAACAGAGTTGGAAGGGACCTTGGAGGTCTTCTAGTCTAATCCCCTACTCAAGCAGGAGACTCTGTACCATTCCAAACAAGTAGCTGTCCAGTTTCTTTCTAAAAGCCTCCAGTAGCATTAATTAATGTAGCATTAATTAAGTTATGAAAAACACTGCTATTATTAATACTTATTTTCCTCTTTCCTTAACCCCTTTTCCTTTTATGCTTTGTAAACCTGAGAACATAGCTTCTCTGCTTTTGCAGCAGTGTTTAACTGACGTTGGCAATTTTGTTTCATTTCCCTAAGTATCTGCCAAAAATCAGAAGGTTAATTAAATTTATTAAAAGGCATTAACTTTTGTGCACCACAGCTCACTTCATCAGATATATTGAGAGGCTAAACTGTGTTAGATTTAATTTTTTTGTATAGATAGATGGCAGAAAGGAAAGGGAAAACAGGAAAGGAATGCAAGTGACATGTGAGGCAACTTCAAGTGACATGTGAGGCAAAAAATTAGAGTGGGCATTTAAAATGAATTCATGAAAGGTTGAACATTTTAATAATTTTTCAGTCTGGAAAAAATGACACAAGACTCCTGATTTTTTGGACTTCCGGTTTGGAGCGCTTCATCGCAGACATCCCTCGTTGGATGCCTTTCCGATCTTTGTTAAAAGCCGCCAGAACAGCTGTCTGGCGGCTTTAAAATCTCTTCCCCGGGCAAAGGGGAGAGATGAGAGCCTGACAGGTGGGGTAGAGCCCCCCCCAGCGCCCTAGGAGCCATCTGGTAGGGCACGAAGGGAGAGCTCCCCATGCAGCCTGTCTCCAGCTCCGAAGATCAGGAAACCTCTGCTTTTGCAGAGCTAGATGTCGTGACCAGCCGCTGCTTCAAGAATGGGATTTATAATTATATTTAAACTACAGAAGCAGACAGAGAGAAACAGGCGTGTGATGGGCAAGTACTGAAACCTCTTTTTTCCTTTTTTTTTTCAACTCCTGGGCTAGCTTTCACTTCGGCAAAGGAACAAAGGAAACAGAGTAACAATATGGCGATTGAGAAGTGAAAGTGACTTTCGTTTTCCCAGAGGCTTTTTTTTTTTTCCTCTCTCTCTCTTATGGAAACTTTTAACTTGGAAAAATGGTTTTTTCTCTCTCTGTCTCCTAACTCTGGATTAAAGTTATAATAGAAATATTTCCAATAATAAAAGATTATCTGATTTTTAAACTGGAAAGAACTTTAATCAGGCATCTGGCTTTCTTTCTTTTTTGTACTCTTTTGAAACACCAATGGCTTCAAAGTCTGGAAAGATTGTTTTGACTAAAAGAAATGACTATTCATCTGGATATATTTCTAAAATGCAACTTAACACTGAGCTAGCACCTCCACAGCTTTTGACACCTGAAAATTTATTAAATAATTTAAAGATTATGAAACATGAACTTACTTTGGAATTTAACCAGAAAATAATTGAGATAGACAAAAAGATGCAGGCTGCTTTGAAGAATATGAATCAACAACTAAGATTTGATGTGTTAGAGGTTTGCAAAGGCTTAGCAACAAATATTGAAGTTTTGGCAGAACGTATTGAAACAAATAAACAAGCTTTGGCAACTTCGGTGAATTACATAGATAAAATCCAAAATGATATTGCAAATTTTGAAAAAGAGGTCTTAATGACTCAGTTCAGATCCATGGAAGTTGCTATAAGGATTAGAGGTTTGAAAGAAGGATTATATGAAAATTTAAAAGGCAGGATGGTTGACATATTGGATCAGGTGTCTGGAATTTCTAAAGCGGAATTGGCTACACAAATCGACAAAATATACAGAATCAACTCGTGGTATGCTAAACAAAAGCATTTACCAAGGGATATTGTCATATATTTTACCACAAGAGCTCTACGGAACAGAATTATACAAGCAACGTTTAACAATAATCTTATGGTGAATGGTCAGGAACTAAAGATTTGGAAAGAAATCCCCTCTAAAATGCTTAAAGCCAGAAAAAGCTATACTTTTTTGATTGATGAATTTAAGAGATTAAATTTACAATATAAATGGGAAGCGCCAGTTGGAGTAGCAGTGAAATTTTCTGGAAAAAGATATCGGCTCAACACGATAAAAAAAGCTACTGAATTTTATGTCAACGTTCTAAAGGCTGATATATCCAAGATTCCAGAGGAAGGATGTATGAAAATAAAAGAGGAGGAGGAGGGGAAGCCACCTTTGATGGATCAAAAGGAAATAGATTCAAAAATCCAAAAGGAGTGCCTGAATCAGATAGCTGGGGAAAAGGAGATGGAGGTTTGGGAGTAGACGGGAGACGACTCGACAAATTTGAATTTATTGAACTATTAAAAGATGAACTATCAAGATACAAAACGATGTGATGTTGAAATATATTGGATGGATAGAGACTAATATGATTGTATTTTATCTTTTCCCTATCTAATGATTACTTATGCAATATTTAGTTAAGTTTTATATAATTTTGAGGTTATTTTTAATGTTGATAATATTAGATATATATAGTTTGTTGAAGATTTGTTTATTGTTTATTCTTCTTTCATTTTCTTTTTTTGTTTATTGAAGTTAGTGAATTAATTTAGAATAATATTATCTTATTAATATCATGATGAAATTTAATATTTGATGATCACTTATGTAACATTTAGTTAAGTTTTATCTTAGAGGTTATTTTTAATGTCAATAATATTAGTTTAAGATTTGTGTATTTTATATTTAGTTATTACTTATGTAACATTTACCTTGTATAAGATAGAGGACTGAAGGGAGGAGGTAGGAGGTTTGTTTGTTTGTATTGTTAAAGAGTTTTCTCTTTCTTTCTTTCCTTTTTTTTTCTTTTTTCTCTCTTTTTTGTATCTTTACTATTGTAGACAAATGCGATATATTAGCACTGTATAATTTGGAGTTGAAGTTTTTTAAAAATAGTGTTCTTTTTTTCCTTTTTTCTTTCTCTTTTTATTAACAATTTAAATTTATTATTATGCCCTGTATTATCTCTGGGAAGTCCGGGGGGGGGAGGTGGGGAGGGAAGGGGGTGGGTTTGGGGGGGGGGGAGAAAAAAACAAAAATGTTTGTACTTTATATTTAATATTTTGCTACTACTTATGTAAGTTTGTACTAATAAAACTTTTTTGAATAAAAAAAAAAGACTCCTGATTTTTGGCTTCCACAGGCTAACACAGCTTTCCTTCTACAATGCTCAAATATTAGCATTTTTATAGATGACTGTTAAGCTGTCATTGATCTAATATAAGCTAATTAAGGAATCTTTTTATCTGGATTACTATGGAATATATATATATATATAATTACACCAAGTACAGATAGTCCTCGGCCTACAACCACAATTGACCCAAAATTTCTGTTACTAAGTAAGATATTTGTTAAATGAGTTTTGCCCCATTTTATGATTTTTCTTCCCATAAGTGAATTACAGTTGTTTAGTTAGTTAGTGACACAGTTGTTAAGTGAATCTGACTGAAGGTCACGAAAGGAGATCACATGATTCCGGGACACTGCAACAATCATAAATATGAGTCAGTTGCCAAGCATCTAAATTTTGATCATGTGACCATGGGGATCAGGGGTGGGTTCCGCTTACCTTTGCCACCGGTTCACATCGCGATGTTTCACATGCGTGCGCTCGCTCCTCTCTCTCGCATGTGCGCATCCACTTGCGCAATTTCACTTCCACGCATAATCAGAAGCAGGATTATCCTGAAACATAGCTGAGGAGCTCATCAGCTGTGCTTCGGGTGAAGAAATAAAGGTTGGTATTCACCAGCGGGTGGGTGGGTGGGCTCTTTTTCAAGCCATGTAAGGGGAAAACTCCAAAACTAAGATGGCGGCACACACGGAACGGCACTGACAGTGATGTCATCAGCAGGTCACTACTGGTTCGGGCGATCCGGTCCGAACTGGGAGGAACCCACCCCTGATGGGGATGCTGCAATGGTTGTAAGTTTGAAAAACAGTCATAACTCACTTTTTTCAATGAGTTGTAATTTTGAACAGTCACTAAATGAACTGTTGTAAGTGAAGGACTGCCCATAGTAGTGAATTCTTTCTAACTGGATGGTTTCAAGTGAAAGCTAGATAGCCATCTCTGGGAATGCCTTAACTTGAATTCCTACATGGAACAGTGGACTTTATGTTAACATAATAATTTTATATTATTATGCCACCAGCTAATTCTGACCAATAATTCATATAGCCCCAGAGACTATATAGAATCCATTGAGAATTTACACTGCGGTGGACAGATCATTCCTGGAGTCCACTATTTGTCTTGAAATACTTGAAATACTTTTCTTCTGAACAGCTGTTTAATAATATTGAGATATTTGGGGAAATTAATGTGAGAGGAGGAGAAGAGAAGGAGGAGCAGGAGTAAAAAGGAGAAAGGAGAAGGGGAAAGAAGAGAAGGAGACTGGCAGTAAGCTCATTGATTTTAAAAAACCATTAAAACTGAGCATTAAATATACAACTCTGGTAATGTATTTATCCACTTTTTGATATTTTATCTCTATATTAACTTTTTATTTACTTGTTCAGGTTTTCTTTCTTTCTTACTAAAGTAATAAAAAGAAAAGAAAAACAAAAAGCTATGTACAAATATTGCTGTGCAAATCCAATGGATTTCATTTTAAATCATTCATTTGATTTAGATAATTAATCCAATTTGATTTTTTTTAATTTGGACATGTCTTTTGACTTGGAAATTTAATTTAAATTGGGTCAGTTCAATGTACAGTTCTTAACTGATTAAAAAAAATATGTTGAAATATTCCTGGACCTCAACATAGCTGCAGGTATAAAATGTTTTCAATGAGTGTAGTGTTGAGCAAAGACTATTTCATAAAGTATTGTCAAGCTGGATGGTTTAACTTTTTAATATAAAAAAGCATTTAAACTTACTTTGTTAAAAAAAAAGTGTGCACCAGCTCTTTTAGAGTTCACTAATCCTACCCTGGTTTCTTAGCACGAACAATTTACTGCTTCAGCTCCTCTCCCTTCTGGCCTTCCACCTCCCTGCTCAGTCTTGCTTGTCTTTTAGTTGCCAGCTAGTGTTATTCTTATTTCCAGATTTAACTCTAAGTTTTCATTTTCTTGAAGCTATAAATTAACCAATATAGCCCCAAGAAATTCCTATATAAGAATTATAATCAATTTATATCAAAATATTGGCAAGGTTCTGAGACTCTGAAATCTCTTGATTGGACAAGCTAATAATTAAAAAGAGAAGGTGGACAAAAACTTTGCTTTTGTTGAAATTATGAAGGTATTGATAGGTTAATCTGGAAAGAATAATTCTAAAACTAAACAAATTGGATTTTACTGAGGCTCTATTTAGGTGATCTCCTGCACATGGGACAGCCATGACCTGGATGACTTAGAATCTCCATAGACAATCACATGGGAATGTCACGTAGTGAATATTGTCAGTTGTATGTCTATGCAGGGTCAGCTGTATGTCTATGCACCCCTATACTAATATTATGGTACATTCCAATATAATATTCCAATATTATGGTACATTCCAATATAAGCAGAACACGTGATATGATGAGTGCGCATATGTGCATTCCTAAACCACCATTAATTCTCTTCTGCCTTAGCTGTTGACCTAAACGGTTGTGTTTTCTTAGCAAAGATGTAATTACTCAGGATTTATTGTTTTTGTACTGAAATAAATATTTTCTATTAGACTTTTAATCTCGGTTTTATTTCTAACTGTCTGAATTCCAAGAAAAGATCTAAATTGCCTCTATGAGATCTTATTCTCACCTCAACAGGGAAGATTCTGCAGATGGAGAATAACCTTCTCTATGGACCATTGCTGTCTAGATGGAGTGAAAAATTTGATATGGCTTGGCAGATATTTGGAAGGCCATCTCTAACTAACGGACAATCGTTCCTTGACATCTTTTTGATACATTTTGGTGCTCTGTTTCAACCATGAAGGGAGACAGAGTTCTTCACTTTCCCACTCTCCCACCCCCGCCAAAAGCACTTGTGCAGACACTACTTCCGTTGGTATGAAATGAATTATCCAGATGAACCATTTGAACCATTTTTGCCACATTAATACAGAACAATTGCCTCTACAAAGGAAAAGTATCTTATTAAGTGAACACTGCACAAGCATGATTCTTGATCTCCGTCTTGATGTTCAGTTTCTATATGAAATGAGTGAGTAAATCAGACTTAGCTGTCCTCAGGATTTCAGGTTATATCACAGCAGGGAGTCACATTCAGAAAATGCCAACCACTTTCTATTTCTAATAACAGAAGCTGCCCACTAGCAGTTTTTGTTTTCTGTAACCCTGTGTTCAAGAAATACTTTTCTATCAATATCACATTAGAGAGGACTCTTTCTTCTGGAATTCTCAGACTGCTGTCAACCCGTGATTTCAAATAACAAAACAGTGTAGCAAAAATCAATATAGACTTCAGCTTGCAAGATAATTTGAAGCCTGCTGCTGTTTTAATGGTAGGATTGCTCCTTTACCTCCTCACAGGTAATATAGCTATGTATGTCCTTTACAAAATTGGTACAGATAGAAGAAAATATTTCTAGCTCAGGATTGAACTGTAGGGTCCTTAGTGCTCTCCAAGGTTGGTGATGTTCTTGCAGATGTTTCATTACCAAACTAGGTAACATCATCACAGTAAATCATTTTGAACTTACTGCCAGAAAGATTCTCAAGACAGGCTACAAATGTGTGAAAATACAGCCACAGTATCTTTATTGATGTGCCACTCACTGCTGAAACTTGGTAGTCAAACATTACAACACTAAGAACAGAATTCTGCATGACTTTGTCTAAGTCAAATGATCATTAATTATTTCATTTTACAATCCCCTTCATCAGGTGTATCTACATTTGCCTGAGGGAAAGGACTAGTTGTAATAAATTGCAGTAACATAAGTAGAAGAATAAAATATAATAAAGTCTGATTTCTTTATTATGAATTTCCACAGGTGATCATCTACTCTGGCACATGAGGTTTTATGTGACTTTATAATTAGACAAATGTAATCAACATGTGCAATAAAAAAAGGAAGAGCAACAAAACCAAACCCCAAGCGCTTTCTGGGTCATAGAAAGTGGGGGAGATTTTGAAAGCTTTAAGGTAATGTCATTTTAATAATTCCCATAGCAGGAATATTTTCTGTTATGAAAATATCTAAGAAAAGGAAAGAAAATCATGAAAGCAGTCACAAGGACTCTTCCTTCTCATCATGCTCCCAGCTCAAGTTTTCCTTTGCAACTGAAGGGAATTTAAGTCTGAAAAATTGGGATATGGGCAAAATTGAAATTGGCATATTCCCCCCCCCCCACAACGTACAGTACAAACTAGTAATAAATAAAAGAACACAAGTTTCGTTTCAGAAAATATGAATCACTCATATTAGTTCTGATTTGTAAGTTAGCCATGTGATCATTTTGTCCTCTTTTACCTTTTTTAAAAAAAAGATTGTTGTCATAATCATTTTCTTTTATTTCAGAAACAGAAAATACTGCTATCTTAAAATGGAAACTAACAATCATTGCCAGTTAAAAATAGGCCTCTACTTTCCATGATTACACAAAGGCCAGGCTTCTTTATTTCACAATTCTTTGGAACGCCAAGGGTCACTACATTAAATAATATAATAGGTTATTTTGTACATTAAATATATATTTTTCTAATTGAAAACCAATTTAATTAGATAATTAGCCATTGAGATTGATGTTTCTTTCCATAATTATTACAAAATATGCCAAACCACATAAAGGAATTAACCTTGGCGAAGTAATTACGGCTTAAGAAAGCATGAAGGTTTCTTTGCAACATATAAAAAAACCACAATGGTTTCTGCAGTTGTTAAATAAAACATCTTAAAACAATCTATTTACTATCTATAGAATTTTGGAAGAAGTTGATACTGGGGGTAGCACAAATTGTGTCCATTCATGAAATGAAGCTGGAAATCCTTTACCCCCTGGAATATTGTCCTGGGCACCACAAGACAAGGTTAAAAGGCTTTCTGAATAGCAAGAGACTAGAGAATCCAGTCTTGAAATATTCATGACTGTTTCAAAGGAAAATTCTGGGGCCATGGTGCAAATCTCCATAGTAGGAGAGGGGGAAAAGATCAGAATCCCAGCCATTCCAGTTGGGTGTTTCTGGAACTGCAAGATACAAATCCTTTCATATCCTCTAAATTGCTGCTAACTTAGCAGAAAAGGGTATCTAGAACATTGAATTTGGAAAATTAAAAGGCATTAAGGGACTAGACTGACTTGAAAAGAATCTCTTGATACTATTAGACTAGACTAGACTAGACTAGACTAGACTAGACTAGACTAGACTAGACTAGACTAGACTAGACTAGAATAGAATAGAATAGAATAGAATAGAATAGAATAGAATTCTTTATTGGCCAAGTGTGATTGGACACAATAGAATAGAATAGAATAGAATAGAATAGAATAGAATAGAATTCTTTATTGGCCAAGTGTGATTGGACACACAAGGAATTTGTTTTTGGTGTATATGCTCTCAGTGTACATAAAAGAAAAGATACATTTGTCAAGAATGGTTGTCAGGGTTCAAGTAAGCAATCAGGAAACAATCAATATGAATATAAATCGTAAGGATATAAGCAACAAGTTACAGTCATACAGTCATAAGTGGGAGGAGATGGGTGATAGGAACGATGAGAAAAACTAATAGTAATAGTAATGCAGCCTAGTGAATAGTTTGACAGTGGTGAGGGAATTATTTGTTTAGCAGAGTGATGGCGTTTGGGAAAAAACTGTTCTTGTGTCAGTTGTCTTGGTGTGCAGTGCTCTATAGCGACGTTTTGAGGGTAGGAGTTGAAGCAATTTATGTCCAGGATGCGAGGGGTCAGTAAATATTTTCACGGCCCTCTTTTTGATTTATGCAGTATACAGGTCCTCAATGGAAGGCAGGTTGGCAGTAATTGTTTTTTTTTTGCAGTTCTGATTATCCTCTGAAGTCTGTGTTTGTCTTGTTGGGTTGCAGAACCAAACCAGACAGATATAGAGGTGCAGATGACAGACTCAATGATTCCTCTGTAGAACTGTATCAGCAGTTAACTGTTGATACAGTTAACTGTTACACAATAAACTGTATAATCAGGAGTATGCTTCATTGCTTTCAAGAAAATGGATGAGAAAAAAATAAAATGTTATTGAATAAAATGTTATTGTTTAAAATTAGACTATCATTAATGATACTTTATCAAATAGTTTGTTTCAGGCAGAGAATGGGAGTAGTAGGCCTCAATATGTATCACTCTTGTTAAACTGATATGTTATTATTCGGAAAGAATAGTGAAAAATCTGCATAACAGACATCACTGGAAGATGACAGTTTGCATTACAATACAAACACAATTACAAGTTTAGGACATTCTAAGTTGTATCATGCAAATATGATTGGTATAAAAGCAACATTCTCTGATTTATTATGCATATGTTAAAACTAAACATTTATAATTCATGCCCATCTTATATTGCTAAGCTATACAAATTTATTTTCTTGACAGCTCAGTTTTTTAAAAAAAGAAATTAATTTTAATACTGGATTAGAACAAGATTTTGTCAATTTTTTTTAGTGTAACTATATTCTGTCTTCTCTAAGGACCCCTAGTGCAATTTTATTAACAAGGAGAGAATAAAGATTCAAACTGCTAAAATAATTCTCTGATATGATATGGTAATGTGGCACTTTGAACATAAACAGCAGAATGATTTTTTCCTATATTTGGGTAGGGATCTGGGATACCATAAAAGACTATGACTACTACTATTACTACTACCAACACTACTACTACTACTACTACTACTACTACTACTACTACTACTACTACTACTATTACTACAAACAACAACCCCCATTGGGCACTAGCTTGATGTGGTTGTGGGAGTTGTGTACTCTGAGGAAGATGAGATCTATGCTAGAGGTTGAACAATACAGGACATTACAAGTGTCATTAGAGAGTCAGACAACAAATCTCTCTCCCATAAACAATATGATGAGACATAATTTGCAAAAACCCATACCAGATCTGTCATTGCCTGGTTAAGAAGGATTGTGCTGGGTGTTGACGTTCCTGGATATCTGGTGACAAATGGACTATAGGAGTCAGGATTGCAAGTTAGCAGTTGCAAAAAGTGTTATCAACCACGTGGAGTGGTGGCCAAAGTTCTTGTAAATCAAAAGAACTTTGGTCAAAAGACTAATGGAATGAGGTTACCTCTGAGGTCCATATCATTCCCATCCTCATAATGTTCTGGAAGGCTTTGATAAACTTTGGTTATTTACCCAGACTAGGTAACTCCCTCATCTGTGATGTCTGATGTTTGATGCTTTGGGTTTGTTTGTTTGTTATTGCCATTTAATAATTACTTTTAATTATTTTGTACCTTTCTGGTTGTTTTATCGTATTTTGTTGTACTGCTCAAAGTTAACTGAAGTTGGATGGAATCCAAATTGAATTTAGAAATAAAAATAGATATGCAACTTCTGTGGTATGATTCAGAGCATTTTATAATGACTCATTAAACTTATAATGGAAAGATTTTCTGATTGAAATACAGCTAACAACAGGCTTGAAACTGGGAGACTATAAGTTCTAGCCCTGTCTTATTCAACAAAGCCAGCTGATGACTTGGACCAGTCCCTCTTTCTCAGCCCTAGGAAGGAAGCAATGGCAAACCAATTTTGAAATCATGTCAAGAAAGCTGCAGGGACATGTCCAGGTAGACACTAGGAGTCCAAACTGACTGAAGTATATCTACCTATATACTCTAAGGAGTTGTTGCAAACAACAAAAATAATAATTTATAAATGATATGAAAGTAGACATAAGAGAGACATGCATAGCTGTGATAATGGGTACAAAAGAATTCAATAAGATTGTGTTAAACTTCTTTTATTTTCAAAGATAGTTATGTAAAGGGAAAAAATCCTTTATTATGATAGTGTGAATTGAATTGCCTACAGATTATATAAGTGTGTTGAAACGTCTGAGGAATCTCTCTCTCTCTCTTTCATTTTCTCTCTCTTTCTTAGAATTATATATAGCAAATTGTTTTTCTCACAAGAAAATTGTAAAATTGTTTTTGCTGGTGAGCAGTTTCTGTTGTATAAATGCAACAAAATGACAGTGCTGCAGTTACAAATATTGCTTACACTCTTACAATATTACTGAACATTCCTTGTACATGAAAATAGGTCCGTGATGGCGAACCTATGGCACGAGCCATATCTGAGGGCACGCGAGGTGTTGCCCTATGTCAGCTCCAGCGCATATGTGCCCACTGGCCAGCTGATTTTTGGCCTTCTGGAAGGTGGGGGTTAGGCTGTTTTCACCCTCTCCAGGCTTCAGGAAAGCCTCCTGAAGCCTGTGGATGGTGAAAAACAGCCCAACGGGCCTATCCGAATTTCCGGTAGGCCCATTGGGTTGTTTTTTGCCATCCACAGGCTCCAGAGGCTTTCCTGAAGCCTGGGGAGGGTGAAAAATGGCCGAATGGGCCTACTGAAAGTCCAGAGGCTTCAGTGAGGCCTGCGCACATGTGCGGGAGCGGGTTGTGCATTCATGCATGGGGGGAGGGCAATGCATTATGGGTGTGGGCACGTGCACGTGCACCCTTTTGGCACCCGAGCAAAAAAAGGTTCACCATCAGAGAAATAGGTTATTCATTCTATTTCAATTGTTGTAAAATGTTTTCTGTTTGGAGTTTAGCAGTATACAATGCAATGAAAAACATTCCACTTGATTGGGAATATTGTGGAAAATATGAAGGGAAAAGAGTACTGCTTTGTGTGGTTTGCAATATGGGAATTAAAGCATGGCTTATATGCTGGATGGACAACTGAGCACCTGCCAGCTATTGCTGTATTACAAATCTTAGCATCAAGAAAAGCATATAGAAAATAACATTATTAGACTATGCAACTATAATTACTTCCAATTAACTGGCTATATTGAATGGGCATAATTGGAGTTGTAGTAGCTAAATGAAGTAGCTAAAGTGTATGATGTTGTAGAAAACTAATTAATATTTCTGTTGTGAGATATTACATATATAATGCTGACATATTATCAGTTGTATCAGTCTTGAGAAAAACATTTGTTTGTCTTAAAGTCTGTAGAGATTCTCAGTCATCCTGATCATAGTTGTCCCAAAGGTGCTTTTTCAGGAGGCAACTGGACTTTCTTGTTTTTTCTTTGAAGACATTTTGCTTTTCATCCAAGAAGCTTCTTCAGCTCTGACAGGATAGTGGGCAAACTATATAAATCCTTTCATTCCCTACTATCCTGTCAGAGCTCTTTGTCTTATGATTCAGCTAAAAAAAATCCTCAAAGTATATGAGTTACAACAGGGGCATCAAACTCGATTGCGTTGCGGGCCAGATCATGACGTATTGCAATGTTTTTTGCCTTTGTGGAGCCGGGGTGGATGTGGCCTATGAGGCCCATGGGCTGCCAGTTAACAGGCTTGAGTTAGAAAATAAAATAATGGTCATGGTGGTAGGCCCAGACTATCTTGTTATGACACAAATATTAGATATTGTGTTTTTCACCCTAATTTCCTTTCTATTACAAGAATGAAATTTTAGAATCAACATCTATTTCTTTCTTCTATTTGATATTATTATGGGTCACAACTGCTGGATACTAATTCTTTTGATCATTTGATGAAGGAAAAGTAGCCAATTGAATCAGTGGTGGGATTCAATTTTTTTTACTACTGGTTCTGTGGGCGTGGCTTGGGTGTGTGGCTTGGTGGTCATATGAGTGGGTGGGCACCAAAAGGCACAACAAGAAACAATGGATGGAAACTAACCAAAGAGAGAAGCAACCTAGGACTAAGAAGAAATTTCCTAAGGGTGAGACCAATCAATCAATGGAATAGCTTGCCTTCAGAAGTTGTGTGTGCTCCATCACTAGAGGCTTTCAAAAAGAGTGAGGGAAGTACACCCCGAAAGGACAGTGCCAGGAACCACTAAAACAATGCGAAAAACTTAAAACAGCCATTCCCCCTTTTTTAAAAAAGTCAACCCCAAAGCAAACGCAGCAGCTGAGACGGAAGTGAAGAACAGGTGCTCAGGCTAACTGAAAGCCTGGGCATGCTGCCAAAAGCCATTAACCCTTCCAACTCTATTATTCTATGTTCCCTATGTTCTAAATTGGGTGCTTCACAGCAGAAGCAATACAGCTGGCTGGACCACACATGCATTAAATTCACGGCCTGTATGATTAAGCTGCATCATTGTCCCCTCCTGTATCTTTTCCCCCAGGGAGAAACAAGAAGTAGCCAACACTGCAGCAGCTATAAAAGGTCTTGGGAAACTCCAGGGAGTATCAGCATCACAGAAGTGTTACTTAATACTCTTTATAATGAAAATCTTTGTAATCTTGTCCTTCTTCCTCAAGGGAAGAGGTTAATCCCATGCCTAGATGAGTGTTTGATGAGTTTCCCTGCCCTAATCCTGTCAGTTTCTGTTGTTTATTGACTTGATTCAGCGTGTATGGCTGCATTCCAGCTGCAACTGTTAAGTGGAGCTATTAACTGAAGGGAGAGAGAGAGGGAAAAAAACCCTCTCTTGAACTTTATTTTTAACCAGTTCTCTGAACTGCATAAGCAGTTTACTAAAGGTTTGGGCAAACTGGTGAGAACCGGTTAAATCCCACCTGTGAATTGAATCCCACATCAGTCTCTTTTACCAGGAACAAAAATTGCATGAGTTGTCCAATAATGATTGTTCACAAAGTACAGAAAATCTTCTACTGATATGGAGCATTAGTTTGCAATCTGTCCATTTAGCCATAGAGGAAACTTGGTTATCAGTGATCCAGCCAAGTGTTGAGAAGAATTTCATTTCATATTCACACCTAATCAAGAATCTGGCGAAGTAGGAGAAAGGTAATTTATCTCATCACTTGGGTGGATAACTCTACTGGGGAAAAATGAGAAAGGTATTATGAAGGTTTCAAAAGAACAGAGATTAAAGAGACTTTGTATATTTTGCCTGAGGCTGTTTTTTTATTATTATTCTTCTTTTCATGTGGATAGGAAGACTTTCACAACTTCCCATGTTTACTTTCAAGAGCTGCATTTCCTACTGCCTCAGATTATTATCCTGGAAATTAGAGGATGGAGAAATTGAATGCTATTTTGCAACCCTGGAATCACTACAGTGCAGAGGTGGGATCCTGCCTCTGATTGCCGGTGCGGCTAATAGCTGTTCTTCGGCGCAGAGCCGAAGACGCTGCTGCCGTTTGCGGATCCAGAGCCTTCCCCAGGCGCTTTCCCCGCCCGCATGGATGCCGCCAATTGCGTTCTTTTGCCCTCTGCGCATGCGCAAAGCGTTCCGCATGCGCAAAGAGCAAAAGAACGCAATTGGCGGCATCCATGCGGGCGGGGAAAGCGCCTGGGGAAGGCTCTGGATCCGCAAACGGCAGCAGCGTCTTCGGCTCTGCGCCGAAGAACAGCTATTAGCCGCACCGGCAATCAGAGGCAGGAACCCACCTCTGCTACAGTGCTGAAAATTGGTGACATTTTTACTGACATTGTTTAGATGAGATATTATAAGTGTAATAAAACTCTAAGAGGAATTTGACATTTTTAAAAACTGGATTTCCCCAAACTGAGGGGGAAAAAACGCCTTTTAACACAATTAGCTTTGAAGACATTAAGACATGTATATGGTTACCCAACAGAATATTGCTAAAGCTTGATTATTTAAGGGAGAGTTGGCTGTACGTTGATGAATGACTGCAAAGCTACTAAGGTTTTTTTTTTACATTTTTACATCCTCATTAGGACTTGTCTTCCATACCTATGCATATGATTCAACACTATTGTTATTTGTTACCTGTGGTAACAAAAGAAACCCCTGCTAAGATACATAATTCTGTCAAACAAAAGGAATTTTGTGATTGGCTATATTTTTAATTCTGCCCAACAATAAGAATTATCTTGCCAGGTTATACAAAGCTAGTAAGAAAATAAAAACTGGTAAGATATGATAATAGCCTAGAAAAAATAAATGCAATAGAATATAAAGTCACTATCTCAATAAAATGCAGGCACCAAAAATTTCAAAACTAAATCCTCAAAATTTATATCATCCTAAAATGAAAAACCTGTACATAAGGGAACTATTTATTTCTTTAATGACTTACCTCATCACAGAATCTTCTTCTCAAAGAAGACAATGCTGTAAAATCATGAGGCAAAGCCTGACACCATAAAAACCTGTATGTGATTTAAAAGCCTATTATGAAGTCATAATATAAAGAAGACAAATAATTGAGCAACACAGGACCAACAACAGCTAAGAAAGAATATTCGAAGTGTGCAGCTTCTTTAATGAGATTTTCCTTTGCTATTAGTTTCACAGTTGTTCAAAAATTGTTTCTTTATAAAGAACAACATCTCCTTGTGCAGCAGGCCTGAATGAATTTTTGATAGTGTGAAGAAAGAACAAAGATGGTTTTGTAGATTAAAAGCAAACAGCGAGGGCTGTGCTTCTTATTTCTCTATACAATAGAATGTTACAGAGGCAGACTTGTGTACAGCTTGTTCTTTCTGCAGGACCCTGGGTGAACATAAGATAAAAACTGTTGAAGGGTCATTCTAGATCCACATCCAATTTCTAAGTGGGAAGGACAAGTTATTCTCAATAAACAAGCTATATGTAAAGCCAATAGCTTCTGTACATTATTTGTCCTTTAGCATCTCTATTAAAAAGCAACCTATAATTTTTGGTTTGGTGGAACAGACATTAATTTATTTGCTTACATATGGTTTGTTATGTGTGTTTCATTATTTATTGTCAACATATTTATTTCACCCACATTTGATTTTCCTTTGTTTTCTTCATTTGGGATTTTTTTTTAAAAAAAAATAATGTTACTCTTGTACTTCCTTGATCCCGCTCATTAACCATGCTCCATGCTCTGAACCATATATAATTTAAATATATCTCAGCTTGTTTTGCTAGAATGGCTTTAGAGTTTTGAGGGCAGGACTTTCGTGAACTTATACTATTTTTGTAATAGCTCTTTGAGATTTTTTAAAAGCTAGGTTTGAGCAGTAAGGTAACATCCAAACATTGTTGAGAGCCGCCCAGAGTCCCTGTGGAGTGGGCGGCATACAAGTGCGATAAATAAATAAATAAATAAATAAATAAATAAATAAATAAATAAATAAATAAATAAATAAATAAATAAATAAATAAATAAATAAATAAATAGCACTATTCCTTAAAAGCAGATCTCTCAGCACAAGATTTGCAGTTAATATTGAATCTATCTGCAAAAATTATCCTCCTGCTCCTTCCTTTATGTGTGTGTGTGTGTGTGTGTGTGTGTGTGTGTGTGTGTGTGAGAGAGAGAGAGAGAGAGAGAGAGAGAGAGAGAGAGAGAGAGAGAGAGAGAGAGAGAGAGAGAGAGAGAGAGAGAGAGAGAGACTGTCTCCTTTCATTTGCATTTAAGCTGATAAGATTTCTTGCAGTTAATATCTAGGAACTGTTAACAAAACCTCTGTTTTGCTGCACCAAATCAGTAGAACACAAAACAGCATTCTATCTACACATTTTTCTTACTTAAATGTATTCTCTATTCCTAAAGCTTCTAATTTTAGACTGTATGCCATAAATTCAATATTCCTGTTTTCAAAAGGTTGTCCTCTAGACACCGAATCAAGTATTGAGTACATCAAACTTAATGTCAGACCAAGTATTCTTCAAATCTCATTTCCCAGGGCTGTGCAGACAGGCAGCTTCTGTGATTCTTGAATTAAGCAATATGAATAGTGTTGTGCTGTGTTGAACTAGGATTGTGATGTGCCATCATTCTGTGTGGCATTTCAGGGGGTTACAGAATTTGAGATGAGTGGTTCTATTATTTAAAGCATTAACTCTTTTCTGTTAAAAATGAGAGATAAAGAATTCCCACGAGTATCTGAAGTAAGGTAAATGAGGTCAAGATAATTTCTCTCCTAGGCTGATTTATATTTTAAGAGGTCATCTCATTCTCTTTCTGTTCTTTTATGTTATTTCATGCAAGCTAACTTTGACAAGGACACCCACCTAGGTTTTCGTGGCATAAACTTCAATTACATACAGTATAGAGCAAGGAAGGTTTAATCTTCTAGATTTCTAAGCTTATCTCAGAACATATATCTTAGTTTCTGTTACAGGCTGGAATAGAGTTTCAGAGTTCCTTCCCCTTTGGGCTCATTGGAGAGTTATTACTCTTGAAATCTTGGCAGATTCTGTGTTCCTTATTTGGTCAAGGTGCTGTTTCATTATCTACGGAAAGATATACATGGAAAAAGATGTGGTCATAGGCTTTTTGTTGTTGTTGTTGTTTTTAACTCATGAAAAGCTGAGGTGGAATGTGGAATCTTAAGTTAAAAATAGATCATACAATCTTTTTAGCAGGCATTTGAGCTTCCTATAATATTTATATTGAATCAACTGTTTTAGTTTGATTTATTGAAAACATAAACATAATAACAAAGTTGGAAGTTACCTTGGAGGACTTCTAGTTAAACCCCACGCTCAGGCAGCAAACCCCATATATCCAGGGGTGAAACCTCTGAAGTGTGCTACCGGTTTGCCTCACACGTGCTTGTGCACGCGTGCGAGCTGTGCCCGCATGCGTGCTGCAGGCACTACCATGCAGTGCTGAAAAAGGAGCATTTTGAAGTCATCAGAGTCTGCAAAGGTAAGTAGAACAGCGAGGGGGGATCAGCTGTGCCACGCGATTTAGATTAGCTAGAAAGCAGGAAATGCTGCTTTCTAGCTAATCTAGATCGCATGGCATAACTGATCGTCGCACAGCTGATTGTTGGATATACCAGTTCGCCCGAACCAGTAGCATTTTATTATAGGTTCAGGCGAACCGGTCCGAACCAGTAGCATTTCACCTCTGCATATATCTTAATTTGATATATCTCATTTTCCAGCAATGTATGCAACTTAATTAGTTATTTTAGTCTTTTATGAATTTATTGCTCCAGAAGCAGCCTATTTGTAACTACCTTTGGATCCTGTATTAATCTGTAATTTATATTTCCCAGAAATGGAAAGGTGTGAGTAAATTGTATTAACTTCTTCAAAGAGCCATTATTTTAATTCAGTACTGGACTGCTCTGAAAGCAGTAGAATGACCATAACATTTTATTTATTTATTTGAGCATTATTTGCTCCTTTCTATAAAATGTATTGAAGCAGTTCTATACAGATTTAAGGTCAATAATCAAACAATAGCATAATAAATGTGACTACCAACTGGCTAATACACAAGTTAAATTTGAGCCAGTAATATGATGAAGCTACCAAAAAGGCAAATGCTATCCTGACATGTATGGACAGGAGGGGTTAAGGCTCCAGGCAAGATACCAGGAAACGATAGGTTCTAATCCCATCTTATGCAGCAAAGTTGGCTTGGTGGCTTTGGGCCAATCACTCTCTCTCTCTCTAAGTCCAACCTACCTCACAGGAATGTTGTTGTGGGGAAAATAGAAGGTATATTTGCTGTTTTGAAGCAAGATAAAATTGAATAAATAAACAAATCATGGGGAAAATGTTACAATAGGATGGGACTGGTCAGGCAACTGGATAAGTCAGGATCTCTTAGTAGATTATGGATGAAAATAATTCTGTATTTATTTATTGATTTCAATTTAGGTGCTGCCCAACTCCAAATGAGCTTTGGGTGGTATGTGTTACAGGAAAAAAGATCTAAGTGAATCTTAGAAAAATCTTAACAGTAACAGAATTCAAGAGTGATACACATTGCTGAGTTATCACCATTGGTATTCAAGTAGAGCCTACCTAGCCATCTGCTAGTCAAGAAAACTTTAATTTGGATCCTTTAATCTGGATATAAAAACTTCTCACAATCACATTGCTGATTCAAATACATACTTACTGACTACTCAAGATTTTGTTTCACAATTACTATCACCAAACTAGATATTTTTTTTAAAAAAATACTGAAGAACAGATGGCAAAGGGCTTAATATTATAGCACCCACTTGATATCTCTCTCCAGTTTGATGACTTGTTGAGTTACTGATGGTGAACAATCAATTGAAGTTGAAATTACCAACTACTCTCAGAGCAGCCAAATTGTTGAATAAAAACTTCACAGTTATGCATTCACTTAAATGATAGGCTACCCAGCCCACATTTCACTTGCTTACTAATCAGAATGTCATTAGGAACTTTCTCAAATGTTTGCTGAATCATTTATCTGGCTGGAGAATTCTGGGAGTTGAAGTCCACAAGTCTTAAAGTTGCCACGTTTGGGTACCCCTGAACTAGAGGAAACACTTTGCTTTGTAGGGAAAGAAATCATAGGATTATCTTTCAGTGCAGCAAGTCTGATTTTATGTATCTTTTGTATAATCAGAGTAATTTTTTTAAATAATTACACATATTTTAATATAAGCTCATCCTCTCAAGCTTTATTCTTCTGGAAAGGCAAAAACTTAGGGCCCATCTGGAACTTCCAGAGCATGTAATGTTTTGATCATCAGGAAACATTTTGCACGTCGGTTTAAAGACTTTTGTTAAGCTGAAAGATTGGAATTTTTAATAAGCTTGCACAGCATTCAGTGCCCAAGGTGGATTCTTTTCTTGTAGCACATTTTGACATTTAGATTTGTACCAGCTTTCCCTTCACCAACATGATAATTGCAGGTATCACAGTGGAGAAAAAAATCTATCAGCCTTTTTGTTTTTGAATGTCTAAATGGCATGAGTGTGTAAAGTGGACTTCACTTAATCATATTGGACAGCAGTAAATAAAATTTAGTGCTACCCATTGTTCTTGACTGGCAAAGTTTCTAAAAACTAACACAGTTTGGAAAGTAGCAGAAAAATCACACTATGAAAAATGTTTTTATTTAAACACTAAAACAAAAGAAAAGTACATATACAACACCATTAATAAAGCACTGCAGTCTATAAATTGATACACATAGCAGTAAATAAAATTTTAAAAGGAAAGGGGAGAAAAGCCCAGAAATGAAATTTTAAATAGGGAAAGCTCCAAAATCTTTGACCGTATTATTCAGTCTTTTTCCCAATTAAATATTGATATATCGACAATCCATTGCTGCAAATTTGCATAAACTTCTCCTTTTAGTATTACATAGCCACAATTCATGATACCTGAATTCCTACACACCTACAATATACAATATGAGAAGACAAAAGAGAAAAATAAGAGCCCATGTGATATAGTGATGTAATGGTTAAAGAGTTTGACTAGGAGCAGGGAGAACCAAGTCTCCTCCCTTAGGCACAGAAGCCAGTTGGGTGACTGACTAGTTATTTTTTCTCAGCCCTAGACTGAGAAGTTGAAAAGTATCTATCCAATAACTCACACTTGGCCAGCATAATAAGTCATGATGTTAAGCTTCAAGGAAGAGACATTCATGGTACAGTGGATTGATTCATTTTTGTAGATAAGAAATATGTACATGTATATATGCATGATGGTTACAAGAAAAAAGTATATTGCAGTAGTAATGTATACAGTGATGTTACCTATGTATAAAAATGTTCAGTAGTCTTTGACCTGAAGTCAAAGGCTTTTAAAGTGCTGACTACCTATAAACTGTGGAACTCACAATGTTTCTAACGAAATATTATTTATTTATTGGTATATTCAGAAACATCTCTTTTTTAGAATAATACATAGTTTCCTTATGTTTAATAAACTAAACTGAATCTCTTTTTGACACACATACACTCATACCCTTGTTATCCATGTGTCAACATACCGAAGTAAGCATGATAGAGACCTTCCAATCTCTTAATGCAAAACTTTATTGAGTACATTATTTTGGCACTGATGAAGGCAAAACCAGATCTGCCTAATTCCCATGCAAACCCACATAGTGAAAGTATAGGTTTCTTCTTCCCCTTATTAGTGCAGGTCACATTGTCCAATTGAGTGTCATTGTATTGTTATGAGACAATACCTGGTCTTGGTAAACACTGGCTAAAGTGTCCTTGAGTCTCATGGCTCATCTTCTTGAAGTCTGGAGTCAATTTCTCCCTTCCCTTGCCCCTGGTTCTTTAGCAGGTTGAGAAGCGATAATAGTTGCAACAGCATAAGCGTGCTTCAAACTTGACACCATGTAGATTGTTAACTTCAAATGTGTTTAAATTGAGGTACTGCTATTTGTGGTTGAAAATTCACTTTGGAAAAAAGAAGAGAGAAAATGTTTAAACATCAAAAGATACTATTAATCCTGATGCCACAATTTTGAGATCCTTCCAATTTAAGAACAGATCCCGCTCCCCTCCTCCTTCCACCCCCCCAAAAAAAATCCTTTCTGGATGATTTAGTGGATATAGCCTTTAGTATTTGGATGGATGATGTCATTACATCAGCCATGATCATGACCTTGGACTCTGACAAGATACATATCACCTCAAATAGTGGCATCAAGTAAATGATATGCCCTTCAGTATTTTCTCTCTTTTTCTTTCTGCTAGGCTATTAAAGATGAAGAAGGAGTAATACTACTTGGATCATAGTTTGAGAATAGAATTTTTTAGTAGCTGCAGTAACAAATATAGTTAATAATATCACTTATATATCATTGAAAACAATGTGATATCTTTTATCATATTTTACCAGGTGAGATCTTTTTTTTTAAAAAAAAAATTAAAATTGACATTATCAATCGCCCCTCCACTGACACCAAAAATTTTGTGATTTATCATTTTCACTATCTTCTCTCAATTAAAAACTTCTTACTTTCTTTCTTAAACTTTCAGAAATGTGGATATCTACAATTACAATTGCATAGATCTTCTAAGATGGAATAATCTTTAAAATATATGAATCAATTCAGACATTAATGTGAATCATATAGGATGGGCATATAGGGCATAAGCACGGATGCCATGCACTAAATTGTCCGATCTAACTTTGTCAATTTTCAATTTGTTGTGATGGAATGTGATAGACTGGATCCCCAGGAGGAGGGGCACATTCCAAAAGAATAGGAGGCAATTAAGTCCACACAAAATTAAGATATTTTGCATGAGAGAAAGAGGGTAAGACTGTTTAATAGTTCTCAGAGTATAGGTTCATTGGAGTCTTCTCCAATAGCAAAATTCAAATGCATCAATACTCTTCCTATCCTGCTTCTTCAAAATCTAACTTTTCTTTTCATAGAGTATCACAGGAAATACCATGGCTTGAACGATTCTGATCTTTGTACGTATGAACACATCTTGGCATTTAAATAACTTTCCCAAAACCTTCATGACTGCTCAAGTGCTCCGCAAGTGATAAAACAAAAATAAGTGAAAGTTCTAACCAAATTTTGCCAGAAAATCTGGGAAATGACACAATGCCCAACACATTGGAAGAGGTCAATCTACAATCTATTACTAAAGAAAGAGAGAAAATTCAATAAACTGTGCAAACTATTGTACAATATTGTTAACAAAATAATGCTTAGGATCATCCAAAATATTTTAAAGCCTTCCATTAAAAAAGAGATGCCAGATGTTAAGACTAGCTTTACTAGTAATGCAAGCTCAATAATTGAGAATGCCAAGAATACAAAAAATAAGTCACTGTCTGCTTCATTGATTAGAAAAAGGATTTGATTGTATCGATCACATCAAACTGTGGAAAGTGCTCATAAAATGAGAGTTCCAGAAAATTTCATTCTCTTAATGAGAAACTTATATAAGTTATAAGACCCAGGATGGTGCAATAGTTAGAGTGTAGTATTGCAGGCTAATTCTGCCAACTGCCAGCAGTTCAATCCTGACCAGGTCAAGGTTGACTTTGTCTTCCATTCTTCCCAGGTTGGTAAAATGAGGACCCAGATTGTTGAGAGCAATATACTAACTCTGTAAACCATAGAGAGGGCTGTAAAACACTGTGAAGCAGTATATAAGTGCTATTCCTATTCCTAAATGCAGGTTAGGAAGCCACAGTATCAGGGGTGAAATGCTCCCGGTTCGCTTTTACCTGTCGGTCATCGGAGAGCCGATTGTGAAGGCAGCGCGACACTCCGCCCACCCACCGGGACACTGCCATTTGAGTTCTTTTACCCTCTGCGCATGCACAGAACGCTTTGTGCATGCACAGAGGGTAAAATAACTCAAATGGTGGTGTCCTGGCGGGTGGGTGGAGCGTCGCGCTGCCTTCGCGATCGGCTCTCTGACGACCGACAGGTAAAAGCGAACCGGGAGCATTTTACTGCTGCATAGTATGTATAGAATATGGTGAAACAGACTGGTTCCACTTTGTCAAGAAGTGCAATAAGACTGTATACTATCCCTTATTTATTCAATTTATGCACTGAACCTATATTAAGGGAATCTGTATGGTGAGTGTGGTTGTAAAAGTGGAAAAAGAAACATTAATAACATGTGCTATGTTTATGACATTATCCTGATCACTGAAAACGCAAAGGATTTGCAAACTTTAGTAATAAAAGTCAAGGAGCACATTAAAATGCTATTAAAATAATTATAAAGCAGTCCCAACTTTTGACAACCGTTAGAACAACAGATATACTTAGACCTGTCAATGAAGATATGGTGGGATAGCTTCTGTTTTTAGGCTCAACTACCAACAGTAAAGAAACCAGTGGTCAAGAAATAAATTGCAGACTAACACTTTGATGTAGCAGCCATGAAGGCTTTGGAAAAGATATTCAAATACAAGGTTGTCTGTACCTACAAAGATCAGAATCATTCAAGCCATGGTATTCCCTGTGACTTGCTATGAATGTATAAATTGGATTTTGAAGAATAAGCTAGGAAGAGTGTTGATGCTTTTGAACTTTGCTGTTGGAGAAGAGTCCTATGAATTACATGAACAGCCAACAAACAAATAAAATGGATCATTGAACAAATCAACTGAGAGGCACAGATAACCAGGTCCAAATTATCCTACTTCCTACAGATTGTAGGAAGATCTAACTCTCTCTAATGTTGGTAAAGGTGGAAGAAAAGAGATGAAGAGGATAACAGCGGAAAAGTGGATGGACTCAGTTACAGTGACGATGAGCGCACCATTGAAAGACCTGAAAGAACATGTTAGGAATAGGCAGAATGGAGAAAATCCATTCTAACTTGACGGTACCTAATCAATCAATCAGACTCGAATGGTGATATTATTTGGACATTGAACTACAATCCCTACCTGTAAAACAAGACCATGCTTACTTTTTCCCCCCCAGTGTGTTACTTTCAGAGCAATCTTTTGAGCCTACAAAATCAGATGGTGGCTTGGGCAGGATGAAAAAGATAATGCTGACCTGCAGTGTAATGCTGAAGCAAGCACTAAGTAGCCAAAACAAAGTGTTGAGACCCATTTTTCCGACAATATCTTTTTTTCCTAACATCTTTTTTTGCTCTTTTTATATTACTTTCTATTTCTCTCTCTCTTCATGAAGCACAGTAGACTGCCAGAAGAAAAAAAAGACAGACTGTTCTTGAACAGAGATCTGAACTTAAATGGTTTTAAAGGTTTTTGAATTTAGCTGAGAGTTGCTTAGGGCTATAGATTTCTTAGCCTTGATAAAGGAAATCATTTACTGCAGTTTGATTTCCTTTTATTCATCTCTGAAGTGTAATTTTTTAAAAAATCTTGTACAAGGGAACACTAAATCATAAATTTTGAAAATATGGTTTGCCATGCTTTTGATAATATTGCGTAACTGGTTATGAGAATGAAGTAAAAAGTTGGGATACTACTCTTCTCTCACTCTTGAATTTTGTGACAGAACGGCATGGGCATCACTGCTCTTTTGAGTGGAGGTCAAGCGAAGCAGTGATGCCCATGCTGTTCTGTCACAAAATAAGTATTGATTTCATTGAACTTTATTTTTTTTAATAGCTGAATGATCCTTGAAAAAAACATTTACCCACAGAGGAAAAGGATGCCAGTATGTGAGTAGAATAAAAGGTTTATTCTGTTGAATTTCTCAGAGTTGGCAAAATTATATAGGTCTGTTGTCCTACCTCTATTTGAGCCCTGAATGAACTCTTTTTCCAAGAAATAGCAAAATCAGATGGTGGCTTGGGCAGGATGAAAAAGATTTATTTTTATTTATTTTATTTTATTTTGTGAGATTTATATACCGCCTCACAGTGCAAGCACTCTCTAAGCGGTTTACACCAGTAAGCTACGTATATTTATATTGCCCCCAACAATCTGGGTCCTCATTTTACCTACCTCGGAAGGATGGAAGGCTGAGTCAACCTTGAGCCGGTGAGATTTGAACCGCTGACCTGCGGATCAGTGTCAGCTAGACTGGCCTGCAGTACCTGCCTCTAACTGCTGCGCCACCTCGGCTCTTAAAAGATAATGCTGAATTGCAGTATAATGCTGACACAAGCATTACAAACTCTTTCAGAAATCCAAATCTACAGTCCCTTCTTCTCAAATGCTGGGTCAATATTTTACAACATAAATCAGACTACAGTTTCTGCTACTACTACTTCTCTTCTTTTTTATTATTATGACTACAGTCCTTTGCTCATTTGCCTATCAGTCAGTCACAGTGAATTTAGTGAAACTTCTGGAAAAGTGGGAAAAATGTTACTAAAGCAGATTTTTCTAGCACATTAAGGAAAACTTTTTTAATGACATGAGTTGTTACAATTGGAACAAATTACTAGGGAAGGTGGGAGCCGGGGGCAAATTGTTTTCCAAAGGCAAAGACAGTGTCAGTGGTTGGACACTAACCAAGGAGAGAAGCAACTAGAACTAAGGAGAAATTTCCTAATGGTGAGTGCAATCAACCAATGCAACAGCTTGCCTTCAAAAGTTGTGGGTGCTCCTGCGAGGGTCCCGCCCCTCCCCCTCCAGTCAGGTTTATTGTTTTATATGTCTTGGTAGCGATTTATGTTTAATTTTCTTTATTTATATCTCCCTGACCAAGGGTAGAGCCCTCTGTTTCACTTCCCTCTCTCTCTTTAGAGGCTTGATTTTACCTTTTCAATATCTCTATGCTCTGCAGAATTGCTTAAGATATGCTTCATGTGAGAAATAGAAAGACGTTGACACATTTCTTGAACAAACAAGAAAACAGTTTATTTAAACACAACTTCTCAGCAAATGTCAAATGGATTTGTTACAACCACAACCAGCTATTCAATTCTTTTTCTTCTTTTCTTCCCTTCAGAGACTTTACTAGCTCTCCTGACTAACTCTTAGAAAACCCAGTTCTTCTTTGTTTCTAGGCCTATAGATTAGAGCACGTTTCACCGTTTATCTCTATCTACAAATAACACAATACATCAATCAATATAGTCCCCTGACCCTGGCACCTGCTTCCCACAGAACTGCCTAGAGCCTACTTTTCCCTCCTGTTCACTTCAGGCAGAGAATAACTATAAATCTTCCCTCTTGGAAGTTACCACACACAGAGCTCTTCTCAGCTCTTCACACTAGACCTTCCCTCTTGGAAGTTACACAAACAGAGCTATTCAGCTCTTCACCTTAAACCTTCCCTCCTCGTCCTTGGCATCATCAGGGTTCCGTCTCAGTTCCACTCCGGCCACGTCCTCACCTCATCCATGTGGATCGCCATCCGCAGGATCTTCTTGGTTGCTTCTGGACAACGCATCTGCTACCTGGTTCTCTCTTCCTTTAACGACCTGGATTTTATTCAATTCTCTAAGGTCTAAACAGAATCTGACTGTGTGATCCTTCTTTCTACTTACCATACATTTAAAAGCTGTTTGGCTCCATACTTACTTGTTTAAACTTATTTTTTAACCACATTTTAACTTTATATAACAACTTACTCTTTTACTTTCAGTACTTGTATGTGGGCACTACAGCTCCATTACTGGAGGCTTTCAAAAAGAGACTGGAGTAGAGCAGTGATGGTGAACCTATGGCTCGTGTGCCACAGGTGGCACGGGGAGCCATATCTGAGTGCACGTGAGGCATTACCCTATGTCAGCTCCAGCGCACATGCGCGTGCTGGCCAGCTGATTTTTGGGCTTCTTTTCGGCCATTTTCGCTTTCCCCAGGCTTTAGGAAAGCCTCCTGAACCCTGGGGAGAGCGAAAAACAGTCCAACAGGCCTACTGGAAGTCCGGAGGCTTCAGTGATGCCTGTGCGCATGTGTGGGGGGGCAGCACGGGGGGCTATGCGCATGCATGGAGCAGTGTGGGTGTTGTGCGCATGCGTGGGGAGGGTGTAATGGGTGTGGGCATGCACATGCATGCTATCATGTGTGCGGACACATTTTTGGCACCTGAGCCAAAAAGGTTCACCATCACTGGGCTAGAAGAACTCTTCCAACTCAATTATTCTATGTACTTCTATGTACCGGTACATATATTTAAACATACTGTAGGTTGGATGGCCAATTGTCAAGAATGCTATAGTTGCATTTTGTGTTACAAATACAAAACTGAGATGAGGTTGGTCTCATGGCATCCATTCTTCAATGTTTTTAATTTTATGAATAGACCTTTATAAGCTTCCTTTATTTACTTGATTTAAACATCTTTATCAAGATACACAACAGCAAAGAGGAACATGGTTTGGTTCTTCAAGTTGGGAAAAAGGATTTTATTTGAAGTATACATGGAAACAAAGGATTTGATTTAAAGTCTGAGTGGAAATAAAGTGGTAATGGGTAGAGTCATATAAAATGGAGATTAAGCCTTGGAGAAAATAGCTATGAAAAAAATTTAGACAAAGCTTTTCCGATATCCAGAAGTAACTAAAATACTCAGTCTGGTTTACTTCTACATCTAAAAATATGAGTGTGTCTGGAGGTGATTTTTTTTCTTTCCTAAAAGTTGAAATACTTAACAGCAAGCACCGTTTTTTTCTTTCCAGGAACCACATTGCTTTTCCCCAGAGAAGCTTAAAGACAAAAGCTTCTAAGCAAGCTCATTCCTGGTTAATTAACCTCAATTGGGCATGGGAGTTGTGCTTATACAGGAATTAGGCAAATGTGTCTCCTGAATATCCTTAGTAGATGGGGAAGATATTAAGTTTTAATTGTTCTGGCTCAATAGGGACCTCTAGAGGCTTAGCTATCTGGAGAAAGCCATTACAAATAAACTAGGATCCTTATACAAAAAATATTTTATATATGGCCATGTGATAAGAAGAAAGTTCATTAAGAATTATCATACTGATATGGCTGAGAGACAAAGATGGGAATTGGAAAATATCTGGTTTGGATTCTGCTTCTGCTATGAACGTTAGCAGAACGTTTAAGACAAATCACCAGATATTATTCCCTTCTGTAACACAGGAGTAATAAAAATCTTGATTTGGCCAACAGAATTACTGTAAACATTAAAACTAGATAAATAATGGCATATTTATTATTTTAATGCATTATACAGATACTAATCCATGGTGATTTATGAGGAAAGATTAGATTCCGTCAAAGCAGTGGCAGTATTAGTTCAGAATTTTTAATGAAGTACATGAAGTAGAGAAGTCTGACAGAAAGCAAATTTCTCTGTGGGAAAAATGTCATGTACGTTTAGAACAGTGTTTCTCAACCTTGGCAGTTTGAAGATGTGTGGACTTCAACTCTCAGAATTCCACAGCCAGCAACGCTGGCTGGGGAATTCTGAGAGTTGAAGTCCACACATCTTCAAACTGCCAAGGTTGAGAAACACTGGTTTAGAAGAAAGAAGAGGAACAGTAAGTCAAGGAAGGTTGGAGTGGGAATCCTCTGGCCATATTGTCCTTCAGAAGAAATCAAGACCAATATGGGACATGCTCAGAAGCTTTTGTAAGAGTATACAAAAAAATTGGGGAAGAGGCTGAATGGCACAATTGGCCTTTAAGACGAATTCTGAAGGTTCCAGATCTGTCCGTCTTAAAAGCAGTGACTTAATTTAATTTAATTTAAATTACTCCCCACATAACATATAATAATTCACTCATTATTAAAAACTAATTTTAATAAATTTCTGGAGGCTGAATTATAGGCTTATGGGAGAGCATGGATGAAGCTCTGGGGTGCAGGTTTAAATGAATTCATTTGTCACATTGTGATATAAGACTTACCGGTACTAGATTTCAATATTACTCATGACAATGGGTACCTTAGTTCATTCAAAGAAATTAACTAGTAATTTATCTTCACCCAATTTATATCTCTAGGGGGTATTTATTTAAACCGTACATCAATTTTGTAGGATAAACTTGATAAACCTTCATTAAACTCTATGCATAAATTTATTAAGGATTTGTTTTCAAGGTAACTTTATTCTGTGATCTTCCCTTGTAGAATACAGACCACCAACTTCATGCTCTTTTCTAGAATGCTTTCAACTGGACAACACTATATCATCTCCCACGAAATCCTATGACACTATTTTGACACAGCAGCATTATTTAAAGAGACATTTATTGAGACTAATTTTCATTTTAGTTTAATTTAGCATTCAGAGGAACATCTCCACAGGTATACAAGGACATTGTTTAGTCTTGATGTTATTAAAAAATCTACATAAATTTGCATAAAGTAATTAGGCAGGGCTTGTGAATAACAAGCAATTATTGTATGTGGTCTGTCAAGTAATCTCTGCTGACAAAACCTATATAAATTTTTCATTGCTGCTGAAAGGTTCAAAGAATAAACCGAAACTTTATTCTGAAGTCTCTTTCCAGAACACAAGTATTTACAAAGACCATGAGGATAGATGAGGATAGTGGTGAGTATAACCTGCAGTAGAAGGGAACAATATGATAGCTAATTCCAGGTACACCAGAAGCAATTCTTTAATAACAAGATAAACTAACAAGATAAATGGGATCAAACCAGTTCTTGGGAGAATTTGTTGGATGATGTAAAACAGGGGTGTCAAACTTGCAATGGCATGTTGTCATTGTTAAGGAGTTATTGTGCTGTTCAGCACATACACAGCGAAATGCGATTGTGATTGTGGTGTTGCAGTTTGATATGAATGCTATTCAGTCAATAAACAGATACGTTTAGTATTTACAAATAGTTTACTTAAAGTAGTAGCAAAGTTCAATATGAAGTCCAAGTCATACACAGTAAGTCATTCTATGCGAAGAATCTTCTTCTTGCCTATCTTTGTTTTAACTAACAAACAAAGATTACAGCTAACAATCAAATCTACACTATCACAGATAGTTACTCTTTTCACAGCATCTCTTCACAGTAATTTCACACAGTCACAAAGTCAATTACTCAATAGTGAAGCAGCAGAGATCATCAGCAGAGAGTCAGTACTTTGGATCACCATCAAACACACACACACACACACACATTCAGAGCATGCTCTCTTGCTTCCTTATATAGTAATCAGCCTACAATTCATTTAAAGCAATATACACATAACATTGATTTGTGGCTTGTTCATATATTAGCAAACCCAATCGTTTGAACAGGGTTCTAACAGTCATCACGTGATGTATCACAACTTCCCCCTCTGCATTAAACCGGGGGTGGGCATGGCCAGCACGTGACACATCAAGCCAGTGATGTAAAACAAGATGTAGTCCTTTAAAGACATAGCATAGAAATAGGTACCATGGACAGCGGACTCCTCTGTTCTTTTGGAAGTCATAATTACCCTGGCTGCTAGACTTTGATTAGGATAGTTTTGCACAAATCTATGAATGGAATGTTTAATTTACTTAGTTTAATGTTACTTTTAATAAACAATACAAGTTGTAATTATTTCACTGTGTCTTAGTCTGCAGAGAAAAAAAGACAAGGGTCAAAAACACATTGGACTCTGAACAGTGGCTACAGAGCTCCCAAACACATATCATTTCCCACACCTGTGTCAACATTGCAACTTTATTGTGAACTCTGCCATGCTGACGCTGGGAGGAAGGCTCAAATGGAAGGGAAAGAAGGCAGCACAGTTGCCTGCAATTTTGTTCGAGGAGTCTGTCCTTCACAGCAGTCCAACCCAACTAAAGACAGTAAATTCCCAAATCCAGATGGCCTCCAAAAACTCAAGCAATTCAGTCTGAAGTCTCCCACAGCCTCCAGGCACTGAAACAGGACATCAAAGAATCAATAGCATGGTTTATTTCAGGGGTGGTGATATATGACTCTTAATGTGATCGCACTTAGTCATTAGTATCAGTACTAGTATTTAGTAAGCAATTAGTCATTAAGTGAGTACTATTGTACTAATATTTTGGAGAGACAGACAGAGACAGACAGAGAGTAAAAGAGAAAATGAACTTTTTTTTAGATTACACTTATTTTTTTTCCTCCTTCAAACAAAATTTTCCTTAGGGATCAAGAAACACAATATTTGATAATCTATTACTTTTACTGCAATGAATTAATGAAGTAGTTGTGAAACTTTAAGCTGCAGTTTTTGCTTTATTCTTTAATAGGTATTGCATTGTTAGGAACACACCTTTTAGTTTTTTCTCACTTTCTTATTATTTAATGAATTGTATGTATCAGCTTATTACATAGTTGATTGTAGTGATAAGAAAATGGGCAGGGCTGGCATCTCAATGGCACATTTTCCATCTTGCTTTTCTTTTTTTAATTCTTCTCCCATTTATACCTGGATTTAATGAATGCATAAAGCATAGGTCAAGTTCTGAGTATATATTTATTCTGAAAAAGTGCTACCTGTTTCAGAATTTAAGCAGCATAGAAAAATAGCTACTTTGCAAAAATCTATATTCAAAATCCAGTTGGCAACAATTGTAAAATTCTGTTGTTAATATAGTATTAACATTGGCCAGACTTATACTGCTTGATATATTCCTACTCAAAAGATTCATGCCTGTCACGTTATTGTTGAAGGCACAAGCCAGAAAAAAAGAGGTAGCGATAGTAATTGAGTCCTATGAACAAGTCTGAATAAAATTTAAATTCATACTTCAAAGGATAAGCAAAGACATCTGCCTAAATAGATGTCAAGCTTGCATTCCTACCTTTTCGTTAAAATAATGTAATGTAAGATCTTGTTTTTCTTCTGTCATATTTATTAGGAAATTGGTTCTTGTAAATTCTGTTTAACATGAATCCTTTCCTATGTTGTTGGTGGAAAGCTAATAACTTTTGGCAGAGGGAATGAAGCAGAAGTGTGGAACTTTATTGAATAAAGTGTTCTGTAAGATTTAGTAGGCTATGGTGATGGCAAACATCAGTCTGGTAACAGATTTTTTTTCTGATTAACAAATCTATTTAAAAGATACAAAATTCTGTGCAGAGAGTGGCTAGACCAGGGGTCAGCAACCCGCGGCTCCGGAGCCACATGTGGCTCTTTCTTCCCTCTGCTGCTGCTCCCTGTTGCCAGTTGGCTCCACAATTGATAGGGCTTTCAGTTAGGACAGGTAGAGGAAAAAGGATGCCGCGCTAGGAGGAGACTCTATGGTGGGGGAACCGGTCTTCCAGTCGGCAGAGGAAAAAGGACACCATGCTAGGAGGAGACTCTATGGCGGGGGAAGTGGACTTCTGGTTGGCTCCAGAATTGAACAGGGGGCTTCCAGTTAGGACCTTTGTGGCTCTTTGAGTGTTTAAGGTTGCCAACCCCTGGGCTAGACTGATGTAGGATTTAAATTGGGGTGAGGGAGGAGGAAAAGCAGGGGAAGGGAGGAGAAAATGTTGGTTATGCACATACAGGTAGCCTCAGAAATTGTGAGTGCTTCATCAGTGGAGGTTCTCAAGAAGAGATTGGAAACCATTCCCCAGAATGATATAAGGTTTCCTATTTGAACATAGGGTTGAACTAGAAGACCTCCAATGTCCTTTCCAACCCTGTTATTCTGTGTCCTATGTTCTAATTTACATTTAACCTTATTAACAATTGTTAATATGTGTGTTAAAAACCTATTATGTTAAGATTGCCTGAAAATGTTTGCTGTTTGTATTCTCCAAGAGTGTAAGTTATTGAAGGAAACCCTAAATAGATACACTTCACAAACATTTCAGATATTATACTGAAGGCCGTACTTGAATAACATACATGTTATGTCCCAATATGAGAAAGTAGTCAATAGTTATCCAAAGCCTTCAAAAGACCCTGTTCACAAAACGTGGAAGAAAATCAGATAGAAGTGTCTGTGCATACATTACACAACAACACAAGTCTGAGAAATGATGCATTCATCTTTTTTCTACACTGAATGTATTCTATGTTACATAGGATAGCATACTTGTTGCCAAATTCTACAAAGGATCCAAAGATCAATACAAAGTTTCAGTGTATAACTTATCTATTTCTTAAAAGTTAGGCATGATGGTATATCTCAGATATTAAGAATAGTCATTTTATATTTCCTATGACATACTGATTAATTTTTATTGGGTTAGTGATTCCAAGTCTCCCTGATTATATTTTCATGAGTGACATTTAACATTTATTGATGTACTGTATGCGTGGCATCAATAAATTAAACAGAAAGGAGCAATATTTTTTGGAATCTACAGTTGATTTAAAATAATTGCCTTTCATTCGCCAGAACTGTGGTGGCACAGTGGTTAGAATGCAGTATTGCACGCTAATTCTGCTGACTGCCGGCTGCCAGCAGTTCGGCAGTTCGATTCTCACCAGCTGAAGGTTGACTCAGCTTTCCATCCTTCAGAGGTCAGTAAAAGGAGGACCCATATTATTGGGGAAAATATGCTGACTCTGTAAACCACTTAGAGAGGGCTGTAAAACACTGTGAAGTGGCATATAAGTCTAAGTACTATTGCTATTGCTATTGCTATTTTAACACCAATAGAATATTCCAAATATATGTGAAAATACCGTTACAAACTGCATCGTGGTTTTATCCAATGATTAGCTGCATAATAAACATTAATGACCAATTAATGTAGGACTCAATAAAAGAAAATATATTGTAGTTTGAATTTCTTATTTCTCTGTTATGCAGATTTATTGTTTTTCATGTAACTATCCTGTCAGTGCAATCCTAAAGGATTATGATACATTGTGTTTTAACAAAAAGTGATTTATATGTTTTTCTGATTATAAAATTTCTACCCTATTGGAATCTAAACCAATTCCCAGTGACTTACAACAAAATAAAACACAGGATATACAGTATAATCACCTTGAAAGTCTGATATCAAATTTGAAAGCTTCACAACATTTTCCTTTTTCTTTCTCTTATACCAGAGAGAATGAAGGCGGAGTCATTTTTACCTTCTTCCTTTCCTGGGTTTCATTCATGTTTTTCTACCTGCTGCATTTCTTTTCCAAGGTTGCCTCTGTAATTCTCTACAGATTTCATCTAGAGTGGGAGGGGGAAGGAAATATAGATTTAAATTCTCATTCAGTCATGAAACTCACTGAGAGACTCTGGGCTCTCTCTTGGCCTAACTGACAAAACACGATTATAGGGAACATAAAAGGAGGAGGGCATGGTATATTAAGCTCTTGGAGAACAGAGACGAAATAAATGCAATAAATAAATCAGAAGATTAATGCTACAGGCTTGTGTGTCAGGGTGATTGTATCACAAATGGAAAGCAACTCAGTGGTTAACAGTCCCTTTAAAAATATACCTTATTTTCAAATAAATGAGAATCAGTATAAGGCAATGCAGCACATTTCAGCCTTAATCCAAAGCTCTATATTTCCAGGTATGTCAGCTACAAGCCAACCACAAAATTGCTTTTTTTATTTGTAACGGAGCAAATAATGCCAACCCTTGTTTCTTACCATGTAAAAGTCAGATTGGCTTTCATTTGCATGAAAAATATTGTTTTAATTACCATGCTTGAATGTAAATATATAAAAATTAACTTGTTGAAATATGCTGATTATTACATTTAAAATAAATGGGGGGGGATAATAACTCCAAAGGTAATGCTTACTATTAAAGGTAAATTATTATATGAATTGGAGAAAAATTGTTGAAAAGATAGGAAACAAACCTGCAAATGTAGGATATAATTGCAATTTGCTCTTGGAGCAACTATCATTAAACCTATTATAGGTTTAGTCTGGCAAGATTCTGTCTACATGGCATGACCAAATAAAGAACTGAATTTTGGCTAGGTTATTCCATGTCATTCTTAGGCTGGAACTGATAGGATGTGACTTCTGTTTCTGTAGCCCATTGGAGGTCTTCCCCTCTCTTCAAAGAATGCAGCAATTTCCTTTCTGGCTGAGAGTCCCTCCGTGCATCGTGTGAGAGAGTTTCAGCTCTAGTGCAGATGGCAGCAGCTTGCAACTTTCCCTGCCAGCTTCACCAACAGGGAAGGTTGCAAATGGTGATTACATTATGGCAGGGCACTTTGCAACTGGTCATAAATGGTGGTGCCAAATTTTCCGACAGTTTGAAGAGTTTTACCAGCGGTAAAACACCCTTTCCATAGTTGTCATAATTCCAGAGGGTTGTTAAATGAACGGTCATAAGGTGAGGGTGGCCTGTAGTGAAAAATACATGTTCTTAATTTTTTGGGTTTGGGACTTGCTTTATTTTCCAATTGTTAATCAACCTACTTTTTCTTAAGCGAATCTAATATAGCATTTGCCTTATATGGAGTTATTATTTATGATAATGGATTTAGAAACCATTCAGGATAAAACTTACTCTGAGAGCAATGTATTCCAACCAAGGTAAATTGTGAAAAACATAGAATATTCAGATCAAGGAATTGCTATTTTATTCCAGCACCATTTTGTAAGGAAAAAGCAAATAAAAACTTAATAAATAATTTGGGTATTCCTTCAGTTATTCACTATATTATGAAACCTGATCAAGATTGTGACCATCCTTGGTCTCTGCTATTTAGAAAACCCAAAATAAATCCTGCATCTTTACAACAGGTTCCATTACAATGCTGGTAATCATCACTGGCTGACTAATTGTACTCAACGAGTAGTCCTCAATGGGTCTAAGTCTACATGGAGAGAAGTAAGCAGTGGAGTACCACAAGGTTCCATCTTAGGCCCAGTACTCTTTAATATCTTCATAAATGACCTAGATGAGGGAATAGAAGGGGAACTAACCAAATTTGCAGATGATACTAAGCTGGCAGGAATAGCTAACACCCCAGAGGACAGGCTCAAGATCCAGATAGATCTTGACAAACTTGAGCGCTGGGCCCTGTCTAATAACATGAAATTCAATGCAGAGAAAAGTAAAGTCCTACACTTAGGTAAGAAAAACCAAAAATATACATACAAACTGGGTGAAACCACACTCAATAGCAGTGACTGTGAGAGGGATCTTGGAGTCTTAGTAGACAACCAGCTAAACATGAGCCAGCAGTGTGCAGCTGCAGCCAAAAAAGCCAATACAATCCTAAAATGCATTAATAGAGGGATACAATCTAGGTCTAGGGAGGTACTAATACCACTCTATAAAGTCCTAGTTAGACCACACCTAGAGTACTGCATCCAGTTTTGGCCACCACACTATAAAAAAGATATTGAGACTCTAGAAAAGTGCAGAGGAGATCAACCAGGATGATTAGGGGGCTGGAAACTAAAACCTATGAAGAGCGGTTACAAGAACTGGGCATGGCTAGTCTAGTGAAGAGAAGGACCAAGGGAGACATGATAGCAGTGTTCCAATACTTGAGCAGCTGCCACAGAGCGGAGGGGGTCAGGCTATTTTCCAAGGCACCAGGAAGTCAGACAAGGAATAATGGATGGAAACTGACCAAGGAGAGATTCAACCTGGAAATAGGGAGAAAATTTCTGACAGTTAGAGCGATCAACCAGTGGAACAGCTTGCCTTCAGAGGTTGTGAGAGCTCCAACAATTAAGACTTTCAAGAGGAAATTGGACTGCCATTTGTCGGAAATGGTGTTGGGACTCCTGCTTGAGCGGGGGTTGGACTAGATGACCTACAACATCCCTTCCAACTCTGTTACTCTTTTAAAGGTCTCCTACTTAGTGGCACAATTGGAACCAGCAACTCTGTCTCTAAGGGTCACTTTCACTAAATAGAAAAACTCATAACCATGATGGCCTTATGATGTCTCTTCCCATTCAGTTGCTAAGAAATAACTGTTGCCATTAAGTGAGATATCATGCAATAGTCACTTGCAATTTCACTTTCGTGTTTTCCATTAACTCTGTTGGAAGCCAGTTACGATCATGTGAAGGGCAATCACATGAACTCGGCACACTGCAATGGTTGATCACAAATGCAAAGATTGATCACAAAACATTTTTACACCATCATAAATGGTGACTAAGCAAGGGAGTCAGTAAGTGAAGACTTGCTATATGTGGGGAAAGCATTAATTTCTGATCAATCATATGCCAAATGTTCTCAGTGGCAACTGAGAAATGAAACAAGAAACTTGTATGGCTTCAGTTAAAGTTGTTTTGACTCTAATTGGGAGTATTACTTGGAACTGTGGCACTCAGCACCTAGGTACATTCAGGATGGAGATCAAATGCCAAGAAAATAATAAAAGGGGAACTTGTAGTCTTGTTCAATATAGTATGTGTGCAGGGCCGGGTTGCTCTCTTACCTTGCTACCGGTGTGCTGCGCGCGCATCATGATGTTTTGTGCGCATGTATGCTCGCTATGTGCGCGCGCGCACCCCCTCGTGTGATTTTGCTTCCACGTGTGCGCGGAAGCAAAATCACACTGAAATCTTGCGAGTGGACGCGCACACGCACACGATCTTGGTGATTTTTTGCTTCCGTGCATGCGCTGAAGCGAAATCTCACTGAAATCTCTCTCGCATGCATCCCCTCGCAAGATTTTGGTGCGATTTTGCTTCCCCGCATGCGCGGAAGCAAAAAGATCACCAAAAAAATTCGTGAAAAAAGATGGCGGCTCCTAGGGACTGGCAACCGATCGCACCGGGTTGGTAGCCTCTTGGTAACGTCACCAGCCCGCCGCTACTGGTGCGAAAGAGTGGACCGCACCGTAGGAACCCACCACTGTATGTGTGCCAGAAAGCACTCTTGCATTTGAGTAATTACTCACCCATCAACATCAACTTTAAGAAAACCCAGCAAAGAAGACTGGATAACAAGAGTGAACTATTCTTCAGGATTTTCATGCATCATTGCCACTGGGCATGGCAATGTGGTGCTTCCTTGCAAGGTGGGTACAATTTACATTGTCTTGCCCACTCTTCTCATACCTTTTGTAGACACAGTATCGTTCCATTCTAATTACCCTAAATGAGAGGTTTGTTGTTCCAGGAGAGAATAGCCTTTTCTTTTAAAGTTCTTATAGAAAAGTCCTTCTCCAGGCAATGTATAGGTCAGTTAATACTAGACAGTTTATTGATTGACTAAAAGCATGAAAAGCAGGGAGATATTTTTTTCCCAAATGGGCAGGTGCACATTTTACTTTCTCAAAGGCCTAGAAATGTGTTACTAAATGAAAGCTGAGGGAAATAAGCAAAACTGCTCTTCAAGTGCTGCGCAGATCTTTGAAAGGATGTTTCATCTCAGCCAAGGCTTAAACCAAGTGCTTCTTCAAAGCTGACCTGCAAAGTGCTACAGTGGCCCACTTTTCATTGCTTAAATAGCTGCAGTGGTTTCCTTCATTTAAAAAAAAGGGGGGGGAGGGGGCTTCTGCTTATGTTCAGAAGCCCCTTCTAGTTGTGATACTTGGCAAAGGCAGACTTACTTGTTTCTTCAAGGAGTTTCATTGCACGGAAGCATAGCAATATGTCTCCATGAAGCAAAACAGCTGCAGGTAGATTGAGTACATTCTACGTAGACCTAGTGCTGTTATGTCCTATTGGACATTTCCCGAAAACATTTGGTTGGACTAGAATTCTTGGCTAGTTAAGCCTTTGGTTTGATTCAGAGGAGTTCTTAACATTTTAATTAATAATTTTCACATTTAAAAGCTGGACATGAGGAAAAAAATATTGATTCCTTTGTTGCTATCTTTCTCTCACACCCGCCCCCCCTCTCTCTCCCAACCTAATCTATCTATCTATCTATCTATCTATCTATCTATCTATCTATCTATCTATCTATCTATCTATCTATCTATCTATCTATCTATCTATCATCTATTTTATTTATTATTAGATCAGAACTAACAATTAGGTCCTCCTCAGATATAATATTTGAACTCTCATAATTACATGCTCATTTTTTCTTTATATAAAATAACTTGACAGTGATACATCATTGGAGGAAAAAAAACTGCAAGGTTGTATTGTTTTCTAAACAAGAAGATATTCTCAGACATTGCAGAGCCTCTTGCCATTTTACATTCTTGTGACAAATTATGCAATCTCAGCTTCTTCTTCTTAGTCAGATTTTTTTACTCTTTCTTGTGATCAAAGTGAAATTAAAAGCACAACTTCTGTTGTTGGAATCTTTCGTTAAGCTACCACACAGCTATCCCATGTATGTAAAGAACCATATTCTATAATATATATTGAAAAACAAGTGAATCTCTGTAGTGATCTATTTAGACAAGAATGTGCAGTGTTCAAGCTTAGTTAAATTTGAGAATGAGTTGATTATTACTAGATATGAAATGATACAAATTGGGAGTTGGGCGGCATACAAATCTATTTAAAGAAATAAATCTATTTAAATAAATGTTGAACACTCCCAGAAAAATATGTATAAGACTGTCACCAAAATTGATGTGCTGATTATCCCCAAGAATTAAAAACAATCTGATTTTCAAATCATTTTCAGATTTTCTTGAAGCAAAGATTTTGTTCTGGAATGTAGAACTGGTTTTCCAGATTCTCAGAAAATTCAGAATGACTTTTTATCCTCTCCTTTCAGTGTCACTTTTTCTTTGCTACGGCAAAGAAACCCTACTAAAATTATAATGAGGAGATCTCGCTACTGAATTTCAGTAGCTGATAGTTTGAGATTATTCTCATCTTTCTACTAAGAGTACAAAAATGCTATTCAGGAATGATATGATTTTGTGATGTCCCCACCACCACCCTTAAGTTTCATTTGCTAGCTGATCTGACATAGTGATGGATTCCTGTTTAGGAAAATGTCAGCAATGTGCCTTTTATTTCTACTTCCTTCACTCAGCAATACGTATTCAGATGGGATGAGAGCCAATTTGATGTAGTGGTTAAGGCACCTTGCTAGAAACAGGGACACTATGAGTTCTAGTTCTGCCAGTTATTCTCTCTCAGCTGTAGGAAGAAGACAAGGGCAAACTGCTTCTGAAAATCTTGCCTAGAAAACTAGGGACTAGTGCAGGACAAGCAATGGTCCAGGACACCATCAAATTGGCTCTCAGAAAATGAAAAATGTACTGCCCCTTTAAATTAGTCACCTGCCTTTTGACAGATCCTCTCATTTGTTCATTAGACAGTATTTCTACTGTGATTGGCTGAAGTTTCAAGAGATCTCACTAGGGCTTTTCCATTTAACTGAAGATAAAATATAAATGTATTTTAGACATTTATAAATTGGTATAAAAAGTTAAGGGATTTTTTTTTAGTTTACTTTTTTTATTTAAAAAAGGAAAAATGTCCACTTCCAGGTAGTAATGTTTGAATTGTCCATTTAGAACATTCTGTTTCTTGTTTTTCCTTCAGCATGTTCAGATGTTCACTTGCACTGATATGAATCTCTGGACTGAATTTTTGGCATGTTGTTTTTCCCCAATGCTTTACAGCTCTATTGTGTATTAAAGATATGTACTGTGGAAAAAGATGAAAATTACAGCTTGGATTCCTGTAATCTCCACATAGGGCTCAGAAAAGAGAACTATTATATCAAAACAACATAGTGTTTTGACTCAATATTAGATTCCTGTGCTTTATGAAACAGTTTGTGGAAAAAACAGCTATTTCAATATTCAAGCAATAGATGTGAATGTTACACTTATTTTTAGGGAAAGTAATTTAAATAATGTTTATGTTGCAAAATGTTACACTCTTTTAATAAAGAAGTTGATTTTAAATACAAGAAAGCAAACCAGATGCCTACCTGGAGAGTAGATTGAACAGCAGACTTGAATCATTTCACCACTTAAATTACAATATTTTGCCCTAAATTCACATCTGTGTATATATAATATCAGCAGATTGTATTCAACTCTCTGCCATTTTTATTCTTCTTCTCTCAAATAACACCAATCACTTGTAGAATTATATATTGCCGAGATGGTGCAGTGGTTAAATGCAGCCATTGCAGGCTACTGCTAGTTCAGCAGTTCAGCTGTTCAAATCTCACTAGGCTCAAGGTTGACTCAGCCTTCCATCCTTCCGAGGTCGGTAAAATGAGGACCCAGATTGTTGGGGGCAATATGCTGAACTCTGTAAACCGCTTAGAGAGGGCTGTAAAGCACTATGAAGCGGTATATACGGTAAGTCTAAGTGCTATTGCTATTGCTGAATTCCTAACTCATTTGACTCAGGTTTCATGATACCACTCTATTCCATAGTAAGGCTATGTCAGAAAGCTTGTCAGAAATGGTAATTTAGATCCACCTGAAGAAACTAATGTTCCCATTGCTTTCTAGTCAGTAATGAGTAGGGAAAGCCTGAAGACTGACAGTAGTAGTAAGATATCTTCCTGTTTCCAAGGTTACACCTCAACTTTGCATTCAGTTCCAGACTTAATTTGGAGAAGAGTGTAAAAATATTTTGGTAATCAAATTTAATTTTTATAATGTTCAGGAGTAAAAAATTCCATGCAAATATCCAGTTTTTAGTGCCCAGGTACAATTATTAGGTTGTCTGAAAATATCAAGAGAATCTATATCTATCTATCTATCTATCTATCTATCTATCTATCTATCTATCTATCTATCTATCTATCTATCTATCTATCATCTATCCATCCATCCATCCATCCATCCATCCATCCATCCATCCATCCATCCATCCATCCATCCATCCATCCATCCATCTATCTATCTATCTATCTATCATCTCTCTGAAGGGTGCTGTTCAAACATCAGAAAACCATTATATTTTTTGCCTCTTTATGAAATGAAACAACAAAGCCTAATTTCTCTTTAACAAATTTCCTTTCCTCTTTCACAGTACATATTTAAACGTGTCAGTGAGATACATTTGTTTTGCCAACAGCTAATTAAATAAAATTGAATTAAAATTGCTGTGTGATATAAATAATTCATTGGAAAGGCACTGACTTAAAATCAAAGGATATCTGCCTTGCTTTCTTGGCATATAGGTGGAATGGACTTGATCTACAGTTTACAAAATGAAGCCAAAAATCTCCTGGGGAAAAAAAGTGATGAAACCATCATATATGTGATGAGGTTTGATAAATCTGGAAAATGATGAAAATATTGGGCAAGGTGAATGGAAGAAGAAGAAGCAGCTGACAGTTAATGTGGGAGATAGATGGAATATTGGGAGCCATTGCAAGAATTGCGAATTGCAGGAAGAGATTGGATAGCTTAGAAAGTTTTTATTCATAGCCACCAGATGTTGACTTCAACTCAACAAAATGCATTTTTCTGAAGGGTTGGAAATCTTACTATTCCCTCTTTTCACCTTGGGTGTGTAATGTTATAATTTAGGCACACATTCCCTTTGCAGAATTCTGACTTAACATGAATGGAACACCTCAACTCAGTCAATATATCAGAATAGGAAACTTTTTAATAACTTTTTAAAAATATGATTAGACATAGAGAGATCACAGTGAAACTAGCAATGATTTAATTATGGTACTGGAAGTTGGAGTTATTTATTTATTTTTATAAGTACTGTATACATATACTTGCAGCCCATGGGCCAGATGCGTCATGTGCTGGCCATACCCACGCCCGGTTTAGCCAAGGGGAAAAAAGTCGCAATATGTCATGTAATGATGCCAGGATGATGCGAGTTTGGCACCCCTGGTCTACTGGTCCAATTTGGTGGGATTGTGCCACCATTAGTTGGTTTGCAAGTGAATTTCAGTGGGATTTGTGGGGTGAGGGAGTTCAATATGTAATCCATTAATTATCTATCATTGTTCTACATAAGGTGTTTATTTATTATGTGATCACATTACTTCAACCTTAAAATACATTACAGAAATTTATTCACAGGAAATTGTTAGATTATCGGTTGGGACTTGGTCCTGATAAGATAACATAATACAGGTATAATGCGACTATATAATAATCCATAGAATATAGTATATGTGAGATCTATTTTCAAAAGTAAATAGTTTAATACCGGATCAATCCATTGTAGAGCAAGACAAAGAGCGAAACCATATGTAACAATGATTCATTACACAGAGGCAATGCGATTTTATTTATTCTTTTGAAGGACATTTTCATATGTATGTATGTGTGTATGTATGTATGTATGTATGTATGTATGTATGCATGCATGCATGTATGTATGCATGCATGCATGCATGTCCTGATTTGGGTTATAAACCATCTAGATCATCCATCCTAGATCAACATCACTTGCCATACATTTCACTTCTTTTTTCTATCCAAAAATAAGGGTAGACTGAACAATCTTGAATATTAGTTATACTTTCAAGCAGAATGTGCTATTTTCTGAGGGCTTGTTATAATTAGGTTTTGTCATAATGAGGATTTTTATTTGAACAACATTGGACATGCTTATGTTTATTTCTTGTTGGCTACTGAACATTTCTTAGTCAATGAACCTTTGATCTTCCTCCCTCAAGTTTTCATAATTACCTTAACAGCTAGAACAGTAATGGCGAACCTTTTTTGGTTCGCGTGCCAAAAGGGGGGGGGAATGCGGGGATCATGTGTGTGCGTGCCCACACTCATAATTCCATGCACCCCCGCACATGCACGCATGACCCCCCTGCTCCCAGCATGCAATGGCACGCCCATTTTTCGCTCTTCCCAGGCTCCAGAGCCTTTCTAGGAGCCTGGGGAGGGTGAAAACGGCCCCCACCCCCTCTGGAGGCTGGAAACAGCCTGTTTCCCGACTCCCAGTGGGCCCAGAAGGCCTGAAAATCAGCCAGCTGGTGCACACATGCACGCCGGACCTGAGCTCGCGTGCCCACCGATATGGCTCCGCGTGCCACTTGTGGCACCCGTGCCATAGGTTCACCATCACGGAGCTAGAACAAACTGGCAGGGTTTTGTTCCAAGCACTTTGCGATCATCCTCCAGTGGCATGCATACATGCATGGCCAAGCTACCAAAAGACTGATAAATGAGGCACTTATTTGACACCAAGTTAATCTGATTTAGAAAGGCACATGCATTGACTGGTTTGCAGATGTATTAATCAACTGAACTATAGCTGAACTTCCTGAAGGTGAGATGACTGTCTCCTTTCAGAAGTCCAGTTTGTGTATATGTATGTGCTATTTTTCACTGCCACAGAAACTTCAAATTTCTAGGTTCTATCAAATCTCAAGACTTAAAATGGTCACCCAACATAAAAAATGTCATCAAAAAAGCACAACAAAGAATGTACTTTCTGCACCATCTCAGGAAGCTCAAACTGCCCAAGGAGCTGCTGATACAGTTCTACAGAGGAATTATTGAGTCTGTCATCTGCACCTCTATAACTGTCTGGTTCAGTTCTGCAACCCAACAAGACAGACACAGACTTCAGAGGATAATCAGAACTGCAGAAAAAACAATTACTTATTGAGGACCTGTATACTGCACGAGTCAAAAAGAGGGCCATGAAAATATTTACTGACCCGTCACATCCTGGACATAAACTGTTTCAACTCCTACCTTCAAAATGACGCTATAGAGCACTGCACACCAAGACAACTAGACACAAGAACAGTTTTTTCCCGAACGCCATCACTCTGCTAAACAAATAATTCCCTCACCACTGTCAAACTATTCACTAAGGCTGCATTACTATTACTATTAGTCTTCTCATTGTTCCTATCACCCATCTCCTCCCACTTATAACTTGTTGCTTGTATCCTTACGATTTACATCAATATTGATTGTTTCCTGATTGCTTATTTGTACCCTATGACCCTATGACAATCATTAAGTTGTCATGATTCTTGACAAACGTATCTTTTCTTTTATGTACACTGAGAGCATATGCACCAAAGACAAATTCCTTGTGTGTCCAATCATACTTGGCCAATAAAGAATTCTATTCTATTCTATTCTATTCTATTCTATTCTATTCTATTCTATTCTATTCTATTCTATTCTATTCTATTCTATTCTAAAACCAGAAATAATGGGTATAAGTTGCAGTTACCTAATTTTGTTATAATTTCTTATAATAAACAGAAGTAACAAAAAACTTCCTGATGATAAAATCTGTACTATATTGGAATGATCTAGCTACCATTCCATACCAGTTGGGGTTTTGTCCACTCCATACATTTCTAGGTAGAAGTTAGAAAACCAAATCTTTGGCTTTATTGATTTTCCTGCCTAATGCAGAAAATTGGAATACATGTTTTTTGTAGTCTGTTTCAAGCCCACAATTATATGATTTTATGCATGAACTACATTTCATGTTACATTTAAGAGAAAGAAAGATACCCCTCAGATTTAAAATGATCACTTATAAAGGATAATTGTAAATGGATGTGTGTCTATATATGTAGTGCTGCTTTCTATCCATATTTTCAACCAAAGATCACTCGCTCCAATTTAAATCAAATTGGATTCCTTCACCTAATAGTGACACTCAGATCTGTATGTGCATATGGGTGGCTATGGGTGTTTATGTGCATAATTTCCAGATAACTTACATTTTACCACCAAATAAAAAGACAATTCCAGGACAAGAGAGTATGCGTTAATGCCTACTAATTACAATTATTTGCCTATAAAATAAACCAGAAAAACCCTCATTTTACAAAATTAACTGATTGCATCTGCATCTCCCAAACATTCTCTCATACAATATACAGAAAAGCATAAGACCGAATACTAAGCACGCACAGCCTTCCTTCTTACAATATAAGCAGAAAAAAGAAGAAAAAGAAAGAAAGAAGCTCATGTGATCAGGGAATGGGAACAAATTGTATTGAGAAGGGAATAAAAAGTTCTTAGATGAGGAAAAGAAAGGGATGAATAAAAGATGTGAGGGTAGGAAGAGATAATTAGATTTGTGGTGCAAGAATCCAGATCATTAATTATATGCCAGCAAAGACAAACCATTCTAACTTTGCTATTATCCTGAGATAATCAGAATTCCTGAAACCTGAGCATGGATGAGAGAGAACTTGGAATTGCCTGATCCTAGTTCAATATTTCAGCTGTTCCACACATTACAATGTCAAGAAGTTGTAAATAGATTTAAGAGTTCTTGATAGAGGCATACACAAAAGCAGCTGAAATGCAGCTGCAAGAGATTCTGCCACAGGTTTTATTTATATAAGGGTATCCTTTTCTCTATGCACTAGCCAGTTTTACATATCTGTGGGGTTTTTTTAAACTTCTTGCTCCTTTTTTATTTAGCTGCCTCTATTCTTATCAACAATTCACATGGAATGTTGTAGGGGGAAAACTTGTTTTCATACAAGTCAATACAATATTTTATTATGAACATATTTTAAAAACATATTCATTCTTATATTTTTCTTATATTTTTGGTTTCTTATTGTTTTTCTGCCCAAACATGTGTTAAAGCAAATAATTCAAAAGACAAAGAGACCTCTACAACACACCTTAGTAGCTGTCCTTGTCCTTTAGAAAATCTTTTCCTTTTAGTTCCAGCAGGCACCCATCCTCTTAACCTTCCAGAAAGTCATTAAGAGATGGATGTTTCCCCATGTACTGGGATAACAAAGTTAGAATTTAAGAAACTGTACAGCTGCAGCAGGAGTGGGTTCTAATTTACCTCGCTGCTGATTTGCTTCCTCCTACGCTGCATGGCTGCACCTCGTGGGTGTGCATTGCCAAAAAATCCAAAAAAAATCCCAAAACAAGAGCCAAAAACAAGATGGTGACGCATGCGCAGTGCCGGAAACTCAGCTTCTGTGCCTGCACACACACACACACACAAACCAGAAAAAAAATCCCCCCCAAATTAATTTTTTTTTAAAAAGATGGCAACGCCCATGGACTGGCACCAACCGAACTGGTTCCGTGACATCATCATGATGTTACCAGTGGTTTGCTACCGGTTCACGCGAACCGGTCCAAACTGGGAGGAACCCACCTCTGAGCTGCAGTCTATACAGATGTTGGACTGGTACCTATTTTGTTGTTTGTTGTTTGTTGTTTGTTGTTTGTTGTTTGTTGTTGTTTGGTTGTTTGGTTGTTTGGTTGTTTGGTTGTTGGTTGTTGGTTGTTGGTTGTTGGTTGTTGGTTGTTGGTTGTTGGTTGTTGGTTGTTGGTTGTTGGTTGTTGGTTGTTGGTTGTTGGTTGTTGGTTGTTGTTATTGTATTGTTGAGTGGCCATATAAACATTTTAAATAAAATAATAAATAAATAAATATATTATTTTTAATAATGTAGAGGATATGCAATATGGATTGTGGTGTATACTCATCACTCCTAGCGTACAGCCACAAGTTGCCCATGAGGCCCTAGAAGTGATTTTAAAAATTATGAATTTCTTCTGCATTATACCTTCAAATATTAATCAAGCAATGATATAATCAAATGTATAATGAATTATTGTACAGTAGAGATAATTCTGGCAAACAAGAGGGGCTTTCACTTCTGGTCTGTTCCTGACATTAGAAGCCCAATAATCATTCAGTTGCTTCACATGAGTTGTGATCCAATAGCTATCACTTCACTAGGATGGTCTGTCAGTAACTGATTTGCTGAGTTCTGTAATATTAAACTTGTATCACCAGTGATTGTACCTAGCCACCTTGTCTTCTGTCAACCTTTTTCTTTTCAAGGGCTTTCAATTTTTCCAACCGTCAAAGTCTTCTCCAGTGACTTTTACCTTCAGAGGAAAATAATAATAATTCTTGTTCTTCTGATTAGCTTTTTATTTGGACATAGCCATTGTTTGGACATTTCATGTCCATCACTGTCACAAGAAACGGTCAATGAGAACTCACTGGGGCTAATCCCTGTTGACTTAGTTATAGTCTCCACTTGAGTTATAACTGCAGAAGGAAAGTGTTTTGGTCACTCCAAAAAAGAGTATTGATGCCTTTGAAATTTGGATAAGACACTGAAGAATATCATAAATAGCCAGGAAAATGAACAATGACTCACTGAACAAATCAACCCACAGTTCTCACTCAAAGCACAAATAATCAGATTCAAATTTTTGTATTTCAGAAACATGGGCAATCTTTTTATATCTTAGTGAAAAATTAAGTTTTCATAGCCAATACCAAGAAAGATCAAAACAATAAAATCTAATGGAAGTAATGCTTCGCTGCTCAATACAAAAAATCAAGAGAACTTATGCACATATCTAATAGCTGAAACACTTTCATCAAATATAAAATTGAATCAATTCAAATATCCCACTCTACATGCAAAAAGAAATTGACAGGTGTTGGTGATGTTAAAAGAAATTGGTGTTATATATTCTACACCCAACACCAGAACTTTCATATGAATTTCAGTATTTGACATTTAATCCTGCCCATAAAGATGTGAATGAGGCAGTAAATCAAAGAATGTGAAGAAGCAATTGTAGCACTTGCCAGAAGGAAAGGCCAAATGTGATGAAACTATATGCTGGTAATTTTTATCTGTGTATAAGCCTTCCTCAGCTTCTTTTAGCCATACATGTTTTATTTCTTAGATGAGAATGTCTGGTCAGAAAAGGCATTTGTTTGGGACAGTTTAGAATTCAGATTGGAAACATTAATTTCTGCATCCAGTTGATGGCTCAATAATTGTTATACTCTAGTTGGTTATGTTTTGCTGTTTTTAATGTCATGTATTGATGGTTTTAGGATTTTATCTTGAAATCTTATTTTTTTTATCCTTAGTCCCAGATCCACTAACCACATAAAATTAAATAGAATAGCCATTGAGAACTGAGCAGTGTGTGTAAGCCATGATAAGTAAGCAACAAAGTACATATAAAAGAATATATGTAGTTCAGGGTTGAACTACGTGGAGTCTTAGACCTTTCTGAGCCTGGGTGTTTCTTTGCAGATATTTCATTACTCGTTATAGCACACCCAACATCAGCTATGAAAAAGACAATATTATCAAAAATCAAAAACATTTCAAAAGCAACCGAATGGCAACACAGTAGCCCATAAACAACTTAAATAAAGCTGTTTATTTTTTATTAAACATCTTAAATAAGTTTAATTTTATTAAACATCTTAAATAAATAAAATACTCCGTAGGCTTAGAAGAAGAAAAGACAGGATCATCTACAACTGACTGTAACAGACACTATGTAAGATAGAAGAGTAGTAAAGTGCATCCATTATCACCAACTAGACATGATAAATATCCTCAATTTCACAACCTATGGATAGATTAAATCATAATTTCAACTGGAAAACTAGTTGCTAGACCAAGTAAAATTCAAAAATGCTACAGAATTCCTGGACTTTTGGCATTCAGATAAAACAGTCATCCATAGACCCATTAGAGACAAACTACATTTTAACATAGATAAACTACATTAAAGAGACAATTAAAAAACCAAGAAGGAAACAAAAAGACCAGAACACATCTTCTATAGCAGGTAAGTAGAGATAAGCACCGGACAAACAAACAAGCAGAAAGCAATATCCCGATCAAGCAACTACCAAGCAAGCTACTCAGCGGTGAAATCTACTTACCTTCCCAATCAGTTCGGAAGCGCTTGCTTCGCTTGCGTGCGCGCCCCATCATGTGTACTTTTTCACCCTCTGCGCATGTGCAGAAGGCTTTGCGCATGTGCAGAGGGTTAAAAACATGAAAATGGCGATGTCCGGGCAGGTGGGTGGAGCCTCGTGCTGCCGCTGCTACCGGTACGCCTGGTAGCATTTCACCCCTGAAGCTACTATATATAGTATATATACTATATACTATATATAAACAGGGAGAGAACCCTACACTCACTACCACTGATGATGTTACTTAGTAATGAAACATCTGCAATTAAACAATCAAGTTTAAAGGGGTCCAAAGTACATCAATAACTATGGAAACATAATATTAAGCATTTGATCTGTGAGTGTTTGGAAAACAATACATTGCTCAAGAAAAGTCTTGCCAAATGAACCTGAACTTTTTAATAGAATGATATAGTGCATCTTCACTTGAGCAGAACATTTGTCTCCTATGAAATCTTATTAAAGATAACAAGATGTGTAATGGAACATGTTATCTTTAGATGAATGTACAGCTGGTTGAATAATCATACCAAGCAGTACACATCACTGGTTCCACAGTAAGCTGATTGTTTGCAAGTAGCCTGCTAAAGGGTTATGTTCTAGGCTTCTACTATTCAATATATTTATAAGCATTGTCTAGGACAAGCTATTAGAAAATATAATTATCAATCTGACAAATAACACAAAACTGGGGAGATAGAAAACATCATCTAGAGCAGCATGAAGATTCAAGAGGCAGAAGTCAGTGCATTGAATTGCAAAACGAATAAATGCACTCTTTCATTTATGTGCAAAAAAATCAAAGGTATCACTGAAGAACACATGAAAAGAATCTGCATGTTGTACTGGATTGCAAGCCAAAACAAATGTGTTTATGCAGGTAAAAAGAAAAAGAAAAAGTAAATACTGCAATGCGCTCTACATGGGGCTGCCCTTGAAGAGTATTCAGAGACTTCAACTGGTGCAAAATGCAGCTGTGCATGCTGTGGTGGGTGTTTCAAGGTACACCCACGTAACACCTATACTCTGCCAGCTGCATTGGCTGCCCATTGGTCTCCGAGTACAATTCAAGGCGCTGATCATCATCTTTAAAGCCCTACATGGCTTAGGACCAGGCTATCTCCTGGACCGCATTCTGCCGCATTCCTCCCTCCGACCGGTCAGGTCCCACAGAGTGGGTCTCCTCCAGGTCCCGTCAGCCAAACAATGCCGACTAGTGGGGCCTAGTGGGAGGGCCTTCTCTGTAGGGGCCCTTGCTCTCTGGAACCAACTTCCCCCAGAGATCCAAATCATCCCCACCTTGCTGGCCTTCCGAAAAGCCATTAAGACATGGCTCTTCCTGCAGGCGGGGTAAGTTTGAGACGATTCTATATCTGATGTCTCCCCCATGTATGTATGGTGTATATATATATATATATATATATATATATATATATATATATATATATATATATATATATATATATATATATATATATATATATATATATATATATAGCTGTTTTTAAGCTGTCTTTTAATGATTTGTTTGGAGTTTTTTAATAAAATGTTATACACCGCCCTGAGTCCTGAGGGAGTAGGGCAGCATAGAAAAATTGCCAAATAAAATAAAAATAAATAAATAAATAAATAAATACAACCCTAGTCAGTGTAACAAAAGTATAATGACTGTTAAGATCAAATTCATATCATAGTTAGAATATTGCATTCAATTATGGGCACTGAATTTTAACAGGACATTAACAAATTGTAACCTATTATAGTTGCATTAACATCTCACTATAAATAAAAACAACACAAAGATACTTTGTTTTATTTTTTACTTCTTTTCTGTCTCTGGGTTGTCATATTCTAAATGAGTCATTTACTATACAGTATGAGCAGGTGTGAAATACAGTAGTATACTGCCTGTTATCTAACAATTCTGTTTTAATTATATGCTGTCTATATTTTTGCATATACAGTAGTACACTATTGCATCAAAACAATACAAATACACACAAAAATCTTGCACTCTTTCTCATCTAGTCAATACTGGGTACAGCTAAAACCAGTCCTCGAAATTTTCCTTCCTTCCTTCCTGCCTTCCTTCCTTCCTTCCTTCCTTCCTTCCTTCCTTCCTTCCTTCCTTCCTTCCTTCCTTCCTTCCTTCCTTCCTTCCTTCTCTAAAATTGGGCAGAATCAGGACAAATAAATAAATAACCTTCATTAACAACAACTGAATGCAATTAAAAATGGGTGCATAAGGTACCTCATTTATAAAATTAATTGATTTCCCAATTTGCATATTCCAAACATTTTCAGACCAAACAAAACATAAATTGCCCTGAGAAATTTTCATAAGATACTTTTATCGGGAGATTGGATGATTATTAAGCAAATAAATCTTCTAGCTGTTGCATGCTTAGAATCAATAGCTACCCAGTATAGTGGGTAGAATATGGCTCACATGGGAAAGACCTATGTTTATATCTCCCTTTAGCCTGAATTACAATATGAGTAATCTCAGCATGATCAGGCTAATTAAATGGAGATAACCTAGGTATGCATGTTCACTAGAGAGCCTTGAAGGAATCGCAGGATGGAAGTATACCGGTAAGTGACTAATTCTCACAAGAATTGAGTATATATTTGTTTAGGAAACTATGCATGTTAGTTTAAATCCAATTGACTTCATTATGGAATGAATACAGTCATAATTTTGATCCATTGAATATTTTCATCATTCTGAAATTGTGCATAAAATCATATTTATTTGAAACACAGAATTTCCTCACATTTGCCACTTGGCATATATCTTTCTGTAATATATGCCTCGTCACATATGTTTTGATTCAACATCATAAAATGCAGAAAGTATGGGGTTTTGGAGGACAGTTATTTATTTATTGCATTTATATGTTACCCATCTCACTGTTAACGGCGAACATACGGTTATGTTCAATTTGCATAGCTGAGAAGAATCACTCAGGTGTTGCTGCTTAAAAAAATGCAATCAGGCTGAACAGATGGAACCCAGTTTAGATGGAAGATTAAATAACGTAATGCAAAAAACTTTATTTTTAACTTTTAACCGGACTTCAGTCTGGTGAAGCAAGAGTATGCTTACATTCCAGATATGGGTTAGCTACTCATTATATCAACATCATTTTTGAATGCTAGTGTTCAATTGTTATAACAATTGGATTAATGGCTTTTTTTTACTGGTCTAAACAAAGTTTCCAGAGTCCATTTGATTAACAAAAATGATTCCAAGGAACAGTGAATGAATAATTCACTGGATATTGCTCTGACTGTTAAAAGGAATGGCTATTGAAGACTTCATAGTTCTGACAGTCTTGTTAATGCAGATATTCTTTTGTCTTGTATCTACCATCAAGGTTTTCCAAGACTCAGCAATCAATGATGCAAATAGCAAGGCATAGCTGCACAATCTTAGTTTGGAAGGTTCATCTTTGAGTCCTTTTAATGTAACTGTTATTCCTTCCAACTACTACAATTGCTGTTCACCGAGGATCTGTAAAGGGTTTAATGAAAGCATCTACTTTTCTTCAAATTGGTATTCTTTTCCTGACTAAACATGACTGCCATATTGTTTCTAGTTCATAAAGGTATCAGTTACTGTAAAATAGAACTCTTCCATGAAATTGAGGTGGAGGTGCAGTGACTCAGTCGCTTAATCATGCTGGAGATGGTCTCAGCTCCAGTGATTCGAACCCAATCGCTATGTGGCAGGGTGAGCTCCTGTCATTTGCCTTAGCTTCTGTCTACCTAACCATTCGAAAGCATGTTCTATACAAGTAGATAGGTGGTTACTTACTTCAGTGGGAAGATGAATTGGTGCTCTATGCAGGCAGGCAAGCAGGCAGTTTCCTGACATCTCTGGACCTTCCCGGTTGCGGTGCCCATTTGCGAGGCAGCTCTGGGAAGGAAGGGGGTCTTGAGTGATGCTGCAGGAAGAGCTGCTCATCTTTCTCTCCGGTGCGAAGCCAGATCGCTCTCCTGTGGCACACCTTGGGAAGTGTGCAAGGCTAGTACCTTGGTAAGTCAAACTACTACTCTGCAATAGCACTGTGGTCTCCTGGCTACTGTAAGAATGGCATACACTAATAATAATGATGACGATGATGATGAAATTGAGGTTTTTTAACAGAATAACAGAGTTGGAAAGGACCTTAGAGGTCTTCTAGAAGAGCCGAGGTGGCGCAGTGGTTAGAGTGGGGTACTACAGGCCACTTTAGCTGACTGTGATCCACAGGTCAGCAGTTCAAATCTCACCGGCTCAAGGTTGACTCAGCTTTCCATCCTTCCGAGGTAGGTAAAATGAGGACCCAGATTGTTGGGGGCAATGTAAATATACATTGCTTACTGGTGTAAACCGCTTAGAGAGTGCTTGCACTGTGAGGCGGTATATAAATGTCACTAATAAATAATAATAAATAAATAAATAAACCCCTTGCTCAGGCAGGAAGACATATACCATTTCAGACAAATCATTGTCCAACTTCTTCTTAAAAACTTCCAGTGTTGGAGTATCCGCAACTTCTGGAGGCAAGTCGTTCAACTGATTAATTGTTCTCACTATGAGGAAATTTCTCTTTAGTTTTAGGTTGCTTCTCTTCTTGATTAGTTTCCATCCATTGCTTCTTGTCTTGCCTTCAGATGCTTTGGAAAATAGGTTGACTCCCTCTTCTTTGTGGCAACCCTTTAGATATTAGAAGACCGCTATCATGTCACCCCCTAGTCCTTCTTTTTAATTAAACTAGACATAACCAATTCCAGAACCGTTATTTATGTTTTAGCCTCCAATCCCCTAATCATCTTTGTTGCTCTTTTCTGCACTTTGTAGAGTCTCAACATTTTTTTTTACATTGTGGCAACCAAAACTGGTTGCAGTATTCCAAGTGTGGTCTTATCAAGGCATTATAAAATGGTATTAACACCACATGATCTTGATTTAATCTTTGGGGTTGGCTATAGCATTAATTTTATACAAAAACTGAGCTTATTGGGACTAAAGTTTAGAGGTGAAAGCAAATTATGGAACAGTTTTTATATAAAGAGAATTGTGTGCCAGCACAGTAATTTGGAAATATATTTACTGATACATTACATACATCCATAACCAAAACTTCCAGGTTCAACCCATGTTATTTCCAGTTAAGAAAGTCCCAAAAACAGGATGAGGAAATGTCAGAAGCTGCCAATCAAGGTAGTCAAAATTGTACAAGATGATTTACCAATAATTTGACACAAATTATAAAGTACTTACTATGTTGATTTATTGCATGTCATCAGGTCAATATCAAGTGTTAAAAACCACATCATGAAGGAAGGAAAGAAGAAGAAAGGAAAGAAGCTGCTGTGGCCTAAAGGTAGAGCTCTTGCCTCATAATCAGGAGGTTTATTTATTTATTTATTTATTTATTTTGTTATTCTTATATGCCGCCCAACTCCCGAAGGACTCAGGGCGGCTTACAGCAAGGAGAAATACAAGAATAAACAAAAAATTACATGAAATTTAAAAACAAGTACAAAAAATTAAAAACAGTTATTTAAAACAACAGCATCCATTCAACACATACATACTTGGGGGGTAGGCTCAGATGGAATTACGCTGTCCCCCCCCACCTGCAGGAAAAGCCATGTCTTAATGGCTTTTCGGAAAGCCAGCAGAGTGGGGATAGTCCGGGTCTCTGGGGGTAGTTGGTTCCAGAGCGCGGGGCCAGCCACAGAGAAGGCTCTCCCCCTAGGGCCCGCCAGCCGACACTGCTTGGTCGACACTGCTTGGGCCCTAACCGGTCGAAGGGAAGTATGAGGCAGAATGTGGTCCCGAAGATATCCTGGTCCTAAACCATGAAGGGCTTTAAAGATGGTGATCAACACCTTGAATTGGACCCGGAGACCGATGGGCAACCAATGCAGCTGGCGGAGTATCGGTGTCACGTGGGTGTACCTTGGCACACCCACCACAGCACGCGCAGCCGCATTTTGCACCAGCTGAAGTCTCCGGATACTCTTCAAGGGTAGCCCCATGTAGAGCGCATTGCAGTAGTCCAAACACGAGGTGACAAGGGCATGAGTGACCGTGAGTAGAGCCTCCTTCTCCAAGTATGGCCGCAACTGGTGCACCAGGCGAACCTGTGCAAAAGCCCCCCTAGCCACAGCAGAAAGATGGTGGTCCAATTTTAGCTGTGGATCTAGGAGGACCCCCAAGTTGCGGACCTGGTCTGAGGGGGTCAGTTTCGCACCCTCAAAGACCAAGGAGGGGTAGTTGTCATGAACCTTAGGAGGCAATATCCACAGCCACTCAGTCTTATCGGGATTAAGTCTGAGTCTGTTCCTCCCCATCCAGATCTTAACGTCGTCCAGGCATCGGCACATTACATCCACTGCCTCCCTGAAGTCAGACGGGGTGGTGATGTACAGGTTGTGAGTTCGATCCTAGGTAGAGGTAAGGTAAGGGTCTCCTGCTTGGACAGGGGGTTGGACTAGATGACCTGCAAGGTCCCTTCCGACTCTGTTAATCTGTTAATCTGAAGGAAGGAAGGAAGGAAGGAAGAAGGAAGGAAGATGTTGTATGATTTCATGACCACATAATACACTTTAGAGTATCTGAAATGGGCAATTTTAAAATAAAAGGTTAACATAGTTGAGAGTGTCTTTTCCTTTTATTGTATCACAACAAAAAAGAAAATCCAGCTGGCTATGTATTGATTTTCTGTCATCCTCAGACATGTTTACAAAATGGAAAGTAGCAAAGTTCTCAAAGAGGTTTTTCTCCATTTGTAGGTTTAAAGAATGGCCTTGAAATTATGCACTATTCCATGTATCCATTTTACAAAAAAAAAATCACAGTGAGTCATCATCAAGAAATGAGTTCTACTGCTTCTAAGAGTTTGATTTAAATGTAATTGTGCTAATATCCTACCAAAATGGTCCTCAGTCAGTGAAATTACAGCCAGCATTTAATCAAAGGTGAGGCTTCTTCCAAATGTAATATTTATAGAGCAGTGGTTAGAAGGCAGTACTGCAGGCTACTTCTGCTGCCTGACGGCTGCCTGCAATTTGGCAATTTGAATCTCACCAGGCTCAAGGGTGACTCAGCCTTCCATTCTTCTGAGGTGGGTAAAATGAGGACCCAGATTCTTGGGGGAAATACGCTGACTCTGAAAACAGCTTAGAGAGGGCTGTAAAAGTACTATGAAGCAGTATATAAGTCTAAGTGCTATTGCTATAGATATTCTGACCCAGCCTTAGCAGAAACAAGAAACAGATGCCTTGTCACAAAAAACCCCTCTTTATTTATCTCCTGTGAATTAATGGCATTCATACATCAAAAAGTCCAGGCTATAGTCCTTCAAAGAGTTAACTGCAGTAACAGACTATATAAGGAGCTGTCAAACAGGACCTCAGCTGTTGCCATCAGCTGAGAGCACGCGTGTGTTAGCTGCCGCGTTTGGTAACCTGTTAGCTTGACTGTTCGCAAATAAAGAGCTGTTAGCACTGAAGCCTGGTTCGCCTCCTTCATTGACCGGGAATGGAACACAGACCTCATCAGTTCCTTGCGATAATTGCCAGGCCATGAGCTTCCAGACACAAAGCTGCAAATTAAGTTCTGGCAACCAGTCTCTGAGGCACGAAACATGATGAGCCAAATCTTCAGAAATTCTGTTGTCTCCTACGACCACCACTGTTGTCTCCTATGACCACCACTCCCCTTTTCTTCTATTTATTACCCAGCCAGGAAGGGGCCATTCAGCATCCACGTGTGCCTTGCTTCCTGAGTCAACTCCTTATCCTCAGTTGTTTTCCTCTCCTAACAGCTCTGCACATACATGCATCTGGAACAGGCCCCAGCAGTTCTTCTTCCCCACTTATCTCAGTCTTCAAAGGCAGCTGCCTGGGAAATGTTGGACGGCCCTGGCTCTATTTCTGTGTCCAATGCAGAGCATTAATCAGAGCCATCCCCAGACTCCAGAGCTGGCCCAAGTTCCTCCCCAACCTCCTCCTCATCTGCTGCCAGCTCTGCTGGCAGCTGGCAGGCCACAACAATAGAACTTTAAACAAAGATGAAACTATTTTCAATAATGCTGCCAAAGTTTCATAGAAATGCTCTACACTGGCAGCATCTTTTACCTGAACAAAAATCTGAAGCAAATCTGAACATTAAAAAACCAAATCACATTCAACAAAATTGGTTTAATAAATATTTTATTTGATCAATCACCGACTTGGAAATACTTGCCAGTATGTAAGCTTCTAAAGCTTCTTGATGAGATTCCCACCAATGACACTGAGATATTTGTAGCTGTCAACATGAAAGTGATTGTTTTATAACAAGGGAAAAGACTTCTTAAGTGAAAAAGGGCCTGTAAAGTTGCCATAATTTGCTCCCCTCCCAGGTCATGTTATCTCACACGGCAGGAGAAGCAGATAAATAGACACCTACATCATTATTTGCTTATCTCTGGAATTCAGGATCCATCTCAGATATGTTCTACAAAATGCTAATAAACATCTATACAATGATCTGATCAACTAATATATTTTTTCTTATTCTGGTTTGGTAAGCAGTTTTTTTCTTTATATGAGATAAAATGCAAATATGCCCAACTTATCTTACAGACTTTGAAGGATATGATGTTGTTCAATAAGTTGGCATAATGTGTTTTCCCCCACTTCTTTTAAACATAACTCTTGTATAAGACATTATCTCTGAGAAATTATTCTCTCCCCAACGTAGATTTCCTTTGTTAAGTAACAAAAGAAAGGTACTGTTGAATTTTACCTGGAATTCTTTCAGAATTACAGTAGAAGATATTTCATTCAATTTTTAAACCCTGAGTGCATCTTAACCTGTTATTTCATTTTGCAAAAAAAAAAAAAACAGAAGATTGCTCTTTGATAACACTTACCTCTTTAAAGCTTAAGGCATGTAAAATTGTAAACTTTTTACCATATGAGTATGAAAAATGCCTAAAATGCCCAGTCTCTCTCTTCCTCTGTTAAAATTTTATGTATCTGTATGACCTGCAGAAACAGAAATAACCTGCTGACATTTACTGAAAATGTTAAATTGTCATGTGATTATGCTAGTGATCATTTGTAGCAACCCTTATTTATTGGTTTGTAAAAGAAAGGGAACTGTTGAAATATTTGACTGGATATGCCTGAGGCTTTGTACATATATGGGCATGTTGCTGTTGAAAATCTGTAGCAGAAAATGTATTTTCAAAGTTCACAAAAACAAAGTAGCAAACTTGCAGTTGGTTCTAAATTGAATGTGTGTAGCCTAAAAGCAGATTGTGAAGAGGAACAAGTGACTTTCATAGATTAGACAGGGAAATAAAAAGCAATAAAACTATATCGTGATAAATACAAAATGAAGCAGGCTGGGAAAACTAACACCATTCTTGGTAAATGTTGGTTAATACATTACTGTGGCCACTCAAGAGAGGAAAATTGAAGTAGAAAAGAGGTGGCTATTGATTTGAACAGTAATACAACCTATTATGGGGCTCCCCATAAAGAGCTCCAACTGATCCAGAATGCAGCCGTGCGGGTGGTTTCGGGGGCTAATTGGCGCTCCCATATAACACCCCTCCTGCGCGAGCTGCACTGGCTTCCGGTGGTCCAACGGGTGCGCTTCAAGGTGCTTGTTACTACCTTTAAAGCGCTCCATGGCATTGGACCTAGGTATCTCCGAGACCGTCTGCTGCCACAAACTGCCTCCCATCGACCAGTGCGCTCCCACAGAGAGGGCCTCCTCAGGGTGCCATCAGCCAAGCAGTGTAGGCTGGTGACGCCCAGGGGGAGGGCCTTCTCTGTGGGAGCACCCACCCTCTGGAATCAGCTCCCTCCAGACTTAAGAACCATTCACGACCTGTCCACCTTCCGCTGTGCCCTCAAGACGTATTATTTTTATCAAGCCGGGCTGGCGTGAAAAAGTTTTTGGGGTTTTTAAGATTTTACCAAATTTTAATTGTATTAAATCAGGGCCACATCGAATATTTTCTTTTAAATGTATATATATTTTAATGTTTATATTGTGTTTTTACTTGGCTGTTCACCGCCCTGAGTCCCCTGGAGAAGGGCGGTATATAAATTTAATTAAACTAAACTAAATTAAACTAAACTATTACTAAATTATATAAAATGATAAAGGGATAGCAAAAACAAATACCAAGAACAGATACAGAAACTCTGCAGATAAAAACAATTGTTTTCCCAAGATAATGTACAGTTGACTTTTAAAATATTGGCCCGTGAAGAACAATAAGCTAATTAAATAAATAAGAAAGCATACCATCTCTCTTTTATTCTTAAATTTTTATACTCAATAGTTAAATGAGGGCAATGAAGTGATATGTATTTCCATTTAATCATATTCAAAGATACATGAAAATGACAGGACTGTACTCTCCAATTGCATGGTGATTTGAACAGTAGCATGCCTTGAAATTCCTTTGGAGTTCTAACTGGCCATTTTATGCAATTATGAAAACTCTTAATTGATCATCATAAAATGAAATGAACACAACTGCTATGCAGATTTGGCAATGGGAAATCACTGACTTCTAAACAGCCACCATGACAAAATTAGTAAGCACTTTTGCTAGCTATGTCACCTTGATTCCAAATGAATGCCAGTGCTATCTATTACGTGAGATTGCCTACATGATTATACAAACATGGATTTCATCAAATGTCATATAGATCATTTTACATTCAAATAGCTTCAGAGATTTGTCCAGGAAAGTCTTTCAAACTTCCTGAGTAGATATGGATTATGTGAATGAACTGGTTGGAAAGAGGGTATATGTTCAAATGATGGATGGATGGAATAAGATGCAATCTTATTAAAATGGATATTATAATGATTTGGATTCTATGCATAATCTTGTGGAAAGTGTTTTCTGTCTTGAACTTCATTATGATATGATAATTTCTTTTCAAATGAATATTCTTTTTCTTTGGACTTTAACATACTGGGACGGATATGAGCCATTCAATATCTTTTCTGTCATCATTTTATAAACAGGCTGGCCGATTCAAGGCATACATGTTACAAGAATTCATTTTATTATTGCTATTCTCAAGTAAATGTGTTCAACTTTTTTTCCTCATATTACTGAGGTAAATGAGTTTAAAATGTAAAGCTGCACTTGGGCAGAGGATAGCTAGATGGGTAGATGGCTAGATAGCAGGATATAGAGAGAGATATATATAGAGAGAGGAAGACTGGGAAAATTGTTTTGTTTTATCATGGACATTGAAACAATATAATAATAGTGGGGGAAATAAATGAAAAAAAAATTAGCTGTTGGTTTCCAGTTAAAGAAATGCATACTTGCACCCAGAATGGAAAAAAGTAGCCTTTTTATTCTGATCACAGAATAGTTGCTTGTTATCTTCCAGTTACTTCACAGAAGGTAAAAGGAATAGAAGAACGTTTAGAAGAGTTCTTGATTGTAACTGTTTTTGTCACTTGCTTTTAGCTAAAAGGGAGAAAAAGGCTTCAGAAAGCCCTAAAATATATAAATGGATATGTATGAGGCAGCTGATTTTTTTTTTCATGCCTGTCTGAATGAGACACATCCAGGCTAAAAAATTTGAAAAGATTGGTTTGCAATTCTTCTTTGCAGCTTTTGTAATCATGCACAATAGATCAACTGTAGTTACCCTGTTTGCCTCAAATGCTCATCCAGACAATGCATAAAAATAATTGATTACCTTCTCAGATTTTTATTTTTTTCTTTCGACTTGAAAATGTTTTATGAAGCTTATCCCCATGACTAAACTTTTAAACTAATTTGCTTGATGGTGAGATTGGTGCCATATACATTTAATATAAATACATGCATACATCTAATTGTAAGTAATATTAAACATGCTCTGTTTTTTAATTCCCCCTTCTTTAGTAAAAAAAAAAAAGTCAAACTATAATGTTCTTCCAAAATAGGATACCTGCTGAATCATTTTAAATTGCAAAGAGACAACTACTGTAACTCAATGGTGAAATATGAAATCTGAGAAAACTGCTACTGCTGCCCTTACATGACAACATGAGGGAAGAAGCAATGTGACTTTTGAGAAAGTCATGGCTGAAAAAAATGTTACCATCTGCTCGCTTGTTCCCATGTGCCACCCTCTTAAGTAAGCCTTCTGCAAGAAACTTTGATGTCTAGAAAGTAGTCTTTTGCACCATTGCTAACACCAGTGGTGGGTTCCTACTGCTGCGGACCACTCTATAGCACCGGTAGCGGCCTGCTGGTGACATCACAGTACCAGTGCGGTCGGTTGCCGGTGCCTGGGCACCGCCATTTAAAAAAAAAATTTCTTCTGCGCATGCCCAGAAACCTGACAATTAAGTCTTTCCCCATCCCTTCGCTTGAAAATAATAATAAGCTCGCATTTGACACTTTTCCTTCGCTTTTGCCTAAAGCTTCCCAAAGTGGGCGTTTTCCGAAAGCTTAACCTTTTATACTGTTAATTTTATACAGTTTTATACTGTTATTCTTTAGACGAAAACATTGAGGACTGTTAAAAGATACTGTTCTTTTAACAGTCCTCAATATTTTCATCTAAGGAATCTATGACTGAAACCAAAAATGCTGTATGAGACTTGCTTGTCTTTTAACTATAGCATTTTCTGCATATAAAGGTTGCTGTGTTGCCATGGTGTAACACACACTTTGTATGCAAAGCTTTTCATGTAAGGTATAAAATAGCAAAAATAGTAGTAACATCTCTCTGAAATAACTAATATATGACCAACAAGCCACGCCCACCCAGTCACATGGCTGGCAAGCCACGCCCACCTGGTCACATGGCTGGCAAGCCACACCCACAAAATAAGCCACACCCACAGAGTGGTAGTAAAAAATTAGGAGCCCGCCCCTGGCTAACACCATGTCTTAGCATGTTTGTGGTCTATTTCAGAGTTTTCAGAGCGATAAATATTCTCTCCCCTGCGCCTTGAGAATAGCAATAGCTACCTAGTCCCTGCTAACAAAATACTTACAGCTCCTTATTCTGACTTGGTTCAGGGCAAAAGTGGTGGTGATGTCATATTGAGAAAGAGGGTTGAAAGGCACAGAAACTTTGGCTGAAATTTTAGCCACTTCTGAAACTAAACTTTTTGGAACAGAACAGAGATACACTTTAAGGCAGTATCTAATGTCCAGCAGTGTGCTTTTAATGGGTTTTTGAAGTTCAACTTTACAATCTTCAGTTCCAAACTATTTGCAGCAACAAAATTAGGTTAGTAGTCATCTGTTAACATGACTTAACCAACTGCTTGTTATTGTCTTGTACTTAGTGGGGGGTTTTTTTCTTTGATTTTTGAGGCCAATGATCAGATATGCTTTATCTCCAACAGGTTAAAAATCATTGAACTACAGGGCAGGAAAAGTACTCTTGGGAGACTGCTTACATTATCTTGATTGGTTTGAATTGGCTTAGTTGGAATTTTTATTCAATTTTTATTTTATTGGCTAGAACAGAATAACTACAGAAATTTAGTATAAAACAACTATTGAACTTGTCCAGTTCCAAAGGCCGATACCCTTTTCTCAAAATGTGTCAATTCCTACTTTGAAAATATCCTCACACTTTTGTAAGGCACAATGTCTTTGTGCCAAATAATCATTATTCATCAACTCAAAGTCTTTGGAATACAAAAACTATATCACAAAGTTCCTTTACAGTATTACAAAATGTCAAACCTACTGCCTCAGTGGCAAATCTAATAAATTGTTTCTGCTGAAGCCTGTTGCTCTCTTTAAAGAAGATTCCTATGAATCATGCCATATTGAAAATGCTGAATATAAAATCAGTGCATATTGAGCAAAGTTGCATAAATTATGTAGTTTAAGTTGTGTTTAAACAAGTTACTTATAATGAAAGTTACATAGAAAAAATATGGGAGACATCTGCATAGCAAAAACTGTATATTGGGGTAATTTTGTAACCTACCTAAAAATAACTATATTTTAATAGGCATCATTGAATTATTACCTTCTCACATGCAAAAAGGTGACCTACAGAGTCTTGTCACTACATAGCTCAATGTATGTACCTGAAAGTGACATTCCCAAAAAAAAATCCTCATGAAAAAATAATTACAAATTTCTTTCTCTGGCTCTAAATAGAGCAGCTGCTATGAACACCTGCAGTAGTCTGTTAGATAGTCCCCTGATACAGACTTATTATTGCATATATGTACTAAGTCAGCTAAGCATATAATTATTATTGTAATAATAATTATTAACTTTATACCAACTGTCAAGCAAGGTACACTTTTGTACTGAAGTCCTTGTGATGGGTGGAAATTTCTGTGCACTTCAGAAATTCATTATCATAGCTTTATTGTTCAACCCAAAGGCCTCTTAACAGCAGTAATGACTACAAACTGAATATACAGAATTATAGGAACACTTTAAGGCAACATTATAATAATTTACATCCAAGCAAACCATAGTTAGGAATAAAAGAACTTCACTTATTAAAATGTGAATGTCATACTATTTTGTAGACAACCTTTAATTTTATAGACTTTAGTAATTAATGCATTTTCTTAACTGATACGTTCATAAAGACCTCAAAATTGGAGATAATAGATATGAGTGAAATACTAGTACTCCTAATATAAGATTATTTTATAATATAAATATAAGAGCCGAGGTGATGCAGCGGATAGAGGCAGTACTGCAGGCCACTTTAGCTGACTGTGATCCGCAGGTCAGCGGTTCAAATCTCACCGGCTCAAGGTTGACTCAGCCTTCCATCCTTCCGAGGTAGGTAAAATGAGGACCCAGATTGTTGGGGGCAATGTAAATATACATTGCTTACTGGTGTAAACTGCTTAGAGAGTGCTTGCACTGTGAGGCGGTATATAAATCTCACAAATAAAATAAAATAAAATAAAAATTTTCAGTAAGATGATTTATGGTGGCTCATATCATGATTGGGGCGATACATAGATACAGTTATTGTGACTGAATGATTGTGTTGTATGGAATCTGAGGATTTGAGTAAGGTGGCTCCAGTATGGTCTTGATCATTTGAAGGATAATCTTATGCTTCTATGTGAGGCTGAAAAAGGCTTCAGGAAAGAAGCCTGCTTCTTCAGGCTTTTCCTCAATTAAGCCTCTGCGGAATCTTGTGATTGTTGCTACTTGGATATTTGTTTCTTTTTTTAATCATGAGGTACATACGTAACTGCAGTGGTTGAATGAAAAATAATACTTGCACTTCTAACTTTCACTTAAATAGAGATATTTTAATAAATGAAACAAGAAAATAATCCTCAAAATGATCTTTTGGTAACCTGTGATTACTTTACATAATCACCAGTATTTGCTAATACCTCTACTGGCAATGGAGAAACTTCTTAAAGCCATCATAAAAGAATAATGTACAGATCCTGACAATCCTTTCCAGCTCTTCATCTGAGTCAAGCAGATCAGGGGTGGGTTCTGTCTTACCTCACTGCCGGTTCGCTTCCTGACACGCCACGCGGGTGCGCGTGCATGCGCAATGCTAAAAACCCAGCTTCTGCGCATGCTCAGAAGCAAAAAAAACAGCTTCTGTGCATGCGCAGAAGCAAAAAACAAAATGGTGCTGCTGTAGGTGCCGCCAAGAGAGCCGGTTCAGGGGCGTGGCAGGCCTGGGTCACTGTCGGTTCTAGGCACCCAGGCCGCCAAGTTACTACTGGTTCTATAGAACTGGGAGGAACCCACCTCTGAAGCAGATGCCAAAAAAGTAAAGATGATAAACTAGTAAGGACTCATTTCTGGGATAGAAAAAGATGGAAGTCACATGGTGGTTGGGGTAAGATAGATCTTGGAGTCCTAGTGGACAATCACTTAAATATGAGCCAAGAGTGTGTTGCAGCTGCCAAAAAAGATAACACATTAAAATAAGGACAGAACCATGACCACATGAAGTATTAATACCACTTTATAATGCCTTGGTAAGACCACACTTAGAATATTACATCCAGTTTTGGTTGCCATGATATAAAAAGATGTTGAGACTCTAGAAAAGGTGCAGAGAAGAGCAACAAAGATGACTGGGGGACTGGAGGCTAAAACATATGAAGGAGGGTTGCATAGGAACTATGTCTAGTTCAATGAAAAGAAGGACTAGGAGTGATATGATAGCAATGTTCCAATGTCTAAGGGGCAGCCACAAAGAAGAGGAGGTCAACCTATTCTCCAAAGCAATGGATGGAAACTAATCAAGGACAAGAGCAACCTAGAACTAAGGAGAAATTTCCTGACAGTGAGAACAATTAATCAGTGGAATAACTTCCCTCCAGAAGTTGTGGGGGCAACACTGGAGGTTTTTAAGAAGAGATTGGACAACCATTTGTCTGACATGTATAAGGTTTCTTGCTTGAGCAATGAATTGGGCTAAAAGACTTCCAAGGTCCCTTCCAACTCTGTTATTCTTTTATTCTCTTGAGTAGCTTGTTAGGCATAATGCCTAGTGTCATATTGCAGCAAAATGTCTTTCTTGTGCTTCTGAATGCTGCTTAATAACTGTTTCAAAGTTTTGAATATTATATGTAGCGATAGTGATAGCACATTCAAGAAATACCATGTGAATACATTCCCAAAAAACTATAACCATGACTTTACCTGCCAATGGCTGGGTTTAATCCCCCCCCCCAAGAGGTGTGTTAATAATCCATGGACTGACACTTCATTTCTGTATCATAATGATGAGGCCATATTTTATCAGCTGTCAGATACTGGAAAGAAATTTCATATTCTCATCGCATGACAACAATTGCTGGCAAATTACAACTCTTGAAGCTTTCATCTCAGTTATCAGCATAGACAGAACTGGCAAAACCTTCCAATATTGAAGAACATCAATAATGTTTTCTTTGGAATGCTAAGCTTGACAGCAATTTCTCTTTTATTTATTTGTCAATTGTTCTTAAACATCTCATCAACATTTCTCATGTGAAACTCATTGGTTGCCTTTACAGGTTATCCACTTTATCCTTAATCACACAAATCAGTTCTTAACTAGTTTACTGTCTTTACATTTTTTTTGGTCTAGTGATGCGAAGTATTCATATCAATGCAGTCATCATGGTAAACAGCCTGTATTTAGCAGAGAATTTTAAATGGATGGACTACTTCAGCAAAATTTCAATCATGGCATATTACTTAAGGCACACTATACTCAAATATTCAATGCAGGCTTCCATTTCACTACTGAAGCAACTTACCAATGACTGAAGTGAAAGAAAAAATGCTCAAGAATATGTCAGAGCTTCTACTATGTCAGTACTGCCATCTGTTGGTAATTTATAACATGACAGATCTTATGTTAATTTTATTCAAAAATATTGGTATTATGAGATATCTTTTAATGGGTTATATATGCTGTCTGACTCCAGCTGGGTACAGAGAAAAATATTAAAAATTAGAAAAAAAATATAGGTCACAAACATGAAGAGTAAAGATGGGAACAATAACAAAAAGTGGACAAGACAAAAAATAAATAAATTCACAAATTCCAAAGCATGGCTTTAAATTCTTTTGACAAAGACATGGATAAAAAGCCTGATTTTTAAGTCTCTTTGAAACATCACCAGGTAAGAACCACCCATACCTCATTCCAGCCAGGCAGAGGTGAAGTCTATCAAGTAACCAGGCCCTATGCTTTATAGGCTTTATAGATAACAACTAACACCTTGAACCACATACCTAGAAAGGGCATTATATGTATTTTTATATTAAAGTTAAATGTACAAGTTTTAAAACTTTAAAACTAAGAACTAGTTTTCTGTTGCTAGTTGCTATGGAGATCATGAACTAAAATTGTCTCGATCTGTCGCTTGTCAAACGAGGTTTAAATAACTCAACACCAATTGTCTGAATACTTCACCACCAGAAAAGCAATGAAGGCAGAATGACTGGTACACCATTAGGTCCCCTAGTTTGTCTCTACAACCAAATTTTAATACATAGGCACTCACACCCTTCCCCTGTAGGAACATTGACCTTGGGCATATATAGTCTGGCCATAGATCAAAACTAGTTCCAATGGCTCCAACAAATCCAGATGAGCTAAGAGATGGTTTGATAAATCTCTATACATCAGTCTCTGAGCCACTTTCTTCCACTATCCTTAAATCTCACAAACTTCTTTATCCAATTCCCTTATGCACCTTAATCATCCCAGCTCTCATCCCAGCACCAATCCTCGTTTTTAACTACATAACTTCTCCAATATTTCCATTTTCCCAATCACATTATCTGGCTACCCCTTCTGTCTATATCTATCTATCTATCTATCTATCTATCTATCTATCTATCTATCTATCTATCTATCTATCTATCTATCTATCTATCTATCTATCTATCTATCTATCTATCTCTTCTATTTTTAGATACTGCCAACTCCAAATTAATTCATAATTGGCAATAAAAAATTGGTTTGCATTCTAATATAACCATTAAATTTCAAAAAATTACATCATTTTATCTAGGGGTGGGGAAACAACATTAACTTCTAGTATATGCTTAGTAAATTTAATTTTTAAATGGTTTCTGGTGGCTTTCACTTTTTGTTGCTTTTTCCCATCCTTTCCTCTCTTTTCCTTAGACCTTCTGTGCATTTATCTTGTTTTGTCTTTAGGTGAAATATAGTTCAATAACAAAAGCTGTGAGCAGATACCTTTTATTTTCAACAGCTTCATTAAGAACCATTCAAGAAAATGTCAAGCAGGAGAGCTAGTCTGTGAAAAATCTAAAGCTACTGCAGAGCAGGTAGTATTAAAAAAAAGCTGACTTGACATTATTTCAGCAGTTATTAGTATTTCAGTGGTTTATTTTCTCTCTTTAATAGGCTTCTGGGGGGGAGGGTGTTATTTACTCACAATCGAACAAACCTTATTATACAGAATTGCACAGCAATAACAACATGAACCTTGTCTTCAATTAAAGCATCTAGAAAAACATGGTGCGACTTTGGAGTCCTTGGTGATTTCTGACCTCAGAGTTACCTGGTTGGGTAATGAAATGTCTGCAAGAAAACAACCAAACTCAGGAAGTACCAAGGACCCCACAGTTTCAACCTTGAGCTACATACTATATATTCTCTTTGATTGGAATAGAACAACTTTCCTAACATTCTGTCATATTCTTGCCTAACCAAACTCTTGCCTGATAAAGAAAGATAACTCAGGACAAAGTAAAGCAAAAGAAAAGAAAAGGTTTAACTGGATTCTTAGGAGATCAGAAACAAGTTTAGTTCTCACCAATTGTCTATCTCTGAACTTTACCTTATATAGGTGAATGGTGACTTTTCATCAGTAAGATCAGAAAGAAAATGAAATTTGGACAGAACATATGCCTGGCTCCTAAATAAGAGGTAAGGATAGCAGTGTTTCTAGGAATCTTGTATATTCTATGAAAGTAATGTATCTTTTGGTATGGACTGTCTTTGCAATTATAATACCCCACCCTTTCTTTTATTCTTCCACTATCCATAGGAGCAATTGCTGCTTCGAAGAGGGCTACTCATACTGTCAAATATGCAGATTTCAAAGGATATAGCTTTAGCATCTAGCTAATATGAGTATTAACAAGTTTGTAGAAAAAGTCCAAACTGAAAGATGCAAATATATTATAGGGTAATCTTCCCCATAATGCAAATTGTAGAACAATAAAATCTTGATTTAATGGGGTGTCTGTTAAACACAAATGCCAGTTAATTTCAAGTTTAATTCATTCTATACATTTATGTCATTTGCATAATCATGTGATTATATCAATTACACTAACTATCTAGAATAAATTTAATTTTAGCAACCCTTGCTGTTTTGGCATGATTTTCTGGCAATTGGGGGGAAAGTCCAATCTTAATTTTTGCCTAGTATATCAGAAAGCCATTAATTTTAAGCTTAACTGTACTATTAATAATATGCATCACTGAAATGTTTTAATTTGTAGTGTTATCTGTTTCTAAATGCAAATGAATATAAACTGCCTTTGATTTTGATCAGTTGTAGTCACATTTTCTATAGGAACTTTCAACAGTGGCAGAAATGTGCATTTACAGAATTCCTTTCAGCTCTTCCCTTCCTAATCCACTGTCCTCTATTCTCCTGTATGCAGATTCAACAAAATTAGAATACAGTCTAGAATACAGTCTATTTCCCTAGAGGCCCGTTTAAGATTTCGTCATCATGGATTCTGGCTGAAGCAAGCCTATTGGGGAACTTTCTTAATTCAACTCATTTTGCTGGATAGGTTCTCTTCCAACCTAAGAAGACAATTTGGCATATCGTGCTTATTTTTGTCAGAACTACCTGCTTTGGGACTTTGTAAAAAAATCTGATTTAACTAAAAAAAAATAAAAGAGGCTTTGGGATCTAGCTATCCAAAATGATAGAACCAAAGTTTCCCAACCCTTTTATACCGTAATTGCTTCTGCTCCCTGAGCTGACCTTAGCTATTTCTTTAACATCTTATATGCTCCACAACAGCTGGTAGCTATACGAGCCTCCAATACAAAAGTTAAATTATTTCTCTTCACATTCAGAGGCAGAATCTTTCTTATGTGCTATTGTAATAACCATTGTATACCAATGATAATCAAACTTAATAATTCCATTTGTTAATAACTCTAATTGACATTATGGCCAAGAGCTTGTTACTCTTCCCCTAGGTGACTACTCTTCAGAAACATCTAAAAAGGTTGCTGTTGTCTTATCAACAGCTAAAATTGCTAGAAAACTTATAGTTCCTCCATCATGCTGGCTGATAATTGTCTTATGACATTCTTGCAAGTTTTTAAAAAAAATATAGTTATACAATAAACAGAAGCAAACTCAACATTAGAACACATGGTTGAAATTGCCAAGAAATAATAAAAATCCAAAATTAAGAAATTAAATTAAATTAAATTAAGAAAAACAAGTAATCGTTATGGTTTTGACACCTTCATTACAAAAATCCTCTGTTCCCCCAAACGATGTTTCCAGTTTTTTACTATTCTTAAAGCATTTAAGGCACAAAAATATTACCTCTTAAAATGTACTAGGATGTTTCCACATGCAAAGCATCTGATTTTAATTCTTATCCTACACTCTATCAGCTCATCGGCCATGCTTGTGAACCTCAAGAAGTACAGCAGTACATAGTGCAGATAGGAGCACATGATGTGCTCTCTCTCTCTCTCTCTCTCTCTCTCTCTCTCTCTCTCTCTCTTTCTCTCTCTCTCTCTCTCTCTCTTTCTCTCTCTTTCTCGATGTGTGAGGGAGAGAAAGGGTGGGGGAGAGTGGGAGGGAGGGAGGGGGAGAGAGAGGGGGGGGAGGGATTATGGTTTATATAGGATCTGTAGTAGTGCAGTGGTTAGAATGCAGTATTGCAGGCTGCCAAAGTTTGATCCTGACCTGCTCAAGGTTGACTCAGCCTTCCATCCTTCCAAGGTCGGTAAAATGAAGACCCAGATTGTTGACCCAATATGTTGATTCTGTAAACTGCTTAGAGAGGGTTGTAAAGTACTATGAAGCAGTATATAAGTCTAAGTGCTATTGCTATTGTTAAATGTTCAAAGTTTGTCCTCTTGTTATGAATGCATGATATAGGCAATTGGATGGGGGATGGACTCCAGTCATGTCCCTGTGCCCATTATTTTGATTTTTCTGACACATTCCCCTATTAACACATAAACAATTTCTGGGTTCAAGATTATAGGCATTAGCATTCTCCAAAAACTGGACATAGATAATATAACTTTATGCAAATTATGGTAAATTCAAAATTTACAATATTTGATTGTAATAGAATACTCAAAAATCAGTTGCTTAGTTTCAATGGTTATTTACAACAAGTCTAAAAGTAGTTATAATAATTTTACTTCTACAAAGGTTAATGGTGGACAACGCAAACCCTAATGATGCAAGAAAAAGAAAAATAGTCATTCTTTCATTTCACACACAATGCTTCTAGTTAATCACCCGTTAGAATTTTTGAAAACCAATTTACATTGAAAGGAACATCTGGCATTACAGCTTAATGATGTCAGTGGGATTAAGAGTGAGCAGGACAGGTACAACTTTATATTAGTACAAATCTGTCGAAATAAAAAATTAGTAAGTTTAATTCTATATTACAATTGATGTGGAAAGTCCATTAAACATAAATCACAGTGATTCCAGTTGATGATAATCTTGATCTTGGTACATGAAAAATTAAACAAAAATTTCCATCAGCATCTGAGTGGCTAATTTTTCCAAAGAAGCACATTCCAGAAAGCCAATTATATGTGTGCTTAGTCAAAAATAAACTTTGAGTGTAAGTCTGGTAGGTACCTTAATCTTTTATAGTCCAAAATCCATTTATTTGCTTTTGGAAAAGTTTCTAAGCAAAACTGTCTCCCTCAGGAAATGAGGCAATGGGATGTGAAAGAAAAGTTGTCCAGTCCTGAAAATGGGAGTTAGGTGACAGCATAGAGGTTGTAAACTAGTTGACTTAACAAACACTTAATTTTTATGCCAACATAGAGACTTTTGTTAATGCAGCTAGCACATTGCAAAGCAAGGCAAAATAAGACAGGGCAACAAAGATGCATGGATACTTGTTCTTGGTTTTTTTTTAATGTTATAAATAAGCTATGCATGAGATCTTTGTATTTTTCTGCTTGGACTTATCCAATATAATTAGAGCCCTACATAGGAAAAGATATGCCAGATGTTCAAACTGGATTTGGAAAAGTCCAAAGGAACATATTGCTGTTGTGTGATGGATAATTGAGAAAGCCATAGAAGAAAGAAATCAGTATGCACTTCATTGATCATAGAAAGGCCTTTGATTGTGTTGATCTTGTCAAGCTGTGGAATTGCTCAGAAAAATGAGAATCACAGAACAATTCCAGGCTGGCAAAGGAGTATGACAAGGCTGCAAACTCTCCCTTTATTTATTCAACTTGTTTGCTGAATATATATGAAAGGAAGCTGGATTGGAAGAGGATGACTATGTTTTTAAAACTGGAAGAATAAACGTTAATAATTTGCACTATGCTGATGACACTACTCTGACAGCCAAAACTGCAAAGAATCTGTAAGCTGCAAAAATGAAAGACACAGTGGGGAAAAAATGGGACAAAATGAAATATAAATGAAACCAAACTAATGATATCAGGTGGAGGACTGGTAATCCCTGTGATATTTTACAAGAGTGTGAAAAGCAAGACAGAAAGAGTACTGATGCTTTGTTGTTGAAGACTCCTGAGAACATCATGGACAGCCAAGAAAACAAATGAATCATCAAACAAATCAGCCCAGAGTCCTCACTTGAGACACAAATGATCAGGTTCAAACTGTTTTACTCTCTGGAAAAAACTCTAATTCTGGAAAGGTGGGAGGAAAGAGAAAAAGAGGATGATTAGCAGCAAGGTGGGTGGACTCAATGATTATTGGTGGTAAGTGTACCATTTGAAGACTTGAAAGACCAGTCTGGGTGGGGGGGTTGGACTAGATGACCTACAAGGTCCCTTCCAACTCTGTTAATCTGAATCTACCAGTTAAAGAAAAATTGTCATGGAGAAAATCTAGGGGGTCACTAAGAGTCAACAGTGACTTGAAGGCACATACAGTTAATTGATTATGTGACATCATATACTGTATGGCTAATGTATAGTATTCTGGACCCTTTGAGATAAGTGAGACTGAGAGAAAATAACAGGGCAAAATCACAGTAGACTTGAACTTGGGTCTCCCTAATTCTAGAACAACACTTTAATGCACATTACCCGAATTGTATTGAAGATCCCCTTTTTATGGCTTCTCTGCTTCATGTATACCTTGAAACAGTGGTGGGTTCCTACCAGTTCGGCCCAGTTCTGGCGAACTGGTAGCAGTGGTGGTGGGAGGCTCTGCCCACCCAGCAGAATGTCATCATGGAGCTTCTGCACATGCGCAGAAGCATCGTGCATGTGCAAAGTGCACATACGCTCCCGCGCACTCCTGTTCCTGAACCAGTAGCAAAGGTAAGTGAAACCCACCACTGCCTTAAACCACAAGAAATTTATAAAAAGTTAAGCGAAGAGTTCCTGTTTAGATGGCCAGAATGACATGGGTAAAATTCCTTGTTACTTTCAAGATCCCCCACATAGAAGAGCACTCATTTTAGTGAGCTGTAATGCCTTAAAGCTAATGCTGTTGGAAGGAAATTTAACAATATATTTTTATGCTGAAGGCTGCTGCATTAAGTCACATTTGCTACTGAGTAAGTTGCTCATGTTTTATTCTCCTGTTGTGGCCAAACCTGGCTCACCTAAAGCAACTAAATCACTTTGAAGATACAAAATAAATGTATTAGCATGCAAACAACAACAGTGTACACTAAAGTGACCAGATTTTTTTTTCTTCAAGCGGGACACCATTGACGGGGGTGGGTTTCTCCATTTGAGTTTTGCCCTCTGTGCATGCGCAGAACGCTGCGCATGCGCAGAGGGCAAAACAGCAAATGTCGGCGTCCAGGTGAGGTGGGGGGGAGGGGGGGAGGGGGGATGCGGGAGGCCACTGTACTTCCTACCTACCTGGGACTTTTCCCGGTAGCTTCAGTTGCGTTCCTTGCTAATAGCGCCCAGAGCAGAGCAGCCCCTCCCAGAAGATCGCGAGACGTTATCTTTTGGAAGAGGCTGCTCTGCTCTGGGCGCCAATTAGCAAGGAACGCGACTGAAGCTACCGGGAAAAGTCCCAGGTAGGACGCGCGCCCCGTCCCGTCCGCCAGTCCTGCCCCGCCCCCCAACCCCCAGCGCGAGACAGGTGTCCTACCTGGGACTTTTCCCGGTAGCTTCAGTCGCGTTCCTTGCTAATTAGCGCCCAGAGCAGAGCAGCCCCTCCCAGAAGATAATGTCTCGCGATCTTCTGGGAGGGGCTGCTCTGCTCTGGACGCTATTAGCAAGGAACGCGACTGAAGCTGCTACCGGGAAAAGTCTCAGGTAGGACGCGCGCCCCGCCCTGCCCCGCCCCTTTTGCCGTGGCACACTTAGCATGGCCTCATGGGACAAGTGCAAAGTGGCGCTCCCCCCCAGGGTTCGCTCTGCCCCGCCCCGCGCCACCCTGTGAATAGAGGGGACTGAATCGGAAGCCTGTCGCTCGGGCGCGCGTCTGGCTGGAGGAAGAAGCGGGGGCTCAAAAATCGGGACTTTTTAAGAGGGCGGGCGGGACGCGGGACAAAGCATTAAAAAGCGGGTCTGTCCCGCGAAAATCGGGACGTCTGGTCACCTTAGTGTACACCAACTCCCATCATAGCGTTGGCAGCTTGCTAAGCAGCCCTGAGCAAAAGCAGTCCATAGCTTATATAACTTTGTCCTACTATATTTCAAAGACAAGACAAAGGCAGACACAGTGTAAATTACAGCATGCCATTGGAATGTTTTGATAAACCCATATGGGTGACCTTCTTATTATTTATTCCTTCTTCTTAGGTCAGCATGACAGCTATCTATGAGATATGCTCAGTGAATATAAACAATTTGGTTTCCTGGGCCACTGAACCTGTCTAGTTCCTTTCCCGCTCACCATTCAGGGTCACTTCAGCTTGTGTGAATGTTTTCTCTTCAAGCAGTTCACATGTATGGAGGACATTTCATAGGTTTCATAGTGAATGCAGCTCGTATGTGTTTATTTGGAAGGATACCTTTTACAGCACACTGCTCTATTCGACCTGCCACAAAGTCCTCATACTTCTATTTCTCATCTGCTATGTTAGATGGTCAGAAATGAATGCTCTTTACTTTTTATTTTCAGACAACTTAGTAAAGAACTCTAGGAATGTAGCAAATTTCCTCTCCATTGCTCTGGCCATCAGAAGTTCTAGACTTAATTTTTACTCTTGTGGAAGCTTTTTAATAATTTCGGATTATAATCACCAATCTTTCTTTGTTATTTGTCTTTCTTGTATACTGTACTCATGCCTTTTAGGGTCTTAGACCATAAATTAATAAAATAAGAAAGAACCTGTTTTTCACAGAAGATGATGGGCAATTTGTGCAAAATATTAAGAAGCAAATTCAGCATCAAGACAAAAATAACTGAGGAAAAAGGCCCAAATCACCTCCATGTGAATAAACAAATAGGTAGTGGGTTTGCCAAAAGAGCTAATGAGGAATGTTTTTCCTATACCTGAGTGTGATACAGGGTGACTGTGTTCCTGTGGATGGGTATGCACTTAGTCTATACTATTGTGACTAAAATTAGCAGTTACTACAGGTACTAGGTTACACTGGTATTTAATGCAGTACAACACTGGTGAGGTGTGTGAAAAAGATGGAAAACATTCTTTTAGTGACCATCAAAGGACATCAAAAAGTGAAACTAAATTCCTTACAGTATACAGGGAATAGCTGTAAGACTAGTCTTGGAACAGGGAACAATGCTCCTTGTAGTATGCCTAGTGCTTCAATCTTCATGTGTCCAGGAGAACTTATAACAGCCAAAATATGTACATGCTTGGACTGGACACATATATTCTGCCTCAGTGTTATTGATCCTCCTCCTCCTCCTCCTCCTCCTCCTCCTCCTCCTCCTCCTCCTCCTCCTCCTCCTCCTCCTCCTCCTCCTTCATATCCATCATTGGACATTGGCGATCATGTTGGCAATCCTATTTTTATCAACAGCCGTACAAAAAAGTGCTGCTGAATGTTGTCCAGACCAGTTCCTAAGTGATATCCATACAAATTTGCTGCTTTCATGCAAATGACAGAAGCATCATTATGCTGCAGCTCTGCCTTTTTAGGCATGCATGTGAGATCGCAATGGACATGGAAAAGAGGCAGCTGTTTATGTCATAATACTGCTTTGACTAAAGTGAACCTCCATATCCCCTACCCTTGCACACACCAATGCTTCAGTTTCAGTCCACAATCAAGGGAACAAAAATATGCCTCTTCTGATCTTATTTAACACTGGGTGAGGGATAGGAGGGAGAATCTGGGACTCAAGACCAGGCTAGGCATATGTAGGATATATTCATTTATGCTTATTTCATATATCTACATATTGCCTGTCTTCTACACAGTTCTAGACAGTGGGAAGATCTTGGAGCTAGAAATTCAGAATCTTAAGGCCTTAACGTCTGCAGTTACAAAACTCTTTCATTTCTTAATACTGATGGGTGAAAGGCCTCTCTGTCTGTTAACAGAAGACTTTCTTAATAATATTGCATTATTTATTTATTTATTTATTTATTTATTTATTTATTTATTTATTTATTTATTTATTTATTTATTTATTTATTTATTTATTTATTTATTTTGTCAAACATGTACAGGATAGTAGTTGTTTGTATAAACATAACATAAGTAAAAAGTACCGATAAAAGAGGTCAATAGGACAATAGGCACAGTAGTGCGCCTAAGCACGCCCCTTATTATATTATATTATATTATATTACATTACATTACATTACATTACATTACATTACATTATATTATATTATATTATATTATATTATATTATATTATTATATTATTATATTATAACCTTTCTTAACATGGCTGTATTTGTATATTGGGTTATTGTGTTTCTGATAAGCTTGGATGCGTATCAATACTTCTCATCATTTTGGCTACTACTTTGATGTCTTTTTCCAAGACTTTGCAAGATTCCTAGCAGTAAATTGAGAGACAGTTAAGGCACCAGGCTAGAAACTTTGAAACTATAAGTTTTAGTCTCAGCTTGGGCTAGACTCTTTCAACCTCAGGAAGGAAAACAATGGAAAACCACTTCTGAAATCTTGCTAAGAAAACTACAGAGACTATCCAGACAGTCACTAGAAGTCAACGCTGACTGAAAGGACACACATAGGTAGCAGGGATATAGCAGTACAGCCAAATCTGTGAACATCCAGAACAATGGTAATTTGTGATTATTCCTACACAGTGTATTTCATTTTCTCTTTGTCGCTCCATAAAATGTATTAATTCCACCCCTCTGAAAAAAATGTTTTAAAGAGAAAGTTTAGTAGAAGAGTGGACAACTATGGTTCCTTTGCAACCTGTGGACTTCAACTCCCATTGTCGGCTTAAGAATTCTGGGAGTTGAATCCAACAGGTCATAAAGGGGCCATAGTTGCCCGCCCCTGGTTTAGCAGAATGGTTAAGATGCTAGACTAGAAACTGGAACACTTTGGACATGAAAGCCAGCTGGGTAATTTTGGGCTAGTCACTCTTTTTCTGCTCAACCATTCCATATTTTTGTATGGAAAAGAGGAGGCAGCAGCACTATGTACCTGACCTTATTGTATAAAATGAAAGCATGATATATATCTAATAATAAATTACTGCTTTTTGGATTTTAATGCAGCCTATTAAAAAATTGAGGTGGGATCAATGACAATTTTTCCAGAAAAGAACTTGGGAGGCAGAAATCCAACAGCAAAATCCTCTAACAATATAATCTTGTTTGAACTATTCCACTAAGTGTTTAGAATGGAACCTTCAATTAGTGTGTGTGTGTATGTGAAACCTATTGAGAAACTATGGAGGTTGATTAAGCTCATTGCCTTATCTAAAAATTGTAGGGAATGGCACCCTATGTATCTCTCTCTAAGTGATTAGCAGAGCAGAACCTGTGTTTTTGTACTCTGATGAAAAGCAGTTGTTTTTTATGAGTCACATCTCATCTATCATCTACAATGACACTGAGAATTTGCAAACAGTCTCTTGATTGTGCATGCCATTGAATTTCTGTTAGAAGTTGGATGGCATAATGATGGTACTAAGAGTAATTTAGGGAACAGCTGTTTCCTAAAGTTTAGCACCTGCACATAATTTGATTGGAATTATTTTGAAAGGCAATGCAACACAATATGGTATCCACCACAGTTCAGGAACCTCAAGTTATCTTAATTCAGTGTAGATTTTTCAGTGCTGTCCCAAATTTCTCTACTGGCTGTTTTTGTATGTATCTTTATGATTTGCATAATTTGTTCTGATGTTCCGAGTTTGTTCTCCTGTAAATTAAGCAGATCTAACAAACCAGTAAAATACATTTGCTAAGAAATACTTCCAAAGTGAATTCTGCCTGAAAATAGAAGCAATTCTCTTAAGGAAAAATGTGCTATACCAATCTGAATTACTATTGACAAATGAGTTGATTGGTGGAAGAGTATTGGAATTTTTACTGCCAATCTCACTTTAGCCTCAAACAATATGCTACAATTCTCTTAGCCCCTATCCCTCTATTATAATAGGGATGTAGATAATAAGTAAGATGACCTTGTCAGAGATACCCAAGCTCAGTTATTAAAAGATATATATTATTAAAAGAATATATTAAGTTCATAAGAAACAAAAAACATGCAAAAGAGACTCAGACAGACTTCTCCATATTCACATGAGTACAAATAGTAGGAAGAGTTACAGCACAATCTAATTTATAATATTCTGTTATTATAACAATTAGAATAGAAATAGTTTTAGTCTTTCTGTGGAGTTGATACCTGATCTGGACTACTTAGTGGGGCTGACATTGGAATTAATAAAATTACTTTGAATAATTAAGACTAGAAATATGAAGGTTAATATATAGTACCCAAATAAGCATTGTACTTGTCAAGGTAGAAAATTACCAGTGCTAGGGATCCTTTGGAATTCAGAACTGGGGTTGCAATCTATTTAGATTTAACAGAATAAGAGAATAATAGAGTTGAAAGGGACCTTGGAGGTCTTCTAGTCCAACCTCCTGCTCAGTCAGGAAATCCTATACCATTTCAGACAAGGGTTGTCCAATCTCTTCTTTAAAACTTCCAGTGTTGGAGCACCCACAAGTTCTGAAGGCAAGTTGTTCCACTGATTAATTGTTCTAACTGTCAGGAAATTTCTCCTTAGTTCTCCGTTGCTTTTCTTCTTGATTAGTTTCCATCCATTTTTTCACCATTGAATTTCATTTTAAATATATTTAGCAATCTATTTTATATCTGTATGTTCCAGAAATTACTTTGATATCCTATACTATTCTATCACGTAGAAATTTGATAAATAAATAAATATATAAAATGTAGGATATAAATCAAATGAATAGTAAATGATCATTAATAATATAAATAAATGTTTGCATATGATCTAGATTTATTTATAAATTTAAGGATTGGATTAATTCTATATTGAGAACATTAAACAGATATTTTTTCCTTTGTTATTTAATTAGTTTTTTTCTGTCCTTTTCATATTTTTGCTATACTTACGGTAGTTTACTTTGCTACAATGTATGTAACACATTTTTTTCTCTCATTGCAAAACTACTACTATATTGTTTTTTTCCTTTGGCATTGGGGCTGTTTATATTTCATCTTCATTAGTTAAATTTAGTTAGGTGTCCTCAAATTAGATTTGACCATTTGTGATTGTTTGGACAAATGACTGCCATTGAAAACCATCCCTAGTGATAAAATGCAATTATTCTAAGAGCAGCTGTGTAATCCCTTTGATCTGAAACATCAGATGGATCAGTTTTCTTCTTCTATTCTTCTATTGCCCTCTTCATTACCAAGCGTATTTTTTTTGCCCTGTTTACATCAACTACTTTGTCACCTGTTTGCATCAAAACCCAAATTATGTGAATTTGGCTTTTTGATAACTGTCTCAAGGAAGCAGTCACTGTTTATTTACCTCAGATTTATTGACTGGTTCTTCTTACAGTTTATGGTAGTCTTAATATCTGTCTCTATATTCATACTTTGAAGTCATGTTATATTATTCCTTCAACATCCATTCTCAATGTCAAGTTCTCACACTGTAGTCTGACTGGAAAGACCACAACTTTTACTACAGATAGTCCTCCACTCACGACTACAATTGAGCCCAAATTTTTTGTTGCTAAGTGAGACAGTTGTGAGTTATTGCCTCATTTTATGACATTTCTTGCTACAGTGGTTAAGTGAATCACAGCAGTTATTAAGTTAGTAATGTGGTTGTTAAGTGAATGTGGCTTCCCCATTGATTTTGCTTGTCAGAAGGTCACAAAAGGAGATCACATGACCCCAGGACACTGCAGCCGTCAGAAATGTGAGTCAGTTGCTAAGCATCCGAATTTTGATCACACAGCCCTGAGGATGCTGCAATGGTTAAGTGTGAAAAATGGTCATAAGCCACTTTTTCCAGTGCCGTTATGACTTCAAACGGTCACTAAATGAACTGTTGTAAGTTGAGGACTACCTATATTTTAATTTTTATTGTTATAGAAATATCTTTATCTTTTCATGATCTTGTATAAATTTATCATTGTCTGTTTTTCTAGAAGTAATCTCCTATTTACGGTATTTATCCAGGACACTATCGATTCTTGAACCCAAGAAAACAAAATTATCTACAACTTTCACTTCTTTGCCCTTAACTATTCACTAAATGTACGTTCTGTTGACATTACCTCTGCCTTTTTTATATTTAACATTAACCTAGATTTTTCACCCTAGTTATTTTCAGAATGACATCAATTTCAGTTTCTTTACCTTCAGCTATCAATGGAGTTGTCACAGGGATTCCTGTAAATTCACAGGATTTGATACAAAGCAGAGAGTAAAACTCCTCTTGTGAGTTTTCTCCCTTTATTAAAACATCAATCAGCATTGCTTTCAGCTTTCGCAGCCATTACTGGCAAGTGTTATTTAAAGCTAGTTAAGTACACCCTCTGCTTATTTGATAACTGTCTAGTTTGAATTTTAAAGCACAATGTGAAGGGATTTTTTTTGTCTACTAGCAGACTATGTGTTTTCTACCTGTGTACTGTACATAAAAACTCCCTTTATAATGATCCTGTAGGCCCTTAATTCGGGGTAGAGTCGGGACAACTATATTTCCCAACCCAATTCTCTTCTTCCTTGCTCTCAGATTCAGCTTCAGAATTTCAGCAGTTTGAATCCCTAGTGCTGTGTAATGGGGTGAGCTCCAGTTACTTGTCCTAGCTTCTGCCAACCTAGCAGTTTGAAAGCACGTAAAAAATGCAAGTAGAAAAATATGGACCACTTTGGGGGGAAAGGTAACAGTGCTCCGCGCGCCTTCTGTGTTCAGTCATGGTGGCCACCAAGTAGAAAAATATGGACCACTTTGGGGGGAAAGGTAACAGTGCTCCGTGCGCCTTCTGTGTTCAGTCATGGTGGCCACATGGCCATGGAGAACGTCTTCAGACAGTGCTGGCTCTTCGGCTTAGAAACGGAGATGAGCACCACCCCCAGAGCTGGAAATGACTAGCACGCATGTGCAGGGGAATCTTTACCTTTAATACCAGAGCAGATGCATCATCTGCAATTAATCTCTTTCTTTCTCACTCTTATAGAAGTTAAGCAACTTCTCCATGAACTTCCAGATCTTGGGGGTTGTATTTTTTAATGATCTTTTCATAGCAAAGAGATTGCTTTTTTTTACATATCACTATGCAAATGAGAACAAAATTGTTAGTTCTAGAGATTATTGGGGTAGAAAGGGAACATTCAAAATCAAAATTTATATGAATTTCAGTAGAGCTTCTCCTCCTCCTCCTCCTCCTCCTCCTCCTCCTCCTCCTCCTCCTCCTCCTCCTCCTCCTTTCTCAAACTAATGTATGATTGTAGGAATCAATAGGTGGGCTCAATTATTTAATCAATTATTTAATCAATTGGAAAATAATGTTTCCAATAGTTCTATTGTTATTAATCTATTGGAAACCTTGGAGACAGCACTGGTCAACACTGGCTGACCTTTGGTCAAAGATTTACTTTTACTAAATATAAACTTTCTGATGATTAACTTTATATGGATATCAGTATTGATCGGGAGAAAATCAATAAAGTTCAAAATTACTAATTTAAACAGATGGAGTGGCCTTCGTTGTTAGATTCATTCCACATTATATATTCTTCATCTTGTTACAGGAAATGTAGAAGGTCCAAGATACACAGGAGAGATTAACAATGCACCTATTTTTGAGAATATTATTCCTATTTGTTAACTAAGACCATGCTGGAATAAGAAAATACCAGATGATGGATTTCTTCTGAATAATATGGGGTCAAAGTTTGTATAAAATGGAAATTTTGAATATCAATGGATTGTGGCTATTAGCTTCTATTAAAGCAATTATTCATACTAATATATTGGTTTTTTTTTCTTTTTTGGAGGAAGAAAATATTGCATTGTTGCCAGCCCTCAATGGGATCATTACTAATCTTCTATATCAACAAGAAGTTAACAGCATTGCAGAGAAGTACCGTAATTGTATTTTATCTACAGTAAAAATATGAAATCACATATCTTCAGAACCTAGAGATCCCTTTTTTAATTATACACCAGAAGTGGTTTAATCTCTTTATAAAAACATTTTACATAATGTAATCTTAAATCAGTAAAAAGACAGAATTTTTAAAAATCCCATATAATATATACATAGCAAAAGTTGTTTTGCTTTTTAGCTGATCTTAAAGAGACCGAGACTAATATTTTAAAAAAATATTCAGTAAAATCTTTTATTGCTAGGTACGTGTTAATGTACAGATACAAACCCTTCTAGAATAAAATCTTATTTATACTTTGAAAACAAAATTGCAACTTGCTTATTCATTTGGTGGTAAATATTCTATTTAAGGACAAATACTTTATTCATTTCATTTTTCCTCTTTTGTAAAATTATGCAGTTGTGATAAATGTATCTACACGATGTAACCTCTATTCTGCTCAGTTCAAGAAATCAATAAAATCTTGGTGTAGTTAAAATTCAACTACATAGGAAAATATGGGAAAGTGACATTAAATGATCTGATATGATAAATTGAATATCAGGTGGAAAATAAACAATGAAAATTCACAGTCTAATATAAAAATATAGTATACAATTTTCAGTTCATAATTGTGCAGAAGGTCAATAATACAAATAGAAAATTGTCTTCTTCCAAGTTTTATAAGGAGGGAGCTGTCCAGATCTTTTGGAGGATGCTATTTTATTTTTCTCCATTTATTTATTAAATTTATTTGCCACCCATCCTGCTTTGGGGTGACTCTGAAAGCACATTCAGAGTCCCGCTAAATGATTTTGCTTGTTAGAAGAGTCCCAGTGGGCCCTCACTTTGCCTGATCAGATTAGCAGAAACCATTGGAAGCAAATAATCCTTCAAATAACAAGGCGTTGTGCCATAAGGCTTTATAGGTTCAACCATCACTTTGAATTGCACCTGAAAGCAAACTGGCTACTAAGTGCAGTTTTTGGAGTATCAATCCCACATGGGAAAATTGAAATAAACCCATCTTTGCCCATACTGCTGTATTTTGGACCAGCTGTAGGCTTTAAGGGTAGCACCATGGAGAGTACTGCATTGCAGTAGTCCAGCTATGAAATCAGTAGGGTGAGAGTGACAGTCTGAAAATCTTGCCAATGTTTACTAGTCAGAGAAATAGCCACTACATCATCCTACTAAAATGTCAGAAATTATAAAATAAAATGTATGAGATTTAATAGACTATTATTAATTTATAATAGAACACATAATTATTAAGTTCAGGGCTTCCTTAAACTATTATCTTTTCAGGTCACCCATAGTATCATCTACAACTCTTTTTTAATGCCTCCCAGCCCTTCCCAATTGTCTCCCGTGTTCATTTGGAACTTCCTGCTGCATGGAGTTCCCTGAAGGATCAAGTCATGCCATTTACCCTACTAATACTCTGTTTACCATCAACATCAGGAAGGAGCCCTAGTTTCCTCTTGAATCTAAACTTTTGTTGTTGTTGTTCCTTGCACAATTCTGTTCTGCCCCTTTTTCTCCTGTGAGCTGGTGTGTGGTAGAATTTGCGATAGAGTGTATTATAAACTCTTAGCACAACCTTTAATATGTGATTGATTGGAAAGGACAATCAGATATAGGATGCTCTTGAGAGGTGGCATATAATATATATACACACACTCTTCTTCCTTTGACAGCTCCATTTGTAATACTCTCACAAGCCTAAGCCATATTGGCCACATAATGATGTTTCTGCAATGTTTTGCCAGCATTTCTGACTCTGAAGGAGGGAAAAGAAATACAGATGTTGCTCTACCCACAAATAACGGAGAATTCAGAGATGGGGGAGTTCCTGATAAGAAAGAAATGATGATGGGAGTTGCATTGAGTCAGGAGCAGGGAGAAATAGACAGGTCAAAATATAGAAGAAATTAGAAAATTCCTACCAAAGAAACAAAATGAAGATAGAAGAATTGGGGGAAGGGGATATGATTCCAGCTGATCAATAAAAAGGAGAAAGGGAAACACATGACATTTCTAATCTCAGAGAAGGAGGAATGGACAAGGGGTTGAATAAGAGTTGGGATGAACAAGTTCAATTGTTTCCAGCTGTTACATAAACATACAACAGGTATTCTGCTATAAAGAGCAGTGGTGGCACAGTGGTTAAAATACAGTATTGCAGGAAAACTCTGCCCACAGCCTGAATTTTGATCCTGACAGGGCTCAAAGTTGACTCAGCCTTTCATCCTTCTGTGTCGGTAAAATGCAGTCCCATATGTTGACATTGTAAACTGCCCAGAGAGTGCTGTAAAGTGCTACGGGGCAGTAGATATAGTAAGTCTAAGTGCTTGTTGTGGCTTGCCAGTGGCCAATGGAGCTGGCAGCAGATTTGGACAGTGAGGAGGTTGGGAAGGAATATGGGCCAGTCCTGGAGTCTGGGTAAGGCTCGGACAAGGGCTCTGCATCAGAGGCAGAGAGGGGGACAGCTGCCTCCGGAGCCAGACATCAGCAAAGCAAAGGAACAGCTGGAGCCTGTTCCCAGTGTCAGCATGCGCAGAGCTGCCAGAAGACAAGAACAACTAAGAAAGCATGGTCGCCTTGGGAGTAAGGCCATACCTTGTAGATGATTGGCCCCTCCCATAGGAAATAAAAGAGGAACTAATGGGGCGTGGGCTTTTGCAGGAAACAATTAGTTCTTTTGGTCATTGCAAGAGTGGAAAATTCTGTTTGTGACTCTAATAGACTCTGTGTCAAGTTTTGCCTTGCCTGCGTTTGGAAACTAGTTCTCTGGCAACGTTCCAAGTGAGATAAGGTTTGTGTTGATAAATATTCCTCTGAAAGACTGTTTGCCAAGCCTTGCGGACTGTGAATGAAAGGAATTTACAGTCATGTAAATAAAAGAGGTTTTACCGGACTAAGACTCTGCTTCATGCTTTCTAAGGAAGCGTAGGTCAGAAGAGTGCTATTGCTTTTGCTATAAAGCCATAGGTAAAGGTAAAGGTTCCCTTCGCACATATATGCTAGTCATTCCCGACTCTAGAGAACAACTAGCCATATAAATATAAATATATATATATACTGCCCAGGTTCAAATCCCAGTAAGGGTATGGCTATCTGATGAGAGCAAAATAGCTTGAAATAGATCTATAATAGTCTCCCTTCATTTTCATTTGTCAGCAAAAAATGTTACACACACACACACACTATATATATATATATATATATATATATATATATATATATATATATATATATATATATATATATATATATATATATATATATATATATATATATATATATATATATATATATATATATATATATATATATATATATATATAAAGATAAAGCCATAGAGTTTGCTAATTTAGAAATGTTAGAGGAAAAAGCCTTGAGTTTATATCTGGAGAGTATAGAAACCTTTTACATCTTTGCACTAAGAATGGACAAGTGACTGTTGTTTATGGCTCCATTTTTGTCTGCCATAAAGATTCTAATTTGGCCAAGTCATATACTGTATGAGGATTTATGGCCACGTCAAGCCAGGAGTCAAGTGAAAGCTCTGTCTTTCACTACCTAGCCCAGTTCAAGAGGCCTGACATAAGTACAGCAACACCACTGTTCTACAAATGTTTACTGAACCAAGTTACAGGACAATTTATTTCTTCAAAACTGCCAGACCACTTCTATAGATCAGCATGGTCCATGGGAAGTACAGAACATTCCAGGACAATATGGTTTGTAATGTTTAGTAGAAGCCTTTCCATTTTGCATTTATTTTCTTTTTGTTTAGATTTTTATTCCACCTTTTTTTCCTATGTACAATTCAAGGCAGCAAACACACTAATACTTCCTCCTCCTCCTCTTATTTTCTCACAACAACAATCCCCGTAATGTGAGTTGGGTTTTTTAAAAGTGTGTAGTTATGTACATATATTTATGTTTTATTCTCGTATGTGTATATACAGGTAGTCTTTGTTTAGTTACTACCTTGGACAAGAATTATTTGCAGTTATGATAGTGATGAAAAAATAATTTTGCAACCAATGCTCACATTTACAAATTTTGCAGCATCTTTCCCCCCGTCACATGTTTGACATTATAGTCAATAAGTAGAGGTTGTCTTGTGCCTCACCTGTGCTTTTTCTCCCCTCTCCCCAGAGGGGATAGAAGCTCTAAACAAGTGCGCTTCCTTTCTCCACAACACAGCATTTTCCTAAAAAGTGCTAACCACAAGTTTTAAAAAATCAGCTCTGTGATCTCAGTTAATTGATCAGAACTGTCTGACCAACTGGCATTGCTGCCTGACACTGATAAGACTCTAAATAGTTTCAAGATTTTTGTCTGCCTCCTATGTTTTCATGGCTGCAACCACCAGCACACTGTAGCTGGCATTCCTTTCTATGTGTATTTTTAACCTTCTTTAACCTTTTTGAATAATTATTATTGGCGACCTCTTTGTCTAATCTCTGGGCCCTATAGAAGTAGTGTATTACTGATTGAGATAAAATACTTTGGCAAATTTCCATGTCATACAATTTGATTTCCACTGAGCAATGGGAAATTCTCCTCATTCCCCTTAAATCCCTGCATGCTCTCAAAAGATCTGAAATCACAGCTTGATCCTTCTTTGCCCTGTTATTAATTAACTTACTTCAACTCTGTATTTATAGGTATTGCTATAATTGTTAAAAGATTCTCACATCGCATGTAATCAGTGGGAGAATATATATATATATATATATTCTCTCCCTGATTGCTTGAGAGGTAGGGAGAGAGTTTATAAGATTACAGAAACTGAAAGAGCACAAAATATATCTATATTTTGCAAAAATGCAAAACACTTGTTTATGTAACATAATAATTAAATGTACAACTTCTGACGTTTTGTATTTCTTTGGAAGTCCTCTTTCCCTCCTAAAAAAACACAACAAATTAAATTTCAAATATGGAGATAAAGATTTGATTCACACATTGTTAATTTTATTTTAACATCTTAGTTCTAAAAAGGAATATATTTGCCATGTTCAGGGGTGGCTCCCAAATTTTTTTACTACCACTCTGTCGGTGTGGCTTATTTTGTGAGCGAGGCTTGATGGTCATGTGATGGTGGGCATGACTTCCTAGTCATGTGACTGGGTGGGAGTGGTTTGGCAGTCATGTGACTGGGTGGGAGTGGCTTGCAGTCATGTGACTGGGTGGGGGGTTGCTGGGTGGTCATGTGACTGGGTGGGCATGGCCAACTTGATGTCACTCACGTCAAGGGTTAGGGTTAGGGTGCCTGGCCTCTCCTTGCCTCAAAGGCCTCAACGAGATACAATTTCCCTATCTATTTACTACTACTGACCCTCCAAAATATACTATTTAATCCTATGTATATATGCCATATGTGTACATACATATTACACACAGGCACACAAAAAGATACATTATCTACTATATATACTGTATGTGTATGTACACACACACACACACACACACACACACACACACACACACACACACACAGCTCTTCTAAAACTACACATTCAACCTCACTTACTGCATTTGGAAAAACACACCCAGAGTCCACACCAGCAGGGAAACACCTGCTGCTTTAATTTCAGGGGGTGGGGAATAAGCTATTCGGAAAAGTGAAATAACCGGATCCTACAAGTTCTGATTCTACACCAGGAAGGAAGACTCTGCCCTCTTGAATGGGAAGAGCTGGCTATAAAGGAGGCTCAGCTCACAAATGGACAGACCAAGGCTCAACTACCCTCCTTTCTGCCAGCAGTCTGTGTATGCCCAGGGTTGCTCCTCGGACTAAAACATTTTAATGCAGGAACTCCCTCCCTTCAAGGTCATCCTCCCACAGCTGTCTTTTCCTTCTCTTCCCCAAATTCTGCATCAAACTGGGTCCCGTGCTTGGCGTTTTCCCAACTTCACTCATCAGGGAAAGAGAGAGCGAGAGAACTACACAGTAAAAGCGCCTGGGTGGAGAGGATTTGGTCTCCTGCTAGCCACCAAGCCGGAACAGCTGCATAAGAGAGCCTCCTCCTTCAGTGCTCAGAGGTAAGATATCTCTCTGTGTGTCTCTCATTCTTTCCCTCCCCCTCTCTCATTCTCTGTCTTTCTCATTCTCTCTCTCTCTCTCTCATTCTTCTCTCTCTCTCTTTCTCCCTACCTCCCTTCCTCTCCCCCACTCCCCACACCCACTCCCCAACCCCTACACCCAGAGAATAACTGTAAGAAAATTCGACCACATTCTTTCTGTCTCTGGAAAGATACAAAAATAATACACCGGCTGGGGCACGTCTCCCCATTTTCCTCTTGCTGCCTCTGTGCATGCATGCTTGCAGCTTTTGCACTAAACTTAGCACAGAGAAAAGTGGCTATTTCTCCCCTTCTTCTTGCCTCTTTGTCCGGTCCTTGTTGGGAGACTTTTCTCCATGCTATGTTTAAGTGCAAAAGCAGCAAGCACGCATGCACGGAGACAGCAAGAGGAATATGGGGAAACGCTCCACCTCGAGACACTGGCTGGGGTGCGTCTCCCCATTTTCCTCTCGCTGCCTCCGTGCGTGCATGCTTGCTGCTTTTGCACTTAAACTTAGCATGAAGAAAAGTGGCTGTTTCTCCCCTTTTTCTTGCCTCTTTTTCTGGCCCCTGTTGGGAGACTTTTCTCCATGCTATGTTTAAGTGCAAAAGTAGCAAGCAGCCATGGAGACAGCGAGAGGTGCAGGCTTTCCAGATGGGACAGGGGTGGGTTCTAACTTACCTCGCTGCCACTTCCTCCCATGCCACATGACTGCGCGTACTTCTCATGGGTGCTCGTGCATGCACAGTGCCGAAAACTCAGCTTCTGTGCATGAGCAGAAGCAAAAACAAGCCAAAAATCCCCCCCAAAAAAAATTCTGGAAAAGAAATTCCCAAAAAATAATTAAAAAAAGATGGTGGTGCCCAGGGACCGGTACCGACCGAACCAGATTGGTGACATCATCGTGACATCACCAGTGGGTCGCTAATGGTTCTGGAGAACCAGTCCGAACCAGGAGGAACCCACCCCTGGCCATGTTTTCTGACAATAGCAAGTTGTATGCCTTTTCCCACTCCATTTTCTTTATTTGTACTAGCTACAAGTATTTATCTATTTAATTTTTACACAGTATGCTCAAACTGTCAAATCCAGTTATTGAACACCTAAAGATAAAAGAGATCTTAGGGTATTATTTTTAAAATAGAATTTGTAAACAGATGCTTTTCAAAGGATTCCAAATAGTTTTAGGCTTATAATGTGATACAAAAACTGAATAAATGTAATTTTAGGATTAAAAGGATGGCAAACAAAATCCAATTGAGATTCTTTTGTTTCTCTTTAAAAGAAAGCAAGGCAATTGATCACAACTTGTTCTTGTCATTTTAGAACTACATTACAGCTGCAGCAAGTTATTCTAAAAATAGAATGCTGTTGACATTTTTACTTGTTTGAAAATGTATCTTCAGTGTGAAATAGTCAAAGGTGCATCTTAAATGTCTAGTCTTCTAGTTTTGCTTTCAAAACTAGTATTGATATTTCTAAGTCTAGGAGAAAGGATTTGAAGCAGAAACGAGACACAAAATACCAAACACATAAACTTGATTTCCAATTCAGTGCTTTCATTTTCAGGTAAATGCTACTGTAGGAGCTGGGTCAGTTCCAGAAATTACTACATTAAAAAAAATGGCCAAAGCTCCTGTACCCTTTTGAATTGTATCAGTGGGGGGGGGGGAATTGGTTAAAGCTCAACCTTCATTGTGCCCCTTGGTCTATCTGGGAAAAAAGAAATAGAAAATAAAAAAACAGGGAAGGGAAAGAAAGGAAAATGTATGTAATTGTTTTATTGTAAAACTTGTTTTATTGTAAAACAGGAAAAAAATCATCTACTCTAAAGCATGAATATCCAATACTTTCTTCTATTCTTAAGACCTTACTCTGCCTCAGAATCAGAAATGTGAACAAGCAGAAACATACATGTTGCTTGCTCTCAAAGTAAAATAGCCCTACTTCAAATGTTTTGTCAGACGGTTTCAAGTTTGCTTCCTTCAAAAGGACAACATTCAGATAAACTTGTTTTATCTCAGGAGTCCCCAAACTTGGCAACTTTAAGACTTGTGGTCTATGCTGGCTGGAGAATTCTGGGATTTGAAGCCCACAAGTCTTAAAGTTGCCAAGTTTGAAGACCTCTGATCTATGTGAACATCCATTCCAACCATTGGTAACAGTGGGAACATGGGACAGGTAACAGAAGAGATAAAGCATCGAACTCTCTACTTTTAACCTGAGATACTTAACCCAACATAGTAGAAAAGACTTAACTGTAATGTATTGAAAGACTGGAGAAGTTCTCACTCCAGACTGACCAGGGATTTGCATAGGCATAGCCTGATTGGCTGCCTGCTCGCCAGGTTCCGATTGGCTGCCGGTTTTGCCGGCTCCCTATTTAAATCCCTGCCACAGACCTTGCATTGCTGAAGTATGTACTGAAACGGAATAAAGAGCTGAAGTCACCGCCTAGCCTCTAGCCTCTTTTATGGGGTCTCAACATAAACTCTCATCAACATTCTTCAATTAACACCTTCCATCCTGATTTCAGTTAACAGGTTTACAACAAGGCAAAGTAACATTTATTCTGGAAGTTATAAGGAATATACATTTAATAAATAATAATTACAATTATTATTGACTAGTAATTTAATCACTATGCTATTGAACACTTTTAAATATTTCCCTGGAAAATCATCCCTTAGGTTAATTTTTCTGGAGGCTGTACTATACAGAAGAAGTATTTTGGACTGGCATCCCACCCATTAACACATTCACGCAACAAGCAAGTTTGATGGTTTTTGTTTTGTTTTGATAGCCTCTCTAGAGAGGAATGAAGGAATCTTGTATCAGTATTATTTCATCATAGAATTGCCATTTTCTTTCTTTATAAACTAGTATGTAGTTTCTTTCTACATAAACTAGTATAGTATACTTGATGACAGTTATTCATGTCGTGGTTGCAATCTATTCATCTTGACTTTTCCAATATTTGGACTACACTTGAAAAATGTCATTGACAGTGGTACAAAGTCAGGGATGGTTTTCATTTACCTTCCCTACCGGTTCACAAATGTGAGCGCACGAGCCTTCCGCGCATGCTCCCGGCCTCAAAAATGTGCACAAATAGGATAGAATAAAGCCGGGGCTGACAGAACTAGAGCGGGATGGATCCCATTAAATGGCTAGTATGAATGTGTGTTGTCACCAGGGTGGTGATGGTGAAGGGTTATTACTTTATTATTTTTCTTTTTATTATGCTTTTATATCAGCAGTGGGTTCTAAAACCCTTTACTACCGGTTCGCACGCACACTTGTGCAAGCATGTGACACTTCTGCACATGCGCAGAAGCGTTCCGGGTGGGTGGGTGGGACCTCCTGCCACCGATGCTACTGATTCTAAGAACTGGGCCAAACCGGGAGCAACCCACCACTGTTTTATATCCTTGTAAGCTTCCTTGAGTTTCCATGTCTGAGTAGGCAGCAATATAAATTTTCTAAATAAATAAATAAACCAGGAAAAAAAATCTCTTAGATACAAAATCACATTGTCCAAAACAGAATAGTCCGGAGTAACTTCACACAAACTTGGCAAAAAGAGATGACCATATAGAGCATTCAGTGTTTAATGCAGGGGTGAAATCCATCAGGTTCTGACAGGTTCTGGAGAACCGGTAGCAGAAATTTTGAGTAGTTCGGAGAACCAGCAAATACCATCTCTGGCTGGCCCAGAGTGGAGAGGGAATGGAGATTTTGCAGTATCCTTCCCCTGCCATACCCACCAAGCCACGCCCACCAAGCCACACCACACCCACCAAGCCACAGAACTGGTAGTAAAAAAATTTGGATTTCACCACTGATTCAATGAATCCACATTGTATGCATTTACATTGACACTTTCTCCACCATTTCACCACCTCCAGGAATCTGAGGCTTCTATAGTCCAAAGGGCAAAGACAAGTCCAACCAGCAGCCTACCACCCTGGGGATCTGATGGGTCCTACTGTCACTCTTAGAGGCCAAGAAAGCTTGTCTTCTCCATTCCCTCTGTCATTTCCATTGCCATCATGTGGCTGGTACCATCTTAACTGCCCTGCAGTTTCACTCCAAGTCTCAGTCTCCTGGACTCCATCAGCTTGCCCAATAACATGTTGATTAATCCCCTGGACACCACAGGAAATTGAGCACAATCCACAATCAGTGTCCATACATCAAAAGACTCTCCATTCACTTTCCACACCACTTCCCTCTCTCCCTGCCCCACAAATTATATCCCTTTGTCTCTCAAGTTATTCACACTATCCATTTCAAATTTTAACTCCTCCACTCTTCTTCAACTTTCTCCAGTCCTCAGTTCCCTCAACTTCACAGCCTTTCAACCTCCAAAAAAGAAAAAAAACCTCATCAGCTTCAATTCTTCAGCTTAAATTCTGAAGCTGACTACTTCAGCTTCAACTGCAACAATACACGAGCACGTAATAGATTCAAACTAAATGTAAACCGCTCCAAACTCGACTGCAGAAAATACGACTTCAACAACAGAGTGATCAATGCCTGGAATGCACTACCTGACTCTGTGGTTTCTTCCCCAAACCCCAAAAACTTTAACCTTAGACTTTCTACAGTTGACCTCTCCCCGTTTCTAAGAGGTCTGTAAGGGGTGTGCATAAGCGCACAACCGTGCCTACCATCCCTGTCCTACTGTCCTATTGTCCTCTTTTATCGTTACTTTTTACTTATGTTTATACAAACTACTACTATCCTATACATGTTTGACAAATAAATACATAAAATAAAAATAAATAAAATAAATAAAATTCAACTCACACAGCAGCTCTTCAAGCCTCGTCATATGCCACTGCCATCTTCTTTTTATTTGGAATATATTTTATGTTTACTCTAATTTCATATATGCTACTTGGTTTCTTGTATTTTGACTCAAATATATTATTCACTGCTCTAAACTCTAATATTAGTGCTCATCATTTATTGAGTAAAGTCTTTTACCCAGATGTACAGTATATATTTGGTCTTAATTGTAAGTCTATTAAGGACATTGGAAAAATCATCTCTATTTAATATTAAATTTTGATTACTTAACCTCTTAACATTAGTGATTCATTACAAGAGCCAGTTTCTAAAACTGAATTGTAAGAAGTGCACAGACTGGTTGACTGAACATGTGCACTTTTCTAGGGACCTTTGGGCACTTTTAAACTTGTGGAATTGAAGCAGTTGAACATCAGCTGAATTATATAGCAGAGCTTATTGAGCATTAAAGGAAAAATTACTTGAGCATTGCAAAATGATTTACTAGTGGATATATATTCCCACTGAGTATTTAGGGTAAGCTTTATTGCTTTCATATGTGTGAACTGCATGCAAATTGTGCATTTTTGGGGGTTCTAGCGAACTGTGAATTTGTAATAGATGAATTTGCCTTATCTCAATGTGTTATTGCCTGGTTTTCTGAAAGATCTCTCTTCTGACTCATAATACTAACACCCGTGCCTAATCAGAGCATTGTTATATTACTTCCTCAAATTTGTAGTTATGTTTCTTTTTATCATATTTGATTAGTTGTAAAGGAAGCATTCATCATATGACAAATTTGTTGTCTTTGCATTCTTCAACAACTCGAGCAAAAACTTTGTCTCTTTATCTATTACAGGCCTGTCAAACTGGTGGCCCACAGATTGGATACATCATGCACAGGCCATGCCCACCCCAGCTCCGCAAAAGCAAAAAACATCATGATACGTCATGTGACGCGATCGAGTTTGACACCCATGATCTATTACAAGGTGGTTCCTTTTCTTATACCATAAATAGCCATGCCATCCAAACCTTAATTCATGGCCCTCTAATTCAAGTAACCTCTTATTCTGGAGACTCAGCACCCCCTTTTTAAAAAAAAAATCAGAATCCTCTCAGAATACTTTATTTCTTCCCAGTGCTATAGACCTTTATTGCAGTTTAAATGTTTGAAATAACCAGGTATTCCTAATTCTCTACAATAGGGAAGGTGATTCATCCCAATAGCTGCACTTAAGACTACTCAAATTTATCTTGTAGGGTAAGGGCAGGCCTCAAGATCTGACTAATGGTTTCATAAACAGAGATGAGTAGTGGGAAAAGGAGATAGAATACTCAGTATGAAATGTCTGCAAGCAAGCAAACAAACTCAGAGCTCATCAAAACGTAACATGGTTTTTACTGCGTCCAGGCTTTCCTTAGGACCTCAGCTGACGCCGGGCTGCTGCTGCTGCAAGCTGATTGGTTGCAGCCATTCTGGCCCGACTATATAAGGAGCTGTCAAGGGTACTGACTTCGTCGCTCTCTGTTAGCCTGAGCGTGCCGCGCTAAGCAGATAGGCTAGCGCTTTCACTGTTAGCATTTACCTTGAGCTGAATAAACTTGTTAGCCTATCGAACGTGTCTGCCTCAGTTTGTATGACTTCTAAGACATAACAGTTTTAAATAAAGATGAGAAAAAATATTCAGTAAAGGAAACAGGAAGCCAAGAACCTGCTGATTTCAGCATGGGGAAAAAAGAGATTAATTGTGAACTAGTTCTGAGAGTCATAATCATAGTTCTTCTGTGATAGCCTCTTAAGTCAACCCATGCCTGGCAAGCTAGAGAAGGAGAAGCCATATTGATTCAGATTACTATGGAAAGCTATAAAGAGATGTCTTTATTTCATTTCATTTATTTTTAAGCTTTATCTCTGTCACCCAAAGGACAGCAGTCACCTTATCCAGGTGCTCTGAACCTTGAAGCAACTGTAAAATTCAGAACAATAAGGGTTTGCCAGCAGGCAAATTACAACTTTTTAGCCTTCACAAAAGCTGCCATCCTGTAAAGCATTAGGCTGATTAAATCTCAGCAAAGTCAATGGAATTTAAGCAATGTAACTGCCTGGGGAATTTCAGCCAAAGGCATTAATGTAATCATTCCTTAATGAATACTAATAGTACAACAAACAGTTTTAGTCACCTTTGAGCTTATGGGCTTATTCAGGGGCAGGTCTTATTTACCTTCAGTATTAAGTCTTCCCAGAACAAATGATAAATATCAATTTAGCAAAATGAATACCCACTTTGGATCTAAAAACATGATACCAAAACCCTGCTGGAGCTACACAACTGGGAAACCACTCCTCTTTGAACCAATTCTAAGTCAGTCAGTATTTGGATAGACTAAAAAGTATCTCATTTATACATTATTTTCTCTCAGCATCCCTATTTGAGGAGGGAGAACCTTGTATAGCAAGATTTCTGGAGTCTCTATAGATGCTTCATTGATCAAAAGCCAGAGTCTAAGTACTATGTATTAATAATATGAAGAAAACATGCATTATTCAGTAAGTTGCCCAACATGCAAATATGTAGTGGGAAAATTAAACTAGTTTTTTTATTAATCTTTTCCTTGATGTTATGAGGGTATGTGGGTTTATATTCAGTCTATAAAATAGCTCATTTTGTACCGTCTTTTGCTTTGATTCAGAATGTACTTTATTTAATGTATGCTAATGCTTCTTATTTCCTGAATTTCATCTTTGTTACTGGCAGTAGTTATGACTGAGCTTTGCCTTGCCCTAAAACAAAGCATGGTCTGCTTGGTTTGCTTGAGTATGTTTTGCAGTCTCAACAAGCGTTTTTTCTAAATGACAACTGAAAAATTATAGCTTACATGTATAAAAACAAGCCAATATAATTTTAATTTATGATGTTCATGGTTAAAACTTTAGAATCATAATTTTTGTAGTGTTTTTTCAATAAAGAATGATGCAGACTGAATTATATACTTATTTCATTTGAAGAAATATCACATTAAAATCATAGGTACTTGAAGTGATCTTTTTTGACTGGGTCATCCCTCTTGAGATGTTGATTTGAAGTTATTTAGGGCAGCAAGATTTAAAGTCAAATCCTATGACTACTAATCCAGGAATAATTCCAACTGACTTCAGTGATACTTAAAAGCAAGTATATTTAAGACTGCAATCTTACTTTCAGGCATCAAAAGAAAGCCTTTTTTTTCTTTTCTATATATGTATCTAACACTGACCAAATGCTAGGCTAACAGCTATACAAAATAAAAATGATTTGGTTTTTCAATTAAATAGATGTATAGAATCGTCAACTCCAAATATTGGAGTTCACAAGAAAAAGCCAGAACAATAAAATAGAAAACCGATTATATACGTTTAGAAGAAAAATGTGTTAAACAACATTGAATGTTCTACAGATTTACAGATTAACAGAGTTGGAAGGGACCTTGCAGGTCATCTAGTCCAACCTCCGGCCCAAGCAGGACACCCTGCATTCTGATCCTCTTGACTCTAGCCAGCTGAAAGAAAGGGAGCTACCTTATTACAGTATTCAAATTTTGTCAGTTTTGTCATTCAGCAGCTTTTTAGGCAGACATATGTCATAATATTACTATTGGGTGTTATTGGACAATGTTCATGAGGATGTTTTTGCATGGCCATCCACCACAGTGTCAACATGTATATCATGTTATCATAAAAGTTATATTAATTATGTAAATTGTGCAATAATTCTATGATCAGCATGATATCATTTACCACAAATGCTACCCTCCTTGGATGCCTTTGACGCAAAACATTTGCCCAATTCCTGCCTGCCTCCCTTTCCTAAGAATATTAATAAGTAAAGAAATGTAGATTTCATCTCCCAAAGGTTACATGTGACAAAAAATTAGCTATTAAAGTGAGCAAACCTTTTAAAATATCACTGTAACATAGTGCTGCAAAGTAATACTCTATTTTGTTAAATTTGGGATGAATGCAGGGGTGGGCTGCTGGGGGTTTGCAGGGGTTCGGGAGAACCTCTAGCTACGATTCTGTGCAGTTCGGAGAATCCCCAAATCCCACTCCTGGCTGGCCCCACCCACCCCATCCCACCCCACCCCTCTCAGGAGTCCCCACGTGGCCCGTTTTGGATGCAGGTAAGTGCAGGGCACACATGGAGGCTCGGGGAGGGCAAAAAACGGGCCTACCGGAAGTTCGGGAAGGCTGGAAATGGGCCTCCGGAGCCTGGGGAGGCCATTTTTGCCCACCCAGAGGCTCGAGGAAAGCCTCCGGAGCCCGGGGAGGGCAAAAATGCTCCCTCCATCATGGTGCAGGCAGCCGACTAGGCCACGCCCACCATGGCCACACCCACCCAGCAACCAGGTAGAGAATCCCTTGCTAAAATTTTTCAAGCCCACCCCTGGCTGAATGTAATGTAAACTAGGCACAAAGCATGGTTTATGATAATGGGGTATAGTTACAGTCTGAATTGGATGTGCTTTCTGATATTCAACTGAGTTCTACAAATAAATGCAGAAAGAAATAAGTATACCTTATTGCAAACAGTTTATATGACATCATTTTACAATTTTGTAAACCACGTATGCTTTTATTTATTTATTCATTTATTTATCCAATTTATCTGGCTGCCTATATCACACACAAACTGACTCTGAGCAGCATGCAACACTTAATTAAAATAATAAACAGATATAAAAACAATAATTAAAACACGTATGAAAAATACACGGCACAAGTGAGAGTTAATCAGAATAGGTGAGTCATCTTAAAATTTCAGAAGTCTCCCAGGACCCCAAGGCCTTATGACATAGCCCTCAGATCTTGAGGGTAGACTTGGAATTCCCAATTTATCACTGATTTTTTTAAACTGGTTAATGTAAAAAAACTTTAGAGCAGTGAATTTTTTTTAGCATCTTATATTGAACTACTTTCTTTTTTAATCATATCATTTGGTTAATATATTCTGGCCTCCATTGTACAGAATTATCAAACTTATGAAATAAGAGCCAGTTTTTTTTAAAAAAACTGTGCTACAAGGAATTTACTGGGCTTTTTATAAATGTGGCATTTATTGGACTTCTGTTACAGAGAATAATATTGGGGGGGGGGAGAGGTGGTATGACATTTCTACATCCAGCAAAAATCTCTAATGGCCAAGAAGTTCTTTAAAATGTCCTCTCAGTCAAGTGAATGCTATCAATTGTCTGCTGCTGACTTTAGGCCTTTGCTAGACTTTGGTATTCATTGAAAGAAACTGCTTTTCCCCAAAGCCCCGAGCTGTTAGGTTGTTTTCTCCCAAGGCTCAAGGGAAAAATAGAAAATCTGTATTGGATATTAAATATAACTGTTACTTTTTACCTTATACATGAAATAAAAATAGACAGGTCCAACAAGGGATGCAACATTTTTGCCATAGTTATATATCTTACCATCCTCATTTTAACCAATGGTAGCAAGAATGATAATATTGCTTCCTTTTCCTTTGATTTCATGAACCTGGTCAACCTAAAGCAGAATTTAGGTTTTTTTTAAATACATTAAGCGAATTATTGTTACTAAGAAAGACCAATGAGAGTTTAGGAGCATTTATATTATCATGAATCACTGCAGTATATTTTGCACTGTGCATTTTGACATTCAGATGCAAGTATGCATTTTAATAGATACTGATTTATTACAAATGGGTCATTTTATGCTGAAGAAACAGTAAGAATTCATTACAGCTGCACATATTCTATGTTTAATTAATGGAGTTAATTACATTTCAGTAAACCTTAGCTTATTGGTTGGCAAACTTCAAAGAGTCTCTAGTTTGAGAGACCTCGGAGTTTAAAATGTGAATTAATATATGGTATAATAGTGAGGTGTAGTCTCACTCTTAAAGTTGTAGTCATGATTTTGAAATATATAACTTATAACTGTATATATAACAGTTATACATTTTATACATATATAACTTAGCAATCAACACAGGTAGGAAGTTTAATTCTGTCAGTGCAAAACAATATTGCGAATATTGTAATACTGAATATTGAATACTACATTATTGTAAGCAGCTCTTGGCTTACAATAATGTAAAATAATGTTGCCGATGATGTAAAACTTTTTAACACCACAGACAATTCTACTACCCTACAAAATGACCTATATTATCTATCTGAATGGTCAAACAATTGGCAATTCCAAATCTCTGCTAACAAATGCTCAGTCCTGCACATTGGCAATAAAAATCAGAACATCAAATACAAGTTGAATGGAAATGATCTAAAAGATGACCCCCACTCTGTCAAGGACCTTGGTGTACTCATTTCAAAAGATCTAAGCCCCAGAGCTCACTGTAACAACATTTCTAAAAAGGCATTAAGAGTTGTCAACCTTATTTTGCGAAGTTTTTGTCTCTGGTAACGTTATACTTCTAACTAGAGCATACAAAAGCTTTGCCAGACTGATCCTTGAATACTGCTCACCTGCCTGGAACCCACACTGTATTTCGGACATTAATACATTAGAGAGGGTCCAGAGGTATTTTACAGGAAGAGTACTCAACTCCTCTGCTCGCAATAAAAATTCCTTATTCCAGTAGACTTGAAATTTTAGGCCTGGATAACCTTGAACTACACTGTCTACATTCCGACCTAAGCTTAGTACACAAGATCATCTATCTTTATGTCCTACCTGTTAACAACTACTTTAATTTCAACTGCAATAACACTAGGGCTATTAATAGATACAAACTAAATGTAATCCGCTCTAATTTTGATTGCAAAAAATACAACTAACTTCTGCAATAGAGTAGTAAATGTCTGGAACACTTTACCTGATCCTGTTGTTAGTTTCTCTAACCCCCATTCCTTTTACCTTAAACTGTCTACCATGGACCTTACATGTTTTTTAATATGTCGCTAAGGGGGCGTGCATAAGTACACCAGCGTGCCTACTATCCCTGTCCTACTGTACCCATTTGTATCTACTCATTTTATGTGTTTATGGCTATGTTTTGCTTCTTTATATCCATTTCTTTGTGCCATTTTTTCATGTGTCCTGTTTCCTTGCACTTGCTGACAAATAAATAAATAAAATAAATAAAATAAATAAAATAATAAATAAATAAAATAAATAAAATAAATAAAATAAATAAAATAAAATAAATAAAATAAAATAAAATAAAATAATAAACAAATAAAATAATAAATAAATAAATATGTTTAACCATCTACCCTCAATTATACAACTTTATATTTCATAACAGATTTACAAGAAACCTACAACCTTGTTATTGAGAAAGACTGCAGTTTACATGAAAGCAATTTTGGTCCTTTCAATAACTATAGTTACTTGTTTGTTAACTACAGATAGTCCTTGACTTATGCCTATAATGGAGCCTGATCATTTGGTCATAAATCATGATGGTTGTAAAGTGTATCATCATGTGACCTCAAAATTTTGCAAACTTTTGAGGGCTCTGTCGTAACTTTGAATCATCACTAGGTGGCGAGTTGTAAGTTGAGGATTACCTCTAAAACAAGCAAAACATTCCCATTAACAGACCTGAACACAAGGTATATTTTTATTATGGTACTGCACTTGTGCTTTCTATTAAAAGATTTAAGTTATTTTCAATAGCTGATTTTCTACATGCCCTATAACAAACTCAGTAGCCCCAAACAAATGCAAAAAAATAAAATATCAGGTTGGGTCATTACCAAATAAAAATGCTATATACTAATGGGGAAAACAGATATAAACATGGAGAAGTGTGAATATTGTATCTTTTAAATTTCATCAGATAGGAATATAAAAGTATGAAAAAAAGTGCAAGGATCTCTCTAACATTTGTCAAAAGTTAACAATTAGCAAATTTTTAGTATTATATTTAATCATATGTGATAATAGCTCTTTAATAAAGTATGTTTTAAGCAATATTTTCTTTCTGTATATAATGGCGTCTATTTAGAAATTGGAAGATGGTTCCATTTCCATTTCATTTTCATTTAGCTATTGAATAATACGAAGGAAAGTGTGAGTTATCCAAACATGCAGAGCCCTGGGGCTTAATTGAAATCTTCTTACCACTTCCTCAAAATTTCAATTTTTTTTCCAAGAATGATTCAAATATTATGTAGCCATGGGTCACAGGAGTAGTGAATTTGCAGTCTTGTAACTGTTCTTGGATTATAACTTTCATCATCTCTAACAAGTGGTCATACTGGAAAGTCCAATTGAAGCCCAAGAATGTTGAAACTAGCATGTCATTTGGATTTAAGTGAGGATGAGTTTCATAACTCATAACTCTTTCCAATTTCCATCTGAATCTATGGCAAGACAGAATCAAGATAACTGGAGAGGGGACTAGGCACAGTGGATGACCAGGATGTCTTCTGGGTCTTGTCCTGTTCTTTGCATTCCAGAGACCATCTTCATGATCATCGGGCCTTCCAATGATCTCATCTGCTCAGTCCTCCAGAGCAGAGGTGGGTTCCTGCTGGTTCAGACCGGTTCTATAGAACCGGTAGTGGGAATTTCCTCTTGCCAAACCGGCAGTGATGGCCAGCCGGACACGCCCCTGAACTGGCCCTCTCGGTGGCACCGTAGGCGCTGCCATCTTGTTTTTTGCTTCTGCGCATGCAGAAGGTTTTTAATGCTGCGCATGCTCCCAAGCCCGCACAAAGCATGCATGTGCCTGCACAGAACATAAGGAAGCGAACCGGCAGCAAGGTAAGCCAGAACCCACACCTGCTCCACAGTCTGTCTTCACATGCTGGGTTGTCTCACTGAAGGTTTAAGACCCAACAGCTATCCTCATCTGGTTTAGTCTGTTTGCCAAAGAGCTTGCCAGAATGTGGGCAGAGCTAGGCGAGCCATAGGTAGATCTGGGTGCCAAGTGGACACCAAAGGTGGCAAACAACCTTTAAAAAATGCAATATGTTCCCCCACCAGACTCAGAGGTGGGTTCCTCCTGGTTCGGACCGGTTCTATAGAACTGGTAGTAACTTGATGGCCTGCGTCACTAGAACCGGCAGCAACCCAGGCCTTCCATGCCCCTGAACCAGCTCTCTTGTTTTTTGCTTCTGTGCATGCGCAGAAGCTATGTTTTAAGCACTGCGCATGCGTGCGGGGCATGTCACTGAACAAACCGGCAGCGAAGAAAACAGGAACCCACCCCTGACCAGACTGAAATATATACACCTTCTATTATTCTGTTATTCACATACATCATCAAGTTTATAAACAGCTGCACAAACATAGAAAAGGGACAAGTATTTTTTTTTCCCCTCAGGGCTTTTTTTTTTTTGCACTGAGCTTTCCTGAAGTTTAAATATGTGCTCCAGATAACCATTGGACCCTTCAGAACAGTGTGGAACTTGACATGGTGACAGTAATGAAAACAGGCATAGACATAAATTGGCTCCCCAATCTTCTGCAAAAAAAAATCCCCTACTCCCTTTTGTCAGTCTCTTCCTGTTATATTTATGAAATAGGCTGGCATTATTTATTCAATGGATTTTGTGAGCCATTCTGAGAACCTTAAGAATGGATGGGGCAAGGGGCAAATGTTTAAAATACACAAATAATTTTTTCCAGTTTATCCCAACCCAAAAAAAAGAAGATTTGAAGTATCATTATAACAGAGAGAGAGAGAAAAAAAAATCTTACCCATCACCCATCTCTTCATTTTCTCAGACACAGTCTTCTGTTGCTATAATTCTTAGATACTTAGAGCACAGATGGCAGATTTTCTATTTATTTCTCAAACAGCTTTGCAATGACACCACATTTTAAACTTGAAATACACATGGTGCTAATCAATCTGTGAATTGCACAGTATTTCACTACCTCAGCCTGTTGACTATATAGAACTGAAGAAATAAAATGTGCTGATTATCTGATTTCACTTCATTCAGCTAATAATCATACCTAATTTCAAAGACACCTGAGTATCAGGAAAAACATCTGTAATATTAACATTCAAAAGTCCTATTTCGATGTTAAGCATAACTGGGGAGGTAAACACACAAGCCACATGATTTAGTTCTTCACAATTGAACAGATGTTAGGGCCTGCACGCACAGTATTCGTACAAAGAATGCTTTCACATAATAGCTTTCCACCTGGAAACCCCTCCCTATAGACTATGCACTGTACATGTGTATATCAGGCAGCGTGTGACCAGCTGCATAATCCTGATAAGGTCAGGCTTCATAACATAGCTCTCATGTTGACTAGTACTTTGCTTGATTCACTTCAGTGAAAGGGAAGCATTTTATTTATATTTTTCTTCCAAAACGGAGTGATCCAGATGGAAATGGGTAAAAGTGCTTAAAATAGTTACAATTCACCGATGTTCTGAAATATCCAATTGCAGTCTGACCTGCTGCTAGAAAATTATCAGAAAGCCATGCTTGAATAAGAGATTTTTTCCTGTTTTTTGAAATTTTCTTTTTCTAAACACAGACTATAAATAATCTTTCACAATCAATTCTCAAGGCTGCTTAAAAATTTTAAAGCAAAATTTATTTTTATCTTATACTTGTCTTCATACAACGGAGAACATTTTAAGAGAGCTCTGTAATTTTTTTCAGTAACAGACTAGCAGCAAAATCTCTGCTCTTAGGGTTAAAATTAGAACAACCTTCCAAATTTTTTAGACAGTAGGTTGCTTAGACAAGGCAGTGCTAAATGCAGAAGGAGGAAACTTCATTTAACTAGACTATAGTTTACCTAGGACAGGGGTAGGCAAAGTTGGCTCTTCAATGACTCATGGACTTCAACTCCCAGAATTCCTGAGCTAGCATGATTGGCTCAGAAAGTCTGGGAGTTGAAGTCCATGAGTCATAGAAGAGCCAACTTTGCCTACCCCTGACCTAGGATAATGTCAAGAGACTCAAGAAAGACAATTCAGAAAGTGCCATCTATATCAGAGAGCTAACCTAATAGACTTAATGTTCTAGGCATCCCAATTATATCCACAGTTTTCAAAGACATTTCTTAGTGAAAATTAGCCATCTATAAAAATCGCCTTTTGTTAAAACATTAAAGCAGGTTTAATCTCTTCAGTAATGGAAAACTATATCTGCTAATGCAATATAATTCTTTTCCCCAAAAGTTATAGGTTCTTTGAAAAAAAATTGAAGTCAGGCAGGTTTCAAACTGTTAGAAATGTCTACTCTAACTGTAAATTTAATCTTCTGAAGTTAAAAAAAGCAGCCATTTATAGTTTATCCCTTCTAATCAGCAAGAGATTAAAAAGCTATGGTTTGTAAATGTGGTAAGACTTGATTTGGTCCTAGAGAACTGTGCTGTTTTCCAAATTACTGAATTAGGCACAAAACCAATCTACAATTAATATTGGTTTACACCTATACTATTGGATAAAGCAAATGATGTATACATTTCCTTGTAAAAAGTTAATTTATTAGATGCTGGAGGAGGGAGGAAGGAAGAGGAGAGTCAGAAGAGCCAGTGCTGTGTAAGGGAAGGCTACTTACTACATATTTGTCAATATTAGGGCTACACAGTATAATTCTATGTTGAGAGGGCAAATTATAAATCATCCTTAAGGAACAACTATAGAATTATTTGGGTGTTTGATGCTTTATTTCAACATTATTCAACTGAGAGCAACTAATGTACTGATATTCTTTCTCACGAAAAAATGATAAGTTGAAATAAAAATAATTCTACAGACATACTTTTACTTTTACCTTCAGTTTAGCCTGTATTTCACTGGTAGCTGTCCATTTTTTTTTGACATCCAAGTCTCTTGGAATTCATATAACCTCTTTGCACGTAGAAACTCATTGAATGAGATCACAGTATTGATCATACTGAAGGGAAAAAAATTAATTAAAAAGAACTTTATGGTTTGGCTTGAAAAAGATATTTACCCTTAACCTCAAATCTGCCCAAACCTCTCTTGGTTTAATCACAATCCTGCATATTTATGATATATTTAAAGCATTTATATTTAAAGAAGCCGTACATAAATGGGCACTTGTAATCTTTCCTTCCTATGTAATTGTAGTAAGTGTCCCAAGGTAAAAAGGCAGCATTTGAATAAATATGAGTTACAAATCCTCTTCCAATTAATATAAGACCCTCCTTTAAAAAATGAGTAAATACATTTGTTCAAGAATAAAATAAATAAGAGGACACAAAGGACTTTAGTTTCAATAAATCTAACTATGGAACTGGGGAGTTTGTTATTTTTTTTTCAAAACAGGGTTGGTCTAGATACGAGAAGACCCTGGATCTGTGCAAAACTAGTTGATAATGAAAAATTAGAGAATTTTTTTTTCTTTGCTTTTTTTTTTTTGTAAGCATCTATATATTTGTGACCTAGATCTAGTCGGCTTATTTTGGTACTTTCCTCAAATGCATTTTTAAAAATAATTTGTTAATGTATAATTTGCATTTCTGCAATTATTCACTTGTCTGTGATTCTAAAAAACCTACAAAGATTAAACCAGAGAACCAATGCATTAAAAGCCACAAATGAAAGACAATTATTCTGGAGAGTGTGTGGGAGAAGGAGAGGATTGTAACTTCCTGGAATTCTCTTTTTGTAGCCTAAATTTTCCTACTAATAATTATACTAGTTAGGATTCTGGAATAATTGCATTAATTGCTTCCTGTCTAGACTATTAAGAGAAAAGCTCTATAACTAGTGGACTTACCAAATCAGAGGTCAGGGCAGGGAAAACCATAATTCTAAAGAGAACACCATCTGCTTGGCTGCATTAGCAGAAAATGAAAAAAAGCCAGTATTTTAATTTTCCTATACGGCAAAGTAGCATTTACTTCACAGCAATCCAGTCTTGGCAACATTGGGAAAGATCCCTAGTTATAGAGGTAGCAATTCAACACTTATTATTGTTGAGCAACATGGAGGGGTATTATTTAATGGCTTATCTGGCCTGAGGTTCTTACCTATACGTAATTAACTGAGCATCCAAAAGGTGCTTTTTTCCAAAATGCGACTGGATTGTCTTGTATTTTTTTCCCCTTTGAAAATGTTCCACTTCTCATCAAGGAAGATTCTAACTAACCATGTTGGGACAATCATGACTTGGAAGACTGAGAATCTCCATAGACATTGAGTTAACGGAGCCTTTTAAAGGTCAGAAGGCAGCTGTAAATGACTACAGGGAATAAAGAAGTAATCTCTTTCAACCAGGATTTGGGTAAATAGAGCCTTTCCAAATTCTTTACCAGTTTCTTGGCAGAGAATTCTTTAGGGAAGGAGATTTTCCCCCAACAATTTCCCAGTGGATATGATTCCGCTTAATAGTGACAATAGCAGGGCAACTTAAAAAGCTCATTGAGAAGAATTTCTTCATGATGTCTTATTTTGGAATATCCAGAAGAGCCAATGAAGTTCCACCTTAAGGAAAATATTAATATTCAGTAAAAGATTAATCACACAGAATCTTTTAACAATAGATATGCACCTCTCTAATGAAAAATTCTCTTCTTTGAAAATGAAATTTTCTTCTCCTTTGAAATTAAAAAAACAAACAAATTCTGTGTTATTAATTTGAATGAGTTCCAGCAGGAAAAAACGGGTTTTCTCTGCCCAGTATTTATTAATTCGCTTCCCATGTAAGAATGAATGAATTAAAGAATGATTAAACATTTAAAATAACTGTATTTATATACTATAAATGAATTATATATATAGCCTATATTTCCACAGCTCTGAGAGACTAGATTTCTGTTCCCACTTTATCTGTATGTGCTCTACTGAATAGTTTTTTTTCTATTAGAGGTATTAATATTTTGAATTGTTCACATATCATACATCAGATATGTTTTTTGGGGAGTATCCATCTGGCTTCTTCTGTGAGAGACATTCATTAAAAAAGGCTAATTAAGAGAAATGTCAGTGGAGGGGAAAGTTATCATAAGATATTAATAGTCTCCTGCTGCTAGGTAAATGCTAAGGCAATAATTGATGGAGATGAAATCATTTGCTCTGATAGGTGTTGGTACAGTGGATGACAAATTTCTCAGTGCACCAATTTCAGAGCTTCAGAAGATCTTCATTGTTGCAAAGATTTCCTCTGACTTTTCAAGGGCACATTTCATTATTGTGTTCATTCATAAGATACTTTCATCCTTGTCACCTAATCCAGTGACTTATTACCTATCACCAATACCACAAAATTCTTGGTCTGTGAGCTGTGTAAGCATAGATAGTGAAAAAGTAAGTTTTATTTCAACAAAAACTTTGAAATCTTGGGGAAATCTAATCTATTCCAAATGTTTCTCTACCAGACCTTTTCTATCTAATTTTTCTTGTGTATTCTTCCCCATTTTGAATTGGAAAAGTCCTGACAGACTCACTATAGTTACTATAGTTATTTCTTCTAGAAGTTTCAGTAAAGCAAATAACAAGAAAAAAACAAAAATCCCAACTGAAGTGCCTTTTGTTTGATCAGTAAAAAAGAAACACTACCATCAATAAGTTCTATAGCAAAATTCTAGAACAAAAAAAGAGTTTTACAGATAGTTTTCATTCCATTATACTATTGCACACCTGAAATAGTGAGTTATAAAACAAAACATGTCCAAATAGCTTTTGTTAAAAATACTGAATACTTTTTCAAAATATAATGTTTCAAGAACATGGGAAAAATAACTATTTCTGAGCTTTGTTTCTCTCTCTTTCTCACTTTTCTTTCTCTTTCTTTCTTTCTTTCTTTCTTTCTTTCTTTCTTTCTTTCTTTCTTTCTTTCTTTCTTTTCAGAAGCTTCTTGGGTAAAATCAATTTTAATTACTTTGTGAGTTGAAGGCAAACTTTCCATCTTTCTGGATAAATAGATGCTTTTTTTTCCAGATACCATTGGGAACCATCTGAAATTTTGTTCACATGTTGATGACTTACGGCTTATTGAACTGTAGCAGACATGTGGCAAGATGGTAATCTAACATAACAGGTAAAGGTGATCAATCACTGCAGTCTGACATGGAAAAGTTGAAAAACGTAAGGACCAGTACATTGTCAGAAATATAACTTCAGTTTGTTGCTGTCTGAAATGATTCTATGAAGTTCACTGATGTATGGTGTTTATCATGATATTATTTACAGGTTGCAATTCTTGATTGAGTTCTGACTGTTTATTCTTCATTGTCCATACATGCATTTGATATCTATGTCTGCAACATTATTGCAGACATCCAGAACGATCAAATACAGTATATTGAGAAAGGACTCTCGCGATGCTTGAGCATTCTTCCTGTAAGAATTACAGCCATGCAACACTATGTGGAGGAACTTAACATTTCTTGTCTGCTTTTAGGATTTCTTTCTTTTGCCATCCAACAGAAGTTTCAACTTTTTACTACTATATGCCAAGTTTTTTTTTAAAAAAAAACTTAGCTCTTTGTTTTAAATAGAAATTGAACTCTGTGCACTATAGACTATAATCAAGAGCATTGGTCTGCAAGACCAGCTTGAGTGTTTTAGTTGTAATTTACAGGTCATTGACTTCTTCATTACGGGCAGCCCTTGGGAAAAGTAGTTGTTAAGGCACCTATGGCAGCTAAGCTGCATTGAGCGGGCACTGCAGCAGCTTGCCTGAGACTGCAGGATTTGAATATGCATTTAATAAGCATTAGCATCTAGCCTGAGCTTAGCAAACAAAATTAGTTCTTACTGGGAAGGAAGGCAATAGATAGGACAAATGAAGGCAGCAAATTACCCTTTATTTCAAAGAAGGATATTTTGCAACATTAAACTTTATTGACATGGAAGACCTATAGCAGTATTTTTAATGGCAGGAACAGTTTTCAAAATGACGAATCTGTGAGATTGGATAGTCATTATTTTGTTTAAACTCTCGGAGGATAAAATTGGCTTCCTAAATCACTTTGTGAGCAATAATAGGACTGGCAAACATTTCCTTTGAACAAACTGCAGCCTTTCCTTGATTTTGTCTCACTCACTCATGTACCTGTACTGGCATCCAAGGATGGAAAATTTACACACATGCAGCAAATTACATCTTTGCATTAGGCATCCTGACATAAATAAATATATAATCATGAGCCAGATATCATTATGTCATCACATATGGGATCATTTTGATGTAATCACTGTTAGCTGTGCTTAATATTCATTTTTCTAAGATTACTTACAAATACTGTAAGAATTTTAAATGGCTTCAGAGGAGCAATGAGATAATGTATGTAGCTGTGCATATGTGCTTTGCCCTTTAAATCTTCATAAAATGAAAAAGTCTGACAGATATGGGAGGGCTGTGCTAAGAAGTACATTGTGCATTTTAAGTCAATATTGTCAATTAATCCTTCCCCCTCTTTTTTAAATAAAAAAAATCCATCACATCCATTCTAAAAATTTCTAGGTTTTCTAGAACTTAGAATGTTTCTATGAACATTCTGGAATGTTGGTTGTCTACAGGTAGTCCTTGACTTGCAAACAGTCACTTAACAACCATTTAAAGTTATGAGCGTACTTATGCCCCATTCTTGAAGTTATTACTGTCGCACAACTCCTGAGGTTACAAGATTGCATTTCAGATACCTGGCAACCTGTTCATACTTATGGCTGGTTGCCAAACAGTCTGCAATCATGTAATTGCCACTTGCAATTTTCTCAGTGGCTTCCTCAGAAATTCATTGCAGAAGCTGGTAGGAAAGAGTTCAAGCTGCTGCCGTTTGCAGAAGGATTTTCCCTTCTCTGTTCAGGAAGGGCCAGGATTTCAGTTATTGAGCAAGCATCCCATGAGTGCCTCACTTAATGAACAAGTCACCAAAGTTTTTATAAAAGGTAACTGCCAACAGATAAGCATAGACTTTGATAAGAATCTTGTTTCCCAGATCTGTAAGTGAAAATGGCAAGCTATTCAATTACCTTTTTATTTTTATTTATTTTATTTATTTGTCAAAACATGTACAAGATAGTAGGTATGGTATAAACATAAACATTAGCAAAGTATGTACAGGTAAATTAGGCAATAGGACAGTAGGACAGGGACGGTAGGCACAATGGTTCACTTATGCACACTCCTTACAGACCTCTTAGGAATGGGGTGAGGTCGACTGTAGATAGTCTAAAGTTAAAGTTTTTGGGGTTTGGGGAAGAAACCACAGAGTCAGGTAGTGCATTCCAGGCATTGATCACTCTGTTGCTGAAGTCGTATTTTCTGCAATCAAGTTTCGAGAGGTTTACATTGAGTTTGAATCTATTGTGTGTGCGTATATTGTTGCGGTTGAAGCTGAAGTATTCATTGACAAGTAGGACATTGTGGCAGATGATTTTATGAACTACATTTAGATCAGATAGAAGGCGACATAGCTCTAAGCTATCTAAGCCCAAAATTTCAAGTCTGGTGGAATAAGGTATCTTGCGAGTAGAGGAGTGGAGGACTCTTCTTTTGAAATATTTCTGGACTCTCTCAATTGTATTAATGTCCGATATGCAGTGCGGGTTCCAGACAGGTGAGCTGTCTGGAACTGTCTGGAACTGTCCTTCACAATAAGTATAAAGAAGCCATGCAAGATTGTGGCTTGCAAGGAAAAAACTTAAAAGGTGAAAAAAAGTATCTTCAAGGACCTAGGATGCTTAAATCCCAAACAAAACTTGTAAGTAAACCATTGTTATAGGGGAAGTTTCACTCCTAAGCAGTACACACTAGAACTGTTCAAAAAGTCTTCACTTTTTACTCAGGGACTACATGGTTTATCATTAATATTCTTTCTTGGAACACAGGCAACAATCCGTCAAATCTAATTCACATTAACCATGATTATAGCTGTATTTTACTATGTTGATTTAAGTAAAAAATTAAAGGATGTTAAAAACTCAAAGAACAAATGTAACCATATTATCAAATGCCAACTTCTTGATGTGCCTCAGTGACAATTGGAAGAAGCACTGAGAATTCAAAAACAGGGACATGGAGCTTTAAACATGGCTATATTTTCTGCATGAAATGCCTAAAACAACATTTAGCTGCATTAGCTAACATTCCTTCTTTGTTTGGCTTCAGAAAGCAAATGTAATTGGTCGCTGGTTGTGCTTACCCTGCTTCAAATGCACAAGTGCTGCATTTTCAGTTTAAGATAGGGAAAAAAATCACTAGGATGGGGAGGTAACAACTTTGGGAATAGAGTCTTTTGGCATTTGTTTTTAATATACTGAAGTGGCTTTTGTTCATTTCGCGATATGAATTTTCTGCTGCAAGTGCGAAGTGATCTATCCTAGTCCTATTTCTCAATATATTCCTCCAGCGAACTGTATTTTTGTAAAGAAAAAAATAATCAGAATTGTATTACCATAGTAACAAAAAAGCATCAATCTCATCAAAATTGGTTTTATTCTTTGTTGTAATTCTGTGTGAAAATGCATCCCTCATATTCTAGCATCCCAGAGCAACCAACTTTATCCTTGGCTACAGGAGACAAAGAAGGTAAGAATGGTAATTCTCAAATTAGGATCCAGCAGCATGGGCAGTGATGGCATGCCCCATTATGCCCATATAACATTTCTACTTTATCAGTTGCACTGGTTGCCAGTTTGCTTCTGGGCGCAATTCAAGATTCTGGTCACTGCCTACAAAGCCCTACATGGCATAGGGCCAAGTTATTTGATCGACTGCCTGTCTCCCATAGTATCTACTCACTTGGTTCAATCTGGCAAGGTGAGCAGGAATGAGGTTTTTTTTCTTTCTAGTATTTTTCCTGCAGGTGCAAGATCCACTTTTTTGGATCAACTGAATATTGATCCATTGGTTGTGACGGGAATTGACTGACAGAGTTGTCACTTGAGACTGATGTTGTGGATTAAGAGAAAGTGACTGGAGCAAAGTATCCAGCCAGCTTTCATGATTTTGTCTCTTGATTTCTAGCCTGGAGCCTTAATCACTAGACTAAACTGGTTCTTTTGTACAGGAATGAGTATAAAGTGCAAATGGGTTACAGATACTCCTTGATTTATCATGAAGTTAAGACAAACACAGAGAAAGTGACTTATGACCCATGCTCAAAGTTACAACACCATACCACCTCTGTGATCATGTAACTGCCATTTGGGTACTTGGCAACTGGCATTTATGATAGTTGCAGCCACTGTTCCCTCTAAGCTGCGCGGCCGCGCACGTAACAAGAGAATACCACACTGAAGTTTCTAACTTCCGTGTGGCATTTTCTAATGGCAGAGGCTGCGTACCTGCACGGCCGCGCACATGAAAAGAGAACGCCGCGTGGCAGTTTCTAACTGTGAGCTGTTTTCTGATGTTACAGGGAACATTGGTTGCTGCATCACATAATCTCAGGTTGCAAAGTCATTTGGAGAAGCCTGGTTCACTTAACAACTACATTGATTCATTTCATGACCATATAATCACTTGATAACTCACTTATTGACATCATTGTTTAGCTACTGAAATTACAATACCAATTGCAGTCATAGGTCAAGGACTACCTGCATTTTTTTACTACTGTAAATAATTATCATGGCATAGGCAGGAACTCATATTATGGTGAACTCATATTATGGGATTTTATATCCTATATCTTTGCCTCATTTCTTTCACAGGATCCTTAACTTTGCCTTGAAGACCAAATTGCTTAGGGAAATGAGCTCTTAAAGGCTTGGTGTATATGAGTTGCTTTCTGACAATGACACTTGAATATGAGTAGGTAAGTAGGTTAAGTCTGCAGCCACTACTTGATATGCAATGCATAATGGTATACTAAAGGGAACATCTAATTGAGCCTTTTGAACTAGTTTCATGCATAGGCAAGTTCATTCAAGCAATATTTACTTGATTCTTTCATACCTCTGTCCTATTTTATTTGTTCTGTTTCCTAAGAACATACAGTTTAGTTGTAGATAATTAAAAAAAATCTATGATGCAGTCCCTCATCTTAAACCTGTCCCTTCATAGTTATCCATTTTCTTCAGTATGTTCCCTGTGAGCAGAACAAGTGCTGAATATGCAACAGACACTTCCTTTAGAGTGATTCAGATGACAGATTCCTTCTCCTTAATGGACAATTTTCTACAGTTTTCAGTGCCACATGTACCAAATAATGAAAAATGTGACCTTTCTAAACAGCAAAGCTACTTAACAATTCTCTAAATAACCCCCTAAAGTCTTATTAGCACATTTACTTTGCATCCTGTAATAAAAAAAGGTATGTTGTTTGGGGTCCTTGTTTCTGCGGTTTATTTTTACCTCAGTGTCTCCCACGGGGTAGTTGGAGTTAAGAGCAAAAGCATTTGATTCCTACATTCTAGCTCCAAATTCAGGTAACTTAATTTAAATCTAAAGTACAGCATTAAAATGGCAATAGAATTATCATATCATTTATATTTTTAACTTAAAATCAGTAATTAATTTCAGCATGAACAAAGTAGCACAAACATAATTTAAGCTCCCATTAATTTCAGTGGAATACATTGTGAAATATAATACTTAAGCACTTAATAGTGTTTAATTCATTATATTTAACTAGCATGTGAAATCATAAATCACATTCTACACAGTTGTACTAGGTCTAAATACATGGCTGAGCCTGCTTCCTTCATTTCTTTTTCCCATTTTCCCACTGGTGATACTCTCACCAGAATTCCATTTTTTAAAATCATAAAGTGATATAAAATTCTTTTAAGAAAGCCTATCTAGTAGGAATGCAAAACTGAGACAACATAAAAAATGTAAGACTTTTTTTTTCTTGCATTGGGTCCAATGATCATGGATTATATAAATTTCCCTTCATATTTATACTGTTTCCACTAAAATCCAGATGGATTTCCAAAATCAAAATTTTAATGGACTGCTATTAGTCTCTTAATTGAAAGTTCAATATTTTTAATGAATTTGTTTCTACTATCAAGCCTAAGCTATTATGGGATTCTGGAGTCTGCTCTTTCTGCCATTACTTCTAGGACTTGTATTTAATTTTAATTTAATTTAATTTATTGTTCTTATAGGCCGCCCAATCCCGTAGGACTCAGGGCAGCGTACAACAGAAAAAAGAACAATTACAAGATTTTAAACAATTTTAAAAATTACAAAAATTAAAAACCAATCATCTATGGGGGAATTAAGATCTCGTTCACCCCGCCTGCAGGAAGAGCCATGTCTTCACGGCTTTGCGGAAGGCCAGCAGGGTGGGGATAATCCGGATCTCTGGTGGGTGTTGGTTCCAGAGAGATGGAGCTCCCACAGAGAAGGCTCTCCCCCGTGGTCCCACCAACCGGCATTGCTTGGTTGATGGGACCTGGAGGAGACCAACTCTGTGGGACAATACAGTACTCTGTATTGGCTTTTCTCTCTTTCTGAATCACACAGTTCTTGTGTCTAATTTAGGCTTAAGGTTTGTTGATCTGTTTAACTTGATCTACATCAAAAGCTGTGAGATCAGAAAAAGCCTCTGTCTTTTTCTTTTCTTTTTTTACCTTTATCTTTCTTTTTTTACCATCCACTGTCAATCAAAACTGAATTCAGCCCAGATCAATTTGGTCAACCATCTATTAGGAATTATTTAAACCTGCACTAACCCAAAAGGTCCTTCAGGACTATAGGAATGCACTGACAGACATGGCAAAGGCATAATATTAATGTTGGCTGATTTCTCAATTATCTCACCAAGATTGTTTGATCAATTCCATGTATATTTTTTCCTTGTCCTTGCACAATTCAGAAACAATTCATCCACATGCATGTTGCTCTCAATATTAATTTGTGTATGAGAAAGGAAGTTTCTTGATAGCTGCCCATAATGACCATACTACACAGGCCTCAAGGAAAGTAAGAAAATAATTATCCCAGAAGATAAATGGGATGATTTTCCCACACTTGTTTTGGTGAAAATAAGCTATTAATCTTCTATCTAATTAACTGATCATAAGGATGTTATTCACAGATGGACTATCAATAAATAATCATGATGATAACTATTGCTCTTTAAAACAATTAAATACGTATATTTCACATACACAGCCAAAATTGGAATGAGTCATATAAATGTGCTCAGAGTGATAAAAATCTTTATTGCTATATACTGTGTGCATGTATTAGTTAAATGAATCAAAATAATTAGAATACTAAAATGTTTGGGAAGATCCTTAGTTATTATTCTACAATAGGCATGTTGCTGGCATCACTATAATCTCATAGTTTATCATTGATCAAATTACACAGGAGACTAATTTAGTCTTGTATTTATTATTATCTGCTGCCAGTCACACTTTAGATGCATTTTATGAAAGATTAATAATAGATTGGAAGAAAAAACTGTGATCTTTTAGAAATTTAAACTAATTATATATATTTTTTTGTTTTTAAAAAACCACACCAGTATTTTCTTCCCTTTTTCCTTTTCCAGTTCAAAAATACTAATGTCAAAATCTAATTAATCAGACTAAACTGAAGCAGTTTTAGTTGAAGTTTTGATCTGACATGTGCAGTATTATTTGTCTGTCTCTACATGCACACACATACTTCCCTCCTGACAGGAACTGAAGTATTATTTGGACATAATATTATTCAATTCATGATAACTATATTTCAGAGTTAGGCATGGAGGTCTAGTTTCATTTAATTCTGACATTACATGTAAATTAAAACTAGGTACTTTGTGCTCTAAGTATCAGAAGAACCAAGCCTGAATTACCACCCCATATTTTTTTCTTCTTTTTGCAAGCCTGTAATCCAGAGGTGAAATTCAGCAGTTTCTGACAGTTTCTGGAGAACCAGTAGCGGAAATTTTGAGTAGTTCGGAGAACTGGCAAATACCACCTCTGGCTGGCCCCAAAGTGTGGTGGGACTGGAGATTTTGCAATATCCTGCCCCCAGGAGTGGGGAAGGAATGGGGATTTTGCAGTATCCTTCCCCTGGAGTGGGGTGGGAATGGAGATTTTGCAGTATCCTTCCCCTGGAGTGGGATGGGAATAGAAATTTTGCAGTGTCCTTCCCCTGCCATGCCCACCAAGCCACGCCACAGAACCGATAGGGAAAAATTTTGAATTTCACTCCTGCTGTAATCCCTTGCTTCAGGCAGAGTCATAGCGACTGAATGGAGTTGAGTGTTTACTGGCCAGATGCCCTTCCTGATAACTATGTGGAGTTCGCAGTAGATATCTTATCTTGGTGCCCTGATAGAGAAACATTTGTTGCAGCCTAGGATTGAACTCTCAACCTTCTGAGTGGGAGGCAAGTATCTTCATCTCTAGGTCACCATGCTGCTACTACCAGGCCATTCTAAATTTCACTAAATTGAACTTAGATAAAGGTAAAGATTTCCCCTATCCATACAACTCTAGGTAGGGGTGCTCATCTCCATTCCTTAGCCAAGGGAATCAGCCTTGTGCAAAGACATTTCCGTGGTCATGTGGCTAGCATGACTATATGCCCAGGCTAACGGAACACTGTTACTTTCCCATCAAAGTGGTGCCTACTTATCTACTTGCATTTACATGGTTTAGAAATGCTAGGTAGGCAGAAGCTGGGGGAAGTAACAGGAGTTCACACCATCGCATGGTACTTGGGTCTCAAACCTGGGCTGTTACTGTAGCTTTCCAGTTGACAAGCTCAGCATCTTTAACCACTGAGTCATCCCCACCCCTTAAAGAACAGAAATACAAATCAATTTCTTACTAAATGCCTTTTTATTTTAAAATAAAGATACACAAGGAAAAAACTTTTTGCAGTGCCCAAATTCAATGTAAATTAAATTAAGTTGAACTTAAACTTGAACTTAACTCAGGTTGAAAGTAAATATTCAGTTTATCCAGTATATGGATCTAGCCAACAAAGAAAATATATCAAGCCATACGGAGCAATGGAACTCAAACCCATTTAATATATTTGTGTATTCTTACAACACCAGAAGTGGAGAATATACAGTATGAACAGGCAATCTTCCAGTTCTATTTTAGTCGGTAATCATTTATTTATGTTTATGAGGTTTAGAGGCTGCCTGACTCTAAACTTTGTTTGTTTGTTTGTTTTTATTTTTGTCAAGCATTAAAGCAAGGTATAAACAGTAAAATTATGATTGTGTGTATATATACATACACACACATACAATCATTTATATATATCCAAGCTGACCCCGAGATTATGGACTACTCTTGAGTGGGGAACAATGTTCCCTCTAAGCTGTGCAGCTGCGCACCTGATAAGAAAATGCCGTGCAGCAGTTTCCAACTGCCGCCCGGTGTTTTGATCAGGGTGGGTGGGGGGATGGGGGAAAGGAGCCTTCAATGAAGAGAGGCGGAGGCTTTAACTCTTGCCTCCCCAGGCGGGCTCTGCTGCTAGGGAGAGGAGAGCGAGATCAAAGGCTTAAACGCCGCACAGCAGTTTCCAACTGCAGTGCAGTGATTTTCAATGCTCGAGGGAACATTGGTGGGGAAGTGCAATTCTAGATTCCAGAATGCTACTATGAGGTTTTCAATAGAAGTGCTAATTTTCATTGTGTAATGTTTTGTGCTTGACGTTTGAGATGGTGGGGAAGTTAGAGAAAGAAGAAATGCATGAAGTTCCTTGCAGTACAATATATTCATTCTGCCTCTTAAGCCATTGAATTTCATTGCATTGCATTACAGAGATATCATTGTTTCAATAACTGGTGGGGAGTAGAATGAAAAGTCAAAAGTATAGCCCCAGATTGAAAAAAAGAACTGCCCGCCTTCTTATGTACTGTATGTATACAATTTGGAAGATGAAGATTCTATTCTCCTCACACAAAGAACACCAGAAAAATCAAATGATGAATCCATAATAAATATTTAAATTGAAAGAAAATACTCTGTCAATAATACCATTTAGCACATTCAAGGTTTATTTTTCTCTTGCAATAAAACAATAAACAATTACAGTCACCTTTTCCCCCTTCCTCTCTCTTTCTTCTGGTTGTACACTAAGCAGGAGTTCAATTTAAAATAAAGCACTGAGTAACAAGGACGGGATCAAAATTGCATGGAATCTTTATAAAACATAATAAGAGAGACTGGTTTAAACGTTTTTATAGTAATAACATAAGACTAAATTCTATTCTAATCGCACATAAAGAAAAATCAGAACATTTCCCAGATAATCTTAGAGGAAATGTCAGTGTCCTTATCAATTTATCTGTATTCAACATTCTTGTTTACCACATACTTTAGCTCACCTTTTTTTCGTGACTCAACACCTGGAATTCCTGTTGGATACGTCATCTCCATCTACCAAAAATTTCTTGAAGAGGGGCCACCAATTTCTAAATAATACAAATTCTTGCCTGATTGGTTCTTTCTCTTCCTCTCAATTTTTTCTGTCATTATCCAATTTGCCATTTAAATGCTTTTGGTATTTGCTTATGTCAACAAATAAACATCAAACTGCAGTTCTTGCTGTCTCATTGAATGGCAATGTATGTTGGTTCTGATCAGGATCTCCATTTCAAGGCCAAAGACATTTCCGTGGTCACATGGCCAGCATGACATCATGACATGTTTTTACCTTCCCACCAAAGTAGTACCTATGTATCTATTTAATTTATTAAACAAAGAATAATAAATAAATAATAAAAATGCTAATAAAATGCTATAATTACATTTCCTGAAACTGGATCTTCTCTTCGATCATGAGAATTCTAAACAGATATGTACTTCCAAAATTAGAAGTAATATATTAATATATTTTTTAATTATCAGCTCTAGGCTGAAATATTAGACCTGCTTAAATTTAAAGCGATAGGGCAAAAAGACTATTTTCATTGTCTAAATTTAAAGAGATAGGACAAAAAGACTATTTTCATTGTCTTTTAAACTTAGTCTCTATTTTTACCTGTCTACATTAACCTTTTGGCTGTAAATGTAGAAATTATTATTATTATTATTATTATTATTATTATTATTATTATTATTATTATTATTATTATTATTATTATTATTATTATTATTATTATTATTATTATTATTATTATTATTATTATTATTATTATTATTATTATTATTTCTTGAAAAACAACACTTGACCCTAATCAAACTGATAGCTCCCAGCCACAGCCCTATTGCTCTGAATATTCTTGTGGGGTGGATGAAAAATATTACTTTCCTAGGAGTCCCACAATGGTGTTTCGTTTATTTGAAACTTTGTGTCTATGCTGTTCTAATCCTAGCCAGGTGAGGCATCATTCCTGGAAATTGATTCATTCCTTGTCAAAATGATGGCTGTGAGAAAATTGAAAACTACTCTATGAAGAAAAAAAAAGTTGATCTCACATTATTTCTTCCTGCTAATGCGGAATGAACAAGTCAAATCCTTGTTAAATATTTCTATTCATTTTAGTTTGAATTTAGGTTTTTTTTTATTCTTTAAAAAATTATTAAGATAATAAAATGCAGGAAAAAAACAGCATTCATACTATATCTGAATAAAAAGCACTGTGAGAAAATTGACATTTATTTCATAACAAAATAACGTATTTTTCGGACTATAAGACGCACCGGTGTATAAGACGCTTATACTCCAAAAAATACGGTACTTGATTATAAAATTCTCACAGAATATCCAATCAAATTCCAGCTATTTGACCCTCAAATAAATTATGTCCCTGAAATTAAGTTTTACTTTGTTATGAGAAATTTACCAGTTGCTAAGGAAAATAGCAGGAGAAGTAAAAAAACAAAGATGGTTAAAGATGAAGTTATTGACTTGGTAAAAGCAAAAGAGAGGAAGTGGGCATTATTCTCAAGGGAGGGTATTCCACAGTTTGGAAGCAACATTGGATAAAGCTGTCACCCCTTTGTATTATATTGATTAGGAGAGCTTCTGAACCTTCTATGTTGACTGATTAGAAAAGAACAAGGAGCATTGAACATTGGTGCAGGGAATAGTTAATAAGGCATATAGGCCATAATTGTATAATTTTCTCACTGGGTTTGGGCATAGTTTGAAATACACAGATAAAGACAGTGGGGTTGTACAACTAGTTGTGGAGCTAATGAAACAGTTTAATTAATACTTCAATTTAATATGTAAGCATGGTTGAAAACCACATGAACATGATACATGATCCAATCATTAGTCAGAGGACAAAACTAATAAGGACCATGAATAGCATTTGTAGTCCTTGAAGATACAAGCAAGAGTTTATCAGGTTGGACCAAATAATCATGGAAAATATCAATAGATCCTCAAGTGGACCAAATAGCACAATCTGGGGGAAAATGTAACTGTCACAAGATTCTCAGTGCTTTGAATTAGATTCCTTATAACTTAGTATGATTGACCCTAGTCGTTCAAAAGTGAAGTCAGTTGATGAATTACCAATTCCAAAATGGCTAAAATAATATATATTTGTAAATTATTCTTGTTTGGTAGACTGCCTCCTTAGAAAAAAATACGGTATTAAATGATGTCAGTGTAGGAGAACTTTTCTCCAGTACATAACAAGTTAATGGATCTTAGAAAGTAAGGGCCTGTCATAATGACCTTAATACCTAGGCAGTTCATATAGAGATGGATGTTAATACAAGTTGTGAGCTATTAGAGTTTTAAAGGTTAAAACCAATGCTTTAAACTATATCTGAAAAACATATGGCAAACAGTGTAGTCTTTCAACATATGTTGAAAGTTTTATACATCATTTAGCTGCCTAGTTGCTTTATCCTATATCAACTGAAGCCTCTAGACACTCCTCAATAATAGTCTTATATAGAATACATTGCAATTTTCAAATTGCCTACAACAAAAGTTTGAGAAACAATTAGTAGATCCACTAACTTGAAGACAGTCGCAGTGATACCAAATATAGTTTTGTAAATCCATTCTTTGCTACCACCATAAGTTGAAAATATGGAGACAGTAGGAATAATAAGGAATATTAATGACTGCTATTGAATGTAAGGTTATCATAGTCCTTTGAATGAAATGCTGAAGAGTAGTCCTCAATACTTGCTACATAAAAGAAGAGTCAAGAAGAGACAAGAGCAATCAAAATCCAATTCTTCTAATTGATCCAGTAGTGTGATGGTATTAAAATTGTATCAAGAGAAGCTGGGTCATACTATTCCATCTAGATTCCAATATAGGACATCAACCAAGGTGACTTAAGCAGTTGAAATGCCAAATCCTAGGCATCCCAATAAATGAAATGTAATTGTTGAATATAACAGATATTCTTCAGATCTATGTTGAATTGTGTGGTTAACTTCTTTCTCAAACACATCAATGTGTTTGAGAAAGTGAAACCAGCTGATTATTAATGAATTGATACATTAATTAACTACCTAAACTGGAACCTGTCAAGACTCACATAGCTAACAAATGAAGAAAAGCAAAACTACATGAATTTCAGAGATTTCTTTTTTCTTTTCTTTTCTTTACTGCTGTTTAATTGAATCTAATGTGTAAGATTGCCTGGGCAAGTCCCTGCAGTTTTCTTGACAAGGCTTTACAGAAGTGGAATCCCATTGCATCCTTCCTAGGGCTGAGAGAATAACTGGCCCAATATCACCCAGCCAACTTCCATAGAGATGGGTGTCCCACAAGTATACAACACTTCAATACTACAACCCTTCAAAAAGTCCTTGACTATGTATCTGAATGGTCAAACAAATGACCATTCAAATCTCAATCAACAAATGCTCTGTTTTACACATTGGCAAAAATAATCAGAACACTAAATACAAACTACATGATCATGACCTTGTTGATGATCCTCACTCAGTAAAGGACCTTGGAGTACTCATCTCTAATGATCTAAATGCCAGAGCCCACTGCAACAACATAGCTAAGAAGGCATTAAGAGTTGTTAACTTAATCTTGCATAGCTTCTTCTCTGGTAACATTGTATTCTTAACCAGAGCATACAAAACATTTGTTAGACAAATTCTTGAATACAGCTCATCTGTCTGGAACCCACACTATATATCAGACATTAACACAATTGAGAATGTCCAGAGATATTTCACAATAATAGTATTACATACCTCTGTTCGCAACAGAATACTTTATGAAACCAGACTTGAAATTTTGGGACTTGAAAATTTAGAACTATGCCGCCTTCGATCTGACCGAGGTGTAGCTCACAAAATTATTTGCCACAATGTCCTACCTGTTAATGACTACTTCAGCTTCAACCGCAACAATACACGAGCTCACAATAGATACAAACTTAATGTAAACCGCTCCAAACTTGATTGCAAAAAATTTGACTTCAACAACAGAGTGGTCAATGCCTGGAATACATTACCTGACTCAATTGTTTCTTCCCCAAACCCCAAAAACTTTAACCTTAGATTATCTACCATCAACCTCACCCCATTCCTAAGAGGTCTGTAAGGGACGTGCATAAGTGCACAATCGTGCCTACCGTTCCTGTCCAAATGCATCCATATATTCATAATTCTTGTACTCATAATCATGCTTGTACTATTATATATACTGTATATACACAATCATGTTTATACTTTGTTTATACTTTGCTTGTTTCATATACGCTTGACAAATAAATAATAATAATAAAAAAGTTGTACGCTATTAGAGGCAGCACTAGAACTCATGGTATGCCTGGTTTCTAGCCTGATGCCTCAGCTGCTACACCAAACTGGCTCTTCTTTAATGCTAGTAAAAACAGAATCTTGAAAGCTGAAAGTGAATTTCCAGCCACAATTTTAGTGGTTAATTAAGGTGGTATCTCTTTAAAATGCTTTATTCCAATGTCTTTTGTATTTGGACTGTATTCATATAAACCGAACTCATCCTCCCACTTTTTTCTACCATCTCTCGTGGAACCAGTTCTTCCCAGACTGGTTTTAAATAGTTGGCAGCCCTTTTGATTGAAGATAGTTAGTCTACATCCACTAGAAAGAATCCAAAACCAGCCAGGAAAAATGGCTACTTTGAGGTAGTCCTCAACTTAAAACCATGTGTTCAATGACCACTTGAAATTATAATGATGCTGAATGAAGGGCCATTTGATCCATACCTGAAGTTGTGGTTGTTGAAATGCCCCTGTGGTGTCAGGATGAAAATCTGACCATTTGGCAATCCACTTGCCTTACCACAGACTACAGGGATGCTACAATTGCTCTCACCCATCTAGCTTCCTCCCCACCCTATCCTCCTGGGTCACAGATACCGTCCATGCCTCAACACACGTTGTTCCACTTATTTCTTCTGATCACAATTCTGAAAGAGTGCCCATCTGATGTGACTCATGGAGAACTCACCATTCTCATACAATCCTGGAAGTATCTGCAATTCTTGTGATCTCTCAGAAGGGCACGATATTGCAAAGTATGCAATTTGGAAAATTGAGTCCTGACAGGTCACAAGTGGAGCAAGCATGACAGGGTAGGGAGGAAGTCTAGGCTGTGGGACCTAGGTGGGGTGAAGCTGACCCAAGCCTGTTGGTGCCCATGGGGGTGGGAGCAGGCCCAAAGCCAATGGCAGCAAGCTGTGAAAGGGAGCCTCAGGGGAAGAGGGAGGCCATGGGAGGCATGCCATAGTCCACATGTGAGCTAGCGAGGTGCTGCAGTTTAGGAATGGGCCTGAAATAGAATGCAGTCCTCCCCCACCTCCTGAGGCACTCCCTGTGCTCCACTTAATGACCCACATGGTCACTTAACAACTACAATGGTGAGGGAGCCAGAATTGGGTTGTTGAGCAAGGTAATCAGTGAGTGCCATGCTTAATGTCTGTAACAATTTATGACTGTAATCCAGGGCTCAGTTGTACAAGGATTACCTGTATATTTCAGCACATACAATCAAAATGAGAAAGGAATTTTACCCACCAAGAACATTCCAAAGCTCTTGCACTGGTCATTGACTATTTGTTGGCTTCTGGAGAAGGTCCGCTTCATTATGAGGAAAAGCAGTTTTAATAATTCTGTGAACATTCAGTGCAGACAGAGATAAGAATATTATTTCTGGTCTCCATTGCTGAAGAATACAGTTTCAAATGATCTTTAATCTTTGCTTGATCTGATTCACCTTCAAGTTTTCTTTTGTTTGTGTTCATTTGCCATCTCTTCAAGCTTCATTGGCATATCCCATTAAATCATGGGGGCAACCTAGTTATGCCAAAATGAGGGGCTTAGGAATTATATTATATACTATACCTAAAATAAAATTTCAACAATATCATGAAGGACAGCCCTCACGTTCATTCTATTAAATGTCAGGAACATAGCATTTAACCCTTGATTAATATGACTGATCCATCTAAATCTGATTAGATGTATTACTTATTAAATGTCGTGACATCATAGCATAATGTATTTTCCCATTTTTTTTCCTCAGGTGCAATAATTGTATGAAATAGAAGCAGAGAAATACACAGTGCAACAGTATAAATTGTTTTACTTGTCATAAGGACAAGGAGGGAAAAATAGAGTGCCATTTTCTTTTACACCTAACACAATTACGTTCAAAGACTAGTAAAACACATTTCCAAGTCTCTAGCTTCCTATCATCACTTATGTAAAAGGTAGCAAATTTTAAATATATGCAGTTTTCAGAATTCAATAGGAAAAAATTCTCATTGGCATTCATTATATTGCAGTTTCTACTAGTGAATAATGAGAGCATGGAAAGAACTTTATTCATGTACACTTCTGTGTCTCTCATTTTAACTTACCAGTTTTGATTCATGGCTTATCATTATGTAGGGTAAATGTGATTAAATTTATATAAATGAAAAAAAAATTAAGTTTAAGCAACACTTATGGATAGGTTTTGATTTAGTGAAATAAAATCATCTCATATTAATCCCATTGTTCCTAGGAATCCTATATTATTCATGTTTGGATATCTTTGGTGCACAAAATATTATGTGTGTGTGTGCATGTATGTATTTTAAGCACAAAGCTTCGTATCCAAATACTTTGCAAGCTTTTCTTATATCTTTTTAATAGTAATAGCATGTATTACTTTTCTTAAATAGTAATTCAAATTTACGTCATAATTTTGTAAACATTTAAAAAACAAAAGCTAGGAGCCATCTTACATTTAGAACAAAGTGAGAGAACTACATAACTAAGGAACTTTACAATAATAGTTCCCTATTTGTGGTCCATGTGTTCTGACTTTTTTATAATAACTAACTGGCCTAGTGCTGAGGAGAAACTTGTAGGACAGGACAAAGTGTCAGAAGGAAGCATTTGAATGTGTAATTCATGGTTTGTAATAAGCTTGTATAGTCAATTCAGAAAAGCAATCAAGTTGAATAGTAATCTAAGTTCATCTTAGATCATAGCATACTTTTTTGTATGAGATATTCTCACAATAAATAGCCAAACCAACACATAACCAAAATCTCACATAATTCTCAAATATTGTGAGAGCTTAAAAAAAATTAAAAATATTACTTAATCTTGAGATTCTTTTATTGCATGCAGAGGAATGGGTGTCATAATACTGAGGGATCCAATACATAGTAATCCATAGAATCTTTCACTGAAGATGTTGTGGTTCACCTAAAAGAACAGACTGAGAATAGTTACTGTACGCCACATATATCAAATTGGTTTGAAAACCCAGAATGGAAAAAGGCCGCTATTTAGATGAAAAGGATGAATTGTTCCTTGGGCAAAGCTGGCCAATGTTATAACTTATGTGTTTAAAATATTTATCATGGCAAGATGGAGATGATGATTGGGGAATTTATTAATTGTTTATTTGTTGTTTCAAATAAAGCCACCAACTTTGGAAAAAAAAACTATCAACATCTTAGAACAGTGTAAAACAAACTACACATTAAAAATACAGTAGCAATATCATAACTTCAAACAGTTCAAGTCAAAATAAACCTATAGAGCAGGGGTCCCCAAACTTGGCAACTTTAAGACTTGTGGACTTCAACTCCCAGAATTCTCCAGCCATCTATAGAGACATTACACTCCAAAAGTACAATGAAAAAGTATATTCTTTGTCCTCTTCTAAAGGACAAGGAGTGACAAAGAGAGAGACAGACATTAACATCTTAAAGGAGAGACTTTTCCATTGGATCAAGAAATAATTCCTGATTTTATCATCTCAAATCAAATGGTATGTTTTAGTGTTTGGAAATGGTATGTTTTAGTGTTTGGGGAATGTTTCAGTTATCAGTCTCCATAGGTGCAGGTCTTTCATATGTGACTCATTCCAGCACAGATGCTATTTATATGTAGATTAACCATCTGTTCAGCAGTAATGCACTCTAGTTGAAGCCTATACACTATTGCCATTTTCCCAAGTGGGAAAATAATAGTAGAATGGTTCTTTTCCTTAGCACCCTCACCAGTGGAATCAGGAATTTTGCTTAGCAGATTCATTTGCTGGTTGTCACTGAAAACATCAGAACCTTTGTAAGACCAATCTCAATATAATTGTATTATTGTGTTGCAAGTAAATTGTATTGCCCCTTGGAGCATGCTAAAAGGCCGATGCCTACATTATTTTTATATCAGTTAATTAGAAAGGGTGTTAAAGATAATGATTATTGAAAGGATTGGGAGAACTGAGAATAAAATAAATAATAATAGATCAGGAAAATGAGTAATTAATAATTCCCTAAGCTTCATACAGCTTGGTAGGTTACAAGTTATGCAAATGTCAAATATAATCCAACTTATTTTATGTGAATAATGAATAAAGAAGATACTTCTGTTTAACATTATGGGTTAGCGAGATGGCAGTTCAATTTAGAGTTTGCTCAGCATTTAAGTGGTATTACTGACCAATTCTTAATACATTTAAATGCAGACTTGAATTTTATATTGTCATAAACATTCATGAATTTGTCTAAAACTGAAATACACTGAAGAAAGCAACGCCCCAAAAGGATTCTTAATGTTCTGAGGAAAATATAGTTAGTCTCTGAATTGATGGAGTAACTGATCAATTGATTAATTCTCAATTCATAATGACTTTTCTTTTTTCTACTAACAGAACTGTTTGCCATTTAAGTAAGTATTTAAACTGGAACCAGGTAATTTTAAAAGTTGGCAATAGGATTGCATATGGCTTGAGCACTGCCTAGGGCATAATTTTTATATAAATCTACAGTGAGTATAATTGCAGTAGTTACATTGCACCAAGAAGCACTGGAAGAGCAAAACTGGGTTAAAGGTCCATTTTCTTATCTAAATCTGGGGTTTAATGTGACAAAAATAGAGGGTACTGCCCTTTCTCCCAGTTAAGCCACAGTTAATTTTGAAATAAAAAAAATAGAAAACTTGCTGACTTCAGGCTGGGAGCTATAACTTCAGTTTTCATAAAATATTTCATGCAAGGGGAAAGATTTCCATTGCACACTATCACCACTTTTCCAAAATGTCACTCAGAAAGGATACTTAGGGAAATATAAAACAAAGGTATTAGATTAATTCAGTTCTAGTAATATTCAGTTCCCAACAACCACTAAGCTCATAAATCTCCCAAACATCACAATTCTTGGAAAAATGGCATTTGAATGGAAAATCTGCCCAATGTCGTGAGTTTAATCACAACACAATCCAAAGGTCCACATTTGTGTAATCCAAAACACAGCCCAAATTTTTGGATTAAGCACCAGAAACAACAGTCCACAGCCTAGGTCAGACTGATTTGGTTATTTGTCAAAATAGCAACTTTTCCTTTTAAAAGGAAGGACATTCAAACAATATGAGGAAGATTATGCTATCATTAAGAGAATGCAGCCTTAACAGGGCATGAATGTTGTGTTTATCCGTGCCTATTACCTGAAAAATTGATTGTTTCATTCCACTCATCATTCAAGTGTGGTCTTACATCAAGGCAAATATACAGAGAAAAACAGAGCAGGGAGATGGAGATTAGCTGTAACTTAACCACAGAAGCATAAGATCTCAATTCAAATATTGCTATCAGGTGTTTCCTGTCAGTAGTGACAAAACACCACAAGTGAAAAAAATAAATCAAACCTGGCAGATCCAAACTGATAAAGGATCTGAAATGCATAGCATAAATATACACTTTCATTTTCAAAGAAAATATAATTATATATTTTTGATAAAAATTGGAGAACATTAGCACATCTGATCCAAAAAACTAGCAAGGCACCAAAACTGCAGTCCAAACAGGGCCATCTATCTTATTCTGCATCTTTTTCTTTTGGGGGGTATATGGCAGGGGCATATGGTTCCATGCTCTTATAGCCTACAGGTCTTTTTATGTTTGTGTTTCTTAAATGAATACAGGTCTGCAACTCATAGAAGACCAAGAAGTATTTGATTGTTATGCAGATAAACTCCAAACTAAAGTCAGAAAATCAAATATGCCATATTGAGAACTTTATGTGTGTCTCTAAAAGCAGCACTGCTAATTCTAGAGTAGGCTGAAATGAATACATTGCCAATCGTCGAAAGCAATTTTAATTAATGTTCTTTTTCTAAACAAATTTAAGATTTTCTATAATATCCTTTCCTTATTTATCTGTGTATCATTCTATACTACCAATAACGCACTTCAAGTAATGTAGAACTTAAAGACTCCATGTAGTGTGTGTGTGTGTGTGTGTGTGTGTGTGTGTGTGTGTGTGTGTGTGTGTGTGTGTGTCCCAGGGGTGGGTTCCAACTTACTTCGCTGCCAGTTCACTTCCTCCCATGCTGCGTGGCTGCGTGCGCGCACATGCACAGTGTGAAAAATCCCGAAAAATTTTTTAAAAAAACCCCTCCGAAAACAAAATGGCGATGCATGCGCAGTGCCAGAAACTCAGCTTCTGCATATGCACAGGGAAAAAAAAGATGACCGTGCCCACAGACCGGCACTGACCGATCCGGTTCGGTGACATCATCGTGACATCACCAGCAGGTCACCACTGGTTTGGGGGAACCGGTCCGAACTGGTCCAAACCCACCCCTGGTGTGTCCCTCTCGTTACGGGACCAAAATATATGAAACAGCTTATATGGCCATACTTCCATCAGTAACACCACTCAGATAAACACTCATCACATTGAAATGGCTGATTGTCAAGCTTCAACTACTCAGTTCTTTCCCCCCAGTGGTGTACTTGCAGAGCTCTTTGTACTTGCTGCTCAGTAAAATGGGAAACATAAATCTCACCTAAGTCTCACATAAGCAACTTCTGCTTACACAGAAAAGTTTTACTTGCTTTTCTCCCCAACAGACCTATTCCACAGATCTGCTCCAAAGAGTCTGACAAACCTCCTGAGCTGATTTTCAGGATGACTGGATGAAGAATAAAATATGGCATATCAATAATGTATAGTTGGCAAGAACCTTTGTTAATATTAAATAGATTGTCTCCTAGAATTTTTTTTTAATTTTGCTGCACCGTATCAGAATATCCATCACTTGATTAGACTTCAGTACCTTCCTTGTTTTGAACACATCATTAACTACTAAAGATTGGAATATTATGCTTCTATAGTCTCTGGAGGGTATTATACTGTTTAAAAAGTTTCTGATGTTTCCTTAATCTAACATGTTTCCAGGAGGCTTTCATAATATTTGTTTCTGATTTACCAACCTACCTACCCACTGCTAATGTAGATTTTTAAAAATGGGTTTTTTTTCTGTTGACAAAAACTGAGAGATTTATGATTTTCTGAAAAATCAAGTAACATTAGCAGAAAGCACATGATAAATTTGATGGAACTTGACAGCTCATTTCAAAGCCAAAATGTATAAGGATGTCAAGAGCAAACCACATGAGTCCTATGCCAGCATCGCATCCATACAAAGACATTTAACATTTTAATATTCCCATCTAGTCATCTTCAAATGAGCCTGAAGAACTCTCAGGAGGCTGTTCTGACTTGTTTATGAAGCCCTTGTACAGAAAATTATTAATAGTTAGTGTGATGCAACAGTAGATTGGCTTAAGAATTTGATCCCTTGAGATATGTTACTCGTTTTGATAAACTTGGGTTGATTACATATTTCTTGCAAGATATTTTGTGAAACGTATGCCAAAAAATATACTCATTGGGACTGAATTAAAAGAGGGACCTGCCTAAAATACCTACAAAGCCACAAGTGGACTAAGTCTAACCCCCTTTGAATCTGAATTCTGTTCTTTGAATTCTGTTGACCCTTATTTAATACCAAGTAAGTGATAACCATTAGTTGAGAAGATTCCTATGTACAGGCTTTTTCGCAATAAATCAGTTTAATTGGACCTTCACATGTGGACCTGGTCTTTTGCGCTGACAAAACCATAGCTTTCTTCTCTAAGTTAAATCTTTCTTTTAATTATAAATATTAAATGACAAATACATTCTTCTGACTCCAATTCTTCAATAAATATTCCATTTTGAGGATCTTATAGAATCAATACTAAATCCTGTAAGTTTCCATGTAAAAGTCATCCATTCTTCAGTTTAATAAGATATAATCACTGTCACTGAATAATGATAATAATAAATGCTGCCTCTGCAAATAAACCTAGTTAGCTGCTGCAAGAAGATTGCACAGACTGACTACAAGCAACGGCATGACAAAGTAACAATGATGGTGCAGTGGAATATCTTCAAGAAATACCATTTGCCTGCAAGTAAAAACTGGTGAAACCACAAAACAGACAAAGTAATAGAAACTGAAGAAGTTAAAGTGTTATGGGACTTTAGAGTTCAGACAAAAAAGCACCTGCCACATAACACACCACACAACTTTAATAAGGAAAACAAAAAAAGTCAGCATAGGGGATATGGAAGTGCCCGATGACAGCAAAATAGAAGAGGAAGAGCTGAAGAAATTCACAAAATACAAAGACCTGCAAATAGAAATAGAACTACTGTGGCAAAGAAAGTTAAGGGAATAGCAGCAATAATTGCCACCCTGTGTGAAAACCCAAAACATATGGAGCATCACTTGAATACAATTGGCATTGGCAAAATCACCATCAGTCAATTGCAAAAAAGCAACTTTACTTGGAACAGTTTACATCTTGTGACAATACTTTTAACACCATCAAACAACATCAGCCTATCCCAGGTCTTTAAGAAGGACTTTATAGGGCAGGGGTCCCCAACCTTTCCAGTGGGGAGTGGGGTCAAGGAGATGATTCTACATGAATGGTGGGCCAGCATGCATGTACAGAGCTCCATTTGTATGACCCATGGTCACGTGCACCCACCACGACCCATGGGCACATGCACCCACTCACACGAGTGGAGCTGTGTGCACGCACTCACCATGAACACTCATCTACCCGTCCCGCGGCCCAGTTCCAAAAGGGTTACTGCTGGGGGGAACCACTGCTACAGGGAGACAAAAATGCCAAATACAGTCTAAACTGACTATTGAGAACCGTAATCTTGTGAACCGTAATCTTGAAAGAGAAATTTAAAACAATAATTCAGCTTTCTTTCTTTTGTCTAGATACATTTCATTTGTCTTAGGAAATTGAACAGTTAAACTTTTATTTAGCCAAATTTTAAATCCTGAAAGCAGATTATGATCACCTGTTTCTCCTACTAGCCCCTAAAAATGCTGTGCTGCCTCTTTTCCTTTGTTAAGTTCATAAGGCAATAAGAGTTGGCAGTATACAGTAGCTCTGGAAACATACTATTTTTAACCTGTTGATCACTATGAGCCTTGAAATTAGTGATAGCAATCAATGTCTACTTTTTTGCTCTTTTATTTGCCTCTGGCCTGCTTTATCTATATAAATACTTTCTTACAAGAATAATGTTATCCTCTTGCATTGTGTACAGAAGATTCAGAGATCCAGGTTATCTATTAAACCAAGTAATGTTCTTAATAAGTTAATAAGGAAACCCAACCCCGGGGGAGAGTATCTGTGAGCATGTGTATGGATGGATGGTATGAATAAATGTTTTGTGGTCTGACTGTATGAATATATGAGTGAGCTGGGTGGTTGGACCCGGCCCCCCTCTGCTGAGTGTGGAAACAGAAGCGGAGGGGGTTTTTGGCCCACCCCCAGGCTCAGTATGAATGGTGTGCATGGCCTGCCGGGAGAATGGGGGACCAGTGGGGGGGGAAGGGATCTCTAGGGGGATGGGGGGTAAGAGCATTACAGTCATAACAGAGAGAGGCAGGTATGGCAGGAGCAGAGGGGTAGGCCGCTCTCAGGGAACGAGAATTCGCTGTTTGCAAGCGATTCCTTGTTCTGGCCCCTCTGGTTTGGTTCCATCTAGCTCAACCCGAGTGCCTGGTAACCAGGGATGTCAGGGGCCTGGGCTCAAGCTGCTGCTGTTAAATGCCAGGTCGATTACCAACAAGGCCCCCCTTATTCGGGATTTAATCCTGGAAGAGGGGGTGGACCTGGCGTGCATTACTGAGACCTGGCTGGGCCAGGAGGGGGGGTGCCCCTTTCAGAGATATGCCCGGACGAGTTCTCGGTTCAGCATCAGCCGCGACCCCAGGGAAGGGGTGGAGGAGTGGCTATTATAGCTCGCCAGAATCTGTGTCCTCGAAAGAGCCCTGCCCCGGAGATTGTTGGGTGTGAGACCCTCCTTCTGAAGTTGGACTTAGGGGTCCAGGTGGGCCTTTTGCTAACGTACCTGCCTCCTAGCTGCGTTGCAAAGGCCCTGCCTGTTCTGCTCAAGGCAGTTGCAGGGCTGGCGGTTGAGTTCCCCAGGTTGATGGTGCTGGGGGACTTTAAACTGCCATCACCCGGTGAAGCCTCAGGGGCAGTCCAGGAGTTCATGGCTTCCATGACAACCATGGACCTGACCCAAGTAGTTCAGGGTCCGACTCATGAGGGTGGTCACACGCTTGACCTTGTGTTTCTCTCGGGGCAGTGGAGAGATGATCAGAGGCTGAGTACCCTTGTCGTGGTCAGATCATTTCCTTCTGAGGTTGGATTTCATGGCACCACCCCTCCACCGCAAGGAGGCAGGACTGATGAAGTGGTTCCGCCCAGGCACCTAATGGAACCTGACGGATTCCAGAGGGAACTTGGGGAAATACCTGAATCCCTGGTACACAGTTCATCCGAGTCTCTGGTCGCAGCCTGGAATCAGGCAACAGCGGGGGCTCTGGATCGGATTGTGCCTTTGCGACCTCTCCATGGAAGTGGATCCAGGAGGGCTCCTTGGTTTACCGAGGAACTCCGGGAGATGAAGCGCCACAAGAGACGCCTAGAGCAACGATGGAGATCTAGTAAAGCTTAGTCTGACTGGACACTTTTAAGAACTTTCACTAAGTCTTACTTAGTGGTGATAAGGGCGGCAAAATGTTCGCATTTTTCTGTTCTTATTGCGTCCGCTGACTCCCGCCCAGCCGCCCTGTTTAGGGTGACCCGCACCCTTCTTGCTAAGGAGGAAGGCGGAGACCCCTTGCAGGGTAGAGCTGAGGAATTTTCTCAGTTTCTGGTGGATAAAGTCATTCAGATTCGGACAGACCTGGACTCCGATTGGGCAGTACAGGCCGAGACGACTGGGGCAGGTCTTAGTCCGGTTATATGGGATAGGTTTGAACCGGTGACTCCTGAGGATGTGGACAAGGCCATAGGAGCTATGAGCTCTGCCACTTGTTTATTGGACCCGTGCCCTTCCTGGTTGGTTTCGGCCACCAGGGAGGTGTCACGCAGCTGGCTCCAGGTGTTGGTCAACGCTTCTTTGAGAGAGGGGTCTGTCCCACAACCCTTAAAAGCTGCGGTGGTGATACCCCTCCTCAAGAAGCCTTCCCTGGACCCAGCGGATTTAAAAAACTTCTATCCAGTCTCCAACCTTCCCTTCCAACGGCTGTTGGATGACACTGATTTTCTGGATCCCTTTCAATCCGGTTTCAGGCGCGGCTACATTACGGAAACGGCTTTGGTCACCCTGATGGATGATCTCTGGCGAGCCCGGGATGGGGGTCACTCCTCTATCCTGGTGCTACTTGACCTCTCAGCGGCCTTCGATACCATTGACCATGGTATCCTTCTGCGTCGTCTCGGAGAGGTGGGGGTGGGCTGCACTGTTCTGCAATGGTTCTCCTCCTTCCTCTCTGACAGGACGCAGTCGGTGTTGACAGGGGGGCAGAGGTCGAGCCCTAGGCCCCTACTATGTGGGGTGCCGCAGGGCTCGGTCCTCTCACCCATCCTGTTTAACATCTACATGAAGCCACTGGGTGAGATCATCCGACGACATGGGGTGAGGTATCAGCAATATGCTGATGATACCCAGTTGTACATCTCCACCCCGTCTCAATTCAGGGAAGCTGTAGACGTAATGGGCCGCTGCCTGGACGATGTTAGGGTCTGGATGGGGAAGAACCGGCTAAAACTTAACCCTGACAAGACTGAGTGGCTGTGGATATTGCCTCCTAAGGACTCGACCAATTGTCCCTCCTTGGTTATTGGGGGGGGAGAAATTAGCTCCCTCAGAACAGGTCCGCAATTTGGATGTCCTCCTAGACCCACAGCTAAAATTGGAACAACATCTTTCAGCTGTGGCTAGGGGGACCTTTGCACAAGTACGTCTTGTGCACCAATTGCGACCCTACTTGGAGGAGGTGGCACTTCTCACAGTCACTCATGCCCTCATCACCTCACGGCTGGATTACTGTAATGCGCTCTACATGGGGCTACCCTTGAAGAGTGTCCGGCGACTGCAATTGGTGCAAAATGCAGCTGCGCGAGCTGTGGTGGGTGTACCCAGATGCACCCACGTAACACCGATCCTCCGCCAGCTGCATTGGCTGCCCATTAGTCTCCGGATCCAATTTAAGGTGTTGGTCGTTACCTTTAAAGCCCTACATGGCTCAGGGCCAGGTTACCTTCGGGACCGCATCCTGCCGCATACCTCCCTACGACCGGTCAGGGCCCACAGAGTCGGCCTCCTCCAGGTCCCGTCGACCAAACAATGTCAGCTGGCGGGGCTGAGGGGGAGGGCCTTCTCTGTGGGAGCTCCCTCCCTGTGGAACCAGCTTCTCCCGGAGATCTGGACCATCCCCACCCTACTGGCTTTCCGGAAAGCGATAAAAACTTGGCTCTTCCGGCAGGCGGGGTGAAAGTGAGACCAAGTAGATTACATATGGGTCTCCCTCCTTGATTGTATAGATGAGATACTCTTTTTAACTTTTGTATTTTGTATTTTTTTTAACTACTGTATTTTATATTGTATTTTATATTGTATTTTATATTGTAATGGAATCTACATGTTGTGAGCCACCCAGAGTCCTCAGGGAGTTGGGCGGCATAGAAATCCATTAAATTAAATTAAATTAAATTAAATTAAATTATTTGTCTCTTTTAGTCCTGAAATATCTTTCTCTAGAATGAATGAATGAATGAATGAATGAATGAATGAATGAATGAATGAGGGAGGAAGGAAGGAAGGAAGGAAGGAAGGAAGGAAGGAAGGAAGGAAGGAAGGAAGGAAGGAAGGAAGGAGCTTCATCCAAATGTGGAGCTCTTTGGATGAATTAGATAATTCTGACTGGAGATTACTACAAACTGATTTGTACCCATTATGAGATTTGTACCCATAAATGTTTAAGTTAGGAAGGAGAACAACCTTCCTAAAATAGTGCTCCATTCCTAACTCTTGCAAGCAATCCTGAATAATGCTTCATGTGATCTTGATTCTATCTCTCTGTCAATGCAGCCTAGGACTGTGTTGGCTTTTTTTGACAACTGCAGCACACTTCTGGCTCATATTTAAGTGATTGTCCACTAGGAATTCAAGATCCCTGTCACAGTTACTACTATTGAGTCAAGTACCACATATTCTATATTGTGCATTTGTCATTCAGTCTGTTGAGATCCTTCTGGGTCCTGAGCCTATCTTCTGGAGTGTTGGCTATTCCTGCCAGCTTGATGCTGTTTGAAAATTTGATGACCATCAAAATCATTGAGGAAGATATTGAAGAGTACTGGACCTAAGACAGAGCCTTGGGGTGCCCCATTACATATTTCACTCCATGTAGATGCAGTTCCATTAAGAACTACATATTGAATGCGGTTGTTCAGATAGTTACAAATCCATCTGATGATGATGCTGTCTTGCTTCCCATTATCTGTAGAATAATGCCTCCATTCATCAATTATTTTCCTGCATGATACCAGCAATCCTATTTTCCTTGCCCTGAGCTTCTGGCTGATGCTCCATGAAAAACGTATGTATGTACCTTTGTAAAGGAAATAAATCCCATTCTAAACTATCTAGGTCTCACTACAAGGAAGTTCACACACAGTGGATTAGACTGAGCTGGATATGCATGTGAGCTATTTCATATATATAAATCTAAATAGTCATTATAAAAAAACCAGAGGTGTCAGCAGAATTAACACATATTCTAGATAATTACAATATGCTTATATTAAAATGAAATAGAACTATAAGTATAACTGCCAAATATGTATTTTATATAGTATGTAGTTTCCCTTTCAGAGAATTAAAAAACTGGGAAATTCTAAGCAAAGAATTTCAAAAGGAATTAATGTAGCTCATTTTTGCTTCTGAAAATGAAACGGAGTCAAGGAAGCATAAAATAGAACTGAAAAAATAATGTGAACTGTTTCTAGGTTTATTGACATTCTCAATCCTTAGTGATTTAACTTCCTAAATTATTTGTGAAATTAATATGATTTTTTTAAAAAAAGTTTATATCTGAAGTTACTAGAATATCTCTTCTAAAATTTGCAATGTTCATAATTATTTAAGATTATTCAACATACTACCTTTTATTAATTCCTTTATTAACTTTTATAATGCAACATGCTTCAAAAAATCTTCCATCCTTCTGAAATAAACAAAATGAGGATTCAGATTGTTGGGGGCAATATGCTAACTCTGTAAACCACTTAGAGAGGGCTGTAAAACACTATGAAGCAATATATAAGTCTAAGTGATATTGCTACTTGCAATGAGTAATGCTTACAAGTTTTCACTAACTTTGATCAAAATTTGGATATATATAGCTAATCAACATGGTCTTTAGCTGCAAACAGAATTCTGTAAACTTTTTAATGTTTTGCAACCTAAAGCAAATGTTATTTAAGAGATAAAATGACTGTGTAGCAAATATGTGGCATTGTGAGTGCAATGCAGTCTCCAATGATTCCTAATATAGCATAGTAAATTTTAAAAGTAGAAATGGAGAGCTATAATTCTCTACTGAAATTTAAGAATTCTTGAAATGAATGCACACAATGAAGAACTGTGTTTTATTTCCCTCCTTGTCACTGAGATGCTTGAAAAATAAAGATACTCAAGGTACACACAACCCAAGTTGGCAAAGCACTAAAATATTATAACATTTAACCAGGGATTTAAGTTTTAGATTTTTAAGAAAGAACTAATATACACTAACACATATAAAATCTAACAGGATAGATTGTAGTCAATTTCTTATTCTTTGAATTGACACAAGTTTATATTTCTCACTTTTTATAATTCTATAGAATAGAATAGAATTTTTTTTAAATTGGCCAAGTGTGATTGGACACACAAGGAATTTGTCTTGGTGCATATGGCTAAAAACAGATTATCATAGGACAAATCTGGTCTTTTTAGAGTTGGTTATAAATAAAAACAAACCCTGAACTAGAGAGTTTATCCTTCTAGAGTTTCATTAATGACAAATTGAATGTTAGTTGCTATTCTAATTTATACTCTTGGACACCTGATATAACAGCAGAAGAAGCCTGCCTATGTGGGCAGAAACAATTACTGCTGTTTAACAAAAACACTGTGATATAATATGGAGAAATTAGAATTTATGCATTGAATGGAATTGTGGGTTATGTGTGGTGCTTTTTTTTGCAAGCACACAGCATTAAATATGTAAATGACATGCTGTACACTAACAAATGCTGTAAAATTTAGAAATTGTAAAATAAGAATAGTACATTGCTGTGTTGAGCTTTATTGTATAATTTTGTATAAACTCATGTTGAAATTGAACTATCATGTTGTATGCTAAAACAAAAGGCATGTTTATTTAATTAATTTGTTAAGCATGATTGGAAGTTTGCCAAATGCTTTTTTGGTAAGAAGAGACAGAAATTTCCAACCACCCAACCAAAGTATATTTTTCTTACTGTTCTTATTTATGCACTGCATTGAATTAAATCATGCCTACAGTACATTGTATCTCTCCCCATAATGAATATTCTCACCAAAGATAGGTGGTGAATTCAAGTAGTTTGTCTCCAGTAAATGATACTTATCTATTCCAACATGCCTATGACTTTGGTGGGATTATTTGGTCTTAATTCAGAAGTGAGATTTACTACAATAGCCTTTACCAAATCCTGATTCGGTAATCCTTAGAGACAGATTCTCTAAGAATTCCATCATATACCAAATACCTGAGTTATCATTCCAAATTTAAACTGTTGAGTGTATTTATTTATTTAAATCATTTATATAGTCACCTTGGCTCGTTTATAACAAGCTTTGGGCGGCTCCCAAAGATTCCTGTCTTTCTAATTTTTGTAATCCATATCTCTGTCAGATTTCTTCAGACTCAAAAGATTTCACTCACTTTTGTTTCTTTTATAAGGGTTCAAATATACTGTAATCTCTCTCTGTCTCTCTGTCTCTCTGTCTCTCTCTCGTGTTGTTATTGTTGTTCAAATGTGTCTGATTCTTAGAAAGAGGTATCTGCAGTTTTCTTAAGGTTTTTTTTTTTAGTTGTTTGTCACTGCCTCTTTCCTAGCATCAGAATATGGCCTAAGGTCATCCAGCTTGCTTCATGTCCTAACGCAGGACCACGTACAGACGTACACACATGCACACACGTGTACACACACACACATACACACATATTTTGTGTGTGTCTATATTATGTATTCCTTTTTTGAATCCACTGAACCCACAGCTAGAACACAAAAGATACACAAGATGTTGTACCCAGGGTGTCATTTCATTAACTTTAACAAGAGTGATGAGCAACATAAGCTGTCAACTTCACAGGAACTGATCCTAGCAAGATCCATTTGACAACCTGGTCTTAATATGTCTACTTAAATATGAGCATTATGGTAATTTGGCCAGGGATAGAAGCAGAGAGTGCCTAATTCTACATATGATGTGGAAAGAGTGTTTCTGAACTACAATCTTCCCCAAAACTCTGTTTATATAAATAATTAACAATGTTAAGATTGGTTGCTGGTTTTATTATTATTCATACATAACCAATTTGTCTTATCAGATCAAAAGATTAAAAATAATTCCAAACTGTCATTTACAGATTTTTTGTTTTTGAGTACAAGGGGGAATATTTTAAAAGGCCAAAGATGAAATGGCTTTGCGTGTGGAATATAGCAAATAATATTATTCTAAATGTTATATTACATAGGAGAATGACATTTACACAATATTAAAATGTTATTGTTTCCCAATAGCATTTTCAGAATGCTCTCTTATGTTCATTTAATCAAAATTTCAAAGGTTACTCTAGCGTCCTTTGAAAGTCTTCTAAATGTATTCCATTAATGCAAGGCAATAATAAATATCAGTGACTACATTTCTACATTTTTTATTTTCTGTTTTCAGTTTTAAAAAAAATCAAAACTTTCTTTTTTGGCACTGAATTTATTAAAGCATCCATGTACTAGATTGGAAAGTGCAAACTGATGAGTCATTTAAAATATGTTAACAATTTAGCAATAAACTATGTGGATGTTTAAGGGCATACCCTTAACAAATATCCAAAGCTCCATTAGGACTTTTTAAAATCTATCAGTTTAGCTTTCTGACTCCCATCCAAATACTAAGCACATCTGATCCTGCCTAAGTTTCCAAAATCAGTCAAGTCACCAGTGGTTTCCACATAACTGGGCAAGTATGTGATTCAAATTTCTTTCAATTGTGAAATGATTCAGATCAGTTGGTTTGGAAAGCAAATGTTCAAAGTCTTATGATTATTTAATGGAGCAAATCTATAACTATAATATTTATTTATTACTATTACTGTTTATTTATTATTTATTTACTAGTATAGATCTATTTCAAGCTATTTAGCTCTCATCAGCTAGCCATACCCTTCTAGGATTCGAACTTGGGTTGCTTGCCCTCTAAGCCACAAGTTCTCCTCCCTTATCAGCTGAGCCAGGGGAAAGATTAAATGTTTTTCTGTTGAATCACCTGGTATACCCAAATATGGGAGGGAGCATAACGCTTCCTTTCAAGCTAAATAGCTTGGAATAGATCTATACTAGTCTTCCTTTATTTCTTTATCAGTTCTTTGTAAGTTTGAAAATATGGTAGCCTGGATGGCCCCTGGAGTGAGGACTGAAAGGCAAAAGGAAGCAGTATTCCCCTCCCATATTTGGGTATACCAAGTGACTTGACAGAAAAATATTTAATCTTTCTCCTGGCTCAGCTGATAAGGGAGGAGAACTTGTGGCTTAGAGGGTAAAAGCACTGCCTAAACAAGGCAAGCAGGCCAAGTTCGAATCTTAGAAGGCTAGCTGATGAGATCTAAATAGCTTGAAATAGATCTATATTAGTCTCCCTTTATTTCTTTATCAGATCTTTGTAAGTTTGAATACACACACACACACACACACACACACACACACACACACACACACACACACACGACACACGCACAGACACAGACTCTAAAGATCACACATAGTGGAAATTAGTTAGATTTATTCTTCCACTTTATCTTAATTTGGAACTTGCACATGAGTAATTTGTAGTCTGGTTCACAGTCATATCCTGAACATGTTATTATCCAGCACCATGTCATCAATCATTTTATACCTGCATGGTTTTCTTAATGAAATGTAGAACATTTTTAATATTTCCTCCTTCAGCATAGTATGAAACTACATCTAGGCTATTGTCACTAAAGTAATCTTCTACCTCTACCAACTTTCTATATTGTTGTTACCCACATAGATAGCTGTTTGCTTTAGCTTGGTTCACTTTTATTCCTTGGATGGCTATCCAAAAATGATGTACTCTTGACATATACTCCTGATGTTCTTTACTGAACTGTTTTAAAAACACACATGGTCACAGACTAGCCACCACAATGATGTGACACAGCAGGATTTGTGGGAAAGTAGTTTAGTGATATCAATCATCTGTCTGTCTGTATGTATGTATGTCTGTCTGTCTGTATCCATCTATGTTAAGATATTTATGAACTGGGAGAGCCAATGGTAACATGGTCAGCCAATTAATAAGCATAGCAACTAAGTCAGCCAATGGGAGCTAAACACATCTGAGTCTGTGCAGAGAATCGAAACTGAAGCTAGAAGGCTGGGTGTGGCTCGGTCTACTCTAAACTCTCAACTGAAAGCTTGTCTGCTGCTGGAAATGAAACTGCTTGTAACTGTTGCTACATTGAAGAAATAATCTACTTGTGGTATTGTATATATATTATTATGTTTATAAAGAAGTTAATGAATCCAGCTGAAACAGTTATCTGTGTGTGCTTCTGGTTTTGATTTATGCAAGAAACTCTATCTATCTATCTATCTATCTATCTATCTATCTATCATCTATCTATCTATCTATCTATCTATCTATCTATCTATCTATCTATCTATCTATCTATCTATCTATCTATCTATCTATCTATCTATCTATCTATCTATCTATCTATCCATCCAGCCAGCCAGCCAGCCAGCCAGCCAGCCAGCCAGCCAGCCAGCCAGCCAGCCAGCCAGCCAGCCAGCCATCATCTATGCAATAAAATAGCTTTAAAATCTGAGAGTTACTACATATATGGTTCTTGTTTTATTAAGAAGTTATTCAAGGCACTCCCCACAATATAGCCAGTGATTAAAATCCCAATAGGATTTTCACTCACATGTTGAGTCTTTTTTGCTTCTCCCTTAATTCTCTGATTAATTCTGAGAATGGGCAAGAGATGAAAAGGAAGGAAAATTACTGTTTCCTGTTCTTCTGATGGAACCAGTGTTTAATTGGATATTATGATATTACTGGATATATAATATATAATGGAGTTTGCCAAATAGACTTCCTTTGTTAATGAGCTGAAAGCATGTGTAGAGAGAGAGAAAGAATATGCCAGTGTGTCACATACTTTTTTCTTATCAAATAAATTTCAGAACTCAATCATGTGTCACATTCAAACCTACCATCTAAGAAATGAGTCTATTTTTAGTATCAACTTTGTAAAAAAAATATGTGATTGTCTAGAAATCCCCATTCTTTCAAATCTCATTAATAGTCTGAGCTCTGTGCACAGTCTAAAAGAACTGAAAAAAGATCAACAAAGGTCAGTGTAAATTTTTTTTTGAGAAAAGTACTGATATCAAGGACAATTTCAATTGGTAAGATGTAGGATTTTCTTTTTTAAAAAAGCAGATTCAAGCATTTCAACTGAATTGTGCCTATAGTTTACTTTTGTTTCTATTTCCTTTGTTTTTGAAAAGTAAAACTAAATATCTGAAATGAAATAATAAAATGTGCACGAACACTAGTCTGGTTCAATTTTCAGAAATTTCAGCTGGTCCTTATCTTTTTACCAATAGGAGCTGCTTAACTCTGGATAGTGAACTAAACTTTAGTTTTTATCATCGAACCACATTTCAGTCTCCTCAACACAAATAAAAATTCTTCTAATAGGGAATGTGGTAACATGGGAGTGGCTCAAGGTCAAATAACATCAAGAAAGGGCTTTTATCTAAACTTAATCTAAAGCCCTTTTATACAGGTGGCATACAATGATCTATCACATCTGGTGGTCCTTGAATTCATACAATGAAAAGCTGTCAGATTGAGGCAATTATGATACATGTACACTCCTCTGGGCAGGTAGAGTTTCAGACTTTAAATGGCTCTTTTGTCAAGTAGACCTTCAATATTAGCAATAATTTTAAAAAACCCTTGATTTAAATTGTGATAAATTAGAATAATCTCTAGGTAGATCCTAACACATTGTGCCTTTAAAATGGAATGGGGCCATGACTTATTTTTGTCAGGCCATTCTCTACGAGCTAAGCCATGTGAAGAAATGTCCCCTTTCACAATGATATATAAAAGTAAACCAGCTAAAACAAATGTTTCTCTGCCCTTCAGTGAATACTTGAGGTTCAGCTTGCTTAGCTTTCCACAAGGCCTTTTACTGTGACATTCTTAAAATATTCTTTCTGGGAGGTTCAGTACATCATTTTTAAGCTATCAAAAAACTACCACTACTGAACAAAGGATTACTATACTGAAATACAAGAAAAATGTATGAACAAGGGCAAAGCATCATGAAACCAGCATTCATATGAACAGAATTCAAAGAAAAGATTTGAAGAATAATTGCAGAGAGATTTGAAGGCTCCTTTGCAGGTGCTGAACACATGTTATAGTTGCTGATGTAAATTATTATGTGAGGACTGTTTTCTTTCGGGTTTCTTGAAAAAAAAGGATCCATATTTGGTTGCTGTAGAGGTAGAGGCCATGTGGAGGTTGTGTGCAGCAAACTGCCTACCACAAATGGGCATCTCATACCTACATGATCTCACCCAGTTCACATAGCCAGGATGAAGTAGGACACTATCTCTGGCTGCTACGTGATCTCATCTAGGTTGCATCAACAGGATGTTCTTAAGGATTGGCTAGGAGAATTCACCAATAAAAATGCTGTTACTTTCTTCTACCCTTTGCTGCTTGGAAAACTGTATAAAAAGCAATAAACACTGTGAAGGCAGTCAGACATCTTAGCATCCTGCAATGACTTGTCTCTAACTCCATCAGGTTGCAAGTAGGTGTCACTCATTATTTTTTCCAGGAGAATGCATTCTCAGACACCTGATAAATGGCTTCCATATTAAAGAATAAATTTCAGGTACTGATGTTTTCATTGACTTCTTCATTAAGTGAACATGTTACAAAGAAGAAGCAGTAAAAGGAAATTACTACATTTTCTCTTATTTTTTCTCATGAAGATAATGATCAATAGTGATTAAGCCATAGTTATCACAACTAATGGTAAATAAGGGCTCTGCTGACAAGGAAATTGTTCTATCATTTTCGTTTTTTGGTGAAAAGTGACTTGTAAGAGATAATACTTTAATATATCTCTTTGAGATGTTGAGATGAAACTATGAGTTTCTACTGTAGCTTAACTGACTATTCAAGTCACCCAAGTAGTTCACAGTGTTTAGCTGTTTATTCCAGCTTTTCATCTTAAGCTATAAATAGCACATTTATTTCAGCTACCTTTTTATATGCTAAAATAATTATAGGAATGACAAATTGCTTCCTTGTGTAGATATTTTTTATAGGTGGTATAATGTACTTCATTAAAGACAAAGAAAAGCACTGGAAATAGTTTCATGTGTCACCTCTAAATTTTTCTTGATATTGGCTTCTTTGTACATAAGCTCACTACTTTCCATGAGAACGGGCAGCCATATAAATTTGATTAAAATAAATAAATAAATAAATAAATAAATAAATAAATAAATAAATAAATAAATAAGCCCAATAGAGATTAAGAATCATTAATACAGATTGAATGCATTTTCTTGAAAGCATCCAGATAGTAGAAGGTATCAACTTATGATACCAAGATTCAAGATTTTATGTTTACTTTGTGAACTTTGTGAATCATGTCTATGGGCATCCATTAATTTCTATCAGACAAGGATTGAATAGCACATTATCAGCTTTATAATCTACTATTTCCCTTCCAAATGCCACACTATGGCAGCAGGAGGCTTTTACACATCCTGTGCCCATTTGTTTTGCTTTGGGTTTTTTAAAATAATGCTCCTTCTTCTAAATATTAGATGAGCTTCAATTGTAAGGAGCAGGGAAATCCATACTTTTCCTTGCTTTGTTCAAAAGTTGATTCTGTTAGTGTCTTTTGCAAAACACAGTGTTACAGGATAATGTAGTTAGTATTGAATACTCTTAGTATAAAGGACTCTTTTAATGTTTTAAATTAAAGCTAGTGTGATATTGATTATGAAATTAATCATATAACTCAAGTTAGGTGTTTTACTGTGTATTCCAAAGAACTATGAAATGCAATTAGAACTTTCATTATAACAGCACAGCAAATTATTTTAGATTGCAATACTGAGGGGGAGAGGGGCCGTGAGTCATGCTGCTTTGGACAGCAGCTGCAAAATATGGTTTAGTGTAGAAACATATGGGCTATTTTACTCTGATTCAGCATAGTTACTCCCATAAGGATTTTACTGAACTGGCTTCAGTTGGCCTATAACAAACAAACATGGAAATTCTGCCTATGTTTCTTATAAAAGAAAAATGAGGTTTGGATCCATGGAACTTTGCATTATATTTTTTAAAGAAATAATCACATGGATCTTCAATGCTAACATGTTTGAACACCAAGAAAAATAAGTTCAGTTACATTATGCTGTAGAGCTTTTAATTCCCATTGAACTGAGCCGAGGTGGCGCAGCGGTTAGAGGCAGTACTGCAGGCCACTTTAGCTGACTGTGATCCGCAGGTCAGCGGTTCAAATCTTACCAGCTCAAGGTTGACTCAGCCTTCCATCCTTCCGAGGTAGGTAAAATGAGGACCCAGATTGTTGGGGGCAATATAAATATACATTGCTTACTGGTATAAACTGCTTAGAGAGTGCTTGCACTGTGAGGCGGTATATAAATCTCACTAATAAATAAATAAATAAAATATAACAATGTACAAAATATGATTTTCTTTAAGAAAATTATAATAGTAAATAAAACATTGGTATTCTTCTGGAATTATAACATTAGGTCAGTGCAAAGTGACAAGGTGATTCAAGATGAGATAGTGACATGATTTGCTTTTCCAGACTGAAGCGGCCATCTGAAGAGCTGAAGTGGTGCAGTGGTTAAATGCTGCGACTGCAGGCTGACTGTTAGTTCAGCAGTTCAGCTGTTCAAATCTCACTAGGCTCAAGGTTGACTCAGCCTTCCATCCTTCCGAGGTGGGTAAAATGAGGACCCAGATTGTTGGGGGCAATATGCTGAACTCTGTAAACCGCTTAGAGAGGGCTGTAAAGCACTATGAAGCAGTATATAAGTAAAGTGCTATTGCTATTTGCCTTAATAAAGCAATTTGAATGACGTCAAAAAGCTTTGGATTAGTGCAGTGCCAGTAATAGTGTAGCATTATCTGAGACCTGTTATCCTGGGAATATTGTAGGCAGCGCAATAGGAGAAGATCAGTGGTGAAATCCATTTTTTTTACTACTGTTTTTGTGGGCATGGCTTGGTGGGCGTGGTGTGGCTTGGTGGGCGTGCCTTGGTGGGCGTGGCAGGAAAAGGATATTGTAAAATCTCCATTCCCACCCCACTCTGGGGCCAGCCAGAGGTGGTAGTTGCCAGTTCTCTGAACTACTCAAAATGTCCACTACTGGTTCTCCGAACTACTCAAAATTTCCACTACCGGTTCTCCAGAACCTGTCAGAACCTGCTGGATTTCACCCCTGGCAGAAGATTGTTAATATTTTCCTGAAGTTTTCACCAAAAACAGTTTAGTGGAACTACTCCAAAGCTGAATGAACTGAACCACTATCATTAGAGGTGTCCGTGGGTGCTCATAGTTTTTATCAAACATGACAAAAACAATGCTGCAGCCTAGCTCTGTCCATTTGAGGTCAACATGAGACAGCACAATGCATAGAAAAGGGACAGGTCTGGCACTGCAACAGTGCAATGGATATCAGTCTGCCTTTATTCTTTTCCACTGTGCAGATTCCAGGAATCATGGTCACTTTGTTTCACTCTTAATCACAGACAGGTGGTTGTTTCTGGAGGCAGCTTTTACAAGAGGCTTTAGCTGAAGTTTTAGAAAACAAAATCCCTCTTCCAAGAGTCACATAGACCTAGATATCATTGTTTAAATACAAATATTTTTTCTCTGTCTCAAGTTTTTCCCCCCGGAATAAATCAGGCCTCTTGAAAGGAAGGATAGGCAATAGTGTGCCTGTGGACATCAGTAAATCCTAGGCATATCAATATTGCCAGGCTCTCAGTTTTTAATTTGAATTCATTTTTTTTAAATAAATCAAATATAAGCAGCATGCTGGAACTCAAAGCAGTAGCCTACCTCATCATCTCATTTTCAGCAGTGCTTAGGGCCACAAAAGTTTCAGATAGTAGAAAGCATGCTGGGAAGGGAGGATAGTACATTTTCCTATTTTATTTATTTATTTATTTATTTATTTATTTATTTATTTATTTATTTATTTATTTATTTATTTATTTATTTATTTATTTATTTATTTATTTATTTATTTATTATTTGTTCTTCTATGCCGCCCTACTCCCGAGGGACTCAGGGCAGCGTACAACAATTTTATGAGAACACTAATAATAAACAGCAATTTAAAAACAACAGTTAAAAATATACAAAAAGTTAAAAAATGTTCACAATCAGCCGTACCAAGGGGGGAATTCAGATGGATTTAGTCTTTCCCCCCTGCCTGCAGGAAAAGCCATGTCTTGACAGCTTTTCGAAGGCCAGCAGGGTGGGGATAGTTCGGGTCTCTGGGGGAAGTTGGTTCCAGAGCAGGGCCCCCCACAGAGAAGGCCCTCCCCCTAGGGCCCGCTAGCCGGCATTGTTTGGCTTCTAACCTTGCCTTAGAATTAATTAATGAATGCACAGGTTTTCTATGGCAGCCATTTGGTAAATGCTTTCGACACCAATTCTCACAATAACCCAGAAAGCTTGACTACTTCTGTCTTAAGGACTTGTTTCAGTTATATTTAGATTTCTGATTGAAACTTTCTAGTGATGGCTATCTTACTCAATGTCAAACTTCACTACAACCATAAGGAAAGCATGTCTTCCTGCCTTTGTCACACACGTGCTCCAAGTTTGAAATAACTTCCCTGAAGGAATCTTCAGGGAAGATTGCAACTCCTGAACCTTCCTCAAGTTTGCATCCTTCTGCAATCAGCATTGAAGGAAGGGTTGTATTTTAGTGGATTTTAATGCAAAGTTACATTAACAGAAATTTGCAAGACTTTCTCCCCTATTTTACTTTTATTTACTGGAAAACTAGGAAATGTTTTACTTTCTGGAAAACTCTGAAATGTTTCCCACACTGTCCCTCCTTCTATGGGCAGAGACATCTTTTACATGGTGGCTTTCAGTCTACATCTATATATAGATGTTCTATACATCTATAACTGTCTGGTTCGGTTCTGCAACCCAACAAGACAGACACAGACTTCAGAGGATAATCAGAACTGCAGAAAAAACAATTACTGCCAACCTGCCTTCCATTGAGGACCTGTATACTGCACGAGTCAAAAAGAGGGCTGTGAAAATATTTACTGACCCCTCGCATCCTGGACATAAATTGTTTCAATTCCTACCCTCAAAACAACGCTATAGAGCACTGCACACCAAGGTAACTAGACACAAGAACAGTTTTTTCCCCAAACTCCATCACTCTGCTAAACAAATAATCACCACTGTCAGATTATTCACTAAGGCTGCTTTACTATTAGTCTTCTCATCGTTCCTATCACCCATCTCCTCCCACTTATAACTTGTTGCTTATATTCTTACGATTTATATCAATATTGATTGTTTCCTGATTGCTTATTTGTACCCTGTGCCAATCATTAAGTGTTGTACCTCATGATTCTTGACAAATGTATCTTTTCTTTTATGTACACTGAGAGCATATGCACTAAAGACAAATTCCTTGTGTGTCCAATCACACTTGGCCAATAAAGAATTCTATTCTATTCTATTCTATTCTATTCTATTCTATTCTATTCTATTCTATTCTATTCTATTCTATTCTATTCTATTCTATTCTATTCATCTGTCCCTCCTGTATCCCACTTCCCACATACCATATACCCCATTACACAAACACAAAAAGAAGACAAGTACTATTTCCAACATGCATACCTAGAAAAGAACTCAACACCATAACAGGCTTATGATACCTTATTTATATACTTTTCCCCCAAAGCACTATAATTATGCAATACTACTAAAATTATTTACTGTCATCAATCTGTTCTCCCCCTTTGGTATTTGTTATTGATTAATTGGCTCCGTTGGGAAGTCACTTGAGTCACCTGAGGTTCACTCGGTAAAAGCAAATGAAGGAGTCAAGTGATGAGTGGCCAGATCCTTGCAGAGTGCCCTTGTCTGAAGATTAATTGACAGCTGTGGGGAGAGAACTAAGCAGAGATAATATGCTTAGTTCCTTAAAAAGCAAAGCTCCTTAAGAAGCAAAGCTCAAGATGTGTAACTGAGTCACATATGAATCTGGTCTAAGACTAACTGCTAGTGTGTGCCCCTCCATTGGAAAGAACTTGCCAATCTCAGATCTAAATTGCTTTCCTTTCCTTTCTTAAATTGCTTTCCTTTCTTTTTTTTCTGCTGTGGTCTTCAACTTGTATTAAATTTCTCATACTTAATTCTGGAATGTTTTGCACTATCTTTGCTTCTCTGGCACTGCCATGCCCCTTTTCTATGGATATATGCTCCATTTGTCGCCTACACCTTGACTCTTGACTGAACTCCAAACCATCTACACTGTGTCTATCAAGTGAGACCTCCCTTCCCTGTTTTTCCAGAACATCTGCACATCATTTCTCTGCCTACTTTTGTAATTAACTGCTACACAACTCATCCATAAATCACATGGAAATTTGATATGGTTTACTCCAGGGGTGGGTTCTAACTTACCTCGCTGCCGGTTCGCTTCCTCCCACGCCATGTGGCTGCGCCTCATGGGCGTGCGCATTTGCGCGCATGCGCAGTGGCAAAATAATATTTTTTTTAAAAAAGCCAAAAGCAAGATGGTGATCACATGCACAGTGCTGAAAACTCTGCTTCTGCGCATATGCAAAAGAAAAAAAAAACCCTGAAAAAAAATTCCCCAAATTTGTTTTCCAAAAAAATACCCCCCAAAAAAGCTAAAAACAAGATGGCAACCACATGCACAGTGCCAGAAATTCGGCTTCTGTGCATGTGCAGAAGAAAAAAAACCCAGAGAAAAATTCCCCCCCAAAAAAATTATTTTAAAAAATTTCCAAAAAATAAAATAAAATAAAGATGGCGGCGCCCACGGACCGGCACCGACTGAACCAGTTCCATGACATCATTGTGATGTCATCAGCGGATTGCTACCAGTTCGGGCGAACCGGTCCGAACCAGGAGGAACCCACCTCTGATTTACTCAGTCTAGAACAGGGCAGTAGTTTGTGTAAAACGTTTATATACAATCTCTTTTCTGTAATACTAATGTAGGTTTGGAAAGTTTGGTCTACTATGAAGAGATCCTTTTTCATTCAAAAATTCCCTGAATATAATTTTGTAAGATTAATTTAACATCTCAAGCTAAAAAAGTTTCTAAATTGAATCTTCAAATATAACCAATCATTAAAGTTGAATGTCAGTCAAGTGTCAATGATTCTAAGAACTTTGGCATAGTTCCATAATAGTAATTTATTTCCTTCTTTCTTGCTTCTCTTTTTCAGACAGCACTCATATTGTTTAACTTACATAAAACAACACACAGTTTCCACGGAAAAGTCAAGATCTAATCTTCACAAGCAAACTGTAACCTTAAAGTAACTCTGGTATCTCCAGAGATACTTTAAGTTTATTGTTGGATTATTTGCAACAGCACTTATGGGATTAACTGTCGCCCTTGGACTCTATTCTTTATACTTGCAGTGATCCTCTCCTTCTTCCAATTCTTTATTACATACTTTTTTTCACCCACAGCTATAACAGGTCACACTCAAAAGGAAAACATTGACTTTCAGCCTGTTGTTTTATGCTTCTCTAGAATGCCTTGAACTAAGGGAGAGAGTAGGATGATGGGAAGGAATTTTCCCCAAGCAACTTAAATTCCTCCAGAGTAAAGAAGCATCGCCATATAATCAGATCAACTTTAGGCCATGGAGAGGACATCATTAACTTTCAGGAGGATTTTGCCTAGCATGTGTGTTTCTTTCTTTTCACTAGCTGTTTGTGGTGGATAGAGTTGCATAGGAGATGTCTATAAGTTTAACAGGAGGGGGTTTGTTGGATTGTTTTTTCTTAGAATCATAGATATAGAAGGGATCTTGGAGGTCTTCTAGTCTAACCCTCTGCCCAAGACAGGAGACCGTATACCTTTAATTTCATTAAACTTAAATTTTAATTTTAAATTTCAGTGATATTTGCAGGACTTTTATTTTTTTAAAAAAATATTATTTAACCATATTAAAAGTTAACACAAACTGAAATCAAAAAGAAAGGGAAAGGGAAGAAAGAAATAAGAAAATATTTAAGGAAGTGACTTGCAATCTTCTTTATAAAGTAGGTATAGACCAATTTATACTTCTCTACCTCCTTTGATTTGTTACATAAATCAATTCTTCCCATATCTCAATTTCAACATCTATCCACAAATTCAAAATAGTTAAAGTTTCTGCACACTACAATATCAGCAAAAAAATTCATAACAGTATAAAATGTAATGTAATTTAAGAAAGATTTAAGCAAATGAACTGACCAGACAAATTTAGAATATTAGAGTTTTTAGTAAATCTTTTGAAAATTGAGTAAACAAAACAATATATTTGTGGGAACATGAATTAACATATTTTTCGGAGTATAAGAAACACCAGAGTATAAGACACGCCTTAGTTTTGGGGAAGGAAAACAAGGGAAAAAAATTCTGCCTCTGCCTCCCAGCAATTTGCCTCCCAGCAAACAGCACAGATGATATACACTGTTTGCTGTATATTTCTGTGCATGTATGCCTGACCCATAGAAATAGCAAAGAATTGGAGAAATGTACATTATGGCAGTATATGCCAGAAAGTTTTCTTAAATATTGTGACACTAACTCCTCCCAATTATTTAAATAGATCTACTCCAAACATGACTAAATCAGGGTCTAACTCAGCTGCCTTATCTTAATACTACAACAGGACACTTACATTTTATACTATACTTGTACAGATGCTGTTAAAATTGATGTGGCTTTCTGGAAGTATAGTTATTCTCTGCTATTTAAAAGAAGATACAATAGCACTGGGCCTCTTCAGATCAAACATTTATTTTAAAAAGCTTCTTCATTTTGTTAAGTTGTCTAGAACAATAATAAAGCAGTCTTTTAAAAATAAGTCTAATAATTTGAACATTCTATAGGCATTTATAGTTATTGACTTATCTCCTTGCAGCAAACAACAAACAGCCAGTTTCAGCACAGCCTGATTAGCACAAGAAAAATAAAAATCTGTCTCTGCCTCTACCTCCCAGCAATTTGCCTCCTTGCAGTTTTAGTTTCACTTTCAGTTTTAGCACAAGCAGCTAATAGTTTCAGGCTACAGGGATTGCCATAGCCTATTGCTGCCTGCCTGCAGCCTGAATCAGCTGATGGTCGGGAGTTGCTTGTGCTAATCAGGCTCTGCGCTGTTTGCTGCAAGGAGGCAAATTGCTGGGAGGCAGAAGCCAAAGGGTGTGGGTGGCTGGGCGGGGTTACATTCGGTGTATAAGACGCACCCAAGTTTTCACCCTCTTTTGGGGGGGAAATACTCCGAAATACTCCAAAAAATACAGTATTTAGTTTTTGGGAAGGAGATCACTAGCTGAAAGTTGAAATTAGAAATAAAGAAATTTGAAACTTTGGGAATACAGAAATGGGAAACTAGAGAGGACTAAAATTCTATGAAAATGTAAAATGAAAATTTTAAACAATGCAGACAAAGGTATGATGCTTGAGACATTTCAAAGAATCTTTAAAGAATTGGGAGGAAAAACATGTATCTAAAATGACAGCAATAATTCCTGCGCCTATAAATATATATTTTTTCAAGAAGGTTAGAAAGAAGTGAAAGATATGACAAATAACAACATGGAAAATTCTGTAGACAGGATGAAGAGGTGAAACAAATCTCAGCTGATATAGAAATATTAGAAAATAAAGAATATGTAGATTATAAAGCAGAGGTGATAATCAGAATGGAAGTACAAATGGAAGTACAAAGAGATGAGAATCCTGCTAGTCTGAAGATTCTGTTTAACTTTAACATTATTATATCCAAATGTGTTTAAGAAAGTAAGATTTTGTTTGAACTCCATGTCCTTTTTTTTTTCATTTTTTTTATTTTTTCCTCCACCACTTTTACAATTCAGTAGACATATACCTTAAAATGTTACAATAAAAAACACAATTTTACATTTATAACCCATCATTCAAAAGTCAATATCTTATACAGACACTTACATCATCGATCATCAGTCTGTTCTACTTTTATTTCCCATCGCACTCCCCTCTCTCTATCTCCATCATCTCTTCCTACTTTCTTACTCCTTCACTCCTCTTTTACTCTCTCTACTCCTTCTCTTCCTCCCCTTCTACTTCCTCTTACACTCTCTTTGCCTTCCCATGAGTACTTTTTTGTGCTAAATCCTCTTATATTTGACAGGCTGATGACACAATCTCAAATTTAAACTCATCATATCTCTTCTAAGAATTTTTTTTTATTATTGTTGTTATATCATTTCTTTATATATAATACTTTATTCTAGGTATATGCTGCTAACTTCAACTTACTTCCAAAAAAGAAAAAAAGGAAAAAAGGAAAAGAAAAAAAGTCTAATTTTGTCATCTGGGAGTCTCACCGATTAATTTTTAAGTTCACCTTCCAAATTTTTCGCTATTAATTTAATTTCCAAGATAATTACTATTTCTCCTGCTTCTTAATTTTTGGCCATATTGCTTCTTCTAATTTTTTGTCTCTTTATTCATCGTTTATGTTTTTTATCCTTATTGTATCACAAAAACTAAACGCCCAATTCTACATTCCAATTTCTTATATTAATCATCAAAATTCTTCCTAGGTTATTTGTGTTCTATTGGCTATTTAACTCTTAAAATAAGAAGAATTTTTTTTAAAAAAAATTAACATTTAAACAGATCTCATATGTAATAATAGTAATAATAATACATCATCATAATATACCTTTTCACATACTAATCATCAAAATTCTTTCTGAATTATTCAATTAAGTATTCAACTCCTAAGATAGTACATTTTTCCCTTTTAAAATTTCCATTTAACCCAAATTCATATATGTAAAAAAAAAGGAAAATACACAATCATGATATATCTTTTAAGCTCTAATATTCCTGTTTATCATTCATACCTCATATTAATTAACATTGTTTTATCTAGAATTTCAAATCTTTTAATTCATTGATCAATATTAATCTATATAAAAAGAACATAGAAAAAAAATCTTAACTCTTAATGAAATAATAATACTAAATAAAAAAGAAACAGAAGAGACATTTCCATAATATTACAATGCCATTATCCCTTTCCTTTTAATTTCTCTTTTTTTTGTTTTTGTATATATACAAAATACAGGGAAGAAGGCATGGCTAATGCTGCGGCACCATGGAGCTTTCCCCGTTCCCTGTGGGAAAGCCCCGAACCTGCACTGCCCGGGGACCCGGTCCGGTCAGGACTGGGTCGGAACCACCAGGAGGGATGGTGAAGAAGAGAAGTGCTTGCTGGCAGACTGGGGGGTGGCAAACCCCCCAGGGAGCCAGCTCAGTCTCCTCGACCGGTGGCATAAGGAAGATGACCTTTTAAAGTGTCGTCTCTAGTTGCGGCAGTTCACATCTGAAAGGATTGAAAACTTTGCAATTGGAGTCATCTGGGAAAGAAAAGTAAAGCGAAGTGCTGGAGAAGTTGAAGAAGGTGGAGGCTGGTGAGTCACATTGCCAAAGAAATGTTAAAAGATTTATTTATTTATTTATTTATTTATTTATTTATTTATTTATTTATTTATTTATTTATTTATTTATTTATTTATTTATTTATTTATTTATTTATTTATTTATTTATTTGGCAGTTTTTCTATGCCACCCTACTCCCTCAGGACTCAGGGCGGCGTACAACATTTTATGAAATATTTAGAAATTAAAATATTAAAAGAAATATTTTAATAATTAATACGGGAACAGAAGGACTGGAAATTAATGAGCAGCTGATAATAGGTGGATACAATAGTGCAACAAAATTAATGGGATCTATAACTAAAGCCCAACTTTTAAAGACTTGGAGTTTTGCCTTAAATATTTAATAAAGGTGAAGAAGTATTTGGAAAATAAATTTGGAGGAAATAAATTTGTAAATTAAACTTGATTAAAAACGGGAAAATTAAAACAGGAAATGCAGAGATGAGAATTGGACTGGAGAATGCCATCTGGTGGTTGGAAAAATTATTGTTATAGAAGAATACCTTCATGGATGTTTAGACAGCTGCCCTGACCTTGAATTAAGAAAAAAAACTTTTTTTGAAAGCGGAGAGAAAGTTGAGAGAACTTAAATAAGCTACAATTTGTTATTGACTGAAAGAAAATGTTTGGTCTGGTTTGGATAAGAAGGAGTATGAACAGATGTTAACAACAAAGAACAGAAGGATTTGGTTTTCTTTAATTACTATAGTAAAAACCTGCAAGTTTTAAAAGGCTGTGGAACATATTGTTAGCAGCTGAACGCTGAGACATGGAGATTGGTGGTTATTGAGAACTAGTGGCATCTTTGAATGATTTTTGGATTAAAGACTGAGTTTTGATTAAAGATTGTATTTTTCCAAACTTGGGATTTAAGAGCTGAGAACGGGAATTATAAAGACATGGAGAAAATGGACTATGAAGAGTTGGCTGGGTTTTTGAAGGATCTTTTTGAAGATTTTAGAAGACAAATGGAAAAAAAAATAGACAACATAATAGAAGAAGAAAAGAAGATTGAAAATATTATAAATGATGATGAAAAGGGAAATAATATTGAAAATGCAATGCTGATTAATGATTATGTTAATAATAAAGATTCCACTGGGTTAAACAGTGATAATAGAGATAAAGATAACAGTGATAATAGAGATAAAGATATTAAAAATAATTATATCCAGATTGATGATAAGGATTTTGAGATATATAAAATGGGAAAAAGACCAGAGAAAATTAGATACACACAGAAAATAAACTTAAGAGGAAGAGAAAGAGTGTGGGGAAAGAGAATCTATTGGCACAAGATTTAAAAAAAGGGGACAAGAAGTCAAGGAGATGGGGGTGGAGGAACTATATATGAACTCCGTGTCCTTAAAGGCTCTGCTACAGCTGCAAGCTAGTTGCCTGTTCCTCATTTTCTGGCCACTTGAATGACTAGTTGACAACAAGGTCCTTCAAATTCTGTGGTCTCCTCACAAGCAGCAGCTGTCTGGATTATAGATGGATGATCACCCAAGTCTTCTTTATCCAAAGAGGCTCTGCTGGATCAGCCTTGTCACTTGTTTTGTGCTCCCTATTTTGCCATTGTCCTCATCCAGAAGCTGAGATGTTTCTAATTTTGAGGAGAAAGACATGTCTTTTGTTTCTTTCTCTGGAAGATACTTCAGTGTATTCAGTGGCTTCCGGGTGCAATTCAAGATGGTGGCTGTCACCTTTAAAGCCCTTCACGGCTTGGGATCAGGTTACGAGGGAATTGTCTCTTGCCAGTCGCATCTACCCGACCCATGAGAGCGGGGAGACAAGGAATGTTGTGGGTCCCATCCTCTAGGGAGATACACCTGGTGGGACCCAGAAGAAGGGCCTTCTCTATGGTGGCTCCCCCTCTCTGGAATATCATTCCTCCAGAGATTAGAATGGCTCCCACTCTAACACTCTTCCAGAAGGTGCTAAAAACTTGGTTCTGCTAGCGGGCCTGGAGAACATAGAGCAGGATGGAGCCCATTGAATAGCTCATGTGATGTGTTGTTGCCAGAGAGGGGGTTAAGGGAGTTATTTTATTTTATTATTTTATTATTTTATTATATGATTCTCTCTTTTATTAGTTTCATTGTTTCTTATATGAGGTTTTTATATTCTTGTAAGCCGCCTTGAGTCGCCATGTGTGAATAGGCGGCAATATAAATTTCATAAATAAATAAATACCATGTTTTTGGACTATAAGACGGACTTCCCCCCCCCAAAAAAAAGTGAGTGGAAATGTCTGTGCATCTTATAAAGCAAATATTGTGGTGGGGGGAGGGGGTTGGTGTGGCGCCAATCAGCTGTTCTAGGTGGCGGGGATTGCTGCCATTTGCTGGCGATCAGTGGTGAACGGGTGGTGGTGAACGGGTCACAGTGAATGGGTGATGGTGGCAGAGAATGGGACACAGCAAACAGGCAGCAACAAATGGGCCATGACAAATGGGCCACAGCAAACAGGCCACGGCGAATGGGCAGTGGCAGACAGGTCATGGCCAATGGGTGGCAGTGAACGGGCCATAGTGATCCCTGCCAGCTAGAACAGCTGATTGGCGGTATTCCAATAGGCAAATCCAATCACCAATCAGCTGCTCGGCTCAGTTGACTGGTGGTGGGAGCAACGGAACGTGCTGAAGCTGACCAGGCTGTTTGCTGTAAGGATGCTAGCCAGATGAATACCAAATGGATGCTGGGAAGCAGAGACAGATTTTTTTTTGTTTTCCTCCTGTAAAGCTAATGTGTGTCTTATAGTTCAGAGCATCTTATAGTCCAAAAAATATGGCAAATAATAAATAAATAAATAAATAAATAAATAAAAACAAACAAACAAACAAACAAACAAACAAACAAATATCTTCATGATCATATATATACACCTAGAAAAGTCCCACCAATATTAAAGAATTTTACTTTTGAATAGACATGCACAGGATTGTAATGTAATATCAAAACTCGAAATGTATTGAATGATTTAACCTAAATTGATGAATTGAGTAATGCAATGTAATCAAATGTCTTATGCTGATCTCTCTGAGTCCTTAATGCAAATACAGTAATCAGTTTAACTTTAATAAACTTGTATTAGTATAAATGGATACTGAATGTCCTTGAAAATAGTGCATTGTCAACAAAAGACATGGTAATAGACAAAATCTACATAAGAAAACAAGATTTGGGCAGGAGGATTTCATTTTATAACTCAGAGATAATATGGTTTTTAACTAGACATTGATAATTTTTATTTTATTCAAATAAATGATATTCAATATAAATAACATTGGCAATTTGCATATATGGGGAATAAATAAGTTGCTATTTAAATTTAAAGGAACCAATGCCTATATAATATATATATGAATATAAAAATGAAAATAAAAATAGAAATATTTATTTTCTCTCATATCATATAATTAAGAAAATGTCCATATTTTAAATAATATTGTCCTAGTAACTTTCACCCTGATTAACTGTAACTGTGAAAATGCATTCTATTTCCTTGGAAATTTGCAGATTGTATCATGCATATATCAGCTCTCACTCTCGCTCTTTCTCTCTCTCCCTCTTTTTGTAATATACACAACTAATTTTTCAATTTTTCTGCTGGGATGAACAGAGAAGTCTATACAATGGCTGATATATGTAGCAAGATAAAAAAATATTGAAACACTACATTAATTATACACTGAGTGTGTGAGTGTGTGTGTGTGTGTGTGAGTGTATGTATTCATGTATGTATGTTTGTCAAAACTGACTTTCTAGTATTTTTTGAGGCTATGATTCACAAACATGTTTTGACTGATGGGATGTTGCTCATAAACATCATGAGTTTGTGTATTTTGTTTTATACATATATACAGTAAGTTGTTTCCACCCCAAAAGCAATATTTGGTGTGGTTCACATCTTAGCTTAAAAATATTGTAAAAACAATATCCTTTTTTGAAACAGGCAATATCCACAACAAGTAATTCATTTAATAGTAGCACACATTATTAGTTCTGGACAAAGAACCTTCAAGAAGGCTACACAGTGTGTGAAGTATTGCAACCTATGACAAAACCATATTTGTCTAAAAATTTCTCCAGTGAGGAAACAGTTTCTCTGCTTTGCCCAATTTCTTTATTCATCTGATAGGATTGAAAATTCTCACAGAACTGATGATGGGTTTTATTTCTTCCAACAAATGTGTGAATGTTATACATCTGTTTATGTATAAGTCTGTATGTACTGGCCAGAGATCACATTTCCAAAAATGGTAGAGATCAGTGCAAAACTGTGTAATGTTATAATTATTGATTAAATGCCTCCAAAACAAGGCAACCAATTTGTAAAACTGTTTTTTTCCCATTTGTAAACCATATTCCAACACAAAATTCTCTGTTGCATATTCTTCCATTCAAATGCACATGGACAGATGCAGAGATTACAAATACTCTACATAAATTTACATTGATGTAAAATTCCCTTCTTCCTCCCAGAAAAGTGTCCCCCCCCCCCGGGAAAATAATCTTCAAGCTAAAGATGTCATCAGCAGGATTCCTTCCTCCAATTTTGATGTACAATCTTTCTGTGAAGCAACTTGGGCTAAGAGAAAGAGAGCTTGTCCAAAGCTAAACTGTGGAAATGCATCTATTTCACCAAGCTTACTCACCATAATACAGTATGTGGATAGAATCTGAGGAAGTGGTCATTGATGAATTGAGGATGGTTTGTTTAATTTTGCCCGCCAGCGAAGAAGCCTTTGTGCTGGGCTGCAGTTACAAAATAGCTTATGTGTGCATGCTTAACACTGATTTAGAGTTGTTGCAACTGGGTGGAACCATTACTGTATCCTACACTCTGAAAAGGTTGATGGGTAAGCATAGGTTGCAGATGGCTACAGGCTGGCTGATGCAAACACTTCCTAAATCCCAAGTGCCTATGTGCGGAAGTGTGCTTTCTGTATGGTGATTGATTATCCAACATCTTCTGTGGTTTGCCTCTAGCCAAAATTCGCAAACGTATGAATGCAACATCTATGCAACAGTTTACAAATGATAGATGCATATATTCCTTCACATTCAGTGCCTGAGAAGTTTGCTTGAACTTTTACTCTGTAGTATGAATCAGCGACTCAAGAGGTTATTATTGCCATATGAATAAGTTCCAGCCATGTGGTCTTGTTCACCCCGGATGCCCGTCTCACCTTAAACAGAGTTTAAGACGTTGCTACCAAGCTGATATTTTGTCAACATAACAAACAATTGATCATGATACTTGAAGCAAGCTGTATGTGCTTCTTTATGACTGAACACACATTTCTCCCTCCCCATAATTACCCTTATTCATCACAAGGTACTGAAGTTATTTACAGTAGATAATTAATTATTTGGAACAGTTTCTCAACCTTAGCCATTTTGAAGATGTGTGGGCTTCAATTCTCAGAATTCCCTACCAGCACTGGTTCTTCATCTGGAAGCATGTTGGTGGTCCAACCTACGTAGTATTAGAAAAATGTTAAAACTCATGTTAAATGTTAGTTCATTTTTAATTTTACTCTTTTAAAAAATCTTTTCAACCTTATATATTAATTTTAATAATAGTAATACTGGGTTTAACAAACCACTAAATTCAAAGATGCAAAGTTAAATAATTATACAAATAAACAAATATAATGCATTGGGCGAAAAATTCAAATACAATTGCATCATTCACCAGTTGGACTCCCGAGTCATACTGGTTTCTTGTCAGTTTGAAGAGCAAGAGGGTTAGTTTATTTAAAGGACTACATAGTGAGCTCCAGGGGATGGTATTGCTAATGATGGCAGCTGCAATAGAGAAGACACAACTCCAGCGTCCCATAAGATAGCACTCTTCAGTTGACATGCCCATCCCTGTCCAATCTTATAAGTTGAGAAATAAAGTGGAGGAAAGCCATCCCATAAGTAATTGTTTAAATATGGTCCACCTTGATAGCTGATGTTAGAAAAAAAGGAATAGTACACCTCTAATTAATTAAGCTATCTCTAAATTGCCAGCAGTATGAAAATAGCTGTATTTAGAAGGCATTCACTGTGATGTTAAAGTAGCTAGACTAATTAACTTTTGAAATATTTCTGTTCTATTAACTGAATTCTTATGGGACAATATGTAGACACTAAAAGAAGTTAATTTCAAACAATTATGGGCATAAACTGCAATGGTGTGTTAGCAGGGATAGTGTGTTTAATCTTATGTAGTAATTTCAGCTTAGTGTTTTTGTTTACTGTCTAATTTGCAACTATCTTGATAAGAATGAACAATTTCATCAGTTATAGTTTCTTTATATTTTTCAGGGGCTTTGTTCTTAATTTTTGGTTGTACTTTTTATTTTTTAAATCCTCATTGTTGTGTCAATTTCTTCAAAGGTATATATTTTAAAAACAACTTTGCTCAGTATTCAGAGATGTCTATGGGAGAGTGAAAAATGTTGAGATGATGACCACAACCAAAAAAGCAAAAAAGTGCCACCCCATATAATGCATGTAAAATGGTAATGGGCTTTAATCACACAATTGTGTCTGCCATCTTGTTTTTTGGACACCCTCCAGCAGATTCTTGGTAATATTCACATTTTCTGCGTATTTTCCCAATATAATTTTTTTCTCTAATATATTTTGGTACATTATTCTTTATTGTTGTACTATATTATACAATTTGAAGAATTGTGAATTTTTGGAAAGAGAATGTAGTACTCAACCCTGAAGAAGCTACTGCTGAGTATGTCCTTCTGTCCCTCTTCTCAGATGACCAGCCTGTCTGGCTCAAACATATTGACACACCTTGTGGAATTTGTGAAGTTTTAATTAACATACTAGTCCAGGGGTGTCAAACTAATGTCGTCATTGCAGCATCATGTGACGTATCAGGACTTTTTTCCCCTTTGCTAAACCGGGCATGGGCATGGCCAGGGTGTGATGCATCTGGCCTATGGGCCAGGAGTTCGACAGCCCTGTACTAGTCCTCTCTAGTCAAAGGTGATGAATCAGGAAATTGGAGCCAGGTCAGGAATTCAGCCATTTCTTTTTTTTTCTAAGTTTTTTATTTTTATTTCCATGTAGACAATTCACATATTTATTATCTCATTTCTCATTTCATTTTGTATACAATCATTACACATTTCATACAAATATCATTTTCTTATCTTATTGCTTTATTTAGTTCAGAGTTACTTTTTTACCATCCCTTTTCCCATCTTATAGTCCTTCCTGCTCTTTCTACTTTCTTCCCCTTCTTCTCCACCTTTACTACTTTCTTTCTTTCCTTCTCGCCTCTCCTCTCCTCTCCTCTCCTCCCTCTCCTTCTTCTCACCTCACTTCCCCCTCTCTCATCCTCATCTTTCTTCCTCCTTCCTCTCACTCCTCTCCTTCCCTCCTTTACAGTGCTTTCTACATTTCTTTGGGATGGTATTCCAGCAACCCTGAATTCTTTTACTCATTCTTACATTTTACACTTTATTTAATATATATTCTTAAGGTTTATTTCTTTTATTTTTATGTGTTTGTCAGTCAAAAGTTTTCATATTTATGGTTTTCCCTTTCCCCCCTCCCCCCCTCCCCACCCTTTCCCCATCCCTACCCTCCTCCTCCTCCTTGTATCATTGTCGTCTAGGTATCACTCTTTTTCCTTCCCCCCCAAATCTTATTTCTAATCTATATATAGTTTATATTATTTATCTTTTTTGCTTTATTTTACTCTTTTGGCCTTTCTCCTCACTTCCTTTAATTTATTTAACCATCTCAAAATGCCCTAATAATATATATGTATATATTTAAAAAGAATACATAAGACTCAATTAAAAAAAACCTTTAACTTAATTATATCAATTATAATAATCCATTGTTTTCATCCCTAATTTTATCATTACTATTTTTGTAAGCAGAATCTTCTGCCATCATATATTTTAATATCTATACAGCCATTGCTATGACTTGTTATCCTAAATCCATCATCCAAAATTGGAGCCAGGTCAGGAATTCAGCCATTTCTGAGCTCAGTCCTTGATTAGGATTATTGTCAGTTGCTACCTTATACTTGCTTGTGCATCACTATTACATGGTGACAGATTGCTATGAACTGTGGGGAGGATAAATGAAGGGGGAATGCTTCTGGAAATAAAAGTAAGCGCTGTATCTCCTTGAGACTGTCAACTTGCAAAGCTTTCAAGTTGCCATAACCGGGGGGGGGGGGGGAGAACTGATGGAGCTGCTTGGTTGCCTTAACTGAAACTACATTCCACACATGCCTTTCTACATATTGTATCCTAGGTTACCAGAGACAGCAGGAGGGGTGTGGATTTTATAGCCTGCCAACCTGGTTCATTGGAGAATGTGATTTATGACATGCCCAGGGAGGAGGAGGGATACAGGGTCACGGGGCCCATACAGTACGTGAAGTTAGATCTGACTCCATCGGAGTAATTGCCGGAATGTTACTCCTAATAAATGACTGGATTTCTTTTGAACTTTGGCTCGTGGCTCATGAATTAATTAGGGCATCTTTTGGAAAGTTCAAAGAGACACTGCTCAAGATCATTCAGCTGGAAGAAGGAGGGAGCACCATACCAAATTATGCTTGGACTGTCCATTAGGGAAACATCTTGCATGAACCGGAATGATTACACTGGGGGAGCAATGAGAAACTGTTGGGAGGGAGTGCAACTTAGGGGTTTTGGCATGCAATTTTCAGTTCTGGATTTGTAATATTACAATACACTTGACCTCTAATAAACTATATCTTTTTCAACAAATGGAGACAAGGATCATTTCTGTTAGGGGTTTAAGCTGTGGCAGCAGGAATGCAGTCCACAGCCCAGAATGCCTCAACAGTTTTTTCCCTTCAGAACAACATTGCTGAAGTTGGGAAGTTGCCAACATTGGGAGTATCTCTCTCCCCCCCCTCTCTCTCTCTCCCTCCCTCCCTCCCTCCCTCCCTCTCCCTCCCTCCCTCCCTCCCTCCCTCCCTCCCTCTCTCTCTCTCTCTCTCTCTCTCTGGAGGTGTTCTGAGTCTTCCTCTGCTCAGTCCTTTTTTATTGACTTTTTTTAAGTCTTTCCTCCAGGTGTTGCCTCTTTTTTCCCCTCTGAACTGCTGGGACCTGTAATTCTGCTCTCCTGCATTATTATTCTGATTTCTTCCCCTCAAAAATACCACTCTCTTCAAGTCCCCTCAGTCCTCCTCCTATTCAGAGTTCAAGGGGCAAGGTTTTAGCCACAAGGAGTGCAAACTGGCCTACCAAACATCAACTGTTTGCAGTTGATCAAGAAGTTCTTATCCAAATGGAAGGGCCTGAGCAGCTCATACAGAAGAGAAACACAAGCAGCAGCTATAAGTCTTAGCATAATTTGGAAGATGAAAATGTTGCTGATAATTTTTCATATTGTATATTACAAGTAGTCCTTGTTTAATGATCACAATAGGGACCTTCACCACTAAGCAATGAGGTTAAGGTAGACTTCACAAGATGCCAATGGACTTATGAATTTACTTCTGATATGTTCATTAGCGAATCACCTATTGATGTTAAGTGAGATATCATATGATTGTGACTTGTGATTTTACTGCTGGCTTTTCCATTGACTCAGCCTTCAAATAGTTGTTAAACAGGACATTTTTTAAGGACTATCTGTATTTGAAAGTGTAGAATTGGATAAATATTCATCAAATCATTAGCCAAGTGGTTTTCTTCTCCTTGTTTCTGTTAGGCTACCAGTCTCCTTGCTTCTGCTAGGCTACCGGTTGGAAATTCCAAATCTTGTATGCCCCAACTGGCTTGACTCATTGACCAAGTTATGTGCCTTTCATTCAAGTATATACATTTAGATTTACTTTGCTTTTCTCTTTTAATTTGTGGTGTGTTACTGGGAGAGGGACCTTGCCAAGCTGAGCTCTGAATTAGCCGATTGAACCTGCACTTGTGCTTCCTCAAGTGTACTTTCTTCATCGAATTCCAGTTGCAACATGAAGCTCAGAGAGGTCAAGCTCTCCTGTTGCTGATTCAGTCTGATTCCCTAACATCTTTGCTAAATAAGAATGCTTCCTAAGAAATATTCATCCACACTACTTTCATTTTGCAATAATGACTGTATTGGGTTCAGAGGCTTCCTTGAAAATAAAGATTCTTTCCTTGGCTGCAAGTTAACTTTAATTCTGAAAAAGTAATAATAGTATTTCCCATGACATCATCATCATCATCATCTTATACCTATTATGATGCAGTCTCCAAAACTTCCAAAAATATAAAGCGTCTTTTGTAAAAACCAAAATTAATTTCTTCAAATTAGCCTTAATTCACAAGTATCCTCCATATCATCCTATACATCCTCAGGAAAGACAAAGGGAATGATGGAAACCAAACATTACAGCAAAGTTAGGCTCCCATTATTTCCCTTTTATAATCCAGAACCATTCCACTATATTAGCCTTTCTGTATTGGGGCTCTGTAGACTTGGCTAGAGGTTCCACAAGCACTCATGACTGGAAAAAAAATACCTTTGGACTGCCTGTCTGCTAGTGTGTGCTGTGCTGGAAATTTTATTTTTTGTGATTCAGCTGCTGGCCTTTGCACTTGTAAACATTGTAAAAGATGAATTGTATAAGTCAGAAGTCAGTTGTATTGTGATGTTTTTGTATTTTTTTACATTTTTTCTGTGCAGGGATTCCCCGAGACCTGAACATTATTTCAAGGGCTTCTCAAGGGTAAAGAGATTGAGAAAAGCTACTCTACACTTTTGCCTCTAGTTTACAGTAAACGACATTCGCTCAGTTTTATTACATTTAAAAAAAAACCGCAAACAGAAAACTTGGAGTTTGTGACTGAAAGCAATTAGCAAACCTCATGTTCACAATATTGTATATATTTTGCTGCACAAACATTAAAGCTGTGAAATAGCATGTGCATAAATATATTTTAAAAAACAATTCTAAACCACGAGAAGATATATTTCCATTCAGCCAATATATTTTACAATTACTCATGTGGGCATTTTAGGAATTCAAGGATCCAATTACATTACTGGTTACCATGGAATTATCTGAGATGGAGTTATACATAGGGCAACACACATTTTAATAACTTGGAGCCAAGTTATATTGAAAAGGCATATTGTAGAAGGATAACAAGCCTAAATGTTTTAAAAAAATAAAACCGAAACAGTCTTCCACAATGGTTTCAAATAACAGCAGCAGTATCTATAATAATTATGACTGTTTGTCGAAGCTCGGATAAATGAGAAGAACTACCTTCGGGGGGTGGGGGGGTTGTTGTTATATAGGGATGGTAAAAATAAACATTTTTGCTCAGTTTCTCAGTTTCCGACCAGAAGTTTAAGATTTATTTATGCATCACGTTCAGAATTTGGCATGGGAAAAAAAGTCTGGTTAAAAGTCTGTATTGTATTTGTCTCCACCTCTTTTACATACTGAATATTTTTATGTTTGTATTTGCTTTTCTTCCTGTGTACACTTTTTTTTCAAGTAGCTTTCCTTAAATATGATGAATTTATTTGCATTTTGTTAGGATAGATTGTACTTTCTCATAATATATGTGTTTTTAGGCATATTGATGAGTTACAGACACTTTCATAACATTCTGGACTCCCTTTCTAAAGGTGGATAAGTGGAGATTACAGCTCTTGAAGCTTTTATTGAAGCAATAATGAAATATTATCTGGGAATTCTTTTTTTTCTTCCTGTTTTATTTACTTTATTTGAATAATCTATAAAAATTCCATTTCAATCAAACAGTATGTTGTCTGGGTACAGATGTTTTTAGTCAATCGTAATCAAAATGTTTGCAATAACATTAATCACAATATCATTGATGCTATAATAACAATATTTTGTTTGTCTATTTTATCAAATTTCCATTTTAACATTTATCCTTTTTATGTCCCTGCATTTCTAACTTCTGTTTTTATTGTCTAACCATTGGTAAAATAAGTCCCATGTCAAAGAGTATTCAGTTTCTTCTTTGTCCTTAATAGTAAGCGTTAATCTATCCATTTAAGCACATTCTAATATTTTCTTTATTACACTCTCATCTGTTGGGATCTCGTCACACTTCCATTGTTGAGCATATACAATTATAGCTGCAGTTAATGCATGTCAGATCAAGTATATAGTCCCTTTGTCATATCTTTCCTGCAGAATGCCCAATAGAAATATTTCTGGTTTCATGTCTATATGCTGTTTTATCATTTTTTCCAACCAAGTATGCATTTCCGTCCAATATTTTTTGGCTTTTGGACATGTACACCACATATGGTAATATGAACCAGGTATTTGGTTGCAATCTGAGGACCCAGATTGTTGGGGGCAATATGCTGAACTCTGTAAACTGCTTAGAGAGGGCTGTAAAGCACTATGAAGCGGTATATAAGTCTAGGTGCTATTGCTATTGCAATTTCCAACATTTAGTAGATCTATTCTTATACATTTTTGCCAGTCTTGTTGGTGCAAAATGCCATCTATAGAACATTTTATACAAATTTTCTTTATATGCAGTTGACATATAAATATAAATATAAAATGTCAATTTAACATTTCTATCCCACAATTTCTGCCATTTGTCTAGTTCTATTGCATATCCAAAATTTTTAGCCCAGATTTCTTGAACATACAAAATGAATACACCAAAACTGAATCTAATAGTACCCATTACACAGACTTTATTTTTAATTTTGTTAGCACGGCAAAAGAGGGGGGCTGACTTGCAATCCTAGAGTTATACAGAGCTCTTAACTATTTCATGTGGAGTTTGGCATGCTCTGAAAAACTTTCTGAAAGTCATCAACTGATACCCTACCATATGGTGCTGAACAAAATACGTTGGCTTCTCCCCCCATCATTCAGTGTGATTGAATTTGATTTTGAATTTATTTCAAGAGACAAAAAGAATTTCAATGGAGTGGATGCTCTTGCAGACACTTAGTGAGGAAGTAGGCAAGGGATATCATGGATTTCCTGTCTTATTTTGTACAATTATGTCTCTTCCACCTCCTTTTTACACAAGAATTAAATCACAAAGCAGTTAATCCCATTAGGGATTTTGAGACTAGCAGATGTGGATATCCAGGGAGATAGATGGAAAATGATAGTAACAATAGTAGAACTGCCCCACAGATCACTTGGTCTTAAGCACCAATTGGCATGGGTTTACAGTTTATTCCAAACAGAATATAACAATCAAAAAAATATTACAATTTCCTGAAAGATGTTGCTTAAGATGTTGTTTCTCATCAATGCTTTATTTATTTGTTGCCTTATTTCAGCAACAGCTCATTTGCCCTCTTGATAAAAGCAACCATTTCTGTTGTGAATGACACTAAAGCAAGTAATTTCTGAAGTCATACCTTGCAAACAATTGTTGCCAACTGCTCAGAATCTGCATGCATGAAAATGATTATTCTTTCATAAGACTCTGTATAATGAATATATATATTATGTATTTAAAATTCCTATCTCGCTATCTAATTACTACACATCGACAATGATTTGATGGCACATAACCAATCAATCAATTAAAATTTCTAATGTTCAAAGTCTATATGCTTCAAAATAAGAAACATCTTTGATTAATGATGCAAAATATTAAATCATAAAACATTTCAAAAAAGATGAAATACAAAATATTGTGAAAATCCTTTGGCTTATGAAGTAAATGAGAGTTGAAAGAAAAAGGAAATGAAATAAAAAGCTGTATCTATGCTCCACCATGCATGCTTAACAAAAAAGTGAAAATGAATGAATTACTCTTGCTTGGATGAACTGATATATGAATATGAAAAAAATATTGGAAAATCTTTTGGGGGAAAAAGCAAGACCATTTAATCATCCCATGGTAGATTGTCCATATACAAACATATGTGTGTGCATGCATGCATGCAGTAGACCCAAAGGTAATGTCAGTATGTAGGACATAAAGCAGCCTGTGTCCTACCTGATAGAGAATAATCCTCTTCATGACAAAATGCCTATTCTAAGTTTGGTTGAAAGAAAAAGAACTGTAAGAAAGAAAAGAAAGAAGAATGGAGGTAGTTGTCTACCCATAATTACCATATAGGTTGGTTGATTTTCATATTTACACTCAGGATACCAGATATTATTGCAATAACAATTTCTCAATTTATATTTATAAGTCCACATTTGCAAATTCTGAGCACATCTAAGGTTTCTCTCATTGGTAAAAATTTTCCCTTCTAGTTTTACAAGTGTATTGCAAGTACAACTGAGAACTGGGGAATAGATAACTGTTATAAATAAAACCAAAAATTATCCTCATTTGGATTAGTACACGATAATAACATGAATGAATGCTGAACTCTCTTCTAGCAGGAACTGCTAAACGCTGCTAAAAGAACTAGTACTTGCATAAGACTAAAACCTTTGTGGTGATTGTTTAATCTGTAGCTCCAAACTATTTAAGAGAAGTCAATCTAGTTGTATGAAACATATTAAATTTGAATTTTTCAGTGAGTAGAATATAAGACAGAACAGTTCAGAATAACAAATAGGGAACAAAACAGGAAAAAAAAATATTTTACATTTAATTTTCATGACATAATCTGTTTCAGAAACTTCATAGCCTTGTGCCATCTGTAGCACAAATAGTACATTCTTTGTAACCCATAATTATTCCTTCTTATTTTCTCCCTTTACTTTTTAGAAACTACATCATTGTTGTATTCAGTCTTAGTTTGGATTTTTCAGGAAACAGGATTATTCTACAAGCAAAAAAGTTTTTCCCTTTGCAAAGCCCTATCTAAATTTCTCTTCCCACCTAACCATAACAGGATGCAGTCTGTATTTTAAAGGTCCTTGTGGCATCAAAATTAACATACGAGAAGTATGAAGAAGTAAATATGAGGCCATCAGTTATAAAGAAGTCTGGCACAATAAATATGAAGCTTTACCCTGATATCTTTTTAGGTCACTTGAATCTCTTTGTCGCCTGGAGCTTTGCCTCTAGTCTAAACCTGAGCCACTGCACTAAAGCTTGTGATTACTAAGTTTAACCGCAGCTGAAATCTGGATCTGACCAGCTAGTTTCAAATAAGAGATTTTCATGACTGAAAAGAAAAAGAAAAGAAAAATTACAATTGAATGTTCCTTTATTAGAAATCAGTACAAAGTGGATTTTATTGTCTCTGGACACAGTAGCACAATATGTATTGCAGTTATTTTCTAGATAATTATTGTTACCCAAATTTACACAACTGTAATGGAAAGGAACAAAAAAAAATACTGTCAGGTTCCAAAACGAAAAGAAAAAGAAAGGAACAGAAACAAACACAAATCTGATTTACTAATGTCTGCTTTACTTCTTTCCTGGCCCTCACTGACAATCTCAAAGAGAAAATCTTGTTAGGGCTGCTCACCTGGGCTTCCCATCACCTTATATTCATTAATCACCACCCACCCACTCACGCACGCATGTCCCTCCCCCGTAATCCGTAAATGAGCCGTGCTACTCCATAAACCAGTCTCTGTCTTCAGCTTCCTTGCAGTTCTTAAGGGAGAATCGCTTCCTGCTCAAAGACCAGTGCAGCATCTCCCCACCGAATGGCAGCTCCCAGACAGATGGTATGCAGGAGCTGACATGCAGCCCCCTCTACCACTGAGCCGATGTCTGCAATGAAAATAACATGGTGAGTCTAGAGTTGTTGGGACGTAGTTCCCCCAGGCTTACTAGGATGTTTTCTATGAAACCTAGTGACAAGCCTGGGGGCTCGTAAGTACCTTTCTGACACCCAGAACATCTTAAGAAACCCCAAAGACAAGATCCAGCTTGAAAACCAAGGAGTCTATGAAATGCCATGCAAAATCTGCGCAGCCACATACATTGGACAAACTAATAGGAGAATAAATGCACGCATCGCAGAACACAAAAATGCAGTCAGAAAAGAAAAAAAAATTCCTCCCTTTTCCAGCACATTAAAACAACAGGACATGAAATTGATTTTGAAAGAACTAAAGTAATCTCCAAAACTGAACACTTATACAAAAGAATAATTCTGGAAGCCATCGAAATAGAGAAACACCCCCACAACATGAACAAACGTGATGATCCCTCCTGCCTACCAGACATCTGGAAACTAGCCCTAATCAATAAACGAATCACAGCCACAACCCCATCAACTAACCAAAATGTGACTCCATCAACCAATCAAGATATTACAACACAGCCATCCAACCTACTTGCAGCAGTTGAGCCAGAATTCCATACCCCCCACCACTATTTATAAATAAATGGCAGCTCCAATCACGCTTTATTCGCCCCAGCACGAAACCAAAGGCACCAGCCTGAAGATGACGAGTGTGATCTCGTTGAAATGTCGCAAAGTTAATCTCAATCTTACACGGGAAAAGGCCCTTATATTATGGCATATTTTATCCAATCTGAATTCTTTTGAGTCCAATCATATGCCATTTTCATATATGCCCTTTAATTTCAGCCCTATATATGTAGTCCCCTTAGCAAATCATGCTGTGTTCAACTAAATTTATTCCCAGGTCAATGAAAACAATTGTATTCTTAATTTTCCTATGTATTTATGCAATGCAATCTGAAATGTGCTTGCCTATTCTTTACATAGGATAATTACATGGTTTATCAGGTAGACAAACATTTTGTTTTTTGATAGGCTTGTAAAGCAATTCTAATTAAAATCTTGTCAATTTGTCCCATTTACTAAATATTCTTCAGTGTCCCTGAGACTTAATTTAGAGCTCCAGCAATCTTCATGAAATATACATGTGGAGTCTGCAACTATTCACATTTGGCAGTTTACATTCTGAGCTTTCCAGAGTAATCGCATCCAATATGCCTGATTGGAAAGTAGGGACTAATCTAAAATAAATGTCACAAAAGGAACAACATGAAGTGTCTGTAAATCAGAATTCCATCGCAAAATGCTATGTAATGGAATAAAAGTCCCAGTTTAGGGAAAGGTTGATTTTGTGTTTGTGTGTTTGTCTCTCTCTCTGTGTATGCATAAGTATATGTGTATTATACCTGTATATACACACATATACATACATACATACATACATACATACATACATACATACATACATATGCTTCTACCAGGTCAATCAGCTGTCAATCAATAATATAAGTTTTCATTACTAAAATATTAGTTTACTATTGTCTGTATTAAATGGTACTATAGCAAATAATTGTTATAGTACAATTTTATATTACTTTATGTAGAACAATTGCACAATTACATTTTATTACATGCAAATGCACAAATGATTTTTGTGTTATTGATCAATGGTTGATAACTCTCAGCTTCAACTATATAAAATCAATATCAGAGTCCTTATGGTTGAATTGCATCTTACAAAATTTCCTGCATACTCTCATGAAAAACTGGCTGAGTGACTTTGGACCAGTCCTGTTTTCTCAGCCCAACCCACCTCACAGGATACTTCTTGTGGGGAAAATGGGAGGAGGAAGGAGTATTATGTATGTTCTCTGCCTTGAGTTACTTATAAAGTAAAAAAGTATGATAAAAATGTAACAAGTGCATACATGAATATAAAATTCCCTTAATGACAATTGTTTAGGAAGTCCTTTTATGTAGAATATATATTTCCAATGCTTATCTAACATTCTTTTTTTCAAGTTCCTTTCTCTTTGAGAACTGTGTGATCAAATTAATTTACTGAATCAGCATAGAGTGAAGTAGATTGGCATTGTGATAGTGCTAAGGACATAGGCTACTATGTAGTGTAATGATGATTTCAATGTCACTAGTAAATTGAAACAAGTTTATAATTCTCCATGCCTACCTATGGAATTTGCAGTCTTTGGAACTCTAAAGCCTTTACTAATGATCTGATAAGAAGTTAAGAGTTGGACACATATTTTCACACATATATATATATGACCTAGTCATCAGGGGCAGGTTGCTCACTTAACTTGCTACTGGTGTGCTGCGTGCACACGCGCATTTCATCTGCACGCGTGCACGCTGTGTGCGCGTGCCCCCTCATGCAATTTTGCATCTGCGCATATGTGGAAGCAAAATTGCACTGAAATCTCGCGAAGGGACGCGTGCGTGCGTGCGATTTTGGTGATTTTTTGCTTCTGCGCATGCGTGAAAGCGAAATCTTGCTGAAATCTCACGCGCACACATCCCCTCGCGAGATTTTGGCATGATTTTGCTTCCACACATCCGCAGAAGCAAAAAAATCACCGAAAAATTCACAAAAAAGATGGCGACTCCTAGGCACCAGCAACCGACCGCATCAGGTCGGTAGCCTCTTGATGATGTCACCAGCCCGATAGAGTGGACCGCACCGGTAGGAACCCACCACTGCTAGTCATGTGTAATAAATATACAAACATGATACTTCACATTCTGAACCACATAAGATAGTTGAAAAATGTATAAAATGAAACCCATCTCTCTCTTACTTCTATGACTGTGTTCATCTCCCAAATGACAAATAACATCTAACAAACTTTGAGCGAGGTTGTGATTTTCTTCTTTATCTTAGCAACCTTGTTTATGATTTGTCTGTTTATGATGGTCTTCTGAAACCTTTCAATCAATTAGCACAAATGCTGGGTTGAATGCATTGGACCTTAGCTTCAAAAAATGACTAAATCCTCAAAGTAACTACTACACTGATTCTAAATCAGAAGTAAATTCAAGTCATCAGAATCTGAAGTGTGAATAGACATAATTAGACCATCAATTATAATACCAGAAGTTAGAATGCAAAAATATATTGCCCCAAATTCTGGGTGGGGGTAACCCCCGATTGAATTTTCTTGGTTTGATTTTAGGTATAAGCTATGTGGGTTTCTCCACTATAATTGAAGGTGGATTTTATGAATGATACTAAATATATTTTAAATCAAAAGTAATCAAGAGTATTGTTTGCTTAATTACTTTGATTACTAGTTTTTCTTTTAATAACAATGGAAAATATGCTTAAAATATCACTTTGTTTGCCTGAATGAGCTTATCACTTTTTTTACTTATTTCTGTGTATTTATAATTTAAGTAATGTGATCGGAATGTGTCTTTGGAGAACATGTTTTTTAATTTAAATACACACAGACAATATATTTCTTAGCTATTCTTAATAAAAAAGCATTTTTCTGCATATATATATATATATATATATATATATATATATATATATATATATATATATATATATATATATATATATATATATATATATATATATACATATACATATACATATACATATACATATACATATACATATACATATACATATACATATACATATACATATACATATATATATATATATATATATATATATATATATATATATATATATATGCAGAATATATATATGCATATATAACATGCTACTTAAGTAAGTGTAATCAATATATCTTTTTGTACAGAATACTAAAGAGTATTTTTTCAGATTAAAAGGAAGGTAGGATACGATCTTTTTTATACCCATTCCAATTAACCTTCTGTGCTAAATCTCTGAGAAAGGATTGTGTATTAAATTCTTCTACATCAGGGTTAGCTAGGCTTCCTACTGTGAACAGCTAAGAACAAGCAGGAACATCTCACTAGTTAGGTCTTTTGAGTAGAAATTGTTGTGATTACCCATATTGGGGACAAAGTCATTGTTCTTTTGAGTTTTAACTACTGAACTATCAAAATAATCTTTTATTGCTGGCATTATATGAAATAAGTTCCAAAATCTGGGGTCAATTTAATTTGGAAGAGCTATGGGTAAATCCTTCATTTGCTGCAGAACAAACGTTCTAATTAAATTCTTTAAACTCTTAATAGACAGTCTAAAACTTTGTTAGAATGGTTTTAAAACAAAATGGAGTGTTTGAAAAATGAGTTAATTATGTCCCAAAAATAGGAAAAAACTCACAATGTATTAAAAAATGTATATTAAAAGTGATCCTATTAGTACAAATATTAAAGTGAAATATTTTTAAAACTTGAAAGTTATAATTACATAGTAAGTTATCTATAAAAAGTTAATATCATCAACATTAAACTGTATAATAACTTGATAGTCTGAGTTAAAATGGGAAATAGGGAAAAAGTGTTAGGGGGGGGGGATCCAGTGGTGTATTAACCATTAAGCAGACTAAGCACATGCTTAGGGCACCAGGCCCAAAGGGGGCACCACAAAGTTGTGAAAAAAAAACTACAATGGAGATTTGTAAAAAATTTTTTGATAAAACTAGGAGGGGGGCATGAAGATTTGCAGTGCTTTGGGCACCAGTGAGCCTTAATCCGCCACTGGAGAAATCCCACTACAAAATAGCTTGATTTTGATTATTGTGCAATTGTGAATGCACTTTGAGGCCAAATAAGTGAAATAACATTAATAATTTGTCCTTTTGTGAATGGGATTTAAAGATATTGTTTCAGAGTAAAACTTGATTGGGTCTTTCCTCATTAGCTAAAATTGTCTCTGGAAGAAGTTGAAAAAATTCTGATTATGAGATTCCCAAGTGAGTTTGATCAAAGCAACATAGTGCACAAGATTTTAGAAAAAATAAACCAAAAAAACTTGTTGCTTACAGTGTAGGGATGGGTTCAGTCCAGGAAAATCCACAATGGGTGTGTAAAAAGAAAGGACTCCAAAAACATATTTGTTCAGCAATGATTTTTGCATCTAATTAAATGGTTTTCTCCCACTGTCTTGTATTTCTTTTCTGCCAAATGGTTTAGGGTTATTTATCAATGCTTGATAATTATTTTTGGGGTTTAAATGTCCATGCCTTAAACACAAAAGGGATATCACACCAATTAATCATGCAATTTTGTCCATGACAAGCAAAAAAACCTTCAGACATGAGTTTTTAAGCCCAGTAGTGAGCAAAAAGGGAACAAGAACCCAGGTTGGTGGCTACAACTGCATAATAATAATAATAGATCACCCTTTGTTTCATGTGTGTTGCAGTGGTGGGTTCCTACCAGTGCGGTCCACTCTATAGCACCGGTAGTGGCCCGCTGGTGATGTCACAGTACTGGTGCGGTCGGTTGCTGGTGCCTGGGTGCCGCCAATTTTTTCTAAAAAAAAATTAATTTTTTTAAAAAAATTTCTTCTGCGCATGACCAGAAGCCGAGTTTCCGGCACTGCTCATGCGCTGCCTTCCTACCCCACAGTGAGTCCAAGCAGGGGAGGATGGCTGAGGGAGCGTGTGAGATGCTGAAAGAACAGGCGGCAGGAGCTATCTCCATTCCCCTCCCTTCAGCAGTCCGAGAAGCCACGAACGCGCAGTGATGATCCCAGGCATTTTCGCACATTCGAGGCTTCTCGAGCTGCTGAGGGGAGGGGGAATGGGCAGCAGGACCTATCTCAGTTCCCCTCCCTTCAGCAGTCTGAGAAGCCACGCCCACCCAGCCACATGGCTGGCAAGCCATGCCCACAAAATAAGCCACGCCTACAGAGTGGTAGTAAAAAAATTAGGAAGCCGCCCCTGATGTGTTGCATATAAAAACACATGGAAATGGCACACCATACACACACACACACACCAGTGGAAGAGACTGATTCAATTTGTTTTGAACCAGTTGTTTATTCATATGTTTATTTCCATGCCATTTCCATAAGTGTCTTTATTTTATTTTGAAATCCGTATGATGTTTTAGTAATATTTTTAGTTATTTCAGAATGTTTTAAAATTTTATTCTATTTGTTACATTTTTATACTTTTTTAAAAAAAATGAAAACATTTGGTAGAATATTCAGAAAATAGGAAACTAGGCAATAAGTTTTGATCTACATATTTATCCAGGAAACATAGATCTGATTTGTTTATATTGGAACCTGGCAAACACTTCATTCCTCAAACTTTCCTATTTGAAGGCATTACTTTTTATTGAAGATATTCACAAGACAAAGAATATATGATTCTAATTATATGTAAATTATATGCAAATTATTACTTTGCAGGAATAATTATTCCCAGCAGAATACCATTTTCCATGTCATGTTGGAATGGTGAGACATGTAGGAATAATATAGGTATACAAAGTTCATGCTAACCCTTCATATGAAGGAGTATGGAATGTCATTGGAAGGAGTAGCTGCTCTGGAATGTGTCTGGTCTGCATATAAAGTTTCCTCCAGTTATGAGTTGAAAAAAAGGTGCTACTATTTTAGGCAAAAAAAAATCTTAAAAGTAATGGAATTAATTTATTAAAGTAAATGTGGCATCTGGCTTTCAGGGTTGGTCAGAAGCCTGAAAACATTAAGCTGCTTTAAATAATAGCAAGCAGGTGCTGTGCTTACAGAAAATCCAAAGCACTGCTTCCAATTTTTTTTTTAAGTAGGGTAGGCGGATAGTCTGTCTGTCTCACAAATGTATCTTATCATTCTTTTTAAAACACTTTCAGATGAAGTCATGGAGAAGAACAGAAATCAAACATACAAAAACCTGTCATTGTATTGTATGCCTTTTCATTGTAATGTAATTTTTTCTGAGATTCGCATGGTCAAAATCAAAAATAAAGCCAGACTATTTATATTCTTAAATATATATTTCAGATTATTCAGAATTAGGAACTAAATTAAACTTCTACACTACTTTAGATTGCAGTTGGATAATCATATGGAAAAGATATGAGAGAAAGATACAGTACAAGTTGTTGCTTTCAGTAGAAGCAGCAACATAACTAGAAATCCCCTTTCTGCAGTTTGAAGTTATATAATTCCAAAATGGTCCACTTCTTTTTCCAAACTCAGTCTGTAAAAACTTGTAAATTAGCTCTCTAATTACCTATATGTAATTAGAGAAAATGAAGTAATTGGTGACTGAAGTTCCTTGTAGGAAATCATTTATTTCAAAGTTTGTCCATGTGAAGTACTCATTTCTCCACAGTTATGCTTGGAGGCATATGAAGAACTCAGAATTTAGCATGATGGAGCTCAATCTAACTGACTCCCTTTCCAGCGAGTTCCGTTTCAGATTTTACTTACTTTTTCTTTCAAATAAATATTGGCCTTCCATTACCAGGTGCAAATTAAAATATATTTCAATATTTCTGTGCATATATTTCTTCACCCAACATCTGGAAGCATATGATCCACCTTTTCTGATCAAGAGCTCATGACATGTGCTCCTGTTCTCCATTAAACCTTCTTTCCAAGCAACTTCCAGGAATCCAGTGTCTTTTTCCCCACTTGGAACTGAACCCAGAAGAATATTCCTTACAACAACAGCAACAACAAGCATAAGCGCACCACTGTGCCTACCGTCACTGTCTTACTGTCCTATTGTCCTCATTTATCTGTACTTCTTTGCTTATGTTATGTTTATACAAACATCTACTATCTTGTACATGTTTGACAAACAAATAAAATAAATTAATTTATGTTAATATATGTTAATATATATAATGACTAAGGGTTTATCTTAAGATACTCAATAAATTACTATCAGCATTTATCCCAAAGTATATATTAGAAAAAACTTTTCAGTATTGGAACTAGGCTTCTAGTAAAGTCCACTTTCAGTCAATTTGCTTCCAAAATTGTCATATTCATTAATTCTTTACTTAAAGAATAAACTTAAAGTTAATGGATATATTATACGGTATATTGTATACCAGTAATAAAAATAAGAATAAATATTATATGTATGCAAATATACATGAATACAATATGAGATGAATTCTAACAGAAGTTAAAGTTCATATGGAATGGATAATTTGTTCAGGAGCAACAATAAAATAAAATAAAATAGAGAGACAAGCAAATGTGGACATGAGGCAGTGTTTAATGGCATGTTGAATGGCAAAAACACATTTGGATTATTTGATACATGTCACAATTCCTAGAAACATGTAAAAGTGCTGTGTCTATTTATACTGGATCCAATGAAGCTTGGGGTGAGGCACCTGTCCACAGAAGATTGCCAGAAAATTTCTATAGCCAGATCTATAGTAAAATATTTGCTTAGATAATTCATTTTTTTCAAGGCAGCTGCCAAGCAGAGCTGCAGCTTCCTGCAATACAACATCAACACACCTTCACCTTTGTCCATGCTGGTTGACAAGATAGGAATTGGACAATAAAATTGGACACTAAAAATAATGAGGACTCATTATTTCACTGGAGGGCCATATGTGAAGAAGCCATGTAATCAAAAAACTGCGAAAGCATTTGAAAATAGGAGTTAAATTCATATGTGTAAGTTGTACATTACCAGTACATTATACTAGTGCATTACTTTATTTACTTCAAAAACTATTAAGGGCTGCTCTTGCATCTGGAAGTTTTGCTGATCATTCTGTAGAATGGGAATAGAATGGAATGGAATGGAATGGGAATGGGAATAGGAATAGGAATAGGAATAGCATAGAATAACAGAGTTGGAAGGGACCTTGGAGGTCTTCAAGTCCAACCCCCTGTTTAGGCAGGAAACCTTATACCATTTCAGACAAATGGTTGTCCAATTTCTTCTTAAAAACTTCCAGTGTTGGAGCATTCACCACTTTTGGAGGCAAGTTGTTCCACTGATTAATTGTTATAACTGTCAGGAAATAAGAACTTCTGCCTGAAATTTTTGTCCTGAAGACACAGTTGAACAAAAAGCATTGAGCAACACAGGTCAGTAAGTTACAGTACAGGAAGTGTAGATTTCATTTCTTTTCTAATTCAGAAACTTCAACCTCACTTCTGTTTTGTATTGGAAAAAGAAATATGAGAGGTTAAAAAAAATTGAAGTCAGCTTGGGTGGTTGTCAGATTGTCTGCAAGTATATGCAAGAGCAGTTTGAGCTTCTCTGACAGTGAATTATAGTTCCTTGGGCGAATAATTCCTTGGGCGAAAATTACTGGTACAAATCATGTGGTTTCTAATCATATTGCAAAACAACCAGTCACATTTAGAGTGTTTATGTCACTTTTCCCTTACTCTGCTTCTCATTTCATAAAACTTACTTTTCACAAAAATATCTCTCCTCAGAAAACTTGTGTTAAGGTAACACCCCATTGTAATACCTACTTTCTATTTCAGCAAGTGTTGTATTTGTATATTATATTTCTTCAATTTGTCATGCACAGTAAGAAAAAAATCCTCCAAGTGACATTCTGATAATCTCGGGCATCTATGAAGTCTATTGCATAAATATGCATAATAACAAAAGACAATTCTCTATCTCCCATCTTTTTTCAAAAAATCCTACTGATCCTGACCCAATTTATTCATTTTTATTTCCTCTTCCTGTTTCCCATATGGACTGCATGCATGAGTTTATTTTGCTGTTTATTTTCCATAGTAAATCAAACTGGTTAGAATTACATATTTTAATCAGTTGATGTGATCACTGTAACTTTCCACTTTCCATCAGTCTCTTCGCTTCATTTGGTGAACAACAGGAAAATGCCTGCATTGGTTTTACAAAGCAAGTATAATGCCCTAAAAAGTATGGAGTTTGCGCCTGTAAAATGAGTAGCAGCTGTGAAAAGAAAATAATCATACATCAGTGTTTATGCTAGAATGATAAAAACTAAAGATTAGGGTGTACAAAGCTTCAAAGGGGTGATTTGCTTAGACGATGCTTTAAGCAAAGCACCTTTCCCAAGCTGTTTAGAAAAGCAATAAGTTCCACTTCAACAAAATGGTTGTGTTGCTTTCTTTATGATCTCCCAGTTGGCTATAGCAGCCAGAGGAGGTATGTATAGAAGGCGGCACTCAGAGTGATACAAAACATCTTGATGAGGCAACCAGCATTACCTTTGCAGTGACAAATGCCTCACCAAGACAAACTATAACTACCTTACACAAGCCAGCTAGAGTTTCCAATCTATAGAAGTTAAATGAGACAATTATATAATATTACTATTAGTTTAAATATTTCTAAACTACTGTATAACTTAGAGCTTGATTCAATAGCAGCGATTGCGAGAGGGATCTCGGAGTCCTGGTAGACAGCCAACTAAATATGAGCCAGCAGTGTGCAGCAGCAGCCAAAAAGACCAATGCAGTCCTGAGCTGCATAAATAGAGGGATACAATCAAGGACCAGAGAGCTACTAGTACCACTCTATAAAGCCTTGGTCAGACCACACCTAGAGTACTGCATCCAGTTTTGGTCACCACACTACAAAAAAGACATTGAAACTCTAGAGAAAGTGCAGAAGAGAGCAACCAAGATGATAAAGGGAAAATAAAACATACAAAGAGCGGTTGCAGGAACTGAGCTTGGCCAGTCTAGTGAAGAGAAGGACCAGGGGTGACATGATAGCAGTGTTCCAATACTTGAGGGGATGCCACAGAGAGGAGGGGGTCAGGCTGTTCTCTATGGCACCAGAAAGCCAAACAAGGAATAATGGATGGAAGCTGACCAAGGAGAGATTCAACCTGGAAGTGAGGAGAAACTTTCTGATGGTGAGAGCAATCAACCAGTGGAACACTTGCCAGCGGAGGTTGTGAGAGCCCCAACACTTGCAACCTTCAAGGAGAGACTGGATTGCCATCTGTCTCAAATGGTGTAGGAACTCCTGCTTGAGCAGGGGGTTGGACTAGATGACCTATAATGTCCCTTCCAACTCTAATAATAAATAAAGCAGATAAGGAACCAGGCTAGAAACTAAGAAACTGGGTTTTACTTCTGTCCTAGGCCCAAGACCAGTTGTATAATCTGGAGACTAGGTCACTCCCTCTCAGCCCTAGGAAGGAGTCAATGGCAAACCACTTCTGAAAAACCTTGCCAAGAAAATTGTGGAGACTTATCCAGGCAGTTGCCAGGAGTCAAAAACTGACTTGAAGATATACACACAAACACTATAACTTAAGCTACATAAGCAGAATGCCAATCATTCACTATTTCCTTTAGAGTCAGGTTAGTGTGGTGAAAGTCATGGAAGTCATTGGCTGACCCTGATCTCTTTTTCATCCCAATCTTCCTCACAGGAATTATGAAGTATTGATAAATTATTGAGATAAATGGAGATCCCACATAAAATGCTTCATGCACTTGGAAAAGAGATGACATTAAATAAACGCATTTTTCTTCCTTAATGCAGCCAAACAAAACTTCATATAGATTGAAGTATTGTGATTTGGCAGTACAGCTAAACAAAGAAAGCTTCTATTTATGGGTTTGTAAACTTAATGGAAGAAGCCTATATTTGGACTGAAGTAGCTAAATACATTTTGTCACGAAATAGCAAAATAGCATTAATAGAGGAGGATGTGCTGGAATTGCTATTTAAATTTCCAAACCTAGATATTTGGCATTTTGATTAGAGGACTGGTATCTGGAGTTGCTATTCTACCTTTTCCACCAATAGCCTGGCATTTATTTTGTAACTTAGTAATTTTGTAAGTATTTTACACAAATAAAAATTAAAAAGGAAAGGATATAATCCACAAGAAAAAAGAAATATCTTGCTAAGGTTGAGATGAAGCCTATTCCTCTCTATCGACCCCTGCATTTCCTCCAGACCAGCATTTCTCAACTTTAGCAAGTTTAAGATAAGTGGACTTCAACTCCCAGAATTCCACCCATATTAAACTTGCTAAGGTTGAGAAATACTGCTCTAGACTGTGAGACAGGATCTTAGTGTTATCATCTGACAGCATATAGTTGTACTGATGATAGCTCACTATGAGCTGTCAGATGATATCACCCAGTTTCTTTATGTAGATGGTAAACACAATCTGAGAAAGTACTGAACCCTTTCTCTTCTCTTGCCCAGGGCAAGCTTTGTGGGCCTTTGGGGAGACAGAAAATAAGAAAGACAAGGGCAGATGTTTACATGGACAAGGCAAAGATGGCTTTGTTGAATTGACTATACAGTGGCAGGTTTGGAAGCAACACCTTCCAAAATGTACATAGACATTCAAATGGGCTGTTAATAATTCTAGTACCTGCTTGTAGCCTCTTTTATATTTATCTAGGTCTGCTATTCAGCTAAAGCCATCTGGAAATGTAAACTCCATGCATGTCTACTGTTAAGTCCCGATAATTGAGAGACAGGAGGCGAGGCTTGTGACTTCAGCTCTTTATTAGGTAACAGTGAGCAAACATCAGCAAGGCTTAGATGGTGGCAGGGATTTAAATAGGGAACCTGACTAGCAGAGAACCAATCAGAATTTACCTGTTCCAGTTCTTTGTCGGACTGGAGTGAAGACTTCCCCCAGTTCCTCAAAACATAACATCTATAAAGAATTAAATTCTATCGAGTTTAAAAGTAAATATATAGAGAATTAAAGGCTTTGTTGCTGAATTGTATAACACTGGGATGGCAGTGATGATATTTCATTCAAACTTATGTTTTAAAATAAGTAAAAATGGGAAGACTTTACTTCACATGTATTTGAATATACAATACGATATTTTCATACTTTTCTTTGAATATTGCAAAACACCCTCTAGCTGTCAGTTAAAAAAGTTGTTCATATTAAGACAGGAAGAAAAATTGACTCTTTGGGTGAGAGGGACAACACCTGGACATCATACATTCTCCATAACTCAAGCATTCAAACAAATTATATTTTATACTAGCTATTTTTTTTCACAGCAGGGATGGTCAAATTGTAAGTTGATAATGTGAAAAAATCCAGTCTTACAATCAGCTTATTTTTTAAAAGATATGTCAGATTTATAAAGATTTTCATAAGTGCTTTTCTTTAAAAAAAATTTTTTTACTAGGCACAATTATTTTCACTAGGAAGAAAACTATTTTAATCTGCTTTTCATGAAGCTGTTAAAGGTAAAAACTTTTCAGAGAAAAGTCGATAGCCATAATTCATCATTTCAGATATGGCTGAAAACAAGGAGATTCAAAGTGAGACTTTTAAGAAGTCAGCCAGCTTTACCCAATTTTCTGCCTTCTGCATGTATCCATAATCCCCTGGCAGTCATGGCTAATGGTGCTTGCTAGTTGTAGATTATGCAAACCGAAGCACCAAGCTGAGAAAGACAGAGCTAAGCAGTCAAAAAATGACAGAAGAAGCTACAAATTTGGCTTTCACTGACATTCTATTCTTGTCTTAATATGAATATCTACCTCATTTGTGAAGAAATTGGGGTAAATCCTTATAAAGAGGAACTAGTGAAATGCTTACTTATCTCCATTCCTCAGAAACAGACCAAACAGACCAAACAGCAACAACTCATGTCCTATATTCCCTAGTCGAACCACAAACAATTACAATGATCTAATACAAACCGACTTTACAGAAGACAATTTTAGAAAGGCTCTACACAACCTAAAACCATCCCTATCCATAGGACCAGATGGACTATGTGCTTACTTCTTAAAAAAACTTTCCACTGTCCTATCAGAACCTCTAAGCATCATTTTTTGACATATCTTTCAGAGCCAGCACCCTACCCAACCTATGGTCACTAGCCACGGTTATCCCTGTCTTCAAAAAGGGAGACCCCAGCTTAGTTGAAAACTATAGACCAATCTCTTTATGTTGCGCCACCTGCAGAGTCATGGAATCAATCATCAACCAATCCATTACCCACCACATAGAGACAAACAACCTACTCTCTCACAAACAATTTGGTTTCAGAAAAAAATTATCCTGTAATCTACAACTTCTACATTGTAAAAATATATGGACTACACAACTCGACCAGGGCAAAGCATGAGACGCAATTTACATAGACTTTTGTAAAGCCTTTGACTCCGTAGTACACGACAAACTACTCCTAAAACTAAAATCTTATGGCATCTCTGCCCCCCTGCACAAATGGATAACTGCATTCCTGTCAAACAGACAACAAGTAGTCAAAATAGCAACATATCTATCAACCCTGTACCTGTCAACAGCGGTGTTCCCCAAGGCAGCGTTTTAGGACCTACTCTCTTCATTCTTTACATAAATGACATTTGTGATAATATGCAAAGCAACTGCATCCTCTTTGCAGATGATGTAAAACTATTCAACACCACCGACAATACTACAACCCTTCAAAAAGACCTTGACTATGTATCTGAATGGTCAAACAAGTGGCAACTACCAATCTCAATTAACAAATGCTCAGTTTTACACATTGGCAAAAATAATCAAAACACAAAATACAAACTTGAAGATCATGACCTTGATGATGATCCTCACTCAGTAAAGGACCCTGGAGTACTCATCACTAACAATCTAAGTGCCAGAGCCCGCTGCAACAACATAGCCAAGGTTAGGTTAACCTAATCTTGTGTAGCTTCTTCTCTAAGTGCCAGAGCCCGCTGCAACAACATAGCCAAGGTTAGGTTAACCTAATCTTGTGTAGCTTCTTCTCTGGTAACATTGTACTCTTAACCAGAGCATACAAAACATTTGCTAGACCGATTCTTGAATACAGCTCATCTGTCTGGAACCCACACTACATATCAGACATTAACACAATTTAGAATGTCCAGAGATATTTCACAAGAAGAGTATTACATTCCTCTGTTCACAACAGAATACCGTATGAAACCATATGAACCATAAACCATTACCGTATGAAATTTTAGGACTAGAAAAATTAGAACTATGCCGCCTTCGATCCGACCTAAGTGTAGCTCACAAAATTATCCACCACAACATCCTACCTGTTAACGACTACTTCAACTTCAACTGCAAAAGCACACGAGCTCACAACAGATACAAACTTAATGTAAACCGCTCCAAACTTGATTGCAAAAAATTCGACTTCAACAACAGAGTGGTAATGCCTGGAACACTTTACCTGACTCAGTAGTTTCTTCCCCAAACCCCAAAAACTTTAACCTTAGATTATCTACCATCAACCTCACCCCATTCCTAAGAGGTCAGTAAGGGGCATGCATAAGCGCACATTCATGCCTACCGTTCCTGTCCTAATGTACCCATATATTCATACCTCTTATACTCTTATTCATGCTTGTACTATTTCATGTATATACAATCATAATTTTACTGTTTATACTTTGCTTTAATCATATATGCTTGACAAATGAAAACAAACAAACAAACAAACATTGCATAAGATGACTTATTTTCCTAACATGAAATATCTATAATGGTATTGCTTCTATTTCTTTTCTTCCTTTTCCCGATTAACTGAAAAGGCAGATCCACTGATGTGAGGAGATTTTTTTCATGGTGCACCAAGGTTCAAACCTGAGCTACATATATTCTCTTCTATTTCTTTTTCTTGGTTCCTCTCTCATGTAGATTTGAGCTTTTTGTTCCCAGCAGATCAGTTGTGAGGGAAAAGCAGGTAGGAATTTAAATCTAGGTATACTTTGCCCTTTTCTATTTCATGTGGTAATTCTATAGCAGCAGTGATCTCAACAGAAAAATGCATGCTAACCTGAGCATGTTTTGCACTTTTTGTTGTTGTTCAAAAAAGAAAAAGTCAATGAGCCCTTCCTTATATATTTCAAAACAGAAATACACATTGCCCCACATTTTGGAAGGGATCAAGATATGTATGTCTGAATATTTTATATTAAAAAGACAGAAATATATAGGACAAAGTGGAAAGTACAGTAGTTAAGATTCTATAGTTAATCTCCTGGCTTCTCATGTTTAGCTTCTGATCTTTCAGGATGACAGAGGAAGACTAAATTTTATTTATTTATTTTTATTGCAATATATTGTCTCTTGGCTGAGACTGAAATACTTTTATACCTATAACAGAAAACAGATTTATTTAAAGAAATATATTAGAGAGACGGCAAAGCATGCTGCGTTTGTTTTGTACCAGAAAGTCAGAAAAGTGTGTTCCTGTGTATGGCAGGAAACAAACAAAGGCAGAAGGAAGTGTCTGAGATTAGCTATCTATTATATAAGAGAAGGTAGTAATAAACAAAAAAGGTGCAGAGAGTAGATCCATAGTTCTGTATAGCCCCCACTGCTCCTTGTGATCAATAGGTCATGAGATGCTAGTGCCATTGAAGTAACACTTGGTCCTTGGCTTTTCAGTACCTTTGTGACACTATGACACCTAAGCAAATGGCAATTTAATAATGATATGAGGGGAAGAAGAGAATGAAATTCATTTCATAAGGCTATCTGAACTGCAAAAATCAAGTATAAATTTGACTTATCTATACGTCTTAGCTAGTGATTATCTGGTGGATATTTGAAGGCCATATGTGGACTTCGGATATTAGGAAAAAAGGGTAAGTTTGTTAAATACTTGTGTCTGATTATGTTGCTATTGTGCTTCAAGAGTTGCTGTAACCTGAATTCCACATTTCTCACCTTCCTAATCACCAGCTAACCACTGAAGAGCATATGTAATATTGGTTTCCTTTTTTTCAAGCCTTTAGTAAAGTGGATAATAGTCACTCTGACATGAATTGCAGACACAGTTTGCAAAAACTGTTTTCAAAAAGAAGCATTTAGAAGAAATATGTGCTAAAAGACAACAGACACCGCATACTCTTTTCTGTTTTTTTCCCCAACAAGAAGAACCCAGTAAAAGTAATATGGGCTGAATGAAAATGACTGGTCCAAAAATACCCAATGTGCTTTCACAGCTAAGCATAAACTTAAATGTAGTGGTCCTAATTCAACAGTTTATCCAGGAATCAGACAATTTGATGGATTCCCAAGTAAATTATTTATTTTTCTTTTTCACGCAGTATCTACTTTATCAAATCTTTTAAGTTCAGGCTTTTAAATCCAGATACGGAAAATCTTTATAGGGGAGAACCATTTCTTGGTGCCCTCCAGTTTTGAGAAACCCAGACAGAATCAGTTTTGGTACTTCTTTCTCTTATTGTTTCTATTAGTGAAAAAAGAGCTTATGTAAGATGGCAGGTAAATACAATTTGGGGCCCCCTTCTCTCATCACATTTGAAACAATATGTTTTATTTTATTTTATTACAGTTAAGAACATTAATTTACATAAAAGCTGTTAAGTTTATGCTTGAGAATGTTGGGGGAAATAAAAGAAAGGAAAAAAGTAGTTTGACAGGATGACTGGAACGTCCTTGGAAGAACTACAATTAATTACTAAATATAGGTCAATATGATAAACGTTTCTCCATCCAGTGACCAGGAACAAAATCTGGCTCAATGGTACCTAATTAACTATGAGCAGTAAAAATGTTTTACTGAACTGTGGCCTCAGCATTTTCAGTAATTTAAAAATAGATAACACATTAACACCTAAAAAAGTTTTTCACTCGTGAAGTTGTGTGATCTGCCATGAAAACTTTAAAGAAACTCTGCTCAGAATTCTAGAATGGCTAGTACATTATTTCTAGTTTAGGGAAGATGTTTTGATAAATATTTTACTTTGTTACTAATCTGATTTCCATCTTCTGTTGTCCATAATTATGTACATCCAGTTGAAATGTACCATATATACAAAAGTTTTCTGTGACAATTTAGTTTCGAACATTTGCTGCTGTCCATATTAGCCAATCAATTTTTTTAATGGGGATTTGCCCTTTCTGTGGACATTCAAATGGAGCATTAAGCTTGGCACTTGGTTCATTCATACCAAGCCATCACATAGTATGTTTGGTCTGGTCAAATGCATTGTGTGAACTCTTTCAACTGGGCCTTTCTCAGCAACCATGGTTAAGCAAACCATGACTTAATGCTTGTTTCCAGATACTAAGTAAGTGAACCTGAATTCAGATCAGATCAAAGACTTGATGGATGAGAGCACTTTCATTGATCGTGGAAGTGGTGTTCAACCAAACAGAAAAATTGACCTGTCTTTCAAATGTCTGATTAGCAGCCTGGGTTTATTCCGAGATTCAAGCATGACTTATGGATAGAAAAAAAACGGGGGGGGGGGGATACCTGTAGATCACAGAGCATTTTCCTAACAGATATTTATTACAAATCAGAAGTATCCTTGCCGGCATGAAATGTTATTCCCAACATTATTTAATACCCTGGTAACTTTCATATTTTAGCAGGTATTTTGCATTTTACTACTGAATCATGTTTTGAATATCCTAATTCAATATAGGGCAATCAAGTTGATTACTAGAATAAGCAAGTGACATGTATGATTTAATTAGTTTCCAAATTTAGGGGTCAGTTCAAGGTGCTGGCTTTACAATAGAAAGTTGTTCACAGTTTTCATAACTGCTAGCTAAAGGCTAGCTATTCTCCTTCCTAGCAAACTAAGATGTTCTAATTCATGCAGACTTTTGGCATGGTAGCTGGCTTCTCTGCTGTGTTAGGTTTTAATTGGTTGGATGCTATTTGCTTCTTGTTGATGGGTTTTTAATTGTGTTTTGATTATGTTTTAATTGTGTGCTTAATTAATTGTTTTTATGTTTAATTATAATTAAGTCTGCTCACACAATGGGACTTCCTTCCCTGCTCTTCCCTTCTGCCATTTTCCCATCCCCATGCCCTCTGAAAGTGCGCTCCCCAAAAAAATGGAGGATACCAATTCTCTCTCCCTCTCCCATTGTACTGGCAGAAATCACATCTACTGATATAAACACATCACTGGATTCAATCTTCTGTTACTCTTAGACAGCTTAACCATCAGTTTTAGCAGAAAGGTAGGGAAAAATATAAATAAAACTCTAAACAATATGAGGCAAAAGTATCAAATAAGGTCCTATTCTTCTATATAATTAATTCTGGAGTTGAGATCATAACTGGGTTTAACTGTTTTAAAACAGTTGATCACTGAAAGAGTTCCATTTTGATGGTCAACCACCATTATGAAATTCTACCTGAGGAAACAGCTTGTTTTTTCTTTTTCCTCCTCCTCCTCCTCCTCCTCCTCCTCCTCCTCCTCCTCCTCCTCCTCCTCCTCCTCCTCCTCCTCCTCCTCTCCCTCCTTTCCCCCTCCTCCCCATCAAAAGCTTTTAGTGTGATTTTTTTTGGTTTAAGTTTATTTTTGTTTTGTGAAATGAGAAGGTTATGTTTGTAATGTTCTATTAATACTTTTTCAGTTTCATCATTCTTTGCCGACTAGAACAGTGTGTCCTTATTTTTATATACTATTTGAATGATATGCTTCTCCTTATTTCTATTTGCTGTGTTTTTATTTAGAGTGTATTTGTTACTGCAGAAAGGTTGTTGAGAGCTGCATTAAATATCATTCTTTCAGTAGAAAGCTATAAATAAATAAATCTTATGATTATTCCACAAGATGGGGAATATATTGTATTCCAGGTTTTGAGTGGATAATCTTTTATTATTTGCTGTTATTTGTTATAATACACATACATATAAACAGACAATATTGGTATGTTACTATCATAATGTTTCCATCAGCAATTCAACTGATTTTTGCAGTTATTATATGATTAACAGAATGAGGCAAGATAAAATAGTCAATGTTGAAGTTTTTGTTAGTTGAATTTTGCCATCACATACTGTACTATTTTATCAAGCCTTTGCTTCCATTTAATACTTTCACATCTGTTCTGAATATATGTGACCCGATAGATGGGCATATTTTTTTAAACGATGCCATGCTTTACACCTGAAATTTCCACAGAACATTCCCAACAAACTCAGTTGACAAATCATTTCCCCCCACACTGCTAACACTGTAAACTCAATATAGCATGTAAAATTCAAGCTGTGCCCTTTCTGCATCATGTAATCTGCAGAGTAAAGAATGTAGTTTAATCAAAGCTCAGCAAGCTATTTTATTGATATTGGATACACAAAGTCAAAAAGACAATAGTGATAATGATTCTGTTGGGCCAGGCCACATTTGTTACGGCTTTATTATAAAGTATCAGACGGCTGCATCTGTTGAGCAGCTTAATCGTTTTTCTTTTTAAATAATAAGTAAATAAACAAATGGAAAAATTGAGTCAAATGGGCCCCTGTTGAGACTTCACCAACTATAATCTGCCACCTTCTGGAGATAATCTATCTATGTATTTGCTAGGAGTCAATATCCACTTAATGGCACATAATCAATCAATCTGTCACACTTTCAACCACTCGGTTCTATTATAGATGCACAGGATACTTTTAAAAAAGGTTTTCATGCATGGAAAGATCCTGAATGAACATAGTGTGAGCTATGTCGTTGACTTTCCTGAACATAAGGAGCTACACATTTGATTTACTTTTACTTCAATTTCATTTGATGTGGGAGGATATTTTCTCCTTAGAGCTTTCAAGATGTTGTCACAAGCTGACAGTTACATTGGTCATGTTTGAAACTGACTAGTAACTTACAATGAAATCACTGATGGGTTAATGCAAAGGGCAAAGATTGCTACATAGCTGCCAATGTGTGAGTGTTTCCTATGAATAGACTGAATGGTTCTGATGATAGAGATAGCTGAAGAATGATAGGCTGATTGGATGAACATTGGCTGGAATGCAAAGGGCTGAAAGAAGGGAGTGAAAATTGCATAATCCTGATGTACAAAAAAATCAGCAGAATGTAAGTTTTCATTAGTGTTCTCTCAATTGTGAGTGTGAGAAGAAAAAAGTATCTGTGCTGTGCTGTATTTGTGATCTTCTATTCAGTTTATGATTATGTTTCTCTCTGACATGTTTTCCCTTGCTTCTCTTCATTCCAAAACTGAAGCTAAAAACTAAAAATAAAGACATGCTCAAAAGCCTTTTGAGTGATAGTCCTCAATTTTCTTTCAATTCTTTTATTATATAATGAATTTATTATATCCATTTTTGAAGAAGAGAAGTTTGAGTCAAAGCTAGTTGCTTGTAAATGCATATTTTGTTAGGAATCTGACTAAACTTTCTAGCAGGTTTTACCATTTCCACTTCTTTTACATAAATGATATATTTCAGTCTTCTAATGAAAAAATATCAGGTTCTAAATGTAGGTTATTTTGATATTATTCCTCTAGATATTTGTCAGAAGACACAAGATTTTTGATATATTTGTCTCCCTTTAAAAAGTCCTAGAAATTTTCCTGAATTAGTGTTGTTCTGTACCACCCCTAGATATTTTAGGAAACCTTAGCATCTCTGTCTTCACATATTGTCAACTTTTTAAAACTCCCAAACTAGTGTTTTCCACTTTCTAAGTATATAAAACTCAAGTTTGACGTATCAGGTTTGCATGCAAGAGAAAAGATGGAGAGGGAAAATGTAAAGCATGGTCTTCTGTTACCATAATAATTCTGATTTTCTGATAATTCTTCTGATAATTATTTGTGAAGCATGCCTTGGATCAAAACACTATTATTATGTTCCATCCAACAGTCAGTCAGATGTTCAGACTGGATTTGGGATTTTTGTCTATGTATCAAATCCTTCCCAAGGACCTGGGATAGGTAGATGTGGATGTTTGATGGTATTAAAGGTATTGCCATAGTATCTAACCCAGGGGTGTCAAACTCAATTTCATTGAGAGCTGCATCAGGGCTGTGGTTAACCTCGGGGGGCCGGGCAGGCATGGCCAACTGTGTGGGCATGGCCGACTGTGTGGGCATGGCCAGCTTACACCACTCCCCAAACTGCTGGCATATTTCCTCTTTACACTGGGTAGACTGGGCCGAAGCCACACTGGCCTGTTGTTTCCTCTTTGCACTGGGTAGGCCGGACCGATGTGGTTTTCAATCTTTTCTTTCAGCATTTTTGCTAGATCACTTATCTCCACATTTTCGAGTTGTTGCACAGGAAAATTTTCATCCTGTATATTGGTTTCTTCCACTGGCTGGTCAGTTTGTTCATGTGTTGGAGCAGTTTCTTCAGCTTGTTCATCATTACTTGTTGTTTTCTTTTTAGCCAATATTTCTAGATGTTGCATTTCCACATCTGTGAAAACTTTATTAAGGATGATGAAGCATCTTTGATCCATTAATCTTTGTTCAGTTACATCACTTTCCGGGTGTTTTTCCTTCCACAGTTGCATCATTCTTTTCTGCAATCCCCTGGCTGTTGGTTCTGCCTGGTAGTAATATTTGATGATTTCTCGATTTTCTTTGGTTGTCCAAGTTTTGTGCTTTGGTTCCAGTCGCTTTGCAGTTGCACGCCCTGGTTCCCTGGCAGTAACAACTGAGCTCTGTAGTCCCTTTTTTGACAGATGTCCAGGAGTCATAGCATCTGATGCTGTCCTTCTTGATCCGGGCGACAACCGACCCAATGTTAAATTTTGTTGATTTCTTCTCATCATTACTGATAGTAGGTGCCTGGGTTGGTTCACGGTGGTTAAATCACTACTGATCCAAAGACGGTAATCCCATAACCATAGGAGCAGCACAGGATAGCTGTCCAGGCCCAGCCATGGCAGCCTATTTGCCTGTTTGGTGGCAGAAGGCAGGATCTAGAATGGGTGGGGGAGAAGCAGCCTACCTGCCTGTTGGTGGCAAAAGGCAGGATCAGGAATGTTGTTGTTGTTGCTGTTGTTGTTGTTGTTGTTAGTATTATTAGTATTATTAGTATTATTATGAATATATTATCAGTAAGCCATCATGTCATAATTAATACCAGATTCAAGTAAGAAAGCATTGTTAAATTCATCAGTTATTGACGATCTTGATGCTAGGCAGATAAAATATAGATGTTAGATATGGCATAATCTAACAAAAGATTCAGCTACATGATGTCAGTCGTAAGAGCCTCTGGACAATCAGATTCGAGCAAGACTTTGAGGATCAGAGCACAGAATAGGATCTCTTTTCACTCTAGAAAAGATAAGGCAGGCAGTGGATTCATTTTACAGGGAAGTAATGATTGTACTGTCTGCTTGTACACCCCCACCCCAAAAGCCCCTTCTTCCAATTATTGTGTGTAACTATAAAGCATCAGTACACTTCAAGTGCTGGTTTGTAAGGCCCATTCCAGTATGAGTAGAAAAGTATGCATTATCAACTCATATCAAGATAGGCCATAGATGATATTCTGGCTTGCAGAAATTGGTGTTAAACTAAGCCTCAAAGGTGCTAGCCCTATAATTGTATTCAGTTGAATGCATACTGAAATCTCTGGTGTGTGTGTGTGTGTTTATTTGTAAACTGCCACTTTGCCTTTTCTCCTTCATCTTCAGCAAGTGAGCCGAGGTGGCGCAGCGGTTAAGAGGCAGTACTGCAGGCCACTTTAGCTGACTGTGATCCTCAGGTCAGCGGTTCAAATATCACCAGCTCAAGGTTGACTCAGCCTTCCATCCTTCCGAGGTAGGTAAAATGAGGACCCAGATTGTTGGGGGCAATGTAAAATATATAAATTGCTTAAATATTGTAAACCGCTTAGAGAGTGCTTGCACTGTGAGGCGGTATATAAATCTCACAAAATAAATAAATAAATAAATAAGTGCTATGCATGCAAGAACTTTGTTGCTTTCTTCTGGAAACATCCTTTTGGAGAGCAGATTTTAAGCTGGTCTGAATAATTATGTATTTGAAAATGAGTGGTTATACTAAACCATTTTTTGCCACAGTTGTTTATTTCCTAAGTAAAAAATGTTTAACCTTTGAAAATTGTTGTCTGAATGAAGTGTAATTTAAACTGAGCTCTGAAAACGTCCTGGTATCATAAGTAATCCATTTCTATTCCCTAGAATAGTCTTGGATGTTTGCCCCTTGGTAAGTCCCAAAAATTCTAGGTGTTTTGGCTAATTGACATAATGTATATCACCTCCAAATGTGATTATAAATGGTCTCTAAAAACTGTCATTTCTGAGCATAATCAGCTTATGTCAAAAAGGATTTTGTGTTTTCCACTGCACTCTCCTGAGATCTGTCAAGGTCAATAATGCCAAAGCTGCACATTTGAGACAGTTATCTCAGAATATTGTACTTCTGAAAAAGAAGAGGTGTTTGTGTGTGGAAGCAATCAGACAGCTTTTCAGCATGTTATGTAATTAATTTTGAAAATACTCTATGTATCCCATCAACTTTGAACCAATTTAAGTAAGCACTTCACTAATGATTTGTAAGAAGACGAAATCAAAATGAGAATACAGCAGCAGCAAGACCAAAGTTCAAGATAATACTATAACACATGTGATTTTACTACAGTGTATTACATTGCCTGTTTGTGTTTCATTTCATTCCTTTCTCTTGATGAATACTAAGAGGGTTGGGTCTCTGGAGACTTTAAATTCAATCACACTTTACAAAAGAATAATAATCTGGGTTATTGTTGAAGAAAATAAGAGTGAGACTGAGAGACAACATGTACATTTTTCTTTTGTTTGTTTTTTCTGATTTTTGAAAAAGAACTATAATCACAGAAAGATACTATTTATTGAAGCAGTCTCCATCGATTAGTAATAAATCTCTTGGATTTCAAGCAGTACACTGTTCAAACCTACCTTCTGCTAAAATATGTGACGAGTTTACTGTTCCAAAACTAAGGAAAATGTGTTGATAATGTAAAATAGTAGGTTGGAGCAGAAGGACAGAAGAGAATATTCTGTTCAATGACTGTTCTGTCAAATCATATGATCTATGTGATCAAATAATTATTTGTGGTTTAGATTTTGACATTTGAGAGAGATCCTAACTTAACATGATCTCATATTCTGAACAATTTTGTATGTTGTTTTGTAAGTTGATGACCTGACCTAAATATTTATTTTATTTTTGCAAAATATCAATAGCTCATCTGCAAAGTTGCTCCCTAAGCAACTATTAGTTTCATGGCATTCAGACACAAGCATTGTCATTTCTTATAAGCATCCATTCCATTTACTTAAAATCTCAACTTCTGCTTGTCATAAGTGGCTACAACTGTAGTATCTATGATTGCTTCAAATTTTATCATATCATGTCCCAAAAGAATGAAGCTGCAACATATATTGAAACAAGCACATGACCTTAATTGATTTATATGAAATTTTACAGATTATCCCAACTAAAGTTGTAATTTACCTATACCAGTGAAAAAGTTAACTTTTTAATTTTTTTCCATGCTAGGTTACAGGTGAATGGATTCTGTGTCATCCACCCATCCACCTACTGTATATCTCAATCAATAACTGTCATTAAGTCTAATTGGACTATCTCTACAGGGGCTCAAACTGATCTACTGACTTCTAAAACTCCAAATTAAGTTCTAGCTAGACTGTCTGTTTTCTGTACATACTTTCTATTTTATTTAATAATTTAATAAAATTGTTTCTATTTTATTATCTACTTTATTTATTACCATTATATGAGCCTTCAGTAGTGAAACAAATTACTATTTTAAAAAGTGTTGGAATGCAGTGGCCTATGCTATCAACATTCCAGTTAATAGTCTATGTACAATGGCTACATTTATAGGCAACTAATAATAATTTCAAACTATTTTTTTCTAATTAATTCCAATGGAAGAAAACACAATGAAATGGGAAAAGGCTACCAATAACCTTCCCTTGTTTTGTCAAGAAATAAACTCTGTTAAATTTAGCATTGTATATACTGTATGTATATATATGTGTGTGTGTGTGTGTGTGTGTGTGTGTGTGTGTATATACACACACATATATATAACATATATATATATATATATTACACACACACACACACACATATATATATATATATATATATATATATATATATATATATATATATATATATATATATATATATATATATATATATATATATATATATATATATATATATGTTTTCTGAGGTTTTCGCGGGTGTTTGTATGTAGGTATTTGGGTATTCGGGTTTTCTCCCGCGTGAAATTGGAAGTGTCTTTGCAACGTTTCGACGAAGTCTCATTCGTCATCATCAGGCTGGAGTCTTCAGCTTGCTGCTTCTAGAAGCAGCAAGCTGAAGACTCCAGCCTGATGATGACGAATGAGACTTCGTCGAAACGTTGCAAAGACACTTCCAATTTCACACGGGAGAAAACCCGAATACCCAAAGACCTACATATATATATATATATATATATATATATATATATATATATATATATATATATATATATATATATATATATATATATATATATATATATATATATATATATATATATATATATATATATATATATATATATATATATATATATATACATATATATATATATATATATATATATATATATATATATATATATATATATATATATATATATATATATATATATATATCATTTTTTGCTGATAAATGAAAATAAAGGGAGACTATTATAGATCTATTTCGAGCTATTTTGCTCTCATCAGATAACCATACCCGTAGTGGGAATTGAACCTGGGCAGTCTGCTTGTAAGGCAGAAGTTTAACCTCTAGGCCACAAGGCCCTCTTCCCTATCAGCTCTTCACCAGGAAAGGGTTATATATGTTTATTCTGTCGAGTCATCCTGGTGTATGGAAGGAAACATCACAGCTTTCTTTTGCCTTTCGGTCCCTCCTGGGACCATCCAGGAAGTTTTCTATAGTCGACAAACTATATTGTCTATATGTGTAACATTTTTTGCTGATAAATGAAAATAAAGGGAGACTATTATAGATCTATTTCGAGCTATTTTGCTCTCGTCAGATAGCCATACCCTTAGTGGGATTTGAACCTGGGCAGTCTGCTTGTAAGGCAGCAGTTTTAACCTCTAGGCCAGGTTCTCTTCCTCTATGAAGGAACACCTTTTGCAGGCATTACTTCCCTTAGAATTCTGGAAGGGGAGGGTATAGGAGGGAGCAGTAGGAGTGGATAGTAGCAGCTATGCAATTTGTACAGAGAAACTTGGTCCATTGAAAGTCAGTTTCAGGACAATGCTCCAGCAGTTGGAAGGGTAGGGAATATAAAGTAATTTAAAGGTGATCTTAATATGAAATAACTGTTCAGGAGGAATTTAAATAATCAATTGCAGAGTCCATGGATTGAAGCAAGAAAGAGAACAATCCTGCTTTGATTTTGTTAGCATAAGTAATGTCCAAGGTTTCAAGATTCTATTATTACACTGTAGAATTATAAAGTAGTATTCTTGGAATGCCTGAGGTGTCAGTGTCATGATCTGGCCTACCTTAAATGACTGACCTTAGTCTTGAAAGATTTACCACTCTCTAATTAGAGAGTGGTAAGGCTTTCTAAGATCTTTTGTTCTTAGAGATAGCAACAGAACATCAGGGCACAATGCAATGGACAAAACAAGTTGCCAGCATCATCAGTATGTACAACTGGACCCACCCAACCCCACTGTATAGTAAGATAAGATTCCATGGTAATTGGGGTGACACTTGCCTGAGCCAAGAACAACATAGGAACTTGCAGCCCAAACAGTATCACCCAGCTGTGATGGAAATTAGAGGGGAATGGAAGCTCAAGATCAATTTCTAATTTTCATTACTCAGTGTAAATTGTTTAAGGCAGGCTAGCCAGAGAAAAATTCTACAAATCACTCCACAGTTGCCATTGTTCTTAGACAGCTGAAAGGAAGGGCTGCATTGGACCATACTTCTCATTAAAGGCAATGATCCATTGACAGATAATTACCAGAACTTCATGTAAAGATTTAGAGCACCTTTTGATGACTTTGCTAGGAAAACAATAGCAAATCAATGATCATATAGTCCACAGACTGAAAAATCGTGGGTATTTTTTGTTGTTGTTAGTATAAAAAGGCAGATAGAAACTTGAATGGACTTTCAAGATTCTAATTTTATATCCTACAACATATCCTATATCCAGAGCTGAAGAAGCTTCTTGGATGAGAAGCGAAACAACTTCAAAGAAAAACCAGAAAGTCCAGTTGCCTCTTGAAAAAGCACCTTTGGGATATCAAAATAGTATTGAATAGTATGTTTTTAAAATTATGTAGAAGAATAATTGAAAACTTCCTTACAGAAGCTGTATCCTGCAGTCTTTTGTTACACCACACACTGGATTTATGACTCAAGTCTGACAGGTGATCATGCAGCAAATATTGTCTAAAATCCTTTTAGAAGGCTTGCAATTTAATTAGGAATGTGTTATTATTAATGCTTATCAGACACCATACTTCATTTTAAATATTATTGAAAACCAGCCTCAAAACGTTAATTACCACAGACAAGTCACAATTTAAATTAGTATCAGCCAACTTCAAATTCATTATAAATTAGGAATATATGTTTTGTATATTCCTGACACTAGTGCATCATTCATCAAAACTCAAAGACATCTCAAATGTTATTTTTCTGTGCCTATTCAAGAGAGGAATAATTTCAAGTCATCCATCTTTGCTATTTGGTGGAATGCTTTTCAGTATGGCTGTTGCATATGCAGGCAACTAGTGCTATTCATTCTGTGCTTGACAGGTTGAAAACTATGTTTACAGACTATTCAATCATTTGGACCAACATATGTAAGTGTCTGGGAAAATTCTGGAGCATAAAACAACCATTTGGTAACAGAATTAACTGTTTTTAGAAATGTGAATAGTATCAGACAATGTAGGTAAAACAAAGCTATTTATTATTCAGTTAGCAAAATACCTCATCTAACTATAGTTAAGGACTCAAACCAACTGGTTTTAATTTGTCTTTTGGAGTGTATGCAGCTGAATGAGTTCTCGTTTTTTTCAGCTCACATTCTATGCCTAATGCAATGATGGCAAACCTTTTTGGGTTTGGTCAAAAATAAAATGCCTAACTTGACAACCCCCATTCCTAAACAAAAGAGAAACATTTCTCTTTCTTCTCTCCATCTAGGCCCTCCCAAACAGTGACACTCAGCAGTTGTGTGAAGGCTTGGCCTGAAGTGAAGGCAGGAGTCTTGACTTCAACCCTAGTGCCACCACTGCCTGCCAAAAAAGCAGCATTATGCCATTCCTCAAGACACAATAGCTTTGGGGAATGGTGTGATTGAACCTGTGTCCCAGCACTCCCCAGGGCCTGCTACGTGCCACTTATTTTCAGATAGTGTTCTCTTTCTCACAGGTCCCTGCAACTATCCTGCTCTGGGTTGCATGAAGCCTTTGTTTTTTCTGCAGCATCTGAAAACAATGTGGAAGCACAGCCCATTCTTGCACATTTTTAAGAGGTTCCAGATGTCTCATGGGAGCACAGCACAGCAAAATCAAGTGGACGGATAAGTGATTAGTGCTCTTCATCAGTGTTAGTGCTGATGATGTTACCTAGTTTGGGTAATGAAACATCTGCAAGAAAACAAGTAAGCTCAGAGAGCACCAAAGACTCCTCATGTCAACTCTGAGCTACAAATATTCTTTTATTAGGATGGATAAATGCATATGAAATCAAAGGAAATTAATCCAGATTTTAAGCAGTGTGATTGCAAGAAATAGTGTAACTTTGGCAACTAAGATTTATGAACTTCATATGTCAAAATATACTCTCACTGTGTGGTCCTTGGTGTAATAGGTAATTTCATCATCAAGTGCTTGTAGAGAATGTGGTTATTGGAGGTATTATTTGGGGTATTTTTTGCTTCTTGATTGATGGTCAAATTTTAATCTTGGTGTTAAAGTCAAGTCCAAAAAATCTAGAGAGTTCCTGAATGCCTGGCCATCAGACAAATCGGTCATCCACAGGCACACATAGATAAACAACATCTACATACCATTCAAAAGAGAAATTTAAAGGAAGGAAGGAAACAAAAAGACCAAAACATCTCCTCACCAGTAATTAACAAATGAGCAAAGACTTATATCAAGATTAACATGAGATCAACAATCAAGAAGCAAACAATACTGCAATCAAGGAACTGTTTAACTAGCTAATAGTAAACAACAGCCCAGTCAAGGAACCACCAAGACCACTTCCACTAACACTGATAGGGCAAGTCATTAGTACATAAAATGAGACCAAGCCCCACTCCCTAATAGCACCAATGTTTTCTAGTTTGGTCTGCAAGAAAACAACCAAGTTCAGAAAGCACCCCACCCCACAGTTCAGCCCTGAGCTACAAGTATTCTATCCATACCCTTTAACATTATATAGATTTGCAAGTCTTAATATGCCATTTTATTTTGTCATTATCAGATTCAACACAAAATTTAAACAGAATGAGATGTGAGGCAAAACAGAATTTGCTTTCTGGATACAATAATAGCTGTATTTAATACATTTTGCTTTAGCAAAACTGCCTAGCATACTATATCCTTTCTTAATCATTTTATATAATTTGTTAAGCAATTTATTTTTATACCTGGTCTTTTAAACATTTGGCAAAATAATAAATTAGTGTGCAGGTGATCAACGCAAGAAGTTTATTTTATCTGACAAGTAACGCAAGTGCATTACCATGAAATTATGTATGAAATAATTGGGCCACAATTTACACTGTGCCATGGATGAAAATGAACACAGCACTCTTATTAACTCAGTGACCAACTAAGCAGAGGATTTCTGCTTTATTCTACTGATGGAAATTACACAATCCTATTTTTGCTCAAAATCCAAAAGCTATTTTAATGGCAAAAGTGAATGTTTTATATTCAATTAAATATTTAAGAAGGAAATAGAGAAAAGCTATTAATGGAATCTTACCATTTTGTCACATTTTACATATGAAATTATATTCCCAATTATAATGGTGCTGAGATTAAGGTCTTGATCAGGCATCATTGATTACCTAGAAATGTCCGCATTTTCCATTAATGAATTAATGGGCCTAACTAAATATGTTTTAAAGTGCTGACTGATAATTTTCACCTTTTTGAAAAATATGTGTAGTTATTGAGGATGATAGTTAATTTTATTCACAATGTTAAGTTCTCCCCCACCATCACCATACCTAGGGACACACAGCATACGTCAATTTTAAAAATGCCTTGCTCTAATAAACTATAAAAGAAATTTATATTCTAACACCATTTCTCATATCTGACCAAACACCTAAAATATACGTATTCTTTATCAGATATTTGATAAGTGACCTAAAGTTCTTAATAATTATCCAGCTATCATTTTCATAAAACTGCAAATATGATTACCGCATATTTTGCTATTCAGGATAAACACAGCATAATTAATTAATTGTCTGGTACCGCTATCACTGACATACCAATGCTTCTGAAATAATACATAGGTAGACTCAAATCTCTTAAAGGAAAAAAAGGGAGGCATGTCTTGGTTTGACAATCTTCTCAGGCATTATATGATCATAGTGCCACAAAAGTTGCGATAATCTCACAAAATCATCAATTTTCATGGGATTCTAAATCCCTGAAATCCCATATAATTCTATATGAATATGAAAAACTGATGAGAAATGTTACATATAAGTTGGATTGATAAAATTAGAAATGAGGAGGTGATAAGCTGCCTGGGAAATCCAAGAGAAATAATCAAAACCATAAAAAAGTGAAAGTTAGAATATTCTGGACATGTGATGCGACACCTAGAAAAATATGGCATATTTCACTTAATCCTCTAAGGAAAAACTGAAGGCAAACAAGGTCCAGGCAGAAGAACAACAACATGGCTTCAAAATCTAAGGGACTGGTTTGGACAAAACTCAACAGCACTTTTTCATGTGGCTGTTGATAAAAATAGGATCGCCAACATGTGTGAGGGTTCCAGAAAACATCCCCAACGAAATAGAACTCTGAAGCTGGAAGTTCCTCAAAGCTCCAATTTATTAGAGATGTTATGTTGGCAGATCTGGAGAAACCCGAATCTGAAAGCTTCCAGGGTTTCCTCACCCAGTTGAAAGTTCACAACCCTGCCCCACACCCACAAGTTTGTCACATGCTCAACCAAATCTTCACAATCAACTGGATACAATCTCCAGGCAGTCCCGAGCAGGTGCAGGCAATTGTCCTTGAGTAAAGAATGTTGTTATGACTAAGTTTCTACCGCTCCAACAAAAAAAAACCCTCCCAATTTCCCAGGCTAAAATCTATGGCAGTCAGCAGGGGTGGGTTCCTTCCGGTTCAGACCGGATTGCCTGAACCGGTAGCGACCCACTGGTGACATCACTGAACTGGATCGGCCGGTGCCAGTCCATGGGCGCCACCATCTTTTTTTTAATTTTTAGCGAATTTTTTAATGTTTTTCCTTTTCTGCTGCTTGTAAAAGGGTCCTCCCACCTGCCCCCAGGTCTATACTGATCTTTATTCCTTTGCCCGAAGCATAGCTGATGAGCTCCTCAGCTGTGTTTTGGGCTGATTCAAGCTACAGAGCATGCGTGGATGCAGAATTGCACGAGGACGTGCGCGCAAAGCATCGCGATGCGAACCAGTGGTGAAGGTAAGTGGAACCCACCCCTGGCAGTCAGGAAGCAAAAAGAAAAATAGCTTCCAAAACTGACAACATGATCATCAACATGAGATGAAGAAGTAGAAGTAGAAGTAGAAGAAGAAGAAGAAGAAAAAGAAGGAGGAGGAGGAGGAGAAATGGACCATTTTCAAATTATTTTTATTTAATGTAGTTTTTTTGTGGATAGTATCTAGGAATATTTTCAGTATCTTGGTGCATGTAGCCCATGTTTGGGAGTTTAAATGTCACATTTGTTTGACTTCCATTTTGAATTAAATAAAAATGTAAATATACATATAAGCATAAATGTAATTTTTACTGCTGCTGACTCATTGGATGAGGAAGTTTAGCAACAGCTGGATTGAACCAAGAAAAGCTAGTTGGGTACAGCTTTCTGATCAAGCTGAAGTATCCTGTATATAATACAATAATACTGACAACGTGATTTCTCAACTATGCATGAGAATCTAGTACTACATCTAGAATCTTGAATCAATCTCCGGATTTGTCAAAAGATAGCTGTGCTCTTTTCTGTTTAGTGGAGGAAGTCTTGCACTGAACTCATTGCTATGCATGCAAATCTAAAAAGCCTATTTGGAAATAGAAAACTTTGCATCAGCCTTCTCCTTTCAGGCATGTTTTGTTGTATGTTAATCTCTGCCAGCATAGAACATGACAGCCATGGGCTATGTATAGTATATGAGTATAAAGCCAGTTAGTATACAGCAGCAGGTTTCTATGCTACATGAATAATAATCCTTTTAACATTCTCAGTGGATGTTGGGTGTTTTGTTTTTGTTTTCATTTGTCAGTATAGGGCTTCATTAAATCCAAATTGCCTTGATGATGGCATAATACAGGCATTATATTCTTGCTTGTGTTCACACACCTGCTATATTTGGCATTAGAGGACCAGACATCATCTAGCAATCTATCCTACAGCAAACATCTAGACTTTACTCGCTAGATTTCTAGCAAAGATAAAACTGTATATATGTTGATGAACATCTGCTCTTTTTCCCAATGTTGTCAGTAAATTGAGAAGATTTTGCCAGTACAATGGCACTGCTAATGTCATATTTTGCTAGATATCACAAGGACTACATTTGAACATTCAGTACCAAAAGATCACTACACTAGCAGTACTTTTTTTATTCTACAAGCAGTTATAGAAGAAGAAAGAGGGGCCCAGCATAGCTAACTCGTCACTTAAGAAATCAGATATTTTTCCTGCAGGAAATCGAGTAAACATTACTCAATTCAAATACATTTCAAAGTGTAAGTCATTCATTCTCAAGATTTTGTACATTTCTGTTAAAAGTCAAAATATTATGTAATTTTGCATGAGTTGTAAGACTGTTTTTTAAAATAAAACTTTAGGGTGCTATGGCTGCTATGTAGGGTACTTGTTTAACTTTTTACTTGCTTAACCTATAAATATGATATATGTAGAGGCATATAAATGTCAGTAGAGCATAAAGCCATATTAGATATTTACTTCCCTTATTATCAAACAATGATTTAAAATTCAGTTGTATGTCATGTAAAGGCAGGGTTACCTATCATTTATATTCCATGGAATTACTTTCAGTGACTGTCACTCACAAGCTAAATTTATTCTGAAAGTAATTCCAGTGAGGTCATAGAATGAATGATGGGTACATCTGAACATCAAGTCTTCAGAAGTGATCTTTTTCATCTGATAGACATGTTGCACTTCAAAGATCTGTTTTGAGTCCTACAGAATTAGCAAGGATATTGTTTCAAAGTGAACTTTTTAATCTGTCTATATTTGCTCAGTTCTTTTGATGGACAACAGTGAATATCTATGCATAATAATAATTTAGGGAATAATGATTTAAACTAATATGGAACAAACATAAACATATGTCATGACTTATCCACATGGTGTTGCCTTGTTCTTGACCTGTGCCCACAGATGAGGCAATTGTCTTCAGCTGTTCCAGACTTTCCCTCTTCAATTCATGCTATCTTTACATTGGAAACATTTGTCCATTTGTCATCAAAAGGTATATATTTTTCTTATGGTTGTTGATGTGGTCAGGGTGGGATCTGGGCACTGCATTCCATGGTCATGATCGGATTTCCTGAAGTCTTTTTGAGTGCAAAGGTAACAGAGGGTGTGGAAGCAGTGGGTGTAAAAGAAATTATGCCCTTTCACATAATTATTTGCCTCATTTGAATTGAAGTCCACACATCTTAAAGTGACCAAGTTTGAAAAACACTGTAGTATAGCATATCTAAGCGTTAACAACCTGAGAGTAAACTACCCCTACTTTATTAATCTACTCTAGGGGGTTTTATGTCACCTCTAAAAGATAACTGTTTTGCTGTTAAGAGTGGTGATCGGCATATTAATAGCCAACTGTAAACTTTGCAATAATGCTTTGATTTTTGGATATAAAAATTATATTAGATTTAGACAGACAGGTCATATTAATTAGCACAAGGTAAGAAGAACTAATAAGAAAACAATATTGAAAAAGGAAATTAAAGTTAACCAACCAAAATCAAATTAAGCATAACTGAAAACAAAGCAAAGCAGATTCAAAGATAACTAACAGCTACACTTGGAAAAGAAGAAGCCAGGAACATATTAAATATAAAGTAGAAAGTATGTTGAACTTTTAACTGTCTTTTCATCTTCATTCCTTTGTATCTGTGCTAACTTTCCTAAGCAGGATTACTGTGAAGACTAGGCCAAGAATATACAATACATCTGAGCCAAATCTTCTCCAGCCAACCTTTTCTCTGCAGATCAGCAGGGGAAAAGATGGATCTTTTCCCTTATTTTAAATGCCAGTTCACTGACATTTACAGGCTCACTTAATCACAATTCTTGTGCATGCTTGCATGTGTTAAATACACACCTTTACAAGCTTAACACTGTTCCTAGAATACTTTCTGGAATGTTTATCAGCTAATTACAGATCACCTACCTTACAAACAGGTGCTCTCAAGTCTGATCATAGGAACTCTTTAAAGAAGCAGATGGTTAGAAAGGACTCTCTTTTGATGGAGAGAGAAATAAAGTACATTTGCTTGTCACATTAAGCCATACTGTTGAAAGGCTTAGCATATTGTGTGAACCCAGACTCTGGCTGAGATTTTGGGTAAGGCAGAAAGTTTTAAGCACAAACTGAGACTGTTATTTTTTTTTTAGTATTGCTGTTATTTACATTTATTACCTGGCTTTCCCTCCATTTCCTTCACAATAAAAATAACTTAAGGTGGATTTGGCCTGGAGGTAGTGACTGTCCAAATCTCTTAAATGAATTTCTGGACTGCATTTACAGTTCACCACTAACTTCCTGTTCTTAATACCATTTTTAAGCTGCTTAGATTTACTTGGTTGAGGCAGCATAAAACTGCTTATAAATCAGTTCCTTAACTACTACCTACCTTAGCCATAGTGTGGCTGGTAAAGGCGTTCTTTCTAAAAGGAAAGCCTTTTTTTCAACTTGTACCAGTAAATTGTTCCAGAAACAGAAGTTTTGCAGAGTGAGACGTCTATGTACTCCTAAAGGGAAGAGTATTTCCATCCAAAACACATACTCTTTTCTCATCAGTCTTAGCTTTATTGTTATCTTCAGTTGGGCTGTGGAACAGGAGGGGTGAGTTTGGTTTAATGTCAGAATTTCAGCAGTCTATTCACTGCTTTAATTGTAAATTAGTGGTTCCATCACTAAGCTTGGATTAAAGAGCAACCACTTTGATCAAAGAAGGGAGAAAATAAACTATTGCTCCCTAATGAATGCAATTTGTTCTAATCAAGTTGATTTGTATTATTCAGGGAATTGCAATTTGAACCATTGTTACCACAGGTGATGTATTTTCTTACTGCTTCAGTCAGGCTTCAAAGATAAGAGACTTTAAAAGTTTAATTAGAAGTGTGGGGATTTTTAAAAAATATTATTGTTTTTAAAAGTACATAAAAGGATTGCTAGCTGAAGACTTGACAGCGAAATGTGAACTGTCATGACAACTTCTATCTTGAGGCTGTATACTTGTGTTTCAACTCAAATTTGCAATGTTGAAAGGATTTGGAAAAAATCTTTTCCATGATTTCTCAAAGCACGTTGTTACCAATTTATATGGCACACATTTTACATTGTGAATAGTGCTCAGGTTTTATATCTTTGAGTTACAGCCAGTTTCAAATGTAAGTTCAGCAGGAGGAGGTGGATGGCATGGATTGCTGGATGAAGTGCAACAATAAATGTAGGAAAGAAAATATATTTCAGTCTTCTCTCACGATTGGCAAGGGTCCATGGCTCATTGTTAGAGCACATGTTTTGCGTACAAAAGGCTGAAAAGAAATTTATGTTCAAGCTTCTGTGAATCAGGCTCAACAAAGCTGTGGTGGAGAGACCAATAATCTGACTCAGTATGATGCTGTTTCCTGTTCCAAAATAGCAGCTCCCTCCTTTCCTTAAAAATTGCTTGTTATCTCAGAACGTGGCAGTTTTTGCTTTAGCCATCCAAATGGCAAGGGGGGAGGAGAATCTCAAAAAAAATATCATCTGGCTCACTATTGGATGGATTGGTTGGGTTTTCTTTTCCTTTTTCTCTTACTACCCATCTGGTGCTGAGAACAATAATGTAATGATAGTAGGGAATGAGCAATGGAGTCATCAAGTGAATACTTCCCAGCATTCCTAATGTGGCTCTATTTTGAGATTTAGAAGAAAGAATGATTATGTTGTACATTTTGGGGATGAATTGAAAATGACTTTGTTTTCCACTATAGATGCTTTCTATGGTGTTAGGCAGAAAATATTTTTTAAAATATTTTTATAGAGAGGTTATTTTATTATTTTTCTTTCTCCTTTCTTTCTTTCTTTCTTTCTTTCTTTCTTTCTTTCTTTCTTTCTTTCTTTCTTTCTTTCTTTCTTTCTTTCTTTCTTTCTTTCTTTCTTTCTTTCTTTCTTTCTTTCTTTCTTTCTTCCTTCCTTCCTTCCTCTCTCTCTCTCTCTCTCTCTCTCTCTCTCTCTCTCTCTCTCTCATACACACACACACTTCCTCTTTCTTTCTTCCTTTCTTTCTTCCTTTCTCTCTCTCTCTCTCTCTCTCTCACACACACACACTCTTCCTCTTTCTTCCTCTCATTCTCTTCCTCTCTTTTCTCTTGGGGAAGAGATGGGGAACTCATCAAATTTGCAGATGACACCAAACTGGCAGGAATAACCAAACACTCCAGAAGATAGGCTCAAGATTCAGAAGGATCTTGACAGACTTGAACATTGGGCGCTATCAAACAAAATGAAATTCAATGGTGAAAAAAGTAAGGTTCGACATTTAGGCAAGAAAAACAAAATGTACAGGTACAGTATATGTAGTACCTTGTTCAACATAGTAACTGTGAGAGGGATCTTGAAGTCCTAGTGGAAAACAGTTTAAATATGAGCCAGCAGTGTGCAGCAGCTGCCAAAAAAGCCAACACAGTTCTAGGCTGCATTAACAGAGGGATAGAATCAAGATCACGCGAAGTGTTAATACCACTTTATCATGCCTTGGTAAGGCCACACTTGGAATACTGCATTCAGTTTTGGTCACCACGATGCAAAAAGGATATTGAGACTCCAGAAAGAGTGCAGAGAAGAGCAACACATATGATTAGGGGACTGGAGGGCTAAAATATATGAAGAATGGTTGCATTCTTCTTCATTATTATTCAGGTTGATATAGTGATGCTGTTTTATTGAGTTTTATTTGTTTAAGACCATTTGTTGATTCCAAGTGCACCACTATCACAGCACATTTATTGCTAGATGCAAGCAGTGAAACACAGTCATTAAACATCTTGTATAAAATCTTACCATGGAAGAATTACCATCATCATCACTGACATTCAATCAGCAAAGAGCTAGCCACTGTTACACATAGTATAAAGATAAATGAAACGGGAGGGCAAAGAAGGCAATTCCATAGTTAAAACGATATTTTAAGGCTGCCTTCCATCCCTGAGAAAAATTCTATTGAGCACAACCACTTTTGGCCAATGAAGTTTATGTTCCAGAAATACCTCTCAGCAATGCAGCCATATGTCCAGTTAGACATTTTCCTATTAAGGAACCTCGCTTGCTCAGCAAAAGGAAGCTGAAACTAGTAAGTAGGGACAGAAACAGCATTATGGCCCAGTTGGCCATCAGACTTTGACAGATTTGAGTCTTTATAGGTCTCCAAAGTTTTGTTGCCCTTCTCTAGCTCTGTAAGGTTGCTTCTGTTTATGGTCAGGAAAGATAAAAGGAGCAAGTGAAAACTTGTCATATTGATGTCAATGGACAGCACAGATCACTATTTTGATAGTATTGCTAATTACTGAAAGAAAGCTGGCCAAGAGATATCGGCAGAGGAGAATGATAGAACCCAGAAGATATACAATAGTGGAGCAGGGGAGCAGAGCCCATTGTATAGACAGAGGAACAGTTTCCAATATTCATCTTAATTTATTGGTAATTTCAGAGGCAGTCAGGGAATATTTGGACTAGATCCTAATGTAAATGATAGAATATACACTCATGAAATTGAAGGACATGTTGGTGCAAATTTTAATTTACAGGAAGGAAGGAAGGAAGGAAGGAAGGAAGGAAGGAAGGAAGGAAGGAAGGAAGGAAGGAAGGAAGGAAGGAAGGAAGGAAGGAAGGAAATAATCACACTGGCATTTACTGTAATTGAGGTCAAATATCTCAGCACTAGAGGAGGGACATGTATATCAGCACCAAGATGAAAATCATTGACTATGGCATTATAATGTGAAACATCAACATTTTGGGAAAATACAAAAAAATTCCCTGGAAGAGCTTGCATTTTGCTTACTATTGAAATAAATAGGATATGAAAGAGCCCAAGGATTCTGTTCTGCTGAACATTTAGTTTCTGGAAGAAGAATGTTCTGAAACAAGTTTCAGTTTTCTGTTCTTCTTCTGTAGCCAGAAGGAGACCAGGCAATCCTATTGAAGGGTGAGAGATAAACTACCAAGGAAATTGTAGCTTCATAAGACATCACAGAAGTGCTTTTGCAGTGATGTTTTTCAAAATCTGCCCAAATTGAATGGCTGTGCAATAAAGAAACACACTTTCTTCTCCTGTTTTTTTCATATGCTAGTTCTCTTATCATCCATTTTCAGCTCCAGTTGCTTTCCTTTCTCAATTTGCATGAGAAAGACATTTCCACTGTTTATTTTCTGCCTAATAGCTATTAAATTCAGTTTTGAAAATCTGCAATAGAAACAAAGGATTGGCATGAGGAATTCAGGACAAAGGGCTCAATGAAATATACATAATGCATAATAAAGATCAATATTTTCTGCCTTGATGTAAGATAAAACTTGCAGGGAAAGGCTATAGCAGGGCATTTCCACCTTGACAAATTTATGATGTGTGGACACCATTCCACAGTGCTTCACATCACTCTCTGAGAGGTTTATAGAGTCATAGAGGTTTATACCATGTTTCCCTGAAAACAAGACCCTGTCTTATATTTTTTTGAACCCTGAAATAACCGCTTGGCCTTATTGCCATGCACTCAAAAGCCCAATTAGGCTTATTATCAGGGGATGTCTTGTTTTGGGGAAAACAGGGTAGTGATAGACTCAACAATCTGAGTCCTCATTTTACTAACCTCGGAAGGATAGAAGACCAAGTCAGCCTTGACTCCTGTCAAGATCGAACTCCAGACTGTTGGCAGTTAGCCTGCAATACTGCATTCTAACCACTGCACAACCAGGGCTCTCTATTAAGAAATAAAACACCAATGGCAAAAAGTTATCAATGAAATAAATGCAAATTAACACTTTTAATATACAAAAAAACCCCACTCCTTGAATTTCACCATTATTTGGGAGCTTAATATTTTAATCAAAGAAATCACTGTTCAGTGATTTAATATTATTTATAAGCACTGCTCAGGAACAAGACTGGGGATGGAGAGAGGAATTAGGAATCTTTCAAGAGACAATTAGAATTACTTAGGTGTGAGACAATTATCTTGATATCCCTGCAATCTCCATTATCAGAAATCTCCATAGCTGCACCAAACTGTGGAGTTAACACAGCTTTATTGTGTCTGCCCTAGAAACTCTTGTTTCTGCACAAACTGCCCTGTTGTTCTGCATGCACACTCGTTCTATCTCTAATCTCCTGTCCATTTAAACTGTAGAACTCCCTCCTTCAGAAATCCAAGTTGACACCCTGTCTCAAAGGTGCTTTTCAAGAGGCAACTGGACTTTCTGGTTTGTCTTTGAAGACATTTTGCTTCTCATCTGAGAAGCTTCTTCAGCTCTGACTGGATGGTGAGGAATGGAAACATTTATTCTCCTTGCAGACAGCTGGTCATTTGCATTCTTTTAGTGAGTCGTTAAGGTCACCTGGAGGTTTATATGTGTCATCAGGATCACCTGAGTGGTGCAAATGGGTGTGGAGCCTTCTTGGAACTGTTGAAAGGACTGTGTTGTAGACTGGAGATAGATGATGCTGTATCCATCCTCCTCTGTTAAGATAAGGCTGTTCAATTTTGACATAGATGGCCTCTTTGACCCCTCTTTCAAACCAGCGGTCCTCTCTGTCCAAAATGTTGATCCTTTCTGTCCTACATACACACCTACTGTATGTTGAAGCTTTTTTTTTTTTTTGTTCAAATGTGAAGTTCTGCCAATCATTGGTAATTATTACATGGGCAGTATAACTAATCAGTGTCTGCTATCTACTAATTCTATTTATGATTTATAGGACACTCCAATAACTTATATGACTATTTTCATTAGATTTTTTGGTAATTATTTTTACTCTTGTTCTTCTCCAATAAATTTAATTTTAAAATTGTGGTTATTCTCTTTGAACAGTATCTATGAACTAAGTGAGCAAAATTGTCTTAGGCCAGCTCATTCTGTAGTTCATATTGCATAGAAGCAAAGAAATTTACAGGCCCTGGCTGCAGGAGGCAAATAGAGTTAGGGTTGCAGATCTGTATTTGTATCAGTTTAGTCTGGGGTGTATGGGGTGCTGAGGGAGGGGTAGCACCTCTGGTGTAGGGGCATGTCATGTCCTTTTATGGCAGCTCATTCTAGGGCAGCTGTTAGGGCAGCTCGTTCAGCTTTGGTCCCCACCTGTCACTCAGCTCTCACCTGTGGCTCCTAGCAGCTGTAGCATCCACAGCAGCCACACCCCGGGCAACAGCTTTGACAGGCTGGCCAAACCAGGTTGAGAGTAGCCATTGGGTCATTGACCTTCAGTGAGATAGAAACTTGTCTATCCCACTCATGTGAAGTCAGATTTTGGCAGACTGAGCGGATGAAATCTACTAGAATAGGACAATGGTCACAAAGGCGGTCTCTGCAAGCGATGTGGTATGCTAAGAGCACGGCAAGACACGAAAGACGCCCTGGTCAACCACTGCGCCCAGCCCATCTACAACTGTCTCAACTCTTGTCCTGCTATTTGGAGCAAGATGGAATCTGGGAAGAGAGAGTGAGGCTGACTATGCGCACCTCTCCCTCACCTTAATCCAATTCATGCACAAGTCTTGACATCCCCCCCAATTCTCATAGATGTCAAGGTCCTCTCGAACATGATGGATGAACATCATCAGTTTAGTCTGATTGATCCAAGAATGATAAAAAGCATCTCAATGGGGAAGGGGACAGGCAAGAATAAGGGGAAGGGGAAAGAGGAAGGGAGGAGAAAAGAAAGGAGGAGGGGGGAGCAGGAAGAATTTTATTTAGGAAACGAGAATGGGAAAATTTCCATTTTAGAAATAGATCAAATCTGTTTAGAGATGAGTAGGAATAGATGAAAAAGGAAGGTGTTTCATATGAGAATAGAATCTACATAAGTTTGATGTGTGAATGACTCCTAAGGTAGCAGATTTCTGTAAAACATGCCATTGAAAGCACAATTCCACCTTAATGTCTCTCGATTTTTCTTTCCAAGAAAAATAATTGGAGAAATACTTCCCATGGTAATAACTACATTACTCATCCTTGTTGTGAAAATTAATCTGCACTGATTATATTGCTATTAAAATCTATTATTATACGCTATTAGAATAATCCAGACAGGTAAATTAAAAGAATATAGATAACATTTAATAAGTAATGTTAATTATTTAGATAAAGGATTGCAGCCTTGCTCATTCCTCTTTAAAATAATTGTATTTAGAATACTATTATTTAAGAGGAAAATGAAAGAATTTTACTTTATTAAAAACAGACCAAAAACACTGTACTGTGTGCTGCACTGTTCCGTCAATGAAGGCTTTTTTAAGTGAGCTTTTTCACAATTTCAATGTTCGAAAAATAAAGGCAATGGAAGGCAGTGACCAGTAACTGGTAGGGTGGATACTTTTCACAGCAGATGACAGTAGACAATTAGAGTGGGGTGAAGGGCTTTGCTTATAAGAGATTGAAGCTAATAAAGAATTGAAGCACAGCGTGACAGCTTGAGTTGAAATAAAAACCACTACTTTCAGCAAGAGCCAGAAAAATAGGCAGAAGTTGTCTTAAGATGCTAGCTGGTGATCAGTTGCTGAGCAACTTTAAACACATGGAGTTCAACTCCCAGAATTCCCCAGCCAGCTTGGGTAGGGAATTCTGAGAGTTGAAGTCCATGCATCTTAAATTTGCTGAGATGGACAAATACTGATATATTTATGTTTATGACTTCTATTTCAACTTGCCTTGCTCCAGCAGATGAGGAACAGTTCATTCTAGGCTGTGAAAGTTGACCATAATGAACAGATCTTGAATGCAATTACTGTGAGTTCTCCCATACTATGCATAATAGAACAATTTTGCAGAAGAACCCCCATAAGAAAGACACAAATAGGGAATGCAAAGATTATATATAAAAATGAGATTTCATTGCAGAATTCCTCCCTCTGTGCTTAGCGTTCAGATACTTGCATATTAGGTAGATGTACTAACCTCTAACCCACGGCCTCCCCTCGCTTTGTTGGCTATACCAGGGGAGAGATTAACTGTTTTTTCCAGTGAGACCAGTCTATCAGGGCAACCTGATCTACCCAATTATAGGACGGAGCATACTGCTTCCACTTAATCTCTCCCCTGGTATAGCCGACAAAGCGAGGAGAGCCCATGGCTTAGAGGTTAATACATCTACGTAATATACAAGTAGCCCGGGTTTGAATTCCAGAAGGGTATGGCTAGCTGATGAGAGCTAAATAGCTTGAAATAGATCTATACTAGTCTCCCTTTATTTCTTTGTCAGTAAACATAAATTCAACACAATTCAAGCAGTACTGTGTTTAATTTGGAAATAGAATTTTTTGGTATAAGGCATCTTGAGGGTTCCACTTGGGGACTCAATCATGAGGCTTTATTTTCTGAAGGACAAAGCCCTTAAGAGCTCTTGCTTCACAATCGGGAGGTTGTGAGTTCGACCCTAGGTAGAGGCAGATGTAAGGGTCTCCTGCTTGGGCAGGGGGTTGGACTAGATGACCTGCAAGGTCCCTTCTGACTCTGTTAATCTGTTAAAGTGATAGGAAAGGCATAGGCATGTTCTCCACCAGCTTTAAAAGCAAAGGGTATTGGAAAGCATACAGAATTGCAGCACAACTGCAGTCATTATCATTTTTGCTGAAAAAGGTATACTCCCATAACACAGGAAGTAGGGTGCCCATTTAATTTGATATTTCCCACATATTTCTCTGAATATTTAATGGCCTATGATTGCACACAATTTGAGAAACACTAGTCTATGTTTGCTATGGGAATGTCCCACTGATTTTCCCAGTATTCTATCAGCATTGCATACTGTGTACATTGCTAAGAAAGGATTTTAAGAGTATTCTGAATCTTTTATAACAGCTTATAATATTTACATAACCTATTGCTATGTAGAGTCACCAATTTACAATGTATGTTGAATTTTTCTATAATAAATGTGATAAATGATATTAGAAATCTTCAGCATTTCCTGCTTCCCTCCCCTCTGTTTTCACAGGGATATAATTTAATTCAGTGTTTCTCAATCCTGGAAACTTAAAAAAAAAAACTAAAAAAAATTTGGGAATTGAAATCCACAAATCTTAAAGTTGCCAAGATTTAGAAACACTGGTTTGAATTCTAGCTAAGAGCATAATTATGTAAACTGCCTACAAAGAAAGTGTATGAATAAATATATAAAATAGCAATAAAGTATCATCCTACTTACCGAAACTATAGGCCAATGATTGTAAACAAAACAAAACAAAATACCTTACTGATTTATCACAACTATGTCTATTTTATATAATTCAAGTCCTACCGTGCCTGGAAAGCAAGGCATGGACATTTGTGGAAGCAATAGACAGGATGCCCATAAGTTTTCATTCCCAAACAATGCAAGTCTGTTATTTGTATGATGTTGTCAAGATGCACAGAACACAAATTTTTATGTCATCGGTGTTTCTGCCGGGTGCCTATGGCTATTCTCTGCAATGCAATATCATATTTTTATCCCTTATATTTTGCCCTCCCAATTCATAGACTGCAATGTAGAACATGCCACTCAAAAACCAGGTGTGGCCCTTGGTCTCCAAAGATGGTCTGTTGTGGGATTCAGCCAGATCTCTCCAGTTCAGGCGATCTGGTAGCGGCGACTGCGGGAGGCTCTGCCCACCCACCCGGATGTAATGTGCAAGCACTGCGCATGCACAGAAGGTCATGCACATACTCAGACGAGGCACGTGCGAGCCCAGCAAGAGAGAGTGCATGCTCACATTTGCGAACCGGTAGGGAAGGTAAGTGAATCCCACCTCTGGTTCTGTACCATTTTAGATAATTTTCTGAACCAGCCTTTGTTCCCATAAAGATAAATGTGCTGATAGACTAGAGAGATAGTTAGCTTGGATTAAGAGATGTTTCTTTAAGAGATTGCATTAGGGGGAATGTAATCAGAGAGGCACTCTGGGTAATGTAGTCCATGACATGTGACCACATCTGTGTGTTCTTATTGGCTATCGAGCTTACCTTGGCTGCTGGGTAATTATGCCTTGCACACCAGCGGGCATTTTAAGTCTTAACAAAGGACCATGTAGCAGCAGGAAGATGTGTAATGGGACAGATTATAGACACCTGAAGAATTTCATCTCATTAGTAAGTCTATTGATGTGAAGATACCGGACAATAAACGTAATCTGTATGTCTTACCCATTTGCGTGGAGTTTTATCTGTTTGAGAAAAGCTACTAAGCTTGGACCAAACAATAAAAATATGGCATTTCCTTTTAATTTTTTTTATCAAGGAGAGGTAATAAAGCAGAGGAATCCATCAATCAGAGATAATGATAAACATAATATGGACACAACACCAAGCCAAGATAAAGGGAAAAGTTGAAATTTGGAAAAGGATTTTTTTAAAGGGGGCTTTATTTCCAGATGGTTTACATATAGGAAGCAAGCAGCTGGAGGTGTCAATGTGGAAAAACTCTTAATTGGTGTTGTCTTGGTGGTGTCCTATTATTGATTAATGTACAAGGTTTGTCTCTTTTAGGAGCTGTTGGAATGCAGCAATATGGTCAACAATTTTTTGTTCAGGTTCAGAAATATGCACACACACACACACACACACACACACTAAATCTGACTGTGCAAGAGATGTTATAGTAATCTATACTAATCTAGCCCATTTTTTTTCCAAAAAGAACTGCCAAGAATGTTTAGCACTCAATCTTATAGCTATTTTGTGATATTCGTCCATCGTGTTCGAAGAGGACCTTGACATCTATCAAGTTGTGGGCTGTTTGCGATGTGTCCGCAGGTGGCTGGTAAGGCCTATACGGGCACAAAATGTTCTGCCACATGTTGGGCAGACATGTGTGGGTACCATTGTCACAGCATTTGCAGCTCTGGCTTTGTGGAGTGCTCGCTTCTCTTCTGCTATGGCTGTTAATGTATGTAGCTATTTTATAATATCACTCAAGATACTTTTTCAAAATGCCAAAGGTCCCCAATTAGCCCAAAAAGGTTACCATAGTAGACCTTAATTTTTGGAGGGTCTTAAGCGACAAGTATTGTTTTATTTTTCCTGTATTGTTTTGAATTGATTTTTAAAATATTGTTAGCCACCTACAGTCATGCTTTCAAGGGAAAGCAGTCATGTAAAACTACTGAAATGAATGTTAGAAGAGTATTTTGTTTAGTTCATCTTTTATCATCTCTTTTCTTTAAAAAAAATCTGTGTTCTGGGGCAGTGGCGGGTTGCTGTTTTACCGGTGCCGGTGCACTGTGCGCGCATCTCCAAGTTTCGGGGGGGATGCTCACTACGCGCACATGCCCCCTCGCTCGATTTTGCTTCTGCGCATGTGTGGAAGCAAAATCATGCTGAAATCTCATGAGGGGATGTGTGTGAGAGAGATTTCAGCACGATTTTGCTTCCGTGCATGTGTGGAAGCGAAATCTCGCCAAAATCTCACACGCACGTGCATCCCCTCGTGAGATTTTGGCGTGATTTTGCTTCTGCGCATGCGCAGAAGCAAAATCGTCCAAAAAATTAACGAAAAAATGGCAATGCGAGCGATGGACCAGCAGAGAGGGCTCCGGAGCGATCGCGCGCAAATTGCACAATCAGCTGCTCCCTACCGGAGCTGCGCACCAGGCAGCTCCGGCAGGAACCCACCTCTGTTCTGGGGACCTTCAAAGAACATAGGAATTGTTAAATGTCTAATTTGCAAGAAAGCAAAAGAGATTCTGTTCCTCCCCAGTTAACGGTTGGAACGGCTTTAGCTGAGAATAATCCCAGGATCTACTTTCTGAGAATTTACTTACAGACCTGTGACTGAATAGAAACAAGATCAGAGAACTGAGTCATGCAGAGATGGGGAACAAACGAACAAAAACAGGAAGAATTATCTGAGAATTGAAATAATTCTACTGGATAGGCCATAACTTGACTGGAGCTTATTGAATGCTGCTGTCACACTTGATTAAGAGAAGCAATAGAATTATCCACTTCCGATGGAAACAAACAAGCTCAGAAAACAGTGTTGGTCAAGGAGAGATGTAGCATAGAGTCCCCTTTGGCAAATTCTTTGGAGTGTTTGTAATGGATAATCACTTTATTTTTCCTGACACATTATCTGTTCTACCAGTGCACACTGATTAACCTCAGCACACAGTTGATAATACTACATCAGAGTGTATAATAATCTTTAAAAAGGCACCCATAGGATTTTCTGTAAATTAAAAAAACCCCAAGCCATCCTACACTGGGATAAAGCTGAGTGTTTGACCTCTGCTGTGATTTATCTTTATTTATGAAACTCAAGATATGAATTTACTCAATGTTTATAAACAAGGACTACAGCAGCTAAGCTGATAGATAAATCTTGTCTGACATTTAAGCTATCAAAGACGTATTTGGATTGGAACTAGTTAACAATTGCTGAGCAATTTATATTTCAATGCAATCTTCTGGAAGCTATAGACTCCCAGCTTCTTTATTTTATTTTATTTTATTTTATATTTTATATTTTATATTATTTTATATTTTATATTTTATATTATTTTATATTATTTTATATTATTTTATATTTTATATTTTATATTTTATATTTTATATTTTATATTTTATATTTTATATTTTATATTTTATATTTTATATTTTATATTTTATTTATTTATTTATTATTTATTATTTATTTATTTATTTATTTATTTATTTATTTATTTATTTATTTATTTATTTATTATGTCAAGTATGTGTTGGTAATATACATAGATATAACATTGTTTATATACATAAGCTGGGTACTGATAAGAGGGAACATTAGGACAGGGATGGTAGGCATGCTGGTGCAATTATGCATGCCCCTTACTGACCTCTTAGGAATCGGGTGAGGTCAACAGTGGACAGTCTAAGGGTAAAGTTTTGGGGTTAAGTTTTTGGTCTTTAGTACCATTGTTCAGTAGAAAAGCATTTGTTTCTTAGAAAGATCCATTTTATTTATTTATTTTATTTATTTATTTTGTCAAAACATGTACAAGGTAGCAGGTATTGGTGTAAACATAAACAAAAGCAAAGTAGGTACAGGTAAATTTGGACAATAGGACAGTAAGACAGGGATGGTAGGCACAATGGTGCGCTTATTGCACCATTTTTTCAGTTTTTTTTTCTTATGCACCATGTTTTCTGTTGGGATATTCTGTCATGTCCAAAAAAGTATTAAAAAGTATATTCCTCAATATTTATTCAACCATACCAAATTGTTTTGCAATCAATGTCAGCATGAAATAGGCTTTACATAAATCTGGATCTTTAAACTGAGTGTTCTAGAACATTGGAACACTGAAATTTCCAGGAGCCCTAAAGCAAGAGAGCAACAGGAGGAGCATTAAGATTTCAAAGCTGGATTCCGAGGCTTCCTAGTGGTAGAAATTCTAAAACAAGGAAATACAGTCCAGGAAGTAGGAGGTAAAAAGAGGATCTGACATCACTTTCTCTCTTCTGAAACCAGAGTTGTGCATTTGACCTAATATGGGAAAAATAAAACAATCCCAAGGGCTTTAGGGCTGCACCTAAAACAAGAACATAATCTAACCATTTTTAGTGTTACATTCATATTCATTACTATTGGAAAGCACTTCTGATTTATGTTGTTTTTCTAACTGCACCATTGAAATACAACAATGTATCAATATGTATCCTATTGGATGTCAAGATGACACACAACCAGCTGTACCATGGTCTTACTCACTATATAAGGTGATTAAGTTAAATGAATCAGTCTTATATTAAAAAGATTACCTTGTGGAGGTACCAAATTGCTTTCTTTAGATGAATAAGGGCTGCAAAAGAATGACTTGCCCAATGTCCTGAGCTGAGTTTCATACCTAAATCAGGATTAGAACTCACAATTTCCTGATGTCTAACCTTAATCATTATTCTAAACTGGCTTAATACAGCTCAAAGTAGAATGGAGAGAATTTGTCTTTCTCTAGAATGATTCTTCAGGACATATTTAAAAACAAATAAAAATACTATATGATCTAAGCTGGTGCCCCTATGCCAAAGCATCTGTAAAATCCATAGTTCATATCCTATTATACTACATTTTTGATAAAAAAATACAGGGGTTCATATTCTCACTTCTTATTTAAAAAGTACTAATGCAATTCTGAATAATGCTATGAAACAGCTGTTATTACCAGACCAATATGATTTAGTTTCTATGATCATAGTCAAATGATTGTAAAACTGGACACAATTTGATTGTATCAATGATAGTAATAGCACTTAGACTTATATACAGCTTCAAGTGCTTTACAGCCCTCTCTAAGCGGTTTACAGAGTCAGCATATTACCCCCAATAATCTGGGTCCTCATTTTACCCATCTCATAAGGATGGAAGGCTGAGTCAACCTTGAGCCGGTGAGATTTGAACCGCCGAACTGCAGTTAGCAGTCAGCTGAAGTAGCTTGCAGTAATGCACTCTTACCACTGCGCCACCTCGGTTATATGAACTAGTTATAAAATCTATTGTTTTATTCTATTGCATCTGCTATGTATTCTGGAGATTCTAAGAATACCATGGACACCAAAGAAAGCAACAAATGGATCATCAATCAAATCAATCCAGAGTTCTTATTCAAGGCCCAATTATCCTACCTGAGACACATTATGTGAAAACCTAATTATCTGGAGATAATTCTCCAGAAACATGAAGACAAAGAGAAGAAGAGGATATGTAGCAACAAGGTAGAGAGATTCAGTTACAGTGGCAATGGATACATGATTGGGAGACCTAAAAGGTTAGGTTAGCAACAAATCATCTAAGAAAAAAAACTATATGGTAGTTAAGAGTTGACTATGGTGGTTTATAATCCATCAATAATCATTTTTTAGTTTGAATGCTACATTGACAATTCAAGAAATCCTTATCTATTGAAGTTTCCTTAAATTACTCTTTGACCTAGAGGATTTAATTTTAGCTCAACACTCTTTCCTAAATCATTTAAACAATATCATGAATTAGTATTGTATTAGTTACACAGAATTCACTGTGAACTTTGTCTTTATGTAAAACAATCACTATAGTTATATCTCTCAAATGTTAATTATTTCTTATTAAGACTCTTCAAATTTTCTTTACTTGACATTTCATTATAAAGCAGGTGATAACATTTTGAGAGAACTCAATTAATAATTCTCCATAACTTCAATAACACTCATAAACCCAGACAGAAGCACAAATTAAAGGTTAGTCTTCACCCTATATAGAAAACTAGTTAAAACTCATTTCTCATTATTCATGTCAGGGCATTTAATTTCAAAAGTAGAGTTGTTGACAGTCTCTTCTTTTGCAGTTGAAGTGTGCAGCTCTAATATAGAAGTCACCTGAGAAAGCAGTTCATCAATAGGTTTTACAACTCAAAAATTGTATTTCAGGATTTAAATCCCAAGATATTCCAGGTATTAAAGGAAAATATCAATGTTCCGTGGAAGTAAATATGCAAGTAATGATATTATTTTAGACAGACAGACAGACAGACAGACAGACAGACAGACAGACAGACAGACAGACAGAATTCTTTATTGGCCAAGTGTGATTGAACACACAAGGAATTTGTCTTTGGTGCATAAGATCTCAGTGTACATGAAAGAAAAGATACATTTGTCAAGAATCATAAGGTACAACATATAATGATAGTCATAGGGTACAAATAAGCAATCAGGAAACAATATCAATAAAAATCGTAAGAATACAAGCAACAAGTTAAACAAGTTTTAAATTTGGTAGAAGTAAAAATCTAGTAATAATAGTCAAAACATTGGTGAATGCAGACTGTATCAACTAATGCTTCTGAATTATCTTAAGTGCCACCTACGTCTACATAGTAGTACATTACAATAATATAGCTCAGTAAATGAATCCACATGTCAGAAAATTCTTGTTAGAAAGGACTGTATTTGAGAAACTTGCAGAAACTGGTAAAAGGTACTGATGCTACTTGAACTTCTGACAATAATGGGTCAATTATTTAATGTAATTAATTGACTGTTCATGGCTTTCCACAAACTTATTGGAAAGGAATTAATGTATTCAGGCATTAGTTCAGCATTATTGGAGAATCACTCACTCATAGATTGGCTCCAGGGTACAGAATCCTTCCGCCCTTCTATCTAACACCAAAAGGAGTCTTTGATTACTTGTAGTGGCAGTCAGGAGAAAATGGAGGTGTACACACTGCTTCCAATTTTTTAAATCTCACACTGCAGTTATGTGTGTTTTTTTTAAGAAAAAGAAATAAATCTATGTGATACATAAGAATAGATAAAAGATAGAGTGAGAAAGCAGAGGGATGGTCTCACCACTTAGAATTGGCCTCATTCATTTTTGAAGGTGAATTCTCCATCTCAATCACATTTTCCCCCAAAAAATATAAGCTTAGGCCAAAGCTGTCAGACCTGCTCCAACTTAAATCTCTAAATAGAAACAATCCTTGGCTCCATTTGTTGAGAAAGGTATAGTTTATCAGAAGTCAAGTGCATTGCAGTAGTGCATAGCCAGAACTGAGAATCGCATGCCAAAATTCCTATGTTCAACTGTTCCCTCCCTTAGCTGTCTCCCATCACTAGCTCTCCTCCCCCATGACCAATCAGGTTCAAGCAAGATGTTTCCAGAACAGCACTTCAAGCGTAGGTTGGTATGCTGCTGCATTCTCCTAGCAGGTGACCTTGAAACTGTGTTCCGTGGAGATACAGCAAGCAGCGTCTGGGGGGGGGGAATACAGCAGCTATTCTCGCTTTTCCCAAGATGCAATTACTTTCACTTTCCCTCAAGCATTCCCTCTCCCATGCACCCTCCCCATAGTTCGTGACAGGCTGCCACTGCATGGTATCGAAGCACAAGCAAGTACACAAGCAGCTGACTTTCCAACTCTGTTCTCAAAGAAAGTATTTTTTTAAAAAAAGAAAGAAAAATGCCGATCTAGTTTAAGAGAGATAGTACTCAAATCTTATAGATCTGAGAGAAAACAGAAATCATGAAATGATGAATTTGTTATATCATCCTCCCTGTAAATTCAATGTTAAGTACCATAATTTGCACCCTTTATCCTCACCAAACACTAGCTCATCATGGAAGGTGATCCATCCTTTAGATCAGTAGTATTATCAAACTAAAAATAATAATAATCCATGACTACATGTAGATTAGATGTAACTAGATCATGAATCTAAAAGAAGTGAACCTAACCCTCTAGCAAGTATGAAAAAAAATAACATATTAAGCATAGGGTTCTATTTGTAACCTTTATCTTCAAGGCAAACTAAGTAGGCAGACTTTAATAGTTCTTCCCCCCTCCCTACATTTATTGTAGGTGTGTGTTTGAGTACTTCCAATTAAACTTTGCAAAAATATATGTTTGAATTCAACTTTCAGAAAAGACAGGAAAGGAGACTGTAACAATTACGGTGCTACTTTTAAAAACCCAACAATTTTTAAAAAATGATTAGAGCTTTGCTATACATATTACAAAAGTAGTCAAATGAGGGATAGCTTCAAAATAGGATTTTTCAATATGGTCTAGTCCCAGGATTACCAGAAGTCAGGGAAATTAAGAGGAATGATTTGGTAATCATTAGTTCTGGAGCTCATAAGACATTTTTCCTGATGGGTCTAGATAACATGTCACATCTGATAGAATTCATGAACTGATGATATCTGTACCATATGGGATTTGTTTACCTTGATAAGATCATTGATTAAAACCATTGAAGACCCCCTATTATAGCTTAGGGTTCGGTGAACCATAACTACTCCAAATTATTTCTATATTCCTTCAAACAAAACATATTTCCTATGATATTTGCCACAGGATTTCCAGCAAGGTGGATCTCAACATGCTGTGCCTGGGAGCATAAGGTAGCAGTTAAGTCACAAGCCTGTGATGCCATTGTTGGGAAAAAGTAGAAAAATACATTTCACTGCAAATCGCTTAACTCCAATCAAGCATGTAGATTTCTTTATTTTCCTTCCTCATTCTCTCCCTTCTAAAGGTTACCTGACTCCAGTTGACTTACACTTTAAACAGTAAAGTGGCTGTGTGTTTGGTTCTCTCCTTTGCTGGAACTGGAGAAATTTCATCACTGACTCTGAGTGGAGTTGCACTACCCTGCCTGGATTTAGTGTGCAATTTAGGGCTCTTCCTGGGTCACATCTGGTGGTAGCTATAACCAGGTGAACCTTTGCCTTTGTGCCATTCCTGTATTGAAGAGCTCTTACAGCACCCTTAATCACTTCTTAATCATTTCTCAATTGGATTGCAGCACACTCTACCTGGGACTGCTCTTAAAAATCACATGGAAGCTTCAGTTGATCCAGAATGCAGCAGCATGGGGCAGTTATGTCTTTTCCTCATTACATTCATATCAGTGGTGGGTTGCTGCCGGTTCTTTAGAACCGGTAGTGGAAATTTACCATCGCTCGCCGAACCGGCAGCAATGACCGCTGGTCCATGCTCCCGAACTGGTCCTCTGGTCGCCGTGGCTTGCAAAAAAAACCTCTGCGCATGCGCAAAGGCTTCTGTGCATGCACAGAGGGTCATTTCCAGGTGTTTTGCGGAACGTGACATGGGGGCAAAAAACACACACTTCTGTCACGATGCGAACTGGTAGAGAAGGTAAGTGGAACCCACCCCTGATTCATGTAGTACTTCTGCACAAGCTGCATTAGCTCCCTATAGGCTTCCCGATACAATGAAAAGTGCTAGTTATCATCTATAAAGTCCTGCATGACATAGGATTGAGTTATTTTCAGGACAACATTTTCCCAAGGATACAAGCCTTGATATATTTACAGAAAAGGCCCACTATAGGTTTCTTCTCTAAAACAATGTCACCTTGTCATATCCAGAAAGCATGCCTTCTCAATGGTGGTCCCCGCCAGAAATTTGAAAAAAACTCTCCAAGACAGGGTTGGCTCTGATTCTGCAGCTTTTAGAAAGACAGAGACCTGGCTTTTTCCACTGGAGTTTGGGTCATGTTAATCAGAGTTAACGTGGTGAAATATATTTTCATCCTTATTGCCGTTTAATTGTTTTAATTTGATTTAATGGTATGTCTTTTCTATGGTAGATTTGTTTAATGATTTTGTATGCCACCAAGACTCACCTTGCTGGAATTGTACAGCCATATAAATGTTCTAAAAAAAATAGTCACCCTACCCCAAGGAGTAAAAGAAAAGTCAAATTTTCAAGGACTTTTCACCAAATTGGAAGACAATTTGGGAGGATGCTGTTGCGGAAGGCAGGCACCAAACAAGATCCATCTCATCTTAAACTCTACTTTTCTTGCATGTTATTGATGTATGGTAAGTAACATGCTTTGAGTTTGAACTTACTTTTCAATAGAATATTTATTAACAATTTTTTATTGTGATTTCTTCTTATTATGGCAAAATATTCATTGTATTACTCATTGTACCATATACATCTAAGGAAGGATTTTACTTCCTGATCCATGGTGGGGTTTTTTTCCTGTGCTCATTGGTTTTGCTTAAAAGCCTCTTTTCTTCAAAGGTTGGACTATCAAACAGTACATATAAGTACAAAAAATGATTTCTCATTCTGGTCCCCTGGCAATTGTGCTGTAAGTGCATTTATAGTGGGAATGCATTAGGCATTAGGCAGATCAGTATAAGACACTCCTTAACGAAGTTGGTGAAAAAATGTCAGAGATATGAGAAGCTTTGCAATGGTGTCAGCAGAACAGTGTGTACTTTAAAATGTCAATCCCAGTGCAGAGTTTTCATACATCCAGTTATAATGTAAATATACAAATGGGTCTACATTTGTTTGTATTGAATTCAAATGGAAAAGGCATGAGAACATTGGAGAATGTCAGTTTTTAATTTAGAATTGCATATATTTTTGGTTGTAGCTACCCACAATGAAATTCAATTTTCTTCTGTAAAGCATATGCACATACTTCTGCATTATAGATGCTATGGAAGTCAATGCAAGATCATTTCCACCAATTAATGTTCTCTATTTCATACATTATTATATACTGGCTACTCCATTCTGAATATTTTCTGCATAGTGCATGTAACCTCAAACACTCATTCTGTGATTTCGATACTCTTGAATTACCCCCAAATGTATTTATTTATTTATTTAATTGCATTTGTATGCCGCCCAACTCCCAAAGGAGTCTGGGCGGCTTAACAACATTTGCAAATATAAAATATAAAAACATTAAAACAGGTGAAACAATTTAAAAACTCATACATATCCTTTTATGGCTGGATCTCGCTGATTATAGTCGCGAGATCAATGGCCTCAAGCCTGCCAGAAGAGCCAGGTCTTAACTGCTTTTAAGAAGGCCAATAGGGTGGGCCAGTCCGGATCTCCGGAGGTAGCTGGTTCCAGAGAGCCGGGGCAGCCACAGAGAAGGCCCTCCCCCGTGGGCCTGTCAGCCGGCATTGTTTAGCTGACGGGACCTGGAGGAGACCAACTCTGTGGGATCTCACCGGTCGCTGGGAGCTGTGTGGCAGAAGGCAGTCTCGAAGATAGCCTGGTCCTAAGCCATGTAGGGCTTTAAAGGTGATTATCAACACCTTGAATTGTGTCCAGAGACCAATAGGGAGCCAGTGCAGTTCGCAGAGGATTGGTGTAGTGTGGGTGTACCTAGGTGCACCCACGATAGCTTGTGTATGAGTATTAAGCCTCTGTGATTTACCCGTTTTGCACATTTAGCCATCTGTGGGCTACTTTTTTTTCTATTTTTTAAACTAACATATTAAATTAAATTTGCTGCTTTAAGCCCTTTCCTTATATGAGCCACCTCATTCCCTGCATTTTGGGAGCTATTTTTTAAGATAAACAGTACAGTCCTGACCCAAAAGTTGTTTTCCTGATTTATTAATGAACACTAATTCAAACAAAGTTTAAGTTATAGAACCCATATTACCCTGCTCACATCCCAACATCCTTCAAAGTCCAAAACTGATTTTAGCTAATGTCATATAGCAGTTACACATCTAAGCCTAGTCCCAGGGAGACCTGTGTTCAAGTCCATCATTAGCAAACAAAAGTTTAGGCCAATCACACTATCTCAGTTAAACATATCTTACAGGATTGCAATTGTGGTGATTAAATAGCAATAGTACTTAGACATATACCACTTCACAGTGCTTTACAGCACTCTTTAAGTTGTTTACAGAGTCAGCATATTGCCCCCAACAATCTGGGTCCTCATTTTACTGACCTCAGAAGGATGGAAGGTTGTGTCAACCTTGAGCCAGTGAGATTTGAACTGTCAAACTGCTGGCAGCCAGCAGTCAGCAGAAGTAGCCTGCAGTACTGCATTCTGATCACTGCACCACCATAGCTCTTATAAATAAAGAACCCCATGAAAATTATTTTGAACCCTTGAAGGAAAAGCAGGATATAAATTTAACAAATAAACAACAAAAATGTAATTTGAAGGGACAGACTTTAATGTATTTCTGCTTTACAATTACATGTACAAGAAAAAAAGAGAAAGGAATAAAGTATCTGTTTAAACAATTAAAATGGGATAGAAATGGAAAGAGGCAGAATTGGGAATACTCTTTCATTCACTTTAGGATTCATATTTATTGAATACAATCCCCTGGGCTTTAATAAATGCATTAAGTAACGTCTCATTTTGATAATCTATTCACAATAGTGATTAGACTGAATGAAAGCAAGACAATAAACAGTAGGGCCCCTGTTCTAGTTAATGTTTATATTGTGATATAATTATTGAAAATCTTTTAATAAGATATAGCTACTACCTTGTATCTTTTTCTTAACCTCCTTGCTTTGCTGTTGTACACTGATATTGATTTTTACAGCCTGTTTTTATTGTATTATGCCATTAGATTCTTCCAAACTTTATTAACATCATCTGTGGAGAGGATTAAAGAGGAAAGGAGATTGGGCAGTCTTAGTTTCAGATATACCTCAACATGATTGAGTGACTTTGACTGATTACTCTTCCTCACCCTAATCATCATCACAGAATTGTTTTGGGAAAACAGAAGAAGAAAATGCTGTAGATCAGGGGTGTCAAACTCAATTTCATTGAGGGCCGTATCAGCATTGTTTTTGACCTTGTGGGGCCGGGGTGGGCAAGGCCAGGGTGGGTGTGGCCAGCTTGACATCACTTGTGTTAGGGGGGTGTCTTTGGTGGCCCAAGCACTCTGCCAGTGAAAATGGGCTCCTGAGCTCTGTTTTCGGTTGTGATGGCCTCCTACAACCCTCTGGCAGCGAAAACAAGCTCCCGAGCTCCATTTTCACTGGCAGAGACACTGTGGGCTAGTCCTTCACTGTTTCCAGGATGGCCCCACGGGCCAGATCTAAGCACCCCGTGGGCCGGATCTAGCCTGCTGGCCTTGAGTTTGACACCCCTGCTGGAACAGATACATTCATGAGATCCAGAGGTTCCCTACTCAGCTTTCTCCAAAGGCTTTCTTGGCATGGGACTGCTATGGCACCTTGGATATAAGTGTCGGTTTAATTCTGTGAGTCTCTTCCTTTATTTTTCTGTATTTCTATCAGGGTTTTATAGTATATAATAATTTTATAAAATGTAACATTTTATAAAATGTTAAATAAATAAATATTGGTTTAAACTTTCTTTCTTCCTAGATTGAAAGATTGAAATCAAATCATTCAATAAATGACAACGTAACTTCTATAAAGCCTAACATCTCTTATTAGAGATCAAGCACTGGCCACCATAGATGTCGCAAGCAGATCCCCATGATGATGTTGATGACATTATCGATTCAGTCATGTTTGACTCTTGGCAATTCTATGGGGCCAAGTTTCTCCATATCTTATGATCTTGCACAAAACTTCTTTTGAGTTTTTCAATGTTCCCTGATGTCAGCTTTGGTGGTGTCCAGCCACCATGTTCTTTGACGGGCTAGTTTCGTTTTACTGCTAACTCTTCCAAACATAAATGCCTTCTCTAGTGAATTCCCCTGCATAATATGGCCAAAATAAGTGAGACACAGTTTTGTGATTTTGTCTTCCAGTGAGCTGTCTGGTGTTATAGACTCTAGTACCGTGATGGCGAACATATCACATGTGTGCCAGAAGTGGAACAGAGCACCCTCTGTGATGGCACATGAGCCATTGCCCCAGTTTAGCTCTGACGTATATGTGCACTTGACTCCTGCCGGGCAGGTGGCCTTCGGGTCTCTGCTGCACATGCTTGGGGGACGGGACCCATGCACGGTATTGCATGTTCATGTATGGGGGGGATGGGGGCACATGGGGGATTGCATGCCCATTCACGGAGGGACGGGGCCCATGTGAAGGGGTCGCACATGCATGTGCAGGGGCAGAGCACATACACCATGCAGGGCACATGTTGCATTTTGGGGATTTGGGCGCTTTGGGCACTTGGCCCGGAAAAGGTTGGCCATCACTGCTCTAGTAGTTGCTTGTTCATCACCTTTGCTCTCCAAGGAATATGCAGGAGCCTTCTCCAGCACCAGAGCTCAATCAGAAATGAAATATCTACTGACTAACCATTAAATTTGAAAATATTTGTTTTGTGAAAGCATGTACTCCATGCTCTTTGTAGCATTCCCTTTCTCTGTGTCCCCATCCAACCAAATTTTATTAAAGCTTGTCAATCTAGTGTAAATCCAGTTATCCTGAAAATTTGAGAAAAGAAAAGACAAATCTTATCTGTGTATAAAGTCAAGTACAGATCAGAAGGTCTCACCCACCATTGTCTCCTTTTTACTAGATTGGCAGCTGGTGAATTAACCCAGGTGAAACCAATTAAAAATAATTTTCTTTCTATTCTTCTGCTTTGCATTGAAATAAAACCAACCAACCAACCAAAGAAATAATCAGGCAAAATTAAAATACTGTCTAGCTATCAGTTGCACATTGTTAATAATTTTATGAATTTGAAGTAAAATTAGATTCAGGAGGTGTTCTCTGATGAAAATCTGACCTCACAAAGAACCTGAGGGACGCACATTTGCACAGTTCCAATTCAAACATTTATTTTCAGACTCAATATGTGTTCATTTCTATACTGAAATCAGAAATGAAATGTCAACCAGTGGCCATTAAATATGAAAAACACACATTATGTGTAAGCATGTAGAATCGATAATAACTCTAATGAGACTGGCCTCATGCACATTATGGTAGCCTTAAGCATGAAGTTATATTTTATGTTCCTTTTATTGCAACATAATTGATGCACACACACACACACATGCACACAGAGAGAGAAAGTTTAAGAATTTATGCTGGCCTCAAATTCTCTGCAGATTATTTAAATGAGAATACATTTATAGTTTCAGTAGATTGCATCTAATATAAATGAGAATAAGGATACTTTACACATTTAGAATATAAACTGTCAATATTTTGGTTGATAGCTGTGGAGAAAACTCTTTTTTTAATCTCCAGGAAAAAAAATAATGATCCCACTGTTAATGCCGTCCTAGTTGTCCAAGCAAAACGTATTATTGTTATTGATGGGCCATATAGGTGTGCTAAACTGCTTACGGTGGCACCATTTCTATTCCCGATGGCTGCTACATCTGTTGAGAACAATATAAAGGTTGAAGGGTGGAAATATTGAGCTGAGACTGAAAGAATGCTTCCAAAAATGGTGCTCTGAAAAACTCAAGAGTTCTATTTTAATTGCTATTTTGTCAACTGCAATTTTCTCAAACTTTTGTCTCCAACAGAGAAATGTTAATACACTTCCATAAAGGTCAGAATATGCAACGTCTTATATGTTCTCATTCAGATCTACATATCCTTTGTCAGAAGTTTCTTTTATAATTATTCAGTGCCTTAGAAGTGGGTCTATTTCTTTTGTAGTATAATCTTGTGCACGATCATTTGATGAAATGGAATTTGTCTGTACATAAATGTATGTAGACCTACAGTCCATGCACATACGGGTTCGCAAATGTGAGTGTGTGTGCGCTCTCTCTCTCTCTTCGCTCACATGCGCCTCCTCTGCGCATGTGTGTTGCCTTCTGTGCATGCGCTGTGCTCACGCACGCAGCTGGCACACATTCGCGCGGCTTCAAAATGTGATTAAATGGGATGGCATAGAGCGGGTGGGGTCACTACTACCTGTCCGCCCGAACCGGTCTGACTGACTGAATACCACCTCTGATGCACATATTCTTTAGTTGTATGTGGTTAATAAATCTTTAATATGAATTTGAAATAACACCACAATAGTGTGTGTGTATAATAAAATCTTACAGCTAGGATTATTGAGGATTACTTGTAATTTATAGCATCATCCAGAAGCCACTACAATGACATATCACTAATGTGGAGTGTCTTTATATTACCACAATGATAGCTGGATGGTGCTATAAATTGCTGATATGGGTAGCTTTAAAAAAAATGTGAAGATTGACTTGGAGACTTAATCAGATTTAACGATGACTCATGACCTTCATGGATAACTAAAGTTACAAGGAGTAAACTTACACTGCAGAATGTATAGGACAAATAGAACACTGAAATAGCTGGTAGAATAATTATTTGCCTGGCCCAATCAATAGTACCTATAAATGTTTTATTTCTTCCAATTTTGCAATAGGTTATCACTTTTCCCAGCTTGGAAGCTCTCCTTATCACTTTAGCAGAGCTTTATCACTATTCCAAGTTTGAAAGAAACAACTATCTGAAGAGGCAAAAGAAGCAAACTAAAGACAAGCATAATATCTCTTTGGATATGAACTTAAATCCTAAACGATTAAGCGTAACATTTAGATATCCATTTGTGAATCATATACGACAAATAACAAAAACTGAAAAGATAGTCTTGAAGACATTGCAAAGAGAAGGGGCTCTGAATTATCCACCCCTAAGGTGTTAATGTCAGGTATCATATCAATAAATTAGAAAAGAAGGATACATAAATTATCAATAAATTAGAAAAGAAGGATACATAAAAATAAATTAGAAAAGAAGGATTTCACTTCAGAATGAAAGGTTTGTTCATAAATATAATCTAAGTACCTATTATGAGTTAGTATTACTTTACTGGAGTTAAGAGCAACTGGATATTTAATATCGTTAATTAATAAATATCGACCCTTTCCAGCTTCCCCATTCTGGGAAAGTTTGTTGAGAAAGTGGAGGTGTAACAATTGCAAATAATACTAGAATAGATGGATTAATTAAACCTGTGACAGCTTGGGTTCAGACCTAGGCATGGGATTGAAATTCCATTTTTCATTCTCATGGGTAGCTTGTGGTAGAACTTGGATAGAGGAATATGATAATTCTTGTTTTGCAGGATCTCCCAGCATACCTTCCCTACTCTCAACCAGAGGTGGGTTCCTGCAGTAGCTGCCTGGTGCGCAGCTCTGGTAGGGAGTGGCCAATTGTGCAATTTGTGTGTGACCACTCCAAAGCCCTCTCTGGTCCACCGTGCGTGTCGCCATTTTTCCCCGTGAATTTTGGGTAGATTTTGCTTCTGCGCATGCGCAGAAGCAAAATCGTGCTAAAATCTCGTGAGGGGATGTGCGCGCGAGAGAGATTTCGGTGAGATTTTGCTTCTACGCATGTGTGGAAGCAAAATTGTGCCGAAATATTGTGCGCACGCGCGTCCCCTCGTGAGATTTCAGCGTGATTTTGCTTCCGTGCATGCGCAGAAGCAAAATCGTGTGAGGGGGCGCACATGCGTAGCAAGCGTGCCCACGCCTGAAGCGAGCGTGCCCATGCACGAAGCATGAAGATGCGCATGCAGCGCACCGGCACCGGTAACAGAGCAACCAGTCGCTGCTCTCAACCATAGGAACCTACAGTATGTGTCCCATACTCATACAATGAATTTCATACAATGAATTTAGGATGAAATGGACTGATGATCTTGTACATATCACCTTTCCTACATGTTTCACAATTCTAATCACCTTGAGTCATCTCTTGAATTATTACACAGTTGTGTGACTTTCATAGTTCCCCTTTTTCCTTACAGATCAGAGAGGAAGCAGAAATCTTGGGCCATATTTGTCTGCTATGAACTGTAAAAGTGTACCTCAGCATAAGTGAAACAAGTTGCTTTTCTAACACTTGGAGAATCAGAAGTGTTTGTTTTTCTGTAAAAAAAAAAAGTCCTCTTGAACTTCTTCTCCCCTTCTCTATTCTAAAATCCTTAAAAGTAATTTCCTTCTTAGTATTATAAACAGTGGGAAGAAATTAAATGTGTGAACTTTCTCTTACTCACAAGAGAAGTGTTAAAGCCTACCTGACATCCTGACTTTTTCAATATTTTAGCCTGAGAGTAAACTGATAGACAATTTGCTCCATGAAAGCAGCATTTAAGAAGAAATGGAACACCGACTGAAATGTGAAGGACTGATTAAATCATTTGTGCCATATCAAAAAGGAAAAATGTGTCTCTTTACTGTATCAGTCTCGTCCTGTTCCCATGTTTCTCATTCACTTAAGGGGTGATTCTAAGCTACAAAATAAAACCAATTTCACCATCAACAGGGAATATCTCTGTTATAATTCTACTTTTCTTATCTCCAAGGAAAGGCCTGAACTGCCAGCAGATGTATTTTAGAAAATATGAACTAACTGTTCAGACTAACTGAAATGAGTCTTCAGATGAAGATAATTAACTGTGCCTTCCTGCAGATAGAAACTATATATCACCATCTGGTGCCATAGAAAGTATATTATTCAACTTATTCAGCTTAGAAATACCCCACAATATAGCTTGTATATTCAACTATATGCTTCACAAATGTTGAGGTCTTGAGTAATAATAATAATAATAATAATAATAATAATAATAATAATAATAATAATAATAATAATAATAATAATAATAATAATAACAACAACAACAACAACAACAACAACAACAACAACAACAACAGAGTTGGAAGGTACCTTAGAGGTCTTCTAGTCCAACCCCCTGCCTAGGCAGGAAACCATACACTACTTCAGACAAATGGTTATCCAACATCTTCTTAAAAACTTCCAGTGTTGGAGCATTCACAACTTCTGGAGGCAAGTTGTTCCACGGATTAATTGTTCTAACTGTCAGGAAATTTCTCCTTAGTTCTAAGTTACTTCTCTCCTTGTTTAGTTTCCACCCATTACTTCTTGTTCTACCTTCAGGTGCTTTGGAGAATAGTTTGACTCCCTCTTCTTTGTGGCAACTCCTGAGATATTGGAACATTGCTATCATGTCTCCCAGTAGTGGGTTCCTACCGGTGCGCTCTCCGCCTTTCTTCGCCGCCGAGCCGAAGACGCTGGCGGCGTTTGCGGCAGGGGCTTCCCCCGCCCGCTTTCCCGGGACGCCGGGATGCCGCCATTTGCGTTCTTCTGCACTCTGCGCAATCGCTGCTTGCTTGCGCAGAGTGCAGAAGAACGCAAATGGCGGCATCCCGGCGTCCCGGGAAAGCGGGCGGGGAAGCCCCTGCCGCAAACGCCGCCAGCGTCTTCGGCTCGGCGGCGAAGAAAGGCGGAGAGCGCACCGGTAGGAACCCACTACTGATGTCTCCCCTGATCCTTCTTTTCATTAAACTAGACATACCAAATTCCTGCAACCATTCTTCATATGTTTTAGCCTACAGTCCCCTAATCATCTTTGTTGCTCTTCTCTGCACTCTTTCTAGAGTCTCAACATCCTTTTTACATTGTGGCGACCAAAACTGAATGCAGTATTCCAAGTGTGGCCTTACCAAGGCATTATAAAGTGGTATTAACACTTCGCATGATCTTGATTCTATCCCTCTGTTAATGCAGCCTAGAACTGTGTTGGCTTTTTAAATGTTGAAATAGCTTCTTTTCACCTATTGTCACTGAAAACTCTGCTATTGGTTCATAAACTTCTCAGAAAAAAAACACACACCAAAATATGGAAAAATAATCAGCAAGGATATTAAGTAAATTAATTCTGGAATAACTACAGGGAAGAAAACTCAACTGTCTACCCTGGCTTGCAATTTATTGATTTACAATAACAATGTCTTGCACTTTCAGAAATGGCTTGCACACAAGACTGACTTTGAAAATGGACATTTCAGCCTGTGCAGACTGCATTTGTGAAGGCTTTGCCTGGGATTAAGCAATATCATTATATTGATTACAGTCTTCTTCTGGGTTTCGATTAATCTCAAGAAACTTTTGAAACCGAGTCCCAAAGGTGCTTTTTTCATAAAGCAACTGGACTTCTTTTTTTTTTCTTTGAAGACATTTCGCTATTCATCCAAGAAGCTTCTTCAGCTCTGACTGGATGGTGGGGAATGGAAGGATTTATATTCCTTGCAGACAGCTGGTCATTCACATTCTTTTAGAGAGTCATTGAGGCCACTTGGAGGTTTATTTGTGTCATCAGTGTCACCTGAATAGCCTTCTTGGCTGCAGAATGCTTTCTTCCCTGTGTTTGGAAACCATGGTTATGACTTATAAAGTTCTGCCTAGCATGGGGCCTCACTATCTGACAGAATGCCTCTTCTCATGTGGACTTACATACTCACATTTTAAATTAATCTGTGCATTGTCTTCTTCAAGTACTTCCTCCTTTAGTGGCTTGGAGGATGTGAAAGAAGAAATTTTCTTAATTTTTTCCCCAATAGTCCTAGAATGTTTTTCTACTCCTCAGGCACCTTACTGGTAAATGTATAATCCTTGGGGCAAACATTTTTTTCCTCCCAGGTATTTTTAAGTGTATTTTATAGTTTGATATCAATTGTTTTACTTAGTTAAAATCTATTATTTTATTCCCTGATGATATTTTGCTTTTTTAAAAAAAATTACTCATGCCTAGTTTTTTAAATTGTAAAATTGTTTTATCCAGATTTTTAAAATCATGTCTAATGAAACAAAATTATTAAAAATAAGCTTTTATTTAATAAGTAAACACAATAAACATAATACACACATTAGTAACAAAATCTGGGCAATGAGTACATTATAGCATTCTCCATGATTAACTGCAGCTCAGTCCCCTATTTTTATGCTCAGGGATCTGGAATACATACAATCAGAAGTCCTGTCCAGGCAGTAAAACCAGCCAGGACAGGTAATTATGTAGGACCTTACTGAATTGCTGTTCAATTCAGTAAGGTGTAGGACTAAGTAGGAAGGCCACCCTTCATGGTAATATTAGGTAGCAAAGTTCCAAACAGGAATTTATATGCAGCTAGTCCTCAACCTGCAACCATAATTGGGATTAGAATTTATGTTGCTAAGCGATGTGGTTGTTAAATTTTTACAACCTTTTTGCCACTGTTAAGTGAATCACTTCAGTTAAGTTAGTCATGGGGTTGTTAAGCAAATCTACTTTCCCCATTGACTTTACTTGTTGGAAGTTGGCTGGAAAGGTTGCAAATGGCGATCATGAGATCCAGGGTGGGTTCCACTTACCTTCGCCACCGGTTCGCATCGCAATTATGTGTGTGCGCGCGCTCCGCTCGCGTGCAAACACATGTCCCATTGTGCGATTTGGCTTCTGCGCATGCTCAGAAGCAGGAATGAGCCTGAAACACAGCTGAGGAACTCATCAGCTGTGCTTCAGGCGAAGAAATAAAGGTCAGAATTCACCCACGGCTGGGTGGGCGGGCCCTTTTCAAGTCGCGGAAGGGGAAAAATTCACAAAAAACCCTGAAAAAAAGATGTCGGTGTGCATGGACCGGCACCGACAGTGACGTGAGTAGCGAGTTGCTACCGGTTCGGGCGATCCGGTCCAAACCGGGAGGAACCCACCCCTGATGTGATCTCAGGACTTAGCAACCATTGTAAATGCATGCTGGTTACCAAGTGCCTGAATGTTGATCACATAACCATGGGGCTGTTGTGGTGATGGTTGTAAGACTGAGGAGTGGTTGTAAGTCACTTTTTTCAGGGATGTCGTAACTTTGAATGGTCATTAAATGAATGGTTGTAAGTTGATGACTATCTGCATTCTGTTCAGGCTGAACAGGATTTTAATGAAAGCAGTTTTGGGATGTGCTACACTTTCCACTAGTTCTTGCCATTATGGACCACTTCTCAGAACTTTTGTGCTGATTCAGAACATCAATCTACATGTTTTCCTCCACTTTTATGAGTTTTTATGCCCATGAATGATACTGTGAAGAATTTATGACAGTAGAAATCTTCACTAACTATGGGTTTATTGCCTTTTCCAAAGGAATAAATCCATGCTACTTAAAAGGGAAGATATAAAGTTCTCTTTGTTGAAAGATTCACAGCTGACAGAAACAGTCCCAGGGATTTCTAACTGCAGAAAATGTGCAGGATTGTAAAAGGCATAAATGAAACACGGGATAAAGATTAACAGAGCTCCTCCGCAGATCCACAAAATATGCATGGGAGTATAGCACATTTCTCACCCTAAAAGGCTTGAACAGGTGAGTGTATATTTTCAGCTAAGAATTTTATTCCCAGTCTCATCAAAATTGTGCATTTCCTTATGTATAGTTGTAAATTAATTGCATAAGGTTGGAAAAATAGGAATAGCAATATACATTTTGTCTTTGAATTTATTAATTCTGACCATTGTAACGATGGCACCTTTCTCTCCTTACCTGCTCAGATGCTACTTTCCTTTGGCTCTAACCAACTAAGTTTTATTATAGAAGAAGGAATACAGTTTGATTTACAGAAGTAGCTCTGAACAGAATCCTATAATCTATCATTTGGTGATAACAATAAAGCTAAAATGCACTGTGTGGTTTTGATATTTCATTAGATATTATTTTCATAAATGAACAACAAATAAAGGTCTGTGTGTGTCCCTGTGTGTGAAAAATGTAGTGTCACCTAATAAAAACAACATGCTCTTTCATTTCACTTATGACAATTTTCAATAAACTTCAATAAACATTTCCAGTTATGATATGGAGAAGCAAAAGATGAACTTGTGACATTGCATAGACACATACACAAGTTTGACAATTCTAATTTTTCTGTAGGGATTCACACAATGTTTCTGGCATCAGATATCTTCCTGAGTATAGACTCATTTTCAGATATACTGAAAGGGCTTCAGGTCTGGTTAGGAATATCTATATATACCAAATAATGAAATTACTGTATTAACAATTGCAAGTTGGTGACTATTGTGAAGACTTAATAATTGGTAATGGAATCCCATTCTGAATCAGAACTGAACATAATAGGACCTATTTCCAGGAAAGTGGCTATAAGATATGGAATTATATGATTAGTGAGTGCAGGTTGGCATTGTTTTTACAGGTACATGTAAAAAAGGGAAAGGGACATTTGGAATTTATAAAAATAAGCTGTGTATTTTAAAATGTGGTTCCAAGTGACATAGTTGGATACAGAAAAATGCCTGTAGACTAATCAGGTTCTTGAATGCTATCATGCTGCTTCTAGCTCTGTAGAAGGGGAAAACTGTCTTATTTGAGTTGATTGGAAGCAGAATTTTGCTGAAAGTAATAGTAACTACAGTATATCATTCCAGAATTTTCCAGAAAGTTTACTATAGAAAGTGAAAATCGATTTTAATTAATAAGTACATGAATTTAGCTTCCTTCCATATCCCTTAATTGCAACTATTTTATATGGAAAAGTTTCTTCAGTAATAATACATTATCATAAATGTATATTTTGATTTGTGGTGTGGGTAATTATTTTAATTAGCAAGTAACTAATGGAATTGTCTGATAATGTCCTCTTTTTCACTGAATCATTATCTCTGCATTGTGTGCACTTTCCTGGGCTTTCCAGGCTTCAGTTAAATCTGAAATAAAGATGTCAAAATAATAATTTAAAAAAAGGTCTACCATGGCTCTTTTATGGGCTAGAACAGATAGGCTGTCAAGGAGGTTGCAGAACTGATCGAGATAAGCAGTAATGGAAATGAATACCTGGAGCAATATTCTCTGTTCCTCTAATTAATTTTTTTTGGGGAAAATCAAAATATCAACCAAAAAGGGTTAAGAAACCCTAAAAGCATTTCAGGTAATGAGATGGTAACATAAGAGGCATCACATAATAAGTTTCATACTTATTGGAAGTGGGTATGGAATTCAAATCTTCTACTCAAAATTAACCTCAAGGACTGATTTTTTTTATTTTTTATTACATTAAAACATACACAACATACAAACATATATATTACTATCATTATTACAATTGAAGATCGGTTTTTCAAAATCTCTACAGATATTATTTATATATCTATCTAATACACAAACATATTTTATTTTCTGCTCTTGTATATGTACACATTTATTTTCTGCTCCTTACTAATATTTAGTATTTACATCTCTTATTCTTTACTTTCCTTATTCTTTAACCATTCGTACGGTTTGTTCCATATTAGGGAATATTCAGATTCTTCTTTGCCTTGTAGCTCCTTAGTCATTTTGTCCATCGCGGCACAATCAAGAATTCTTTTTATGATTTCCTCCTCATTTGGTGTGTCGTTTTGTTTCCATTTTGCTGCATATGCTATTCTAGCTACTGTTACTATATATACAATTAGATAATATATTTCTTTCGAGTAGTTACAAGGACCACTGATTTTATACAGGTAGTCCTTGACTTACGACCACAATGGAGCCCAAAATTTATCTTGCTAAGTGAGAAATTTGTTAAGTGACTTTTGCCCATTTTACGACTTTTCTTGCCACACTTGTTAAGTGAATCACTGCAGTTATTAAGTTAGTAACACGGTTGTTAAGTGAACCTGGCTTCGCCATTGACTTAGCTTGTCAGAAAATTGCAAAAGGAGATCATATGGCCCCAGGACACTTGCAACTGTCATAAATATGAACCAGTTGTCAAACATCCAAATGTAAATCAGATGTAAGTCACTTTTTTCAGTCGGTTATAACTTCAAACCGTCACTAAAACGTACTGTAGTAAGTCGAAGACTATCTGTATAGAATTTTCAATGGGAAAGTTGTATAATCTTACAATCTTCTGTCATTTATCCTTTGTGTGGGCTGTGATATTGATTATTTATTTATTGTATTTGTTTATTAAATTTATTGGCCACTCTAAAACCTTTGGGCAAAAACAAACAAACAAACAAACAAAACTGTGCAGGGATATCCTTGGCCAAAACTGAGCAAGCAGAACAGTCTGATATAAGAAAACCACTTCCTTAGCATTAGCCTGTGTGTTGCAACTAAGGAAAGGGTAGAAGAAGAGCTCTCTCTCCCTCTCCCTCTCTCTCTCCCTCTCCCTCCCCCCTCTCTCTCCCTCCTTCCTTCCATCCCTCCCCCTCTCCCCCTCTCTCTCACACACATAAACATACACACAATTAAGAGTATGCTTATTTCCGCCTGGCTAATTTTGCAAAGGATATTTCAAATGTGATTTTTCAAATAATTTTTTTTCTCTAGGTTTGGAAGTACCCAATCCTCATAGGTACTGAACTGAGCTTTAGTCATTGTTTTAAAGGTCAGAAAGGAATCCCCCCCCCCCACATAAGTACCAAACTGGATGAAGCCTTATTTCTGCTGACCACTCAAGAGGTTGTCATTTTTAAAAGATTTAACATGTGACACTAAATTTTGAGAAAAGCAAGTTTGTTGATAGATAATGTACCAGCTGTCACTGGCGAGTTTTGTGCACTGATAGAAAAAGACAGTTCGGGCTCAAGGTAGTTTTTATCCTTAGATTGTGATTGATCAAAGTTGATGTGAATCTCTGAATAAAATATAAAGAATAAGCCATGAACTTTCACAATGGCAATGACCACTTTGCTGCAAAAATCAAGCAAAGAAATGGAGTCCGTCTCATTTCCATGGTTACTAACAGACACCCTTACATTAATGGAAAGAATATAAAGTCATGACAGAAAAAAACTGGTAAAAAATTAGTACATGCTATAAATTATATGACATTTTAAATACTCACTATTTAAATACCCAATATGGGCTAGCTCTTTCTATAATAGTATAAATGCCGGCTGAGATCACTCCTGGCTGAAAACTTTGCCATTTATCATTAACAAGACTATTGATATTGTTACAGGCAGCCCTTGACTTATGACCATTTATTCAGCAGCTGTTCAAAATTATGACTATACTGAACAAAAAAGACTTATGACTTGTTCCCAAAAGTTATAGATCAGTGATGGCGAACCTTTTTTGGTTCGCGTGCCAAAAGGGGGGGGGGATGTGGGGGATCACGTGTGTGTGTGCCCACACTCATAATTCCATGCACCCCCGCACATGCATGCATGACCCCCCTGCTCCTAGCATGCAATGGCACGCCCATTTTTCGCTCTCCCCGGGCTCCAGAGCCTTTCTAGGAGCCTGGGGAGGGCGAAAACGGCCTTCCCCACCCCCTCTGGAGGCTGGAAACAGCCTGTTTCCCGACTCCCAGTGGGCCCAGAAGGCCCGAAAATCAGCCGGCTGGTGCACACATGCACGCCGGACCTGAGCTCGCGTGCCCACCGATATGACTCCGCGTGCCACTTGTGGCACCCGTGCCATAGGTTCGCCATCACGGTTATAGATGCTCTAGCGCCTCTGTGTCGTGTGAACAAAATTCAGGTGCTTGACAATCTGCCCACCATTACGACTGACTGCAGGAATGATACAGTGCCCCTTCCCCCACCAATTCCCTCCCATTGCACCCACTGGATTGCTCGAAGTCCTGGCCTGCTTCCCACCTTGCTGGGACCCTGCTGGCTTTGCAATAGTGGCAGCTTAACAGGGACATAAAAGGAGTCACTAACTGGCCTCCCCAATGATGGTGTCACTGGCTAACCTTTCAACAGGGGAGCACTTTTGTGCTCTCAACCTGGATGTAGTAGTAATGTTGTCATTTTGGTTTGGATTTGGGTTTTAAGTTCACTACTAAGTAAAGTAAATATGCCTCTCAGTTGTTGGTTGGAGCACCATATAAACTGATTAAATGAGCAGGCAAGGCCCCAATGCCTCTTTTTCTATCCTCCAATGAAGCTGTAAAAACATCAGTTGCAGTCACATGTATCTTTGAAAGAAGGAGACTCACCAAAACTGTGCTGGGAACCCTAAAAGAGTCTTATAGTTGTTTTTTAAAAAAGTCTCTTGAATTCAACTTGAAAGTTGAGGGGAAAAGTGAAAGAAATTGGAAAGACACTAAACTATTATACGTAAAGATCTATTTGGGATAGCATTCATCCAAATTCTTTTCAACAAGAGTTTAAAAAACAAATTGCACTTTTAATTTTCACAACATCCACAACAGAATAGCAGATATTCTAGTTGCATTATCACTGAAATAAGATAATTATGTTAGGAGATAAGTCACGTTATCTGCAAATAATGAGATAAGCCAGTATATAATTTGTCTGCCTTGATAACAAAAGTTGGAAATGTTGTAGCTTGATATAATGTAACCACAGCATTGCTTTAAAAGAAGCAAGTAGAAAATGGAATAAGACAACTTATGTAGAATTCCATGGTAACACAACACAGTCAGTATTACAATAACATTATTCTGTATTTTATAATTCTGTACAGTTGATGGAAGTGCAATCTTTTCAGATTTGTGGTTCTTGAGTTCTTGCTCTTAAACTGGACAGCCATGTGGAATTCCTGAAGATAAGAATTCTTTTTTATGTTAATATTATTAAAATTACAATTAACAGATAAAATTTAATTTAATTTAATTTAATTTAAAGTTCTTATAGGCCACCCAATCCCGTAGGACTCATGGTGGCGTACAGCATGAATAAGAACAGTACAGTAAATAAAAAACAATTTAAAATCATAACATAAAATTGATTTAAAAAACAACAAAAATCATTCATCCAGGGGGAATCCGCTCTTCTTCACCCCACCTGCTGGAAGAGCCATGTCTTTATGGTTTTGCAGAAGGCCAGAAGAGTGGGGATAGTCCAGATCTCTGGTGGGAGTTGATTTCAGAGAGATGGGGCTCCCACAGAGAAGGTTCTCCCCCGTGGTCCCACCAACCGGCAATGTTTGGCTGATGGGACCTGGAGGAGACCAACTCTGTGAGACCTAACTGGTCGAAGAGAGGTGTGTGATAGGATGTGGTCCCGAAGATAACCCGGCCCTGAGCCATGTAAACGAACATGGATTAAAATGTAAAGTGCAGAAAAGAAAAAATAGAAAGTGTAGAAAATAAAAATTAGAAATAAATAAAAATAAGACTATAGTAAAGAAAAAAAGAACCATATGAAATGTCTTCCTCTTTGACCACTCACAATTATAAATGATTTTAATAACTTATCACCATCTCTTCAAATGGCCTCTTCTTCCCATAGCTCATCTCTTATCTATAAACATATCCTTAAAGTGTCATTTCTGATCAACAAAAGTTCATTAATAGAATCTCAACAATGAGATAGTAATGATATCAAAAATATTCACCTTTTCTTACATTTGAACTGAAAATGCAAAACATTACTGGGGGCTAGTGGCTGAGGTAGTAAATTCTGACTGGGATATCACGCACTGGAGGTCCTTGGGCCATTTACTCTGTCACAATCTCCAACTTCAGAGTCTTATGCATGACAGGTTCAGCCTGGACCAAAAAAACTATTTTCATAAAAAAGTAATTCATAAATATCTGTACAGAAATATTAGAAACACAAAGTGGAATAGATGTGACCGACAAAATGTTTAAAGAGAGACTTTTAACACAAACTGATCAACGAATGTTTTATTTCCATCAATTAAAAAATAAATAATACTATAATTGTATTCTAGGAATAAATTCTACTAAACACCATGAAGTACAATTTTTAATAATCAATCATTAGATTTTCATCTATGAAAGCTTCTTAAGAGTCTAACTTTTTCAGTAAACAATAGGTTGAAGGACTTCATTGTTTGGGTATACCAAGTGAAACATTTGACCAGTGTTAATTGTTTTCCTGGTACATTTGTACTGTACTTAAACTCATTGAAATCAACTGAGTCCATTTTAGTCATACTAACATTCCACTGTCTTAAATAAGTATATTTTACATATAGTTGACCTAGCACTTTCCAAATTATTATAACCATGCAAAGACAGGAAAGACCAGGTTAGGGTCAGATGATCATGGAGAAAATCTACGTGTGTAGTGGCTAAGAGTTGACACTGATTTTGTGGCACATAATTAATAATTATTATGAACTAACGTGTTTCTTTTGACTCTGAGTAAGTGCTGAAGTTTATTCCATAATTCAACCTCAAGAAACTCAGAACTCTTACTTCTGGTTTGTACATACTAAAGATCAATCATACATCCTGATTTGCTTTCAAAATAATTGTAAGTTATTAGTAAGCAACACTTTTTAAAAACTGCTCCCTCTTTAAGGAATTGTAAGGATTTCCCCCCCACAAAAAGCATCTCTTAATATTACACAATATTTTTTTACTTTACCTGCATGCTATTTTTATATGTCTAGAGAATGTCACAAAGAACTCATGTGTATGATATTTCTATACCATAAATACAATCATTTAGACAGCAGACAAGCATATAAAGTGTAAATGTCTTTAATCTGATTAATGTCAGTATTCATATACTTATATGTTGATCAAATCCATCTTAGTACCAAATCAGACAAATATGTTTTTGCTTAATATTTCCTCTCAGATAATTTACTTTTAAAACAAGAAGGTTGTCTTCAGTACATTGGGGAACTGATAAAGGAAGCAAATAGCTTTTTCTGTTTAATCCTCCTTAGGGGGTACATCACAGATTTGAAACAATCTGCCTTCTGAGTAAATACAATATGTCCTCATAGTTTTGAATCTGTTATAAAGCAGACAAGGGAGGATTTTCTGTTAAACTTATCTCTTCCAGCACCGTGTCTCTATATTCTGCTCCCCTTCCTTTTCTTTCTCCAAACTGTGGGACCACAGATGAGACAAGTATGGCAAAAAATAATAATCAATTCATCATGGGATGGTTGGAATTGAGAAGATGATGCTGATGTTTGCAAGGATGCCAGGAGTTGAATCATTTATGCTACCCTGGACCTCCTATTAGGGCTACGTTCTATAACTAAAATGAAAAAAAAAATCCAAGTGAAAACTAGATGGCAGCAACAAGATTTAAAAAAATCCTGTTTTCTGCCATATAGTGGATACTCAGATTTCTACAGCCCAGATTCTGTAGGCTTGTCATTAGCGATAACAACAAAAATTGTTCCTGCATGTATGTAATGTAATGTAAATGGTGTTAACTAAAAATGCTGCAAGGCATTTACAGAGCCAGAAGAGTGTTTTCCCCCCTCAAAAGTCAAGAAGACAAACACTATTTAGCATTCTAAATCTCCACGTCTACTACCATTTATTCAGGAAAACTAATCTCTTTTCTTGGTCTTGTTCTTGTTCATTAGACTGAGTAACACTGACCTTCTGACTACAGCTGTGATAGATTGGTATTTTCAGCACAAGTGCTTTGTTAACTAAACAGATTCTCTACTAGCTCATTGGGTACTTTGACTGATGATAAATTAACTGACTATATTAAATGACCATCACCCAGACAAACAATATCTATTTAACCACTGTTGATAGCAACTACTGGCATTAACAGCAAAGATGACCTGTAGTGTAAATCCTGCTAAGCTCTTAAGTATTACATTAGTGGAAGGTAGCACTGTGTTCTCCAAAGTAAGACCCACTATATCCAAAGAAACTCAATCCAATTTATTGGGGGGTGAAGGCAGTGCAAGCTCAAAGAAGAAGTGGAAGGAAATGAGGAACTACCATATATTTTGGTAATCTGAACAGTATTGGAAGGTAATACAATACATCTGCCAATCACATCATGATCTGTAATGATCAATGATATTATTAGTAGCATACCATGTGTATCACTGGAATAAATGTGCCGATGCCTGGACGACGTTAGGACCTGGATGGGGAGGAACAGACTCAGACTCAACCCCGACAAGACTGAGTGGCTCTGGATATTGCCTCCTAAGGACCATGACAACTGTCCCTCCTTGGTTCTTGAGGGAGGAAAATTAACTCCCTTGGAGCAGGTCTGCAATTTGGGGGTCTCCCTAGATCCACAGCTAAAATTAGACCAACATCTTACAGCTGTGGCTAGGGGGGCTTTTGCACAGGTTCACCTGGTGCACCAATTGCGGCCATACTTGGAGAAGGAGGCTCTACTCATGATCACTCATGCCCTTGTCACCTCCCGACTGGACTACTGCAATGCGCTCTACATGGGGCTACCCTTGAAGAATATTCGGAGACTTCAGTTGGTGCAAAATGCGCTTGCTGTAGTGGGTGTGGCAAGATACACCCACGTTACACCTATACTCCGCCAACTGCATTGGCTGCCCATCGGTCTCCGAGTACAATTCAAGGTGTTGATCATCATCTTTAAAGCTCTTCATGGCTTAGGACAAGGTTACCTGCGGGACCGCATTCTGCCTCACACTTCCCTTCGACCGGTTAGGGCCCACAGAGTGGGCCTTCTCCAGGTCCCGTCAGCCAAGCAATTCCGGCTGGCAGGCCCTAGGGGGAGGGCCTTCTCTGTGGGGGGCCCTGTGCTCTTGAACCAACTTCCCCCAGAGACCCAAGCCATCCCCATCCTGCTGGCCTTCCGAAAAGACATGGCTCTTCCTGCAGGCAGGGGGTTGAGACTAGTTCCATCTGAGCTCTCCCCCGGTATGTCTGGTGGTGAATATTTTTAACTTTTTAATTTTTTAATTCTGTTTTAATTGTTGTTTATTATCTAGTGTTCTTGCATAATGCTGTACACTACTCTGAGTCCCTCGGGAGTAGGGCGGCATAGAAGAACCATAATAAATAAAAAAATAAATAAATATTTGTACTACAGTGACTCCAGAAAAGGCATTGCGAACCAGGAATACTCTTGATTCTTCTTGGGGTTTTTTGCCCACCAAAAAGTATAACTAATTTTTACCCATGTCTTCTTTTTCTAGCCTACGATAAATTCTTGAAATGAGAAATAAGTATAAATTGATAGTTAATGCTTCATAAATAAATCAGAAAAAAATGAAATTCAAACCCTTTTTAATAAATATTGGGGAAGCTTCTATTGAATCAGAGATTCTAAGACGATGCTCGGTGATTATTGGTAACCTCAATTCAAGTGAATTGTGAAAATGTTATAAGACAGTCAAGAATCTGTCTTTCAGTTTCTTCTTCATCATCCTCCTTCTCCTTTTTTGCTGTCAAAGATTAAACATTTGGGCCTTTGAAATACTAGAAAAGAACTGTCATTCTTCCCATTACTTTAACACCAGAAGGATTGTGTGGCATACTAAATTGGTCCTACAAGTAATTAGTTAAAACTATTCTATAGTGTTGGTTTGTCCCAACCTATTTTTTTTAATATGATAACACTGTTAAATGCTGATTTTAATACTGAATATTTTTAAAAAATTGTGAATGATTCAGTTAGTAAGATTTAGAAGCAATCACCATTTTTAATTATCTATTAGAAATATAATTAAAAGAGGTTTCTGATATGGATACTTGATGTTTTAAATATGAAGCTATCACTACATAGTAATTCTGAAGTGGCAACACAAGATGCTATATTTACAGACCTAGCAAATATTTTATCCTATGAAGTCTCAAGAGTACACTCAAAGCCATGTAGATTTAATTTCCATTATCATTCATTCGTCAAGTACTTATACGAACTAATTTGGTTCATTGCTTGATTTGTTTTTTAGACATCTGTGCCTATAGTATGGACCTCTCCCCCCCTTTTCCACAGAATGCATTTTTCATTTTTATAATGAACTTTTATTTAAATATTATGAATGTCAAAATGATAAGGATGTAAATCTTCTGTAAGCAGGCTTGTAAATTCAGTGTCAATTATACTGTACAGAAAAAAATACTATCATATGAAAGGATTCAAAATGGCAAAAGCAAATGCTACTTTAAGTCATGCGTTCATTTTATTATTATTTACAGTAACTAGTGTAGCTATACATATTGAACATATGTGAAATATAAATGGGTTTAGCTTTAAAGTATATTCAGAATGTTCTGATTTTAAATCTTTTCATAACCTCTGTCAGTGCAGTTAGAAACTCAGAAAGACTTTGCATACCTAGGCAAATTACTGCTGAATCATGTGGAGTATTTCAGGTGAGGTGCCCAAGATTTCACTTAGGGATTTTTCTGAACTCACAACTTGACCTTCTGAAATACATTTAATTTTAGGGATCTGTGAAGGTTGAGGTAAAGGACAAAAAAAACCCAGTAGTTCCCAGGTCAGATAGCTCTTATATACAAGACAGCTCTTATATACAAACATTCAACAATCTCTTAGCTTCAGGGTCTGAATGCTTTGTCAAGTGTCTGAAAATGTGTGACAAAGAAGTTTAATCTCCAAGAATATACAATAAATGTCATTTCACTTCAGCACTGTAGACAATCAGCTGATGTGTATGGCTTTATTCTTGTCTACAGTCCAGATTCTAATCAAGGCAAGATGTGGCAGTGAATCTACTGCCTAGTCAAACCAAGAAGTGAAGCTGGGTTATAAAGTGTCAAGAAATCTTCAATTTACTACTGAGTCCTGGTGTGGAGAGCTTGACAGGATTTCAATCCTGTCTTGATTTCAATCCTTGAAATGCTTTGTGGAAAGCATTTAGATTTCATCTTTTGTTGAAGAGAGCCACCCTTCCCTTGTTGTATATCCACAGTAAAGATGAAAAACATAGAGAATTAATTCCATTAATATTGTATGGTGATTGAGGGAACTCCATCAGTGAAGTGCACAGGGGGCAAAGTGAAAAATGTTATCCCTCAATGTAATTTGCCTCTTTCACTGTTGCAGTTAAAGTGCATAAATCATGAAACTTGTTTATATACAAGTTATTGTATTTTGTATTTAACATCATTTTTATAGACATAATTGAACATATGCATGTATCTACAAGTAAACCTCAACTTACAAGCACAATGGGGAACAAGAATTTCAGTTGCTAAGTGATGTGGTCATTAAATGAATAATCATGTGACTGGACCTGATGTTATGATCATTTTTACCATTCTCATTAAAGAAATCATGTGATCATTAACTGAATCACAATCATTAAGCAAATCCATCTTCTCCACTTCACTTTGCTGATCAGAAGCTAACTGCAAATTGCAAGATAGTGCAACCAATGTAAAACTGAACTGATGGCCAAGAGCCCAAATTGTGATCACATGACTCCAGAGGTGGTGCAACAGCACCTACAAGAGTGGATAATAAATCACTTTTTCCAAAGCTGTCATAACTCTGAACTGTCATTAAGCAAATGATTGTAAATCAAGGACTACCTGAACATGATCCAGAGGTTTGGTCTTACTCCACACTATACCAAAGCTTTTCACAGAAGGTTAGATTTCTGAACCGTGACTCTGTTTTCATTTACTTTGCTTTCATTTTTCAGTAACAACATAATAGCACAGTTACTGCTAATTACCTCAGTAAGATACTAAGCAAATAGTATAGTGATCCAACTGTCATTAACAGATGCAAGATCCACTCTTTGTAGGTTTAAACAACATCCAATAAGCCACTCTCAGAAACCATTCAAAGAAAATCCATCAAATATGTTCATACTGTACATTTCAAATAAGCTGGTATGATTTGCAGCTACCTTGAACCATATTTTACTCAGTTTTCTGGTGATTGTTAACATTTGTGACTAATTTTTCTATTTTAGCAAAAATATGCTACATTATATACATTTATACAAAAGAGTAATTACACCTGATCAGGGAATAATTATCTTTTGTTTTCTTTGCAAATTGAGGCTTATTGACAAGTACTTGTACTTTTTTTCCAAGACTGATATTCAATGATAGATAGATCGATAGATCGATAGATCGATAGATCGATAGATCGATAGATCGATCGATCGATCGATCGATAATAGATAGATAGATAGATAGATAGATAGATAGATAGATAGATAGATAGATAGATAGATAGATAGATAGATAGATAGATAGATAGATGATAGGATCACAGTCACTCTTCTTTTGTTGAACTGGAATAAACAGCCTAAATGAGAAACTGCTGACAAGCCTGCTAACTTACAGAGCCATTTCAAATGAGCAATGGTCTAAGACACAACCCTCTTGGGAAAGAATTAATAAGGGATGTATTACCATACATATGCAATGTTGAGAATAATAATTGTACAATACATGCTTTGGGCAATATGCAATTTCAGCTTGTACTTTTTCCTTTCACTGTCCTAATAAGCTCCAAATTCCAGCCCAAGGAAAAACTTCACGGTAGCACTGAACTTAACATCTCCATATTGCTTTACATTCTTAGGCACTTGGGAGTTGAATCTAGGACTTGGATCATTGCCTAAGTGCCTCAGATTCTTCTAAAATAAACATGTGGCACTGGGAGAACTCTAAATAGTAATTTCTTTGTGGTACCAATCCAGGTAGGAATGCATGATCTGCTTGGAATGCAAATAGAGTGAAGAAGTCTGATGCACTGACTTTTGTATGATTTCTGGTAAATTGGATGGCAGATGATCATTAAAATATGTGTATCTTATCATTATTGAATGACATAGTAATAGAACATAGGACATAGAATAACAGAGTTGGAAGGGGCCTCAGAGGTCGTCTAGTCCAACTCCCTGCTTGAGCAGGACACCTTATACCAGTGTTTCCCAACCTTGGCAAGTTGAAGATGTCTGGACTTCAACTTCCAGAATTCCCCAGCCAGCGAATGCTGGCTGGGGAATTCTGGGAGTTGAAGTCCAGACATCTTCAACTTGCCAAGGTTGGGAAACACTGCCCTATACCATTTCAGACAAATAATTGTCCAGTCCCTTTTTGAGACTGGAGCACCCACAACTTCTAAAGGCAAGCTATTCCATTGGTTGATTGCCCTCACTGTTAGAAAATTTCTCCTTAGTTCTAGGTTGCTCCTCTCCTGAGTTAGTTTCAAACCATTGTTTCTTGTCTTGCCTTTTCATATCCTAGAGCTGGAAATCATATCCTAGATATGACAGTTGGAATCATATCCTAGAGTTGGAAAGGGCGATTGCAATTTCTGTGTTAAACCCTGAGCTCAGCATGTGTCAATGTAAATATAAAGTCAAGCCTACCTAATGATTGACTAGCCTCCATTTCAAAACTGAAAAGGTAGCTCACACCCTTTTTAAGTAACTGGTCCATTGTTGAAAAGCTATCACTGTTTGGAAATTTCTCATTGTCCCTCAACTTCCTACTCTTTGCCATGATGTAGAATGAATCCATTGTTTTTTGTTCTGGGTGTGCATTTCTTCATTTCCTCTGATATATAGGCTGCCATTGTCATTCTGCTCTTGCAACATGGTTATAGTATTGTTTGTCCCAGATGCACATGCGCAGAATAAAAAACATTCAAAAAAAATTCAAAAAAAATAAAAAAAATAAAAAACATTCAAAAACATTCAACATTTAAAAAAAATTCAAAAAAAAAAAGATAGCAGTGCCCATGGACCGGCACCAACTGATCCGGTTCAGTGACATCATTGTGACATCAGCAGCAGGTCACTACTGGTTTGGGTGAACCGGTCCAAACTGGGAGGAACCCACCCCTGGTTAGAATGTAGTACTGGAGGATACTTCTGCTGCCTGTCGAATGTTGCGGCCTGCCAGCAGCCCGTGCAACTTGTAGCTGATTCCGACAGTACAGAGGCTGATGTGGTGATGCACCAGTGGCCTGTGCAGCTGGCACCCAAATCGGACAGTGAGGAGGCTGGAGAGGACTCGGTGCCAGAGGCGGAGATTCAGTCACAGCCTTCAGAACCTCCAGAAGCTCCCATCAGTGATGAGGAAGAAGAGGAGGAACCTATTCTCAATGCACGGGCACACAGAGCTTCCAAAAGGCAGGAATGGTTCCTCAGGAGGAGGTCTCCTTGGGAGTAAGGCTTGGAGCTAATTGGTCACTCCCCTAGCCTATTTAAGGGATGACGATGAAGGAAGCAATTTTCAAGAAGCAACATTCGTTCATATTCCTTTGTGTCTTGACTCTGATCAGCTCTTATTCTCTCTCTTGGCATTTTTCCTGCAAAGTGCTTCTGGGCATTTTGCCAACCACTGTAAGCTTGCTGATATCTACAAGGCTGTTCACTCAGCCTTGAGTTATTATTTTGTGGACTCGTGCTGGCTGTTAATGAAGTTGAATTAACAGCCAGTGTTCAGAAAAGACTGCTTTAAACTGTATTTGTGTTTGACGACTACTAAGAAAGCTCATTAGTAGTCCTTAATTAGTAAGGTAAGATTTGTACAGACTTTGTGTATGCTGCGTTCTTTGTGGTCCGTAGCTGGGCAGAACACCGACTGCCTGCAATTTGGCAAATCAAATCTCACCAGGCTGAAGGCTGACTTAGGGGGCATGAGCAGGACCTCTTGCTCCCTATCAACATTGATAGCCTCAGAAGGCTCAGAAGCCTGCCTCAGAAGAAGCAGGTGAAGCAATACAAGACTGTGCCACTCCCAACAATCCAAAAGGATACCATGGTTGATGAAAGATGAAAGTCATTGAGAAGTCAAGATGAACCACCTCCTTCCTGCTTCTACCAAAGATCATCAAAGAATACGACCAATGCTGCTTGCCTCCCATATTCAGGCCTAAATCCTGACTGAAAAGGATATGTAGAGAGAAAAGTGGCTGAAGAGGAAGCTGTATCTTGGACAATACCAAGTTTAAAATGATTTAACCACTAGATTCTTCCCAAGTGTTTAGCATATATTCTTCTATTTTGAACAAGAAGAAAAAAAAGGAACCCTATCAACTTTTCCATTTAAAGTTAGCACTTCTAATTTGGAGCAAGTGGTCAGCAATGCCAATGAAAGTTTAATATAAATTATTCACACTTATTCCAAAATAAAATGTTCTTCATAGAAGTTGAAAATGACAGATACCAGAATCATATTTTTAAGTAACAATTTTATCTTTCTTCCATATTGGCCTAATATAAGAAATACAGAGGCATATTTATGAGGTTTAAGTTTATGAGATATATATATATTTTGTAACTGTATGTCCTCTTTGGCTGGTTCAAAATTTTGTATTTGGTATCTCAGAAATTATTTTAAAAATATATGTTGCAGCACAAAATTATAGGAAATAAGCTGTTAAAAAGCCTAAATCTTATGATGACTGCAGAGGCCTTGCTTAAGGCAATATTCACAGAGCATTTTCTATGAAAACATACATTTTATAAGAATAATTCCAGAGGGGAAAGAAAAACATATGAGAAATATAGACCCTTGTATTTTATCCTTTGTCCTTTTACTTGCTAAGAATACCACAAAGAAATATTGCTTTTCCGTTTAAGATATTGAGACCTTTCTGGAAGCCAACTGCTTTCAAAGCTCTTAATTCAATCATTTAAAAAAATCCTATGTATAATACCAAGTACAAAAAGGCACTGAAAGTCATTTAACTTTGAAATATTAATTGACTAAAGTTCATGCAAGACTCTAGCAGTTTGCAGTTCTTGTAATTCTTCAGCACCACTTGTTTCATAAATGGTGATATTTATCATGTTCAGTTTCACTCCATTTGTGATTTCTTTCTGGTGTTAATTTATTTCCATTGCACTACTATCTCAATTTTTGACTTTTTTTGAAATCCAATGCAATGCTTTACATATTTATCCTAATTATGTGGCATTTTTGTAAACATTTTTCACAAACAATTTTTAAAATACAGTCTGGAGCTCCATATTTTTGTCTATATGCTTAATTTTATGTGCTTGTTAGGTGCATTTTTGCTTCAAAGACCTATATCAAATCAGAGGTGGTATTCAGCAGGTTCTGACCAGTTCTGGAGAACCAGTAGTGGAAATTTTGAGTAGTTCAGAGAACCGGTAAATACCACCTCTGACTGGCCCCAGCCCCATCTATTTTCTGCCTCCCGAGTCCCAGCCGATCAGGAGGAAATGGGGATTTTGCAGTAACCTTCCCCTGGAGTGGAGAGGGAATGGAGATTTTACAGTATCTTTCCCCTGCTATGCCACGCCCACCAAGCCACACCACGCCCACCAAGCCACACCCACAGAACCGGTAGTAAAAAAAATTGAATCCCACCACTGATTAAGTGTAAAAAAATGCAAATGTCAACAATTTAATGCAAATGTTAGAATGAATGAATGAATGAAGGAAGGAAGGAAGGAAGGAAGGAAGGAAGGAAGGAAGGAAGGAAGGAAGGAAGGAAGGAAGGAAGGAAGGAAGGAAGGAAGGAAGTCACAATAAAATGTGAATTGAATAAATTGTTCACAGAAGCCTAGTTTCGGCATTCCTTTTATGCACCAAATGAAGCCAGTTCTTTACAGCACGAATTAAGTTTTTATATGAGCTGAACAACAAAAATATTTCTACTATTTAGTTATTCTCTCTCTCTCTCTCTCTCTCTCTCTCTCTCTCTCTCTCTCTCTCTCTCTCTCTCTCTCTCTCTCTCTCTCTTTCTCTCTCTCTCTCTCTCTGTCTCTCTCTCTCTCACACACACACACACACCACGAATATTATCTAGAATAGTTTCCATGCAAATTTTCACATCCCTTCTTACTTCAACCAATGTATAGGTAATGTTTCTTAGCTAAACTGGAGTATTACCATATAGATTGTATTCTTAGGATTCTGGCGTGTTCTTGTATATTATTGTTGGCAGCACTGCATTTAAATTATTTTGGTATATTATTTGCAATACATGACCTGGCACAACTGGGATTTTCAGGGAAAATATTCCGAATTACTTCCAGAATGCAATTATCTGTTAACACCAAGTCACACTTTATAATGTGATCTTTAATCACTGTTACACTTGTAATTTTCTTCCATATTCTTCACCACCCTGAGTCCCACGGGAGTTGGGCGGCATATAAAAGCGACTAAATAAATAAATAAATAAATAAATAAATAAATAAATAAATAAATAAATAAATAAATAAATAAATAAATAAATAAATAAATAAATAAATAAATAAATAAATAAATAAATAAATAAATAAATAAATAAATAAATAAATAAATAAATAAATAAATATTACAGGCTGAGAGGGAGGGTTACATTTTTGCCCAAACAGAGGAAATCTTGCACTGCCTTCAAGCAAACTTTAAATAGTGAATTCAAATTCTGAGTGCCAAAATAATCAAGCCACATTGAGAAAAGAGAAAACAATGCTGACATACTAAGACAAGGTTTCTCGCATATTGTCTTTCTGGTGCGTTAGTCTTCAGTTCTCAGCCATCATGGCTCTTCTGGGAATTCTTTAAAATAAAATCCAGCATATCTTAGCTTTGCTAAGAGAAACCATGACATTTGCAGAAGACCTAAATAAATTACTCCAAGATGGACACATGAGACTTCCTGTGAGAAATAACAGATATGGGAGCAGGACCCACAATGCTTGATATTAAACCCACCAAGAAGTGATACTCTGGGTGTAATTTATCCCATGGAGCCTTTCTTTGCTTTCTGTGATGTATTTGCTTTACTGGAGACAAGTGTAGGGTGGGGAAGGTCACAGACTAGTGAGTTACCATAGGAAAATGTATTATTCAGAGTGCTTTGCCGTCTACTTTTTTTTGTCAGAATATGTGTTTGATTCTTCCTTTTAGGGAAGAGGAAGGAATACCTGAAAAAAATGGATTCACAAGTATTCATATTGATCATGCAAAAAAGTACTTAAGGAGTTACCAGAACAGAATACACAATGTGCTATAAGGTTTATGGTAGACTCATCTAAATGGTTGTAGTGGTTAATATGTAGTAATGGGTTTTTTAAAGTAACTTTAACTTTTGCCAATAATTTAATAATTCTAATATTTAACTGGAGAAGTTTGCTGAAATATTTTATAATTTTTGAAATTTAAAATAACTTGCCAGCTCTGTAGATTCATTGAAACCTCTCTTAATGTAATCAGTTTCTAACCTCAAAACATTGTTAAGTACCATTCTAAAATAAAGCTAACTCTTTGTACTCAAAGCAGGAAGATAGCTCTGAAAGATTACAACATAGTGCAGAAGTAATTCAGTTAAAATGACCAAATGCCCCTATTTTTAATGGACTGTATCAACCTCGAAGGGATTTTCACTGGAACATTAACTTGTCCCTTTTATAGCTACGTCCTCAAATAGTAGTATGTTTACTGACTTTGTAAAAGAGAACAGGCTAAAGCACAGTTTTCTCTGACCTTCTTGTCAGTTCACAAAAGAAAATTATAAGATCCAGCACAGCTTCTTCTTCTTTTTTTGCAGAGAAAACTATAACTGAATAACATCCTTGTACAACCAAGATACATTCCATGAATTTTAAAATCGAAGTTTTGGGGCTGCCAGTTTCAAAAATAATAACTTTTCTGTGTGAAAAGTAGGTTGGCGTATAACAAAAGAGTGGCAACAATATTTGGTACATCTCTCAGGTTCTGCATTGTATGATTAATTTGCAAAATCTAGAACTACCTTCATATGCAGAATGTTTCATATTCAGCCTTACGAGATGGGAACTTCATGATATGTTGCCTTCTTTGGGGCAATGGTAGGTTCCTTGAAAGAGAATATGAATGTGTGTGTGTGTATGTGTGTGTGTGTGTGTGTGTGTGTGTGTGTGTGTGTGTGTGTACATTGAATATATGTATCAGTTGGCTGTATGCAACAACAGTATATTGCCTTGCACCACTAGGTCAGGCATTCTTGCTTGCATAGAGTTGTGTGAATATTACTTTAGTAAAATGGGAGTCCCACTTGTAGTATATTGTTCCAAATGTGCTAAAACCAAACACTATTATCCTTACCATTGGTGAATGCTGTATGTGGCATATTTGTTTACCATGCCTCCGAAGAGCACATCTGTGCCTGATGACCAGAAGGATGTCATATTTTTTTCCTCTTATAAAAGGTAGTAATAATAGTAAATAGTAAATTTAACAAATTACAGAAGGATTCATTTTTGAACATGCTTTGGGACGTGCTGGCAGACGTTGGCTGAAACTGCACAAGAAGTGGTAATAGAATTTGGGAACTGTTATATGGCTTTATGAAGGGTGAAAAGTGCACAGATTAATTTTTTGTTCTTTAGCACCTCAAATATTTATGAATGTGAGAAAGTGTATGTTTATCGACTTAGAATAAATTTGTGATAGAAGAATTATTGAATTATTTACACTAACATGGAGTTGAAGGCTGGTTACTGTTTAACTGTATACCAGACCTGGAAATAAACTTCCTTTCTTCAGAAAGTAGCTAATTGCAGAAGCCTCAAACACCCAGCTTGTCATCATAATTGCTTTTATTGTAGATACTAAGTAAGTTAGGTGCAAAAGATCAGCCTGGTGTAGCATACAGGAAATCTATCCATCGGACCCAGGATTTAAATCTTAGAGCTTTTTCTCCAATCTTTTCCTGCTAGATCCACATATTTTTATTCCTTTCTTAGCCTTGAAGACCACATCTTTTCTATATTTAACCACTGACTGCTAGTTCAGCACTTCAGCTGTTCAAATCTCACCGGCTCAAGGTTGACTCAGCCTTCCATCCTTCTGAGGTCGGTAAAATGAGGACCCAGATTGTTGGGGGCAATATGCTGAACTCTGTAAACCGCTTAGAGAGGGCTGTAAAGCACTATGAAGCGGTATATAAGTCTAAGTGCTATTGCTATATTAAACAGTGGCTCTAGTGTGCTTAGTTTTTGCGTTGCCATCTTCAGTCATTGTATCTCTTGAATGTAAAAAGAACAGCATATCACAAAAAAACAACCCCAAAAACATGTATGAGAATAAATGAATATTTCATGAAAGATTTAGTATTAAGGAATCAATAAAACAAGGATGCCTGATAACCCCTTGGTTGTTTAGTATATTTATAGAAAATTATATAAAGAAGGTATGTGGGTATTTTACAAGTGTGTTGATTGGGGGTATGAATGTATGTGTTGTATTGTAAAGAGAGGATGACATTTTGTTAGCTGAGAATTCAGATGGTTGGCAGCAAATGCGTGATCATATGGCACAATATGGATCTGAAAGTAATGTATCGAAGAAGATAGATATGCTTTACAGGAAAAATGGAGTGAATGAGTGCAAATTACATATAAATGCCAAAACCAAAATGAATCTGTGGACCTTTGTAGAATGTTTACTAAAGAATGAGAAATTGAAAAAATTGAAAAAAATTGAAAAAAGTTAATATGTGGAAATGGTGGTACAAAGTTAGCGAGAACTATGTAATCTGTTGCACCAAAAATTGCTTAGGGGGCATACGGGACATAGTCACCACCCCACTGTCATGGTCAGATCATTTCCTACTGAGGTTGGATTTCGCAGCCCCACTCCTCCCCCGCAGGGAGGCGGGGCCGACTAGGTGGTTCCGCCCCAGTGCGCCTAATGGAGCCAGAAGGATTCCAGAGAACTTGAGGAAATACCTGAAACCCTGGTACACAATTTGGCTGATTCCCTGGTGTCTGCATGGAACACCGCAGCATCAGTGGCATTAGACCGGATTGAGCCTTTGCGACCTCTCCGCAGCAGTGGATCCGGAAAGCCCCCTGGTTTACCGAGGAGCTCCGGGAGATGAAACGCCAAAAGAGACGTCTAGAGCGCTGCTGGAGAGCCAGCAAAACCGAGTCTGATCGAACACTATTAAGAACCTACATCAAGTCTTATTTAGTGGCGATAAGGGCGGCAAAACGATCTCATTTTTCCGCTCCTATTGCGTCCACAGATTCTCGCCCAGCCGCCTTGTTTAGGGTGACACGCTCCGTCCTTGCCAAAGGGGGGAGCGAGGAACACTTGCAAGGTAGAGCTGAGGAATTCACGCAGTTTCTGTCGGATAAAGTCGCTCATATCCGGTCAAACTTGGACTCCGACTGGGCAGAGTCCATTGAGATGACAGGAGCAAGTCTTAGTTCACCGTTGTGGGAGGAGTTTGGGCCTCTTTCTCCGGAAGACCGTGGACATAGCCGTGGGTGCGATGAGTGCCTCCACTTGTTTATTGGACCCATGCTCCTCCTGGCTGGTTTCCGCCAGCAGGGAGGTGGCACGAGGCTGGATCCAGGCAGTGGTCATCGCTTCTTTGACAGAGGGATCCGTACCACAGCCATTAAAAGTTGTGGTGGTGAGACCCCTCCTGAAGAAGCCTTCCCTGGACCCAGCGGACTTGAAGAACTTTCGTCCGATCTCCAAATTACCTTTTTTAGGGAAAGTTGTCGAGAAGGTGGCGGCTGCTCAGCTTCTGCGACTATTGGAGGAAACGGATCATCTAGATTCCTATCAGTCGGGTTTTCAGGTGCGGCTTCAGTACAGAAACTGCCCTGGTCGCCCTGATGGATGATCTCTGGCGAGCCCGGGATGGTGGAAATTCCTCCATCCTGGTGCTACTTGACCTCTCAGCGGCTTTCGATACCATCGACCATGGTATCCTTCTGCATCGTCTCGGCGAGTTGGGAGTGGGAGGCACCGTTTTGTGGTGGTTCTCCTCTTATCTCACCGATAGGATGCAGTCAGTGACTGCATGTGTTAACAGGAGGGTAGAGATTGTCCCCTAGGCCCCTGTCATGCGGGGTGCCTCAGGGTTCAGTCCTCTCGCCCATCTTGTTCAACATCTACATGAAACCACTGGGGGAGATCATCCAGAGACATGGGGTGAGTTTTCATCAGTATGCTGACGACACCCAGCTGTACATCACCACCCCGTCTCAATTCAGTGAGGCAGCTGATGTAATGTGCCGATGCCTGGACGACGTTAGGACCTGGATGGGGAGAAACAGACTCAGACTCAACCCCGACAAGACTGAGTGGCTTTGGATATTGCCTCCTAAGGACCATGACAACTGTCCCTCCTTGGTTCTTGAGGGAGTGAAATTAACCCCCTCGGAACAGGGTCCGCAATTTGGGGGTCCTCCTAGACCCACAGCTAAAATTAGAGCAACACCTTACAGCTGTGGCTAGGAGGGCCTCATGCACAGGTTCGCCTGGTGCATCAATTGTGGCCATACTTGGAGAAGGAGGCTCTACTCACGGTCACTCATGCCCTTGTCACCTCCCGACTGGACTACTGCAATGCGCTCTACATGGGGCTACCCTTGAAGAGTATTTGGAGACTTCAGTTGGTGCAAAATGCGGCTGCGCATGCTGTGGTGGGTGTGCCAAGGTACACCCACATTATACCTATACTCCGCCAGCTGCATTGGTTTGCCCATCGGTCTCCGGGTACAATTCAAGGTGTTGATCATCATCTTTAAAGCCCTACATGGCTTAGGACCAGGTTACCTTCGGGACCGCATTCTGCCTCATACTTCCCTTCCACCGGTTAGGGCCCACAGAGTGGGCCTCCTCCAGGTCCCGTCAACCAAACAATCCTGGCTGGCGGGCCCTACAGGGAGGGCCTTCTCTGTGGGGGCCCCCGCACTCTGGAACCAACTTCCCCCAGAGACCCGAACCATCCCCACCCTGCTGGCCTTCCGAAAAGCTGTCAAGACATGGCTCTTCCTGCAGGCAGGGGGGGAGAGACTAAAATCCATCTGAGCTCCCCCCCCCGGTACGGCTGATGGTGAATATTTTTTAACTTTTTTGTAAATTTTTAACTGCTGTTTTAACTGTTGTTTATTATTAGTGTTCTCATACAATTGCTGTACGCCGCCCTAAGTCCCTCGGGAGTAGGGCGGTATAGAAGAACCAATAATAAATAAATAAATAAATAAATAAATAAATAAATAAATAAATAAATAAATAAATATAATAAATAAATAAATAAATAAATAAATAAATAAATAAATAAATAAATAATAAATAAATAAATAAATAAATAAATACTGAAAGAAATAAAATAACAGTACACAAGAGTATACTTCTGTTTACATTCTCTTATGGAAATGAGAATTAGAAATGTTAGGAGAAACAATGTTCAATGCAGTTGGAACTTGAATAGTTTATGTGTGTGGAAAAACAAAGAAGATATGAGTCACGAATCAATGGGTTCTCTATAAATGTGAAGTATATATGAAAGTGAGTAATTAGAACAAAATAAGTACATTGAGATGGTTTGCTCAGACAGCAGAACGTATGAGAACTGAACCACAAAACAAAATAGGCCGGAAGAAGTGTTGAGAAGTAACTAGTCATAACTAGACAGAATTAATGAGATCCTTAATAAAAGAGAGAGATAAAACGTGTAAAAAAATAGAAAGCAATGTTGCTTGCCACATTTCTGTAGATATTCTGTCATTTCTATAACTTCCAACTTGCTAATGACCCAAGGGCTGATTTAACTTTATCTTCTATGGGTAGTCTTTGAGTTACAGTCATACATTCAGCGACCATTATGGTAATGCTGAAAAAAAACAATCTTTAACCTATTCTCAAAGTTCATGACCATGTGTTGACAATCACTTGGGTTGGACTAGTTCATAATTACAACATTGCAAGGAGCTGCAGTCAAATGACTTTGTCATTTCTAATCATTCCTGTCAGTCTTGAACAAGCAAGTTCAATGGGAAAGCCAACAGGGAAGTAGATTACAAATTACTATGGTAAATCACTCCCACTTTTTCTCCTCCTGGCAACACATAACCTGTCCACATGCAGCCTGCTCTGGCCTCATCTAACCCCCCTGCACACTCTCTTCCCTCCACAGCACTTCTGTGCTCCTTGGCTGGAACTTTGGCCTTTTAACAATCTAAGCATCTTGGGGTTGTGATGGTACAACCAGAATGCCACTACTAATATGCTTAATAACAATATCCTGATCCTAATTGCCATTGTAACCCCAAAACTAAGTAATGCTAGTGATTTATATAAATAGGGAATATCTTCTAAAGTATATTGGATTGTGAATGATACTGATATAAATTAGTATTAGCTATGCTTTCTTTTTAAAAAATAGGCTTTAATTTCTTTAGCATTACTATTTCTACTTGTCCTCTACTTGGCAAAATATTACTTATATCAAACAGAATAATGGGATAAAGAGGCTGTACAAATTGTGTCATTTTATTTATGAAATTGCACCTATAACAGAGAGTCATTTGAGAAAAACATGTATTCTTGCACCTCACTGGGCACTTCTAAAATCCCAGAGAAACAAATCTGAGAGAAGAAAAGTTGGAATATATATGCAAATGAAACCAAAGGAAAGTGAAGGATAATCCCATTGCAAATGTCTCTTATGTAATAGTGTATATAACCATATGTGATGCATTATTTAAACAATTCAATATATTGATTTCCATAGTTATCTGCAACTGCTTTTACAGAAATAAACCAGAAGTGGGTTCCTACCGGTTCTAACCGGTTCTATAGAACTGGTAGTAAACCGGTGGTGACGTCACAGAGCCAGTTCTGTCGGTGCAGGCTGCCGCCATCTCTCTTTTTTTATTTGGCTTTTTTTTTTTGGCTTTTTTGCTGGTTTTTACTTCTGCACATGTATAGAAGCTGAAATTTTGGCACTTTTCATCCGCCATCTCTCTCTTTTTTTTGGGGGGGGGGGTTTGGCTATTTTTTGCTGGTTTTCGTTTCTGCACATGTGCAGAAGCTCAGTTTTTGGTACTGCGCATGCACACATGTGGCTCAGCCACATGGCACACAATGCACACACAGCCACGCGGCGCAGGAGGAAGCGAACCGGCAACGAGGTAATAAACTGCCTAAAAATAGCCTTTTATGGGCCTACTATTATCTCTCATAAAACCATTGAACATTAAGAAAGAAAAGTTAACTGAAAGAAGTATAGAATTATGAAAGAATTGTAATATTATAATGAAAAAATGCAGCTTCTTCAAAAAATAAAGGATGAATATAATAGAAAAGCTACACATGTACAGTATCTACAAAACAGTTTGCATTTCAAACACCGGCACGTTAAACACTAAGTTTATTTACTCAGACATTCATTTAATAACCCAAACTAGAATATTTTGAGAATGTGCTAGAAAGAATTGTACAATGAACCAAAATAATTACAATTGTCGATCTCATTGATAATACTAAGAGGAACATCTTTGTAAAGCCTGTATTAAATTCATTAGGCATCTACACAGTGAATGATACTTTTGTTTATTTCTTAGGATTGAACCAATCTATCACTTTTATTTTCTCATTACCTTTTTTCCTACATTGGTATTTATTCTGTCTTCTTTTTCAGGTTCATAACTGGAAAGTAGAAGAAATTATTCTCCTAATTCTTCTTCTAATTTTTGGGGGTACCTACTCCTCACTATTCTTATTTTGTCTAACAATTGTCAATAATATAAAGCAGAACTGTATTTTTTTCATATATATATATATATATATATATATATATATATATATATATATATATATATGTATGTATGTATGTATGTATGTTTGTATGTATGTATGTATGGATGGATGGATGGATGGATGGATGGATGGATGGATGGATGGATGGATGGATGGATGGATGGATGGATGTAGATGTAGATGTAGATGTAGATGTAGATGTAGATGTAGATGTATATATATATATATATATATATAAAATATATATATATTATATATTTATAGAGAGAGAGAGAGAGAGAGAGAGAGAGAGAGAGAGAGAGAGAGAGAGAGAGAGAGAGAGAGAGATACAGATACAGATACAGATACAGATACAGATACAGATACAGATACAGATACAGTATATATATATTTCTGAGGTTTTTGCAGGTGTTTGTATGTAGGTCTTTGGTTATTCGGGTTTTCAGCCGCGTGAAATTGGAAGTGTCTTGGCGACGTTTCGACGAAGTCTCATTCATCATCATCAGGCTGGTGTGTTCGGCTTCCTGCTCCTGCTCCTATATATATTAAAACTAATTATATTGAAAATTTAAGAGAACTATAAAGAACAATATTGATAAAAGCATGATTCTCAAAAAGAAAAAATGATATATTCAAAATTAAAGCAAACCAACTTTCTCGGTCCCTATTTTGACCTAGATTTGGTAAAGGACAAAAGAGTGTAGAAGAAAGCTGAGACATCACTAGCATGTTTATATGGCACCCTAAGGATAAAGATGTACATTTGTCTATCCAATCCCATCAGAGTCTCGCTACTGGCTTTCCATCTGGCTGACACTTGCCAAAGATCATGCCATAATAAATCAATAATCCTATCAAATGAAGCTCAGGTCATCATTCTTCCTAGCAGGAAACAAAACTAAGATATCTTAAAGACAGTAGCAATATTAAAATCATCTGACAAGAAGCTCTTCAATAAAAAAATATGTTATGGTGAATCTCTTAATGTGAGTTTCTGGGACAACCCCCCCCCCCAAAGAAAAGAGATTTAACTACCTGGTGACTCAAGCTGATATAGAGGATATACTGTTACAAAAACATCAGGGGACAATTTTGCTCCATAATTTCTCTCATCTAAAATGTGTATTCATTTATGCCTCTTAAACACTCTGAACAAGAATACTCCCTTATCACCTCCAACTCTATTATTCCAGATATTGTGCTTTTCATACAAACAGTATGCCACAGTCGCACTGAGGAGACATGAGTGAGGAGCATAATAATCAACTGGGGGAGTATTTTTCCTACATATGCATTATCCTGCTGAAATGAGAGAGGCGGAGAAGGACGATAAAGAATTAAGTTTTTAAAAAAGTCAAAATGAGTTGGATAAAATATTAGAAACAGCACAGGAGTCAGAAATTACTCTGAATACTCGTATACACATCGGGTCAGATCAAATCTTATTCTTTTTTTCAAATCTTCTTCTTAAATTGATATTAGTGGAAATACAGGTACGGGGAAAAATATGTAGATAAAATCTCCTTCAAGTCAAGACTGATTGAGGGTCTGCCACAAAGAAGAGGGGGTCAACTTGTTTTCCAAAGCACCAGAAGACAAGACAAGAAACAATGGATAGAAATTAATCAAGGAGAGAAGCAACCTGGAATTAAGGAGAAACTTCCTAACAGTGAGAACAATTAACCAGTGGAACAGCTTGCCTTCAGAAGTTGTGAGTGCTCCATCACTGGAGGTTTTAAAGAAAAGACTCGATAGCCACCTGTCTGAAATGGTATAGGGCAGGGGTATCAAAATGATGGCCCGTGGGCCGGATGCATCACACATAGGCCACGCCCACTCCAGATCTGTGAATGGGAAAAACATTCCAAAATGTCACATGATGGCAACATGATGCAGCGAGTTTGACACTCGTGGTATAGGGTCTCCTGCTTAAACAAGGGGAGTAGACTAGAAGACTAGAAGACTTCTAAGGTCCCTTCCAGCTCTATTCTGATTGATTGATTGATTGATTGATTGATTGATTGATTGATTGATTGATTGATTGATTGATTGATTCCTGGCTATTTAATGGATACATCCATATAGCTTCCTTGGTAACAATGTGGAAGTCATTTGCTATTGCCTTCTTCCAGGAAGCTTTTCCAATGTAGCCTACAGCACTAAATTTCTCAGAGAAATATTTCCACATATTAAGATGGTCTAACCCTAATTAGTGTTCATAATATTTGATCACATATTACCACTTGCTAAGATTTATTGAAAATCTGGGTGTTTTACTTTCACTACAATATTTAAATTAAATTAAATTAAATTAAAATATAAACAACACTTTCTCCATTATTTTTCTTGCATTGTGCATTTTCTTGCATTACTGCATTGTGGATTTCTCAGGGTTAATGCCTGCATACACATCCATATGATTGACTTGTGACGTGGAAGCCTATAACTATATGAATATATATGTATGTGATTCTTTCCAATGTCAATATTCTCTGATCAATTTGCAATCATGAATTACAAAATGCAATATTGAAATACAGCAGTTTTCCAATAACATTATACGTTTGTCAGCAAAATTTATGTATGGTAAAACTACATTCATATTATCTCCTTTTGGGACAAGAACATTAAATGAAATTCAGGAAAGGAGTAAGAAATACTCAAGTGGTTTTAACAGACCTGGCCAGTACTAATTCTATTTCCACCAGAACCTCCGTGTCTGCATCAATGAAATTTTGTTGCAAGCTGCAAAAGTATTGCCCAACCATGGAAGTCAGAGATCCTGGTTTGTGAAATGTTCTATGACCAGTGATATCAATCTAGAATTTTCTACTTGACAGAGGATAATATTTTAATGAAGAGATTCTCACTGTAATAGTCATGAAATCAGTTTTTTTTTTTGGCCAGGAGCCACATGAAAGCTACATTTTCTAGCCTACAAATAAGATACTTTGAGCTGCTTTCTTTGAGCTGTACAGAATTATGGATGGAGAACTAATATGTAAAATCAAGGGGTACTGAAAAGTTGAGTGGTGAAAGAATGAAACAGTGAAATACAATTGTTACAGTATATTCTTTAATCTTTCTAATGTTTCGTACGGAAACCCTGTGAAAAATACAAAGAGGAATGCCAGTGGAAATAACCTATCAATGGCCAACAACGTGGCCCACTGTCTGAAAACTAAACACAATATTTTAATAGCAAAACTTTTCATGTGATGAACTTGAAGTGTTATCCATTTCTATAGAGATGACTAAAAATCTGTCAGTTCATCTGAACTGTCAGTTCAGAAAGTCTATCACTTTCTTGTTAAAAATGATTATTTTACTTTTAAGCTTTCTGAAGGTTTTGGGCATAGGAAGAACCAAAATGTTAGGTCTGGCTTTTTAATTGGTACCGAGTCAACGTCCAGATTATGGAAATGATGAAAAGAATTTTATAGGATTATTAATATGGACTCAAGACTTTTTAAAGACAGAAGGTCTATTCATGAAGTTGTCAGTCTCCGGATTCAGCAGATAATCACCAACCTTGGGCTGACTCAACAGAAAATCAGCAGGAACAGTCTTGTGAGGAGTCAGGAACATATCTTGGCAGAGCATTTAGTTCTAGGAATGGGCTGTTAGCTTTGGAAAGTCAAACAAAGGAGCTTTTATCAGTTTCTGGAGAAGGAAAGGCATTGAGTTTTTTTAACTGAGCCACGCTTGCATCTGGCCTATTTAAGAGCAGCACCAGCAGCTGCCACTTCATTGAGGGCAACTCATCAACCTCAGTACTACATTCCTGTGTCCTTGCTCCCTTACTTTGCTCCTTGCCTCTCAACACTTTGACTCAGATCAGCTCATTAACCTTCTTGGCATTTGATTCTTGGTCTTCTGGGGACTGCATTTGTTTCTCTGGACCAGTTCAATGTTTGATTCTGCACTGAATTTTAAACCGCCTAGCTATCATGAAGGATCTTGCTTTCCTGTACCTTTCCCAGGGCTTGTGTGTATCTTTACAGCTTATTGTCTGCATCCCATTGCATCTGATAGCATTGCTACTCACTAGTAAACCATTTGTAAATTCAGATGGCATGTGTGTGTTTATTCTGAAATGGAAATACTTCTGATTGGCCTCTTCTGTACTTTAATTAAGGAGAAACTGTTTAGTTCAATGAGAAGTTCTGGAATTAAAATCTCAAAGAGATGCCTCTCATAAGGCTGGCAAAATATAATCTCCAATAATAGCTTGATATACTGACTTTTATGAAAGAAAAAGGATTATATATAAGATATCAGTTTATGTGTAATTAAAGATAACCCGCATAGCTTTATTTTCTACAGAATTACACAAGTGGTCCTATAGCACAGTCAAATAGAAATGAAGATTCTGTAAAAGGTGTTCAGATACAGGGATGTGTCTATATTGGCAAAGATCAGAACTGTGTAGACAACAATCTTCTCAGTTAAATCATATATAAATGAAAGATGGACTTTGAAGAAGCAGCCTAGAAAGAATGATGATGCTTTTGAACTTTAATATTAAATAAGACCCCTGTCGAATACAATGAACAGCCAAGAAAATAAACAAATCTATAATAGATCAAATCAACTTAGAGTTCTCACTCATGGCATGACCAAGTTCAAATTATCCTACTTTAGACACATTATGTGGAGATCTAACTCTCTGGAAAAGACTCTAATACTGGAAGGGTAGATGAATAGAGACAGGGAATCATCAGCAAGGTGGATGGACTCAGTTACAGTGGTAATGGGTGCATTGTGGGAAGATCTGAAAGAACAGGTTAAGAACAGATGGGAAAAAATGTATGTGGTCATCATGAATTGACAATGACCTGATGACACATAATCCAGAAATTACTTTTTTTCTTTCAAACAACTTTTTAGGCTTAAGAAGATTGGTGGTGGATCATCAAGGTGACAATGATGTTAAAATAGTGATTAAAATATAATAAAGTACTAATTATGCATATTTATATTCTGCACCAATTATCACACAATTTGGGGACCATTAAGAAAAGTTGGAAAAAGCATGGTTTCAATTACTTTCTTGTATGATGTAATAGCATATATTAAGCAAAGCAATAATTAGCTCTCATTTTATCTGTAGTTCCTTTGGATTTACTAGGGCGGTCTTTTATTATGTGGTAAAAGGTATGTATCCACATGCATTCTACATATTATCACCAGAAACCTTAATCCAATTATTATGAATAGGAAAGGCTGAGATTTTCTTAATCAACGCTGACCTCAGTGATCAGTCAGTAATCATAAGTCATACGAAAACATATTTAGACACTGCGATTAAGCTGAGGTCTAGAAAAGGGGTCATTTCCTTATACCAATAGCAACTTACACTGCAATGTATTGCCAGTTACTTTTAAAATAAATATGGATGTTTTAAAAATGAAACATTAATTGCCTTTCTTCATTTTCTTTTTAACATGAAACTCTTAATTATAGGATGATAAACTTTACTTTCACCTCTGGAGTTCTATGTATTCAAGAACTTCAATATATTAGGAGATCAAAGCTTAATCTTTTTTGAGAGTTCGAGCAATTTGACTTGACATACGTGCATGTTACTTGAAATTTAATCTTCATCTATGAAGAATCCCTGCCCTGCCACAAGATTGCATCTAGTATTATCTAGTCCATATTTTACCATTTTATTGATAAGGTTATCATGAGGCACTCCAGTCAGGTCCAGATATATTAAGTGTGCAGTCTTCCCCAATAAACTAGGTTAGTAACTCTATCAAAGGAGGAGGTGAATTTAATCTGGAATGATTTATTTGTGACTAACCCATGCTGTTCTGCTAATTATAGCATGCCTATCCAAGTGTTATTACTTTGCAGTATATTCAAAGACCTTGCCCAATATATATCTTTAAGCTGACAGGTCTGTAGCTTCCAAAGTACTCATCCCCCCCTTCTCTTTAATATGAGGGACAACATGTCTATTTTTCTGGGACATTATCAGTCTTCTAGAAATTTACAAAGATTTCAATCCCTTCCATTACTTCCTTCAGCAATTTGGGATATAATCCATCTGTCCCTGGAAATTTGGAGAAGGAGGCTCTACTCACGGTCACTCATGCCCTTGTCACCTCCCGATTGGATTATTGCAATGCGCTCTACATGGGGCTACCCTTGAAGAGTATCCGGAGACTTCAGTTGGTGCAAAATGCGGCTGCGAGTGCTGTGGTGGGTGTGCCAAGGTACACCCATGTTACACCTATACTCTGCCAGCTGCATTGGTTGCCCATCGGTCTCCGGGTACAATTCAAGGTGTTGATCATCATCTTTAAAGCCCTTCATGGCTTAGGACCAGGTTACCTCTGGGACCACATTTTGCCTCATACTTCCCTTCGACTGGTTAAGGCCCACAGAGTGGGTCTCCTCCAGGTCCCGTCAGCCAGACAATGCCGGCTGGCGGGCCCTAGGGGGAGGGCCTTCTCCGTGCTCTGGAATCAACTTCCCCCAGAGACCCAAACTATCCCCACCCTGCTGGCCTTCCGAAAAGCCGTCAAGACATGGCTTTTCCTGCAGGCAGGGGGTAGAGACTAGTCCATCTGAGCTCCCCCCGGGTATGTCTGGTTGGTGAATATTTTTAATTGTTCATTTTTTAAAAAACTTTTAAACTTGGTTTTTAATTATTGTTTATTATCTAGTGTTCTCGTATATTGCTGTACACCGCCCTGAGTCCCTCAGGAGTAGGGCGGCATATAAGAACCAATAAATAAATAAATAAATAAATAAATAAATAAATAAATAAATAAATAAATAAATAAATAAATAAATAAATAAATAAATAAATAAATAAATAAATAAATAAATAAATAAATTTGAATTTGTTTCAATTATCCTCTTCTTGTCTATTTTAAACTGCAGTTCCTCATTGACCTGGGGTCTCTCGGGACTCCATTTCCTTTCAGAGAAAGATAGACACAAAATCTCACCAGCAGCACAAATTGTTATCAGTATACCAATTTCTCTTTACACTATCTGATGCTCCTTAGGTTTCTACCCTTCCCAAAGAGCCTTTTAAAAATTATTTTTAATATTTCTCATTTGAAGTTTTTTCTTTTTTGTCAGGGTTTCTACAGTTTTTGGAGACAATTTTGTAGCAAAATTGGTTACGTGTCTCTTTCTTCCTTTTCCTATACATACCCTTTTTTCTCTTTCTTCCTTTGTGTCTCTTTCTTCCTTTTCCTATACATACCCTTTTTTCTCTTCAACACTGGTTTCTTTATATTTTTCCCTTTTTTTTTCTTGTGGGATTTATTTATTTTATTTATTTGTGATATTTATATACCGCCTCACAGTGCAAGCACTCTCTAAGCGGTTTACACCAGTAAGCAATGTATATTTATATTGCCCCCAACAATCTGGGTCCTCATTTTACCTACCTCGGAAGGATGGAAGGCTGAGTCAACCTTGAGCCGGTGAGATTTGAACCACTGACCTGCGGATTAGGGTCAGCTAAAATGGCTTGCAGTACCTGCCTCTAACTGCTGCGCCACCTCGGCTCAGATTAATTTACGACTGCACCTTCCATACGTCATTTCATAGGGTTTCCCAATCTTCCTGGATACTGTTTTCCTTCAGGACTTCAAACCATTGGATGCGACATCCTTTTACTCCAAAGCCAAATCCACTATTATGAAATCTGGTATTTGAGATCCAGAATTTCCATCGCTAAGTGATGTGGTGGTAAAGCAAAGGTGTACAAGAGGTGCAGGTTAGCAAGGGAATTCCAAAGATCAGTTGTAACAACCATTCAGTGCCATTGTAACTTCAAACAGTTCACAAATGAATGGTTCTAAGTCAGGGGTATCATGTGCAGGCCACGCCCACCCCAGCTCCGTGAAGGGAAAAACATCGTGAAATGTCACATGATAGTAATGTGACACCACAAGTTGTCAATCAAGGACTACCTGTATGCAGTCTGACCCTTCTCATCTCCTCCTCCTCTAGTTGTCACACATTCGTGTATCACAAGGTAACTTTTCCCCAAGTTGCCAGTTACTTTTAGCTTTTCAACCAATTTCTTCCTTTTAAAACAGATTAGATCTAGGAAGCAGAGCCCCTTGTTCTTTCTTCCATTTTCTCATATTATTGCAAATGCACCTGCCCTCTGTGAAATGGTTGAGACATGATTGAAATGTTATCTTAAACTCTGCAGACATGATCAAATAATCATTTCTGATATAGTAAAAATGAAAACTATTAGATATGTTCTGAGCTAGAGGTAAATGACTGGGAAAGGATTAAACTGAAGCCACCTCTAAACAGTTAAATTTCATGCTTGGGTTTATTAGAAAAAGAACTGAAAATGAAATGCATAATGTAATATATTTGTGTAAATATATGGTGCAGTCACACCTGAAGTGCTAGGTATAAGTCTGCTTACTGCAGCTTAAAAATGCTCTCACATGGCTGTATAAAAAAGCAAAAGCAAAATGTTCAAATATCTTGAAGAATGCTTTCTAATATGGATTGTTCCATTGGTTTAAGCTTACCATGTCAATTGTTTAGGAACTACATAAAGTATAAAGGGTATGCAAACATTCCAGTAAACAAATAAAATAATGGGGTTTATTTTAGCACAGAAGAAACATAGAAGTAAGGGGCATAGGTAGGGGGCATAATACAATTTTATAAAACTATGTCTACATTATCTGGACAGCTGCTTTTCTCCTTATCTAATGATCCAGAAACATATCTACCCAAAGGTATCTACCCAACTATCTTTTTTCCAAAAAAAGGTTGATAATCATCTACTTGATCCAAGAAAGCAAGCTTATTTACAATGTATCTATTAGTCAGTGATAGCCAGAACAACAATATCTCTAGTCCTATATACGAAAGAGGCAGAGGTGGGTTTCTACCAGTTCGGACTGGTTCGGCCGAATAGGTAGTAAAAATTGGGACTGGTTCTCCAATCTTTTCCACTAACCAGGGCAACTAATCCCCTGATGATAGACCAAGAAGGCACCAAGAGCACCAGATTTCCTTGCAAAGCCATCTGAGTAACTAATTCCAAAATAATTGAACTTATAATGATTTTTTTACTTATAATGTATTAAACTACTCAAAAATGTATGCCACAGTCACATCACAGTCAGTGCTTCTAAAATATTCATGTGTTTACAAATCCATTTCCTTGAATGTAATGTTATCCATCTGATATTGACAACACATACATTATTAGCAGTCAACATTATTTATCAATCAGAATAGAGCTGGAAGGGGACCTTGGAGGTGTTCTAGTCTAATCCCCTGCTCAAGCAGGAGACCCTACCCAGGGGTGAAATCCAGCAGGTTCTGACAGGTTCTGGAGAACCGTTAGCGGAAATTATGAGTGGCAAATACCACCTCTGGCTGGCCCCAGAGTGGGGTGGGAATGGGGATTTTGCAGTATCTTTCCCCTGGAGTGGGGTGGGAATGGAGATTTTGCAGTATCCTTCCCCTGTCATGCCCACCAAGCCACGCCCACCAAGCCACACCACGCCCACCAAGCCACGCCCACAGAACAGGCAGTAAAAAAATTGGATTTCACCACTGCCCTACACCATTTTGGATATGTGGCTGTCCAGTCTTTTCGTAAAAACCTCCAGTGATGAAGCCCTACAATTTCTCAGGAAATCATCATAGAGGAATTAAGACTGATTATTATTGCAAGAAAAATCCTGACTGCTTTTACATGAAATTATCTAACATGCATAGCTGATATTTAAATTGTAAATACATTCCATAGTTTCAATAAGCTTTTTAAATTATTGCTTATCATATAAAAGTTTTAAAAAATAACCTCTGGTTTACCTTAAGCTAAATTTAAACTTAAATTCAAGTAAAGTAAAATATATGATTTTCTATTAACAAATTTAAATGCAGGGAAAATGTTTTATGGTCCACTAGCTGTAGTAATATGAAATGAAAGAAGTTTGTTTTATTATTTATTATTATTTACACCAATATAATTATATATTTCAAAATATTCTTACTTTAGTCTGGAAAGACCAGCAATACATACTATTGTGAACATTATTATCATATAGTTCTTGTTAAATGAATGATCAGAGAGCAGGCATTTTACAGGGGTTATAAAGTCTCATGTACTGTGTTTCCCCGAAAATAAGACCCTGCCTTATATTTTTTTGAACTCTGAAATAAGTGCTTGGCCTTATTGCCATGCACTCAAAAGCCCAATTGGGCTTATTATCAGGGGATGTCTTATTTTGGGGAAAACAGGGTAATACTGAGCCTTATTTCAAAGTAAGTTATTCTGATCTCTCACTGGCAGTCCATTACACATGAAGCAGAGATTGAAAAGAGGAGAGTGATAGACAGAAACAGAGAAAATTGAGGGACATGTTACAAGCAGAGGTGGACTGCTGCCGGTTTGGACTGGTTCGGGCGAACCAGTTGTTAAGATTCTGTGCAGTTCAGCAAACCGGCAAATCAAAACCCGGCCAGCTAGTGGCGTGATTCCCCTCCCACTCACTCCTTATCATGCCTTGCCCACCTTGGCCTATGCCTAGAGTCACACCCACCACCCGCGGCATAGCTGCTGCTGCTCTCTGGTACTCTCACTTGCCTCGACCACGCGGCCCAGCTGATTTCTGCCTGGTGAGCCTCCTTTGCCGATCTCTGCCCCTCACCCAGCTGCCTCCCATGAGGCCACTCTTCACCTGGCCTGAGAAGGTAAGGTCAACAGCGTGGGAGGGGGCCTGCCGCATTCATCCAAAGCCTGCAGGCGGGGTTGGATGCGGCCATGTGGGACCCAAGGTGGAGGGGAGGCTGAATGGGTGGCAGCTGAGAGCCAGGCCCAAAAGGAGTCCAACTGGCCAAGCCTTGCCACGTTGCCCCCAAGGCGGGCCTTCGGCCAAATAGGTAGGTCTGGATGGGTCTCCCTCCCATGGTATGCTGCTTCCGCATTTAATTTTGGAGCCACCTGGCCTGGGCGAGGGCACATCCAGACCAGAGGCACCCCCCGAGAGGTCATCCCTGCCACTGCCATGCAAGCAAGCCAGCCTAGCCCAAGCTCGCCAGGGCCCAGTCCCAGGGTCCGCGAGCAAAGAAACGATTGCCCTCCGCCAGCCGGGCCTCACCTGCCAGCCCGGAGTGCCTGGCCTCCCAGACGTCTCCCCATCCTCTGGAATGACAGCAGCAGCATGCTTCCATCATCCCAGAAACATCCCAGTCCTAGCTTTGCTATCCATCACAGCTAGGAATCTCAAATAAAGCTGAGAATGAATGCTTGTGTTGCAGCCAATCTGGGCACAAGAAGCAGGCAGCCTGTAAACTCTGTCATCTTTGAAGGAGCCTGGCTGAAGTTTCACTCACTGAGGCACCAGGACTCCTGATGTGGGATGGGGTCCTTCAGGCACTTAGCTTGGCCACCTATTAGCTCCAGCCCCACCCTCATTTTCAGTGAGTGGCGCGCAAAAGTTTGGCTGGGCTCCTCAAGAAACTGAGTTTGCAGGAGGCTGATCTCAGGGCTGGCTACAGAAACGTTCATTCTTGGCTTTGAGATTCCTAGCTGCAATGGGCAGCAAAGCTAGGTTCATCCCCCTGATCCAGCAGCTGGAAAAGGGGGTGGAGAGAAACAGTCCTGTTGCCAAGGTACGCGTGGGTCAGAGGGGAGGAAGAAATTCCAACTTCAGTTTCCTGGTGCAGCGCGGGGCTTTGGGCAAAGGCTTGAGGGAAGGGTCTCTGGCTCACTCTCACTCTCTCCCCAGTATAGTTTGATGCAGAAGCTCACATTGCTCTTTCCAAGCCCACTGTCAGTGAATCTGGGTGCCGGTGAGGACTGGCTTTTTGCCTAGCTTTGCCTAGCTGTCTGAGGGGAAATGGATGGGTGCCTAGGGAGGAAGTCATTTTCCCTATGACAGCTGGACAAAGCTATGCAAAAAGCCAGCCCTCACCGGTGCCCAGCTTCACCGACAGTGGGCTTGCAAAAGGCAATGTTGCTCTACTTGCAATCAAGCTAGACTGGGGAGGGGGAGCATGAGCAAGCACTGAGGAGACCATGGGAGGAGGGAAACCAGGCAAAGGGGCAAACAAGGGCATCCGCAGCATGCTGTAGCACATGCACTTTCCCTCAGCCCCCTTCTTTTGGATGGCTCCGATCAGCTCCCCTCTGGCTTCTCCGCCTCTCCTCTCACCCCATTAGCCAGCCTGCCAGCAGGTGACAGAGTGAGCTTTATTGCATTCCAGGTATTTCCCTCCCGAATGGCATGCCACATTTGCAATGGGGGGAGGTGTTTGGAGAAGGCAGCAGGGGAATGGGGGGCGGTGGCAGAGGGGCCACTTTCAAGCCGTTGGTTTTTCTGGGGTGGAGAGTTATGCAGGCAGAGGCACACTTTCCATTTTGGTAGCCCCCCATAGGGAATATATATATATATATGGCTAGCCACAGAACTTCTGTGCCCTGGATGGACCCACCCACGCCACCCATAAGTGCATATCTGCCAGCAGCAGATGGTTTGTATAAAATGAGAAGCTTTGCCTACCCTGGGCAGTAGAGTTGCATCTCTCATTAGTGCTGAGAGGCTGAAGAGAAGGCGTTGCGTGCCTGCCAAAAAGTCTTTCTGACAGCCTCACCTGTAGCAGAGATGAGAATGTCAACTATCTCCAGCCCCCAATTCTCCTTAAACATTGCCAAACGAGGAACAACATTAAGTTGGCCACGCCCACCCAGTCACATGACCACCCAGCCACACCCACCCAGCCAGTCATTAGGGCACAGAACCGGTTGTTAAAAAATTTGCAGCCCACCACTGGTTACAAGGACATGGAAAGGAGTGAGAAGAATAGTACAGGAAAAGGTTCTAAGTAAGACTAAAAGGGGTTTACAAGATATGCCCTCCCTTCACCTCAATGAACTTGCCTAGAATAAAAGAGCAAGAAACCAGGACATTCTGACAGGGGGGATAAAAATAGATAACTATTATGTAAATAATATGAACATTTTGAGAAAGATTCTTTTTTCTTAACCTGAAAATTAAGTGTACAGAAATGATCTTCTCAATGAGCAGAAATGGACTACTGTAATGCGCTCTACATGGGGCTACCTTGAAGAACATCCGGAGACTGCAATTGGTGCAAAATGCAGCTGCACAAGTCATAGTGGGTGTCCCAAGGTACACCCATGTAACACCTATTCTCCGCCAGCTGCATTGGTTGCCCATTAGTCTCTGGATGCAATTTAAGGTGTTGGTTTTAACCTTTAAAGCCCTACATGGCTCAGGGCCAGGATACTTACGGGACTGCATCCTACGGCATACCTCCCTTCGACCAGTTAGGTTCCACAGAGTTGGTCTCCTCCGGGTCCCATCAGCCAAGCAATGTCGGCTGGCGGGCCCATGGGGGAGAGCCTTCTCTGTGGGAGCTCCAGCTCTCTGGAACCAACTACCCCCAGAGATCCGGACTATTCCCACCCTGCTGCCTTCCGTAAAGCCATTAAAACATTTCTGTTCCAGCAGGCGGGGTGATATTGAGATCAATCCCCCATGTATGAATGTTGGTGTGTTTTTTAAACTTTTGTAATTTTTAATCATTATCATTGTTTTTATTGTTCTTAGATTACGCTCTACGCCACCCTGAGTCCCACGGGAGTTGGGCGGCATATAAGAACCATTAATAAAATAAAATAAAATAATAAAATAAACTAAAATAAATGGTCTGAACATTGTACAGTTCAGGTGGCTTCGGTTGACAAATTATGTCTTTTTGCAACTTAAAACTCTACAATTTTATGAAATAGAGATATTAATGCCTGTATGTGATGACAGGACTTTGTGGATAGAACAAACACTATATTGAGATTAATTAGCAACCAATTTGATGCTCATGGGACGCAGATACAAAAACATGGTTGGCCCACCTCCCTACTGATGAGACATGCCTGACAGGTTCTCTGCTAAAACTCTTCTTAGCTTTGGAAGATGACAGTGAAGATTTAGATGCCTTTGTGGCTTTGGATGAAAGAAATGGCATTCAATTCACAGAAGAAAGTTTGAAATGCTCTTGAGACATTTGTATGCAAGAGGTGCTCACAGATATCTACAGCAAGGGCAGTGAAGGACCTGAGCAAAAGAGAGAAAGAAAATGAAAAAAAAAGTTGATACAATTGAATACAGATAGCCAAAATGTGCCCTAAATATATGAAGTACAGAATTCAGTCATTCTGAACAGAGAAAACTGGAATGCTCAGCTGTATTTTCTGGTATCGACTCAACAGTATTTATGGTATAATGGGAGACTATTTGCCAATCTGCATTTGCCCAAGGACTCATTTTGAATAGGACTACATTTGTTAATAATTTTGTCTGCATATAAACACATAATGGAATATCATAAATATAATTTAGGTTTGCTCATAATTAATTTTATATCTTTTTGGATATTGTTTCTATTGCTGAACATTGACTTTAATGTACTTCTTTCTGCTCCTTCTGCATATTTTCTTGCTTGCTTCCAGAAATTAATTATTTGACCCTCTGTCTCTTTCAGTAATTATATTTCATTTTAATAAATGTCTTATACCTGATATAATTTTTTTTGGGTAACTCACTGTGTTTACCCGTAATATTATTTCCCATGTTTCTTCTTTTCCAGTTTGATTTGTAATCTAATATAAAAAAAATACTCCTTATTTCAGGCTACTGATCTTCTATCTTTTCAAATATCTGATGTCCCAGAAATTACAAGACATGTCCAAAACAGCTTACAAGAGGTTGGCCTCAGAGACTTTGGGAGATACTGTTTAAAGGAATTCTGTATGTCCCTCAAGTACTTCTGATAATACAATCATTATTTAACATCAAGAACTGGAGCCAGACTGCTGGCCTTTCTCACTGTTCTACAGTTGTAAGAATATTCATCAAAACATAAAGTGCCTGTTATATTCCAAAATCCCTACAATTGGGCACAAGATGGGAAGTCTCATGAGGTTGAAAGAGATAATGAAATTCCATCATGCTCCCAGTATGATGGCCTGGATTTAGTCTTGATCTAAAAATGAATCCTAGCATTGTCATCTCTATCAGCCTATGCAACTAAATTCCAAACTGTCTCACGATGAATTAATCTATCATCAATTTTACATCCTGTATAATAACAGAGGTCCCTTGAAAATACATCTGTCTTGAAGCACTTTCATTTCATTACCTGCTATTCATAAAAGAAATGAAACAAACAGTGGCCTTAAGGTGATTCTGACATGTAATATAGCTGAATGTGCATCCCAGGGAGATTGCATGTACAGGCTGCTGTTTGACATGATCAATTCTGAATCACCTAATCATGATAGAAAATCCATTTGCCATATGATAGCCAGGCAGCTTGGACAAAAGTTCTAAAACAAATGTATTACTTGTCATATCATTTTTGCTTATGTAAATTGTCCCAGACTTCATGGGAAAATGGGGCATTGCAATGCAAATTGATATATTGAAGAAGTGTTCCAGTGAAAACTAATACTGTGCCAAGCAGGATCTAGCCCAGTTAAGTGAGGCAATGGTGCAGCTGCTTGACTGGGGGAAAAAAACTTGCAGCCAAGAATCTTGGTTATGTCCTGTACTGTCCAAATGATATGATATGTGATACCAGTATAACATCAGCATTAATATAAACAACATAATGAATAAATAAGGTACCTTGCCCTTAATTTTCAAGATAATTACAGGAGCTTTCACCTGACTATGGCAGTATCATACAACCTCTAGTTGCTAACTAGACAGCTTAACTCATTGAGCTTACCCCCCAAGTATGTATGTGGTTGAATGGATGGATGTTGCTGCTACTTTTATACTGTCTTTTTAAATTTTGTACTGTTTTTAAATTGCTTGAAATTTTGTTTATTCTTGTATCTCTTATGTTGTACGCCGCCCTGAGTCCTTCGGGAGTTGGGCGGCATATAAGAATAACAAAATAAATAAATAAATAAATAACTCGCTTATTCATATGGAATTCTTATTGGGACTAAATTAATTGATTTAGACTTTTTAAAGCTCAAGTAACTGTCTCACCTGGAATGTCTATGAAATTTCTATGAAGTTATTTTCCCTTCTCCATTAAGGCCACTCAAACATTTAGCAGCACTTGTTTAATATACTTTTCCTTGTTTTCTTTTTTTTAAAGGGAGATTTTGGGTTCAGTATTAAAGTTTCTACACTGCTTCACTTCTGTTTGGTAGCTGGAAATAAAGTTGACAGTCTTTATGGATTCAGCCTAGATTCAGGAAACACTGGAAACCTATTTTTTTTTTACTTGTAACCAAGGATCTTGGTGTAAAACAATAAAATGCTGGATTTGTACTCTAATGTGTTTCCTAGTAGATAGGATAATCCACTTTGGCAAAGCAAAGTAGTTCAGAGCCAGGTAAATATTTTAAGTTTTTTGTTTGTTCACTGAAATCTGAAGAAACATTTGGCAGGCCATGTGAAAAATGTCTGAAGGGTTTATTAAACACTATTTAAAAATCTAGCATTTCTCCCTTGTTTGGCATTTCCAGATAGGTAAAGTTGATCTTCACATAATTATTCCTTAAAGAATCAGAGAAAGGGGGGAAAAGACGTTTCTCAGAAAACAATCTGAGTTTCTAAAGTTAGAAAAAGAAACAATTATTTGGATTATCTGAAATGTTTTTTAAAAGTAAGGAATTCCAAAATGTGTCCATGGGAGAAGATGGATAAAAAGAAGGAGGAACATTGAATGAGCTGTAACAGACTATAAATATATAAATGGACTTTATTATAGGGATATAACAAAGATGGGCAAAAGTGCCCATCCTTCTTTCTGGCTTTTGTCAAATTGGGAGATACCAATTATCAATAAATATGTGAATGTGCAGTTTATGGTTCTCAGGATTGGAGAAGGTCAAATATAATATTTTATTTGTTTGTTTGTTTGTATCCCTGCCTTTTACAAATAACTCAAGGTGGCAAACATTCCAATACACCTTCTTCCTCTTATTTTCCCCACAACAGCAACTCTGTGATATGTGTTGGGTTGAAAGAGAGTGACTGTCCCAACTGGCTTTCATGACAAAGCAAGACTAGAACTCATGGCTACTGCTTTCTACTCTGGTGCCTTTACCACTAGACCAAACTGGCTTTTCATTAAAGTGACAATATGGAGATCCACAGGTTCTGTTATCCCTCATACACATCTCAAGCTGCTTTGTTCTTTCATCCCAAGAGTTTGAACAAATGATTTAATATTCACTTGCAAGTTCAGTCATGCCTACAGCCCAGTTCATTATCTTATCAGTTGCTTAATCTTAGTCTTATTCCTTTTTGCTTCTTGTTTTCTATGCTTGAGGATTCTCTGCTAATTTTACCTTTAATTGTATGATTCAAATGGTGGATTTAATTCTGAGCTGACTTAGGTTGTTGGCCTTTTGAATTGTGGTTTTCTGAAATTTTCTTGGTTTGCCCTGAGTCTTTTCATCAGCCTAAAGGAGATGAAGAGGATCTATAACGTTCTAGGCCTCTTTGGAGAAAATATATTGACAAGGAAATCTGTACTATTTTATTTATCAATAGAGAAACAAAGGAAAAAAGGCGTCTTTAGAAAATGTGCTAAATTTTGTAGGATTGTTTCAGCTATACATGTTCTTCAATCCCTATTAAATAAAGTTTCTTTCCCCCAAAACAATTATCTTTTTAAGCAAAAGATTCTTAAGCAGTAATGGTCCCTTGCCTCCTTTAAAATGCTGTTTGATGATGATGATGTTCTTACTTATCTCCTCATAAAAGATACAGTTCTTTTATACATTTTCCTGTAAACTTGCATTATACTGTAGAGACCAGTTAAATCACAAAGTAAGCCAATTCAATGGTGAATGAACCACCACAGTATTAAAAACTGAACAGTCTCACTTTACCAGCTAATTTACTTAGTTATAACCCTAAGGCATCAACACTGTTTATTGCTATTACTACCAGCAGAAGATTGTAAAAAAATAAAATAAACCAACAATTAATTCCTGGCTGGGCTTTTTTTTTTTAATCATCCAAATCATCATAAATGTGTTTGCTTATGTTTCACAATGGAGAATTTCATATTACTATTTAGAAGAAAATATGTACAACAAGAATTTATTAGCAAGAAAACTGGAATAGTACATTATAACAAAAACATTCAGAATGTCCCCTGTGGAGGTAAAACTCTGTCAAAACACAGAGATCAGACCTGAAAGTTATCCTCTCCAACTGTTTCCTGTTAGTGTAGCTATGCTGCTTTAGTATCTTGTGAGTTGTAGTCTAGAATATGTGGGAGCAAGAGATTAATATAAGAATAATGTTTTTCTGAAAAACTGCAGCATTCATTCTTTCTTATTTTCAATGTTTTCAAGGCTTTACAGGTATCACACCCATTTAAAAATACAGTACATATATTTAAACTGCACCCCTGAATTCCAGTGGCAAAATGACTGATGAATTTCAAAGATGAAGATGATGGTGGGATCAGATACAGATAACATACATAAAATATGGAGCTGCAGTCAACCAATTCAAGAATAGCTGCTCATCCCAACTTTATGGGGTTGCAAGCAGCTTTAGGAAAAGGTTTGTAAGAGGTACAAAAAAACCTTGGTAGACTGTAAGTATGTGGAATGGATTATATTGGCAATGTTTTCTGGGAATCAAAATCAAATCATCTGGCCAAGCAGTGACAGAATGGTATTTTAAAAAATCCTCTAGAGCAGTGGTCCTCAACCTTCCTAATGCCGCGACCCTTTAATACAGTTCCTCATGTTGTGGTGACCCCCAACCATAAAATAATGAAATTATTAGGAAACTCAGGGGTGGGTTCTAACTTACCTCGCTGCCGGTTCGCTTCCTCCTGTGCTGTGTGGCCGTGCCTCATGGGTGCACGTGCACTTTGCGGGCACACGCATGCACAGTGCTGAATTTAAAAAAAACATTGCAAAAGAAAAGCCAAAAACAAGATTGCGACGCATGCGCAGTGCCGGAAATTCAGCTTCTGCGCATGCTCAGAAGTTCCCATGGTAGATTTTTTTTTTTGCAATAGTCTATTTGCATGTGGGTGGACCCACCTGGAGACGGATAGAGGAGCTGTGTCTCAGTTCCTAAGACCAGATGTGTTTTCCGATGGTCTTAGGCGACCCCTGTGAAAGGGTCATTCGACCCCCAAAGGGATCGTGACCCACAGGTTGAAAACCGCTGCTCTAGAGTATTTACATAATAAAATATAATATGGATCTTATTTTTGGCATTTATATGTATATGATATTTAAAACACATTCCTTTTTATTAAATTACATGAAGCCTCAAAGTACAGGACTGGCTCCTTTCTCTATAGCATTGTTTTTAAAGACTGGTAACTGCAAGACAAAGAACAGAATTTGTGCAATAGAAATATTGAGATTACAGGTTTCCTCAACTGTCTCTCTACAGTTATAAACTTGAAAGTATTAAAAAGGGGAACTCTGAGAATTAAGGGGTTCATTAATTGAATCCTCAGCATGGCCCAAGATCAGGATTCAGATTCAGATTCTGACCCAAAAATAGCTCTTCCAGTTGAATCTGTGGAAAGTCAGCCTCAAGAAGGACAAAGCCAGAAATCACTTCAGGTTGATCAAGAACAGGTGCCAACTCAGCAACTGGAAAAGTCAGGTGAGGATGATATAAAGCCTCTTAGTCTCTGCACTAGATGAATAGCGAAAGAGCACATCAGTGAAGGTCTATTTGGTTCCTCACCAAGCAATGGAATAAACCACATTATTGACAGCTGGCTGCAGTCTTATTTAAGAAACAACTCTGAGTCAGGTCCTTTTTGCCGAACAACTGATCTCCAGCTCATATGTGATACTCGTGAGTGGATTCTACTCTTGAACCTCTGACATTTAGACTAGCTGACAATCTTCACCTGTCTCTCTGATGGAGGGCAGTACTTCTTCTATGTAGTCTACATCTATGCACTCCTACTTCAAATCAAACCTTGCTAGCAAGTCTTTGCTTCACTGTTAACTTTCAGCCTTGAAGTAAGACAATCTCCTGAGAAACCATATGTTCATGTGTGGCTGAAATCTGAAGCAGGACTCTGACTGTATTTTTAAGAAAAAATAATATTTTTCCTCCAGTTCCTATTCAGTTTGAATTGCTTATTGTCATTAACTAATTAACTATAATTAATTTAAATTATATTTTTACTGTAGAATTCTTGCATCTAATTATGAAATGCCAAGGGTATGCATGCATGTTCTTTTATCGTAAATCAATTTTCCAGCAATTATCTGTAAACTCTCTAATTTCCTACATTTCAATTAAATCCCAAGGAAGAGATAATGAGTTCCTTACTTGGTTCCCCTGCCTCCCCGCACTGATAGTATTGCTGTGGAGATGTTTTTGGAGACATTATTTTTCCTTTGGAGAAATTTTGGGAAATCATCCGCCCAGCTTCAAGGTTCAAAGGACTATTTCTGTCCAGGTCTCCACTAAAGAAAGACCCCATTGTTGTGTATGTGTGTGTATGTATGTTTAGTTAGTTAGACACCTAGTTCTCAAAGAGATGGCTAGAGGGCACTTCTCAATAATAGATGGTCAACAATTTGGGAAAGTCACCCAATTTGGAAATGACTTATCATTCATTGCAGGTGCATTTCTGTATTGGTAAAGTTTGCTGTTTTATCTGATGTAAATTAATGATTATAGATAAAACTCTTCAGTCCTGCCTTTTCATTCCTAATTTAAGTGGAAATAGATAAAAGATAGTGATGAAGTTAATTCCAGTCTCATCACAAACAAATAAAAGAACCTATTGTTCACTTATTTCTTTATATTTTCTATATTTTCTATTTCTTACATGTTATGTTTCTTATTTATATGTTTATTAAATGTAATGTTATTGATATTCCAAGCTTCCAACTCACCACTCTTATTTATTTTCTTATTCTTTGTTCCTATCCTCTAGCCATTTATACCATTTATTCCACACTAAGTAATATTCCGTTTCTTCTTTTTGTTTTATCTCTTTTGTTAATTTGTCGATCTCCGCACACTCCAAGATTTTCCTTATCGCTTCTTCTTTTGGTATAACTTGATTTTTCCAAGTGAACCATAAATATATACGGTATATAAAAATAAGGAGGGAGAGAAAAGGGAAAAGATGTATCACTGATACGGAAATGTTGCAATATGGTAAACTATTTTGTGTTTTTTATGCTTAATTTTTGTTTTTTATGTATGTGTATGTTTTAATGTTGTACGTATGTTTGTTTTTTAAAGATAAAAATAATAAAAATTATTTGAAAAATAAAAATAAAAACCCTATTGTTATTCATTATATAAATACATGGATGAACTGAATATGTTTTTAAAAACAAGGTAGGATGACTATGCTTTTAATATTGTATAACTAATACTACAATAACAAGATATATTAATGAGCTTCCTTTCTAAAATGAGAACTGGCCATTGCCAGTTTTTAAAGATCAATTTTTCATTCAAAATCAAATTTCAGATTTCTTAAAAGAATACTGCAGAATTGTCACAGTAAATATCTGGTGAAAATAATGGCTTTCCAGCCTATGGAGTGTTTCAAACTAATGAAAAACCTATGTGGATTCATTACATTAAGGTTAAGATAATTGGATTCTTCTTGAGCTTTTGCATTATTGACACAGTTTTACTTAAAACTAAAATGGCAAGTTCTTAATATTACATACAATATTACATAATATTACATTGACCAAATACTTATTTTCCACCATAATTTGCAAACAAATTCTTTCCAAATCAGACAATGTGATTGTCTGGATTTGTTTTCTCATTTTGTCTCTCATAGTTGAGGTCTACCTATGATGTCAATTACAGGCCTCTCTCATCTTTTTAAGTGGGAGAATTTGCACAATTGGTGGCTGACTAAATACTTTTTTGCCCCACTGTATAAACAGAAAGCAATTTTTCCTGCTCTGGAAAGTTTATCTGACTAAATCATCTGAATCTTAATCAGCTGTCTTGATTAACTGAGTTATGTAAGAACTCTGTTCTCCTGTTATGATTAAGTGGATGACAAACAACCAGAATGAACACTGTGGACAGTCAGTGTCCAATTTTTTTTTATTTTAGTATTTTTAACCTGGACTTCGAAAGAGCATATTTTATTAGCAGTTTGGCTGCTGCAATTTTATTTTGCATGAAAAAGCCTGAGGGGGTTAGCAGATCTAATTTAAAGGTTGTTTCTGTTTTTAGTCACTAGTAATAAAGCTAATGGATTGTAGTTGGGGCAAAATAGATTGGTTTTTATGTATCTGTTACTTGTTCCATGTAGCAATGAATAACTGATGTTTGTGTGTGTAGGGGAAAATTAGAAAACCAGAAAGCATATTAACAAATACTTTTGGTTTTTAAATTTAATTGTTTATTGTCAACAAGTCTCTCTAGATTTTCATGAAGAGGAAGTATATAAATTGTAGTTTTATAGGATTATGTATTAAGAATGTAGCTCCATATCCTCCTTCGAATAAATCTGTTGTTCTACAAATCATCCTCTAATTCTAAAACTTTAAGTTTTTAAGACAGCCCAGCCCAGACCCTCTGATTTCTCCGTTAAACAATGAAATTTAAAAACAAAGTCCAAAGCACTTGTGATTCTAAGTTTTTCCCTACAGACATGCACATACATGAACACAAACATCAGTTATTCATTGCTGCATGAAACAAGGAACATAAAATCCAATCTATTTCATTTTGCTCCAACTACAATCCATTAGCTTTATTACTAAACATCCCAGGTGGCTGACATGAATACTTCTAAGCATGTTATTCCTGGTCACAGAGCTTGAGCAGCACTTTGGAACAAGATGCAGTTGAAGGGTATGAAGCAGGAAAAACATCATCTAAAATGCTATTGGAGGAAAACTTCTCGCAAATACAATTGAACACAGATTACAGCCCATTATTAGGCATACTCAGAAATTGTGAGATGGGGATTTTTTTTTCTTTGTCCATTGCATATTCTCAGTGTTGTCCAGCAAAGTTTTTCCAGCTAGTATAGGGACATGCTGAAGGCATAATCTTTTCTGGGGAACTGGATAATTTCCTCTTTGGTTTTATTTTCTTTTTTTAAAATCAATGTATATTGCTTCTTTTCATCCTACTTTTCTCTGAGATACCCTTCTTCCTTTCTCCTTCTTCACTAAGAGCAGAGGACTTCATTAGGACGTCTCATTCATGTTAAAACGTATTATCCTGAATCCAATGTGCTTTATTAATAGATCAAATTGAAATTTCCATATTTATTTATTTATTTATTTATTTATTTATTTATTTATTTATTTATTTATTTATTTATTTATTTATTTATTTATTTATTTATTTATTTATTTATTTATTTATTTATTTATTTATTTATTTATTTATTTATTCATTCAATTTCTATGCCCCCAACTCCCTTGGGACTCTGGGCGGCTCACAACAGAAATACAAAACATCAAAAATAGTACAAAAACATCTAACAGTTTAAAAACAGTTTACAATTCAAAAACTGTTTCACCCATGCATACCATTCATGGCCAGATCTCGCTGGTTACCACCGCAAGATCATCGGCCCCAGGCCTGTCAGAAAAGCCAGGTCTTTACCGCTTTCCGGAAGGCCAATAGGGTGGGGGTAGTCCGGATCTCAGGAGGTAACTGGTTCCAGTTAAACGTCACATTATTTCATTTATATTCACTTTATGAATCCTCACGTTCTCTATTTTCCATGTCAACTATATTTAACCACTAATCAAGTATATCTCCACTTAGGTAGTTCTGCCTGCATGGTAAACAGTGGGCCATTCCTAAGAAAGATTTGTTGTCTACATTCTTGTGAAGAAAGCTCCAGAGTTGTTTTTTTAAAAATCCTCCGGTGGATAGCAAATTATTACTACGCATAGTTTTAGTAAATCTATTTTTGCTTTTAATTTTGATTTCCTAAACAGACCAAGTTGTACAGTTTTTCCTGGGTTATTCTAATTCCTTCAACTCCAATAACAACTCCAAGGGTTAGGGTTAGGTTTAGGTTTAACCTAACTGGAGATTTTGAAGAAGAGATTAGACAGCCATTGTCTGGGATGGTATAAGGTCTCCTGCTTCATCAGGGAGTTAGAAGACTTCCAAGGTCTCTTCAAACTCTGTTTAAGTCCAATTTTGAAGATCTCCTCTTTCTCTCCTTCCATCACATCTTATGGCTCCTTCAAGTCTTTTATTACCACCTCTTCCTTCTGCATCTTTCTACTTTGTTTTTCACACACACAAAAACCTTCCTTCCTACCTAAAATGACTTTCCTTTTGTCTTTTTAAAAATAAACTTCCTTTCTTCTAGAAACTTCTCACAACACCTTCCAAAAATAAGTAAATCACGCCTCTGATTTAAAATAAATGTGATTCTACAAATCTTTAAAAGCAAATGCCAGTCAGAGAAAAATGATGGAATTCATAATAGTTATACACAAGGCTTATTGACCCCCCTTTGTTGCCCTATTTTCAGAATGAGACAGCAGCCATTTTTAAAAGACAGAAATAGATGGTGTCAGCCTTTACTCACTTCCCCTCCATTATAGATTGGCCTCTAGTCATGCTTTCCTGCTGTGCTTTGAAATAGTCTTTTCTTCTCATGTCATCTCCAATGTTCTTGTCCATTTTGGCTGGAGCACTTTATTTCCTTATAGGCTAATGCTGGACACTTCTCACATGCAAGCACACTGTTTAGCTTAGCCAACAGTTGCCCTCATGTAAGAGCTTCTAAGACCTTGTCTTTACCTTTTGTACTAAAATTAATCAATGGCTGAGTTTTGTTTAATATCTAATACATTGCTTGTTTGAAACCCAGCAGAAATTATTTTTTTAAAAAATATTAATTTCCTGAGTGCTTAAAGAAAGGGCCAGGTTCCATTTCCTCTTTTCTCCAGAAATATGAATTTAATTTGATGGTAAGATCACCCACTGAAAGGAAAATAATTGACCACCGCTTTTCTGGAACTGAAAAATAGGAGGAGAGGAGCTGGTAGCCTGAAGCTCGGATTGAATACTCTGGAAGGAGTTGCAAAAAAATCATTTTTTGTAACTTGGTTTAGATTTAAGCAATAATAAAAATAGGACACTTTGAATGATTAAGTATAATATGCCCTTAGGCATTATTGAAAATAATATGAAAAAGGAATCATGACTAATGTAATGTTAATGGGAACTAAAGGTACACAGGAGTTAGGGTTAGGGTTTATTATACAATGCCAAATAGAATTCATGGACAGGGGGACAAACCCCAGGAATAAATACCAAAACAAAACAAACAAACCATCTATAAATTTCATTTAAGGACAGATTAACTGTGTTCTCTCAGCTGGGTTATTTTCTTGCAAACATTTCATTACCCAAACTAGGTAACATAATCAGTGCTTGTAAGGAGTGGCTTGCCCTGTCTGTGTAGCAGGGATGAAATCCAGCAGGTTCTGACAGGTTCTGGAGAACTGGTAGCGGAAATTTTGAGTAGTTCAGAGAACTGGCAAATACCACCTCTGGCTGGCCCCAGAGTGGGGAGGGAATGGGGATTTTGCAGTATCCTTCCCCTGCCACACCCACCAAGCCATGTCCACCAAGACATACCACGCCCACCAAGCCACGCCCACAGAACCGGTAGTTTAAAAAATTGGATTTCATCACTGCAGTGTAGGTGGGAGTGGTCTTGGTGGATCTTTGGCTGGACTGTTGTTGTTTTTTTAGCTTGTTTGGCATTTCCTTGACTGGGATATTGTTTACTTCTTGATTGTTGGTCTGATGTTAAACTTGGTGTTAATCTCTGCTTATTTGGGTTTTGACAGCTGGTGGGGAGGTGTTTTTGGTCGTTCTGTTTCCTTTTTGGCTTTGTGGATGAGTTTTTAATTAATTTTCCATTGGATTTTCAGACTTGTAAGGATGAGCCATCTTTCAGGGCCAAAGAGAATGAAAGAGATAAATGCAAAATGTCCAGGCTAACATGTGAAATGAAGCTGACCCCATTTTACAAAGTAGAGATCATAATTATGGAAAGAATGAAGTCTACTTTTAACAGGAACTTTGAATTGGAAAAATATGGTAATCTTGGGAGCATTTTGGCTTTGACAAGGATAGAACCCGATTCTTTGGGTACTTTTCTCTACCTGTTCCTGTTCCTTCCTTGCCTGTCAGAACCAAGGATGCTGAGGTCGGTAAAATGAGGACCCAGATTGTTGGGGGCAATATGCTGAACTCTGTAAACCGCTTAGAGAGGGCTGTAAAGCACTATGAAGCGATATATAAGTCTAAGTGCTATTGCTATAGTGCTTTCTCCATCTTTTAAATTAAGATTTATAGCCACTGCCTCTTTTTCTCTCCACTAAATATAGCAGTTTCTGAGATGGTATTCTTCTGCAGAGACTTTTCTATGACTCAGAAGAACCAGTCATTTGGAGCAGGGTGGGTTCCTGATTCTTCTACTGCGGTTCACCCAGGGATGTGCTACACGGGTGCGCGCATGCGCAGTACTAAAAAAAAAGCTTCTGCACATGTGCAGAAGCAAAAAACAAGATGACGCCTACGGCACCGCTGAGACAACCAGCTCGGTGGCATTGTAGGCCTGGGTCACTGCCAGTTCCAGTGACCCAGGCCACCAAGTTACTAACGGTTCTATAGAACCGGTCCAAATCAGTAGGAACCCACCTCTGATTTGGAGAAGTAGATTGAAAGAAGCTACAAAGCAAGTGGAAGAACAAAAACAAACATACACACACACACACACACACACACACACACACACACACACACGTCACTAAATACTTTGGCTTATTGGATCACCTGTAAAAGTTTCTTTGGAGATTTTGTTAACAGAAGTATCTGTACGAGAAAGATTTAAGTTAAATAAGAGGACATTTGGAATTAAGCAGCAAAGGACTAAATTTGAACTTTATACAAATAATGAACATGTAATTGCTAAAATGTGTAAACTTTTATTGAAATTTGAAAAAACAAGTGAAAAGGTCTAGTAAAACGAGCTGAGAACTTTGAACACAATATACAGATAGAACTGCAGGAAAATAAGTAGTTAAAAGGATTGACATTTACATTATGTCTATTTAATTATAACTTAAATAAGAATTTTTATAAAATCATAACTGTTGGTACATGAGTCCAGAGAAATTTGTCAGAAAGGTAAAACTTACTTCAAATTTATGCTAGATATGTATACAACATGAAGAATCATTTTATTGTGTTTGTTGGACTTGTAAAAAACTCAGAAATTTCTGTGTTCAGCTACATACAAAGAATTCAACTGAAACCAGAACTTTCCCTGCTGGGATTAATAATCAGTTAATTTAAAAAGTGACATGGAAGATTATTTTTATATATGATTACTGCTGCGAGATTATATGCACAAAAATAGATTCTGAAATGCCCACAGTGGAGGAACGATTGGTGAAGATGACAGTACTAGCAAAGATTGACAAAATTTACCTTTTTGATCAACAACTACATTTATCAGTGACTGGATACCCTTTATGGGCTTTTTTTCTGGAAAAAAAATGAACTTGTGATTTATGTGTTTGAAGGTTAGAACGGTTAGCTTATGGAAAGAAGGTAATTATGATGAAAACTTAGACGAAGAGGATAAAATATAAATGCATTTATAAGTGCTGTCAAAAAGATCAGAAGCTACTTGATAAATTTTTGTTTCTTTTCTTCATTGATTCTTTTTAAATATTTGTATTGTTTTTATTTTTTTAATTCTCCAATAAAAATTATATTAAAAAAACAGAAGTATTTTAAGAATCTGATGACTTTGTCAGAATGATGAAACAAGCATTGTAGTATCATGATGGAAACTCTGTTCCTTAGGTATATGCTTTACATGCCATTATGTACAAAAGGACCAATATTTGAGTATCTGTTTAATTATTTGTCCTCTTTTATCCCCCTTGTGAATATGAAGAAAATCAAATTCAACTGCAAAACAAAAATATCCATTAAAACATGTTTCATATTTTCATGAACATGTAAATTTGATTTTGCTGACTTACTGATTAATAGGATTCATCACAATACAGCTTGAAGCAAAGAAGATATTCTGATTGGAATTAAGGAAAATATCTTATTCACTTTGAACATACCAAAATTTAAGAATCACTTTATAAAGAACTTCACGTGTTTACAATGAAAATCAGAAGCAAATATGAAAAATAAGAGGCCCAGCAATTTTTGAATTATTCAGAAGTTCAGCCATTAGTAATAGTAACATAATGTCCTACCTGTCAATGAATACTTCAGCTTCAACCGCAACAATACAAGAGCACACAATAGATTCAAACTCAATGTAAACTGCTCGAAACTCGACTGCAGAAAATATGACTTCAGCAACAGAGTGATCAATGCCTGGAATGCACTACCTGACTCTGTGGTTTCTTCCCCAAACCCCAAAAACTTTAACCTTAGACTGTCTACAGTCGACCTCACCCCATTCCTAAGAGGTCTGTAAGGGGCGTGCATAAGCGCAGCATCGTGCCTACCGTCCCTGTCCTTCTGTCCTACTGTCTAATTTTTACCTATACATACTTTGCTTTTGTTTATGTTTATATCATACCTGTTATCTTGTACATGTGTTGACAAAATAAAAAAATAAAAAATAAAATAAAATAAACATTGTCATTTAGCTGGAAGAAAATTTCAAGCTAAAAAGAGTAAACTACTGTATATCATCTTTGTGCAAGAAGGGGAAAAAAGAAAAGAAAAGGAAGCTAGCTAGTTTAGCCTAAGGAAATTATATCACAACTAGTTATGATACCAAAGCACAATTATTGAAAGATTCAGATAGTTAATCACCAGAGGTAGGAAAATCATTTCAATGTAACCAGCAGGCAATTTCAATTATTATGTGTTCTTAAGTGATGTGATCATAAATGCTTGATTATTTCTCACTATATTCCTGAACTGTGGTGCAAAAGTTCAAAGGCAATGGAGTCACTGGCTGAATTCCCTCAAACCATCTGTTTGAGTCATAGAATAGGAAATGAGGACATAAAAAATAATAGAACTGAGGGTCTCCTGATTAAAAATAACTCTATGATAGTGATGCCCGGAAATAACTTGAAACATACTTCTAGTCTTTAATTATAGCTTTATGAAATTGAAGATGATAGCTGTTTTGCTTTGTTTATTGCAAGGAAATTGGGTTGGGGAGGGGGCAGTTGATTTAAAGCAGAATATGACAAAGTCAATCCTCCACATTTATCTATGTTTCTAAAGAAAATATAAGTATTGCTGTTTTATAAATGTAGGATGAGATCACACTTGGGCTACTATGTATAGTTCTGGTCTCAGTATCTGAACAAGAAAATTACAATACTGGAGAAAGGGGCAAAAAGGGCCACTTTTTTTGTTAGGTAGCTGCGTAGTCCAGAAAGTGGATAAATAATAGGTTTCTATTTCTCTCACAATGTTAGAATTCAAAGTTATCCAGATTTAGGATCAATAAAAGGAAATCTTCCTTTATTGAAGACATACTGTAATTTAAAAAAATTAGACTACTTTAAAAAGAGACTGAACAAAACCATGTAGAAGTAGTAAAACGTGTGATTTCGTGAGATTTCAGATTTTCTGAAGCTAGGCATGGAGAAACACAATTATTAAATCCCCATTTTACAAAAGTCCCAGCATTCCAATATGAAGTTATGTTGTATTAGTTTTGTTTACTATAATAATTCTGTATTCACATGAAATAATTGTGTGGGGTGTGTGTGTGTGTGTGTGTGTGTGTGTGTGTGTGTGTGTGTGTGTGTGTGTGTGTGTGTGTGTGTGAGAGAGAGAGAGAGAGAGAGAGAGAGAGAGAGAGAGATCTGTCTGTCTGTCTGTCTGTCTGTCTGTCTGTCTGTCTGTCTCTCTCTCTCTCTCTCTCTCTCTCTCTCTCTCTCTCTCTTATCATCATCATTTATCTATAGAAAGGAAGTTCTGTAAGAACACAGTGGTTGCTATGTGGGCAACTGGACTTCTCCCACCAGACATGCCTTCCTCTGATTGGCACAGCATAGCACAGGACCCTGCCACCCCTCCCCAAAGGGAGAGAGCTGGGCTCCACCCCACCTTGCCATGCCTGCTGCTGGGGCAACCAGCTTGCTCCTCCCTGCCAGGTGCATATTCCCAGGGGTGGGGCATTGTGGGAAGGGTGGAGCCCAGCACCCTCCCTTTTGTGGGGTGGCAGGGCACTGCACCACCCCCAGGAAGTTGTGCCTGGTGGGGGAAGATTGTATTGTAGCCACAAAGATGCAAAAGCCAACACAAACACACCCCACCACTTTTCTCTTCCTTTCTCCAGTTCCAATACAGCCAGAGGTGTTAGACAGCCTGGATGATTTGAGCCAAATCATCCCTCTGCAGCAGATCCACATCCCATTCTTTGTCCAGCAGTGAGTATGGTCTGTGCAGGAAGCTTAGTGAATTTTGGCTTTTGGATACTTTTGGATATTTCAGGCAGTTTCCCTACTGTTGTCTGTGTGTTATTCTACAAGGGACAAATTGTTTCTTAGAGGGAAGACAATAATTTGCAATCTAATTGTGGCGTTGTTCAAATAATCAAACATTTACTGTAGGACTGTGTGACATTTTTCTTTTTTGTCTATTTGTTTCCTTGATTCCTATATTATGCCATTGCATAGATTGTTTGGGGATCATGGCTATTGATCGTTAGCTAGAATTTTTCTGGAAATTCTTTCAATCCTCCTGATTCCATGAAAGGTTGCAATGTTAATTGATGCTTTTGTTGTAGTGGTATCAGTGGGATCCTCCAGACAGCGTATGCCATCATCTGGACCATGGAGAGGGGATAAGGAGGGAATAAGGTGGGGGAAGAGTAGGAGAAAAAAATTTCCGTATTTTTCGGAGTATAAGGCGCACTGGAGTATAAGACACACCTTAGTTTTGGTTTTTCCTTTGAAAACAAGGAAAAAAGGCCTCTGCCTCCAAGCAATTTGCCAAACAGCAAACAGCAAACAGCACAGATGATATACACTGTTTGCTGTGTATTTCTGTGCATGTGTGCCTGTCCCATAAAATAGCAAAGTCTTAAAATTGCCAAGGTTGGAGACCCCTGGCTCTAGAACAATAATAAAGCAGTCTTTAAAAAATAAGTCTAATAATTTGAACATTCTACAGACATTTATAGTTATTCACTTACCCCTTTGCATGCAGTTCAGCAGAAAATAAAAATCTGCGTGTCTCTCCCAGCTATTTGCCTCTTTGCCTCTAGTTTCAGTTTCATTTTAGCATGTGGCAAATCAGCTGGGGATCGGGAAGCTGCTAATGACTTGGTTGGCTTAAGAGGCTCTTCCCTATTTGCTGCAAACAGGTAAATTGCTGGAAGACAGAGGCCAAAGGGTGGGGGTGGCTGGGTGGGTGGGGCTACATTTGGTGTATAAGACGCACCCAAGTTTTCACCCTCTTTTTTGGGGTAAAAAGGTGCATCTTATACTCCAAAAATACGGTAAATGAAATGAAATTTAGCTTTTTCACACATTCACGTATATTTAAAGATTGTTTTTTCAACTATATGTTGGTGGATGTTTATGATCTGTCAGGATGTAATCTCTTACCTGGAGAAAGATATTTTATCTCAAGCCCCACATTCTCATTTATAAATGGAGACAGAGAAATTACCGTATTTTTCGGAGTATAGGACGCACTGAAGTATAGGACGCACCTAGATTTTAGAGGAGGAAAACAAGGAAAAAAGTATTCTGAACCAAATGGTGTAGTAATATATTATTTAATAAAATACCAGTATAGCAGAACAGTTTTTACAACCATGTAAACTTTTTACAACCATGTATATTTTTTACAACCATGTACATTTTTTACAACCATGTACACTTTTTACACTTTTTGGCTTTGACATTTTTCTGCAAGAAAGAACAATAATGTTTCCTTTATAACAATGCAGAGCACTTTAGCTGAAACCATGTTCATACATTCATATGCACACGCCCCCGCCCTAAACTTCAAACTTGACAGCTTTAAGACTTGTGGACTTCAACTCCCAGAATTCCTCCTCCAGTCATGCTAGCTCAGGAATGGGAGTTGAAGTCCACAAGTCTTAAAGCTTCTTTAAGCTTTAAGACTTTGCAAGACTTTTTAAGACTTTTGCAAGGGTCTTCAAACTTATGGACTTCAACTCCCAGTTGGCAACCTTTAAAAAAAAACCATTAAAAAGTTCTAACCTGTCAGGTGGCTTGCTTCGGGCAGCAACAGCAGCGGAGGCTCCTCAGGAGCCTCAGAAGCAGGCTTCAGGCAGCAACGGCAGCGGGGGGGTTTCAGCCGGCGGCGGCGGCTTGCTTTGGGCGGCGGCGGCAGCAGCAGCAGCTCCTCAGGTGGCAGGCTTCAGGCAGCAATGCCGGGGGGGGTTGGGCAGTAGCGGTGGTGGCAACTCACTTTGGGCAGCAGCGGCCAGCAACAGCGGCAGGGGGGTTTGGGTAGCGGTGGTGGCAGCACCTCACTTCGGATGGCGGCACCTCGCTTTGGGCGACAGCGGCTCGCTTTGGGTAGCGGCAGCGGCCAGCAACGGTGTCAGTGGCCAGCAACGGCGGCAGGCTTCAGGGGTGGTGGTGGGGTTGGGCGGCATCGGCTCGCTTTGAGCAGTGGCGGTGGCCAGCAACGGCGGCAGCGGCTCTTCAGGTGGCAGGCTTCAGACAGCAACGGCAGCAGGGGGGTTTGGGCACTAGTGGCGGCAGCTCGCTTTGGGTGGCAGTGGTGGCCAGCAATGGAATACCGCCAATCAGCTGTCTGTTGCCCACCATTGCTGCTGTTGGTGCCATTGCCACCATCGCACCAACTCTCTCCCCTCCCCCCCAGTATGTCTGATGCAACATTCGGAGTATAAGACGCACCCAGTTTTTGACCCTCTTTTTTCGGGTAAAAAGGTGTCTTATACTCCAAAAAATACGGTAATGAATTTGCTCCTTTGCTCAGAAACTCTTTGTTCCTAAAAAATACCCTAAATTAGTGACCACAAAGACTTTTGTAGAGCACAGCAACTTCCTAAAATAGCTCTTATAAAGAGAAGATATTATAAAACCTCAAGAAAATGTTATAAAAATTGGTTAAGGAAAATAATTGATTGTACCTTAACAGATGTATTATGAAGAAAAATAATTCCCTGGCAGACATTTTTAGATCCTTATCAAGTCTTGTTAAGATAGCAATGGACCTTGATTTCCTACTCTCTCCTCATACAAAATACACAGAAGCCTCACAGCACCTTTCTGATCATACGCCTTAACTTGCAGTTTTCTCTATGGGTAGATACTCCTCTTGGAGGAGAGAGAATGAAAAGAAACACGATCTGACAGTATGGCTGTTTAGAAACAAAACTCAAGGATACTTTTGCGAGCTGCTCATTATTTTGAAAATGAACACTATGAAAAAGAATATTTTCCATAGGAAAAAAAATCATAGTCCAATTACATTATTCTCACCATTGATTTTGAATATATATGATTCTTCTTTGGGGAAATCACTGATTATAATATTTATTTTTCCATGCATCTATTATGTTTAATTTTATTCCATTTTATTTACATTTGATCTGGATCATTGAACTTAATAATAAAGACTAAGATCCCTCTTTGACTCTATAAAAATGATATTGCCTGCAAGGAATCCTTACTATATTTTGTTGATTGTTATCTTGGGAATATCCAGAAAATAACAATAATAAAAGATATTGATCTCTTATGTTTGATACATATATCCATATGCACAGAATATATAAATCAGTTTGCCTACTAAAGATGAAATGGTAGGACAACTGAAGATGAAATAGTACATATCCCTGAAGCCCAGCTCAGCTCACAACCAATTTAAAATAAGTACTTAATGAGCACTTTTACATTTTACACTGCCAGTCTCAGTGAAGTTCGCAATTATTCCCTTTTACTGATCTATGCATTTCAGCTATATCATCATCATCTTCATTATTATCAGTTTTGGATTAGGCATTCAATTAGAAAGCACATTTTTCAAAGCACAATACATTTTCATATAACTGATTATAGAGGCAAATATTCCTCCATTTTATTATAAGCCAATAATAAAACATACCCAATAACTTAAAACCTTTAATATATTTGTTCTGCTAATCTTATTTCTTTTCTTAATTTAAAGGTACACTATATCTGGCCAAAAAATAGGATTACATCTCCAAACAATTTATTCAATATTGTCTTACAGATTTGGCTGCTAAAAAAAAGCTGCTCATAAATCAGGAGATTTATAACAATATGATCCTTATTCCTATTGCTTATATTCCTTATAGCAGACATAATATTTGTAGATCATATTTCGATATAAGAGAAGCAAGGCCATCATACTGATTCTACTAACTCAGTGTTTCTCAACCTTGGCAGTTTGAAGATGTGTGGACTTCAACTCCCAGAATTCCACAGCCAGCAACGCTGGCTGGGGAATTCTGGGAGTTGAAGTCCACACATCTTCAAACTGCCAAGGTTGAGAAACACTGTACTAACTCAATCTCTCTCCTGTCACAAGAGCAAAAGAATTGCTCAGAAGGAATTTTGAGAAAAAGTCACTCTGTCACAATACCAACAAATAAGCAGCTGGTTTGAAACTCTACTTTAGACCCCCTAAAAGGGTATTTTGAAATGCTACAAAAATGGAGATATCCCAACCATTGTGGAAGCTTTCTTCCAAAGTTGAACCTGCCAAGAATCTGTTTCAGCCAAAGTTTAGAGCAGTAAAATCATGCTCTGTGTACCAATCTCTTAACACCCATTCCAAGTGTATCTGGGCATGGCCACAATCAATGGCAAATCTTTTACTGAACAATCTCTAATTAACCATAGCTATAAACAGAAGTTCCATGTGGCAGCTGGACAGTCTTGACTTTGACAATTCCAAGTGCTAATTTCCCTTAGCTTCCCCCCCCCTTTCAGACATTCTTTTTTCTTTTTTCTTTTTTTTCTTTTTTCTTTTTTTTTTCTGTTTTCTTTTTTTTTTCTTTTCTCTTTTTTTTTTTACCACTGAAGGATCTTTACAGTATTGCTTCTTTTGGAAATGGACAGGAGTTTTTTGCCCATTAGAAATTCTAAAGGTCAATATTTCTCAATCTTGGCATCTTGAAGATACAGTATGTGGACTTCAACTTCCCGAATTCTCCAGCCAGCTTAATAGCTGGGGAATTCTGGGAGTTGAAGTTCACACATCTTAAAGTTGCCAAGGTTGAGAAACACTGCAGTAAGTTTTCTAGTCCCATTCATTTGCTACAACACAAATCAGGTCAAGCAAATGCATAGGGAACTTTGGAAGTCTTGATTTGCTCTTGATTTTTTTTTTTAAAAAAACTTATGAATCTAAAAGGTCTAAGAAGAATGTTTTACTTGAGTGTCCATTTTACACATTTGAGATTCCATTCTGCTCCACAAATATGAAGTACTCTGTGTTTGGCCTCTGTCTCATTTATAGACATCTTGAGAAATAGATACATTCCAAGTGTTAACCCACTTACTTGGTAATCTAAATGAGTAAAGTAAAATATTATGAATCACGGTGATTCACTTCCATGTCTCAGAAGAAAACTCCCATCTCTGTAACCCTTGTAATGTTAAGTAAATTTGATCTGCTCACAAACGTGTGTGTGTGTGTGTGTGTGTGTGTGTGTGTGTTACATTACTTGCCCTAAGTGTCCATATAGTATTGATATTAATCAACTATTCATTGGGTTGAATGGATTTAACATTTGAATATTTGGAATCATCATTGTCTGGCCATTCATATCTCCAGTTAATATTGTAAAGTCCTCTAGTGTGAGATTTACTACTTTAACTATGTATTTTTCAAGCTGATTACGTATCTTACTTATGGTAGACCTTATTCTCTGTGAAAGCACAAAATAATTATAAAAGTGTATGCTATAAATTTGATTCCAAAAGGCAGGTCAATTCTAGTGCAAGGAATTAACGGGGGGAGGGGAATTTACAATATATAAAAGTGTCAAGAGTGTTAACTTTTTGCCATCTGCACTTTTCATTCATGCCTACAGCAAAATCATTAAAATGCTTTTTCAATTTCTGTCAAATAACGTAAGAATAGATATTTCAACACAATATCTACCACCCCAAGCAACCACAGTTTGGCAGAAGACTTGCAGAAATGGTTCTCCAATAAACAGTTCTGGATAAAAGATGGAAGGGAGCCCATGGGAAGAAAGTATTTTAATCAGTCTTTCTGAAAAGAAGAGTTGACTGTGACACTCTGAACACCATCAACAATAAATCTGCTTGCACTCTAATAAAAAGAGATATATATTTGGTACAAAGAACCACCAAAGACATAGTAGAAACAAGAACAATGATGTTGAACTCACCTCCATAAAATTTTATCACATCCAGAAACTCACAAAGTAGGTTAAAGAAGTGAAAAATGGTGTTGTGTTGATAACTGATTCTGTTTCTTTTAAATGCCAAGCACATAAAGCCCTTTCCCCCAAAGTATAAAATGATACCACCATGTTAACTCAATGTAGCAGCACTTCACAATTTTTTAAATTGAATTTTAAGTTACCAGTTGCAGGCCCTTCCTGAAAGCTGGAGTCCTGGCATTGGTTACTCATACCTTCATCCCTCTTTAGTTAACTACTGCAATGCACTCTATGTGGAACTGCTCTTGAACACAACCCGGAAGCAGCAATTGGTACACAATACAACAGGCTGCATGTTTGCTTGAATTGCTAGTGTAGCGCTACTCCTGAAAGGGCTGCTGGAGTCCAGGTTTTCCTGGCCCTCTTGATATGGCCGCCGGTCTACACTGGTCCCTCGCTCAGGCACCTCTACTGGCCTGGGTCATGTACTGTCGTGGTGTCTCTTCTCAGCAGGCAGCGTGGGGTGATGGTAAGTCTTTTCCCAGCTGGCGGGAAAAGACTGACCACAATACATGTGATCAGATGGTATTCATGTGGCTAGTTGGCCCTCCTTCCTTCCTTCCTTCCTTCCTTCCTTCCTTCCTTCCTTCCTTCCTTCCTTCCTTCCTTCCTTCCTTCCCTCCCTCCCTCCCTCCCTCCCTCTCTCCCCCCCCTCTCTCTCGAATTGCCTGCTGAGCTCTCCTTCCATTGCCTCTGCTCCTTTAAAGATTCCTCTGCTTGCCCCACAGAAGCCTCTCCTATCCTATCTCCTTCTCTCTCTCAGGCTTGCCCCACAGAAGCCTCTCTTATCATATTCCCCTTCTCTCCCTCAGGCTTGCCCCACAGAAACCTGTCCTATCCTATCCCCTTCTCTCCCTCAGGCTTGCCCCACAGAAACCTCTCCCTATCCTCCCTATTGCCTTCACTCCCTCTCCCTTTTCCCAGACCTCTGTCTCTATTTCCTCCTTAAGCCTCTTTTCCTATCCTCTCAGGCCTCCTTTTTTTCAGGCCTCTTCCTATCCTTACCTTCCAGCATTTTCTCCCTCAACTAACCCCTCCTTTCTCCTTTTCCACTTCCCCTGTCTCCTCCTCTTCCCACCAAAAAAACCCTCCTCCTCTTATTCCCTTATCTGCCCCCCGCCCCACTACACTAGTACTACATAATATTGCCTTGACGGTACTATATTAATTTTAGAGTGCGCTTCCGAATAATTCTTGCTTTAACCTGGCTTGGAACCTAAATATTTGCATGATCACCTAGTTAATATAGGTGGGGATAGAGTACACTAGGTTTTGAGGAATGCTCAATTTTGTAATATTTTATATGACATTTACTTCTGTAAATTTGGAGCCCTTGTCATAGAGTAATAAATTTTCTCTTAATTTAAGAATTTGTTTTGAGAAAGGGCCATATTGTGGCAGAGATTGTTTTCCAATATTATGAATTTTATATGAATGTAAACTACCAGGAGTCCAAATTAAGTTGGTGATACTTACTTGTGAATAAATAAGTTATTCCTATATACATATACATACATACATATGCATACACACACACACACACACACACACACACACACACACACACACACACACAGAGTATACACACACACACACACACACACACACACACACACACACACACACACACACAGATCTAAAATGCAGCCTGCTAGATATTTTATCCCAGTGCAGTGATTGTTTAGCTTAAACTTAACAGAAATAATTTTTATATTATAAATATTTTTATTAGTGCAAATTTATATTTAGGATGCAAATCTGTATTTAGATTTGCCATGGATGAAATGTATTCATGTGGCGTATTGGAACATAATCATTCCATCTATATTTCTTTACCACCCACCTTTAAATATAAAACGTTTTGTTTTCTAAAAAATACAGATTAATTGCTTATATCCATCCCCTGATAAATTATCACAGTAGAATCAGTGGTGGTGGGATTAAAACTGCAGCTATCATTATAAACAGTTCTTATAGAAAAATCTCTGGATATAGTCACTAGATATATATGATCCTGGACTGAACAGTGGAGCTCTATGCTTGGTTTTAAATAAACTCAACTAAAGATATCATATTTTAACTATCACCTAATCATATTCTTTTTTAAAAGGGAAAGGACACCATTTTCTCAAATGCACACTGTTTACATATGCAGTTTCTAATAGTGTTTATATTTATTTATAAGAAACTTTTCAACTAAGAATGATTGATGGACTGTCCCAGTGCACCTTGTGAATCATAATAGTTCATTAATAAGACAAGGGTTTTGTTTCACATCTTAGGGCAGATGTTGACCCCAGAACCCCTATCCATTTATTTCCAGCATACATTTCAAAGGCTTCTTTGAAAAGACAGAGATCCAGCAGAGACTTCCAGTTGAGGCAATTTTCATCATGCCCACCTAAGTCTAATAATGCTATCTCTCATGTGGTTCAGGAAATCCTCTTGAGCTGTTGAAAACATTTTAATAGATTACACTATATTGCGATGGAAAGCCTGCAAAATCATCTTCTCCATTATTTATTAAACATACAAATTATTATTATTATACAAATTTACATACCCTAGTTGTCCAGCTCACACACAGTAAATCCGAGCAATGAAGAACATGAAAAATTCACAATTTAAACCCCCACCCACCCACCCACTCTATGGCAGTGAGTGCAGAATCAGACAAGCCACTTAATTGGCTTTGAATGAGGTCCCCAAGCCTGTTGATAAAACCATGTCATCAAGGGCTTGCAAAAAAGCAACAAGGTGGAAGCCAATCTTATCTCTGGGAGAATGATGTTCCAAAGGGAGGGAGCCATCACAGAGAAAGTCCTTTTCCTAGATCCCAGAAATATACTTCCTTAATAGTTGGGACTCACAACTTGCCCTGTCTTTCTGCTCTAGTGAGCTGGGTAGATGTAATTGAGAGATGCAGCCCATCAAATAATCTGGCCCTAAGCCATGCACAGTGATAACCAGGACCTTGAATTGTAAAACAGCAATGTGTAGCTCTTGCAAAAAAAAGGTGACACATTTGAACTTGAACAAATCCAGGTCGCCATATTTTAAGGCAACTGAAGTTTCTTGATCATCTTCAAGGGCAGTCCTATGTAGAGGGCATTACAATTGTCAAAACAGAAGGTGATCAGGATATGGGTGACTGTGAAAAGGGCTCATTGATCCAGAAATGGCGTACAATGCCTAGTTGTGCAAAGGCTCTCCTGGCCACAACTGCCACCTGCTCCTCAAACAAGAGTTGCAAATCCAGGAGAACTCCCAGATTATGCACCAGGTCTGCCTGAGATAGTGCAACCCCATCATGGCCATCATGGCCAAAGATGATAATTCTCCGAGAACTAAGGAGTTCCTGTCCTAAAGCCACTCCATTCTGCCCATATGTTAACATATTGCTCCCAATATAGAGCTCAAGAGCTTCCAAGCACCAAGAAAGAGTGGTGTGGCATTGCTTATCTCACTATTGGCAGAGATGTACAACACAATATCATCAGTATATTGATGATACTTCATCATGATGAATAACCTCACCCAATGGTTTAATGTAGATGTTAAACAGGAGCAGAGAAAACTCTGACACTGTGAGATCTCTCACTCCCAACTGATACTGAGTGGAAATGACCTCAAAGAAAAGAGACAAGCCAGCACAACACTGTGCCCCCCCACTCCCAGTCCCTGAAGCCATTCTAGCAGGATACTGTGACCAATGATACCATCCCATGCTCCTCCCACTCCCTCTAGGGATCATCAAAAAGCACAACCGACGTTATTCGTTTATCATTTGAGAAAAATCCAATGGATGGTATTATGTTCCTATTAAATTATATTTTAAATTGCCCAGAATTACCTAAGATAGCAAGATAGGTGGTATATAAATTTAATAAATCAATAAAATAAGGAGGTAAAATAAGTGGTATGATCCATGTAATTGTATATAAAGACTTGCAATATAATGTAGAAACTGTGCTAGGTATGATGCTTTTTAATTCATAACTAAGGTATAGTATAGGCCAGTGATGGCGAACCTTTTTTGGTTCACGTGCCAAAAGGGGGAGAGCGCAGGGAGGTCACATGCATGCGTGCCCACACCCATAATTCCATGTGGATGCACATGTGCATGTACACATGTGACCCCCGCGCACACGATGGCATGCCCATTTTTCACTCTCTTCAGGCATCAGAGCCTTTCTAGGAGCCTGGGGAGGGCGAAAACGGCCTTCGCCACCCGCCCAGAGGCACTCTGGAGGCAGAAAATGGCCCATTTACCAACTTCTGGTTGAACTGGAAGGCCCATTTTTTTTCTCTCCCCAAGCTCCAGAGCCTTTCTAGGAGCCTGGGGAGGGCGAAAACGGCCTTCGCCTCCCCGGAGGCCCTTCTTAGGCCAGAAATGGCCCATTTCAAGTTGGGAAACGGGCCATTTCTGGCCTCTGGAGGGCCTCCGGGGGGTGGGGAAGGCCGTTTTCGCCCTCCCCAGGCTCCTACAAAAGGCTCTGGAGCTTGGGGAGAGAATAAACGGGCCTTCTCCACCCCCTCTGGAGGTTGGAAACAGCCGGTTTCCCAACTCCTAGTGGGCCCAGAGGGCCCAAAAATCAGCTGCCCAGTGTGCACATGCATGTTGGACATGAGCTCATGTGTCCACCGTTATGGCTCCTCGTGCCACTTGTGGCACACATGCCATGGGTTCACCATCATGGGTATAGGCAATATGTTTTTATACTGAATGTCCAAACACATAAAGTAATAAGATCTAAAATCAAGCAACTAGATTATTTATATTAAATTTATATAATCCTATAATCATGGAGTTTGAAAAAGGAGAGAAAAAAACATATAAATTATTCACCGCTCTCCAAGGCTAAATTGCATTTTGATGTTTAACAGCTGTAGTTTGCAACCACATTTAACCATGGTTCCCAAACCTGTATTTATGCTACTTTTTATTTAATTCCTTTAAATTATTAACAAATAGTAAATGATCTGGTATTGATATGGGGGGATTCTATGCAGAATTACCTAGGAATAAACCCCATCCAATAGAATTTCCATGCAAAGCTGTGCTTCTATTAAAATATTATAACTCTTACTCAAAATACTAGAAGAAACAGGTTAGGCTGTAACTTTCCTAGGAAAGTGGCAAGTCTAACATTTCAGCAACTTTATATATTTTTCTCAGAAAAAATTATATATCACTTAGGAAATCAAGGATCTTATTACTTTATGTGTTTGGACATTCAGTATGAATAGAATGGAATGGAATGGAAGAATAGAATAGAATAGAATAGAATAGAATAGAATAGAATAGAATAGAATAGAATAGAATAGAATAGAATAGAATAGAATAGAATAGAATAGAATTCTTTATTGGCCAAGTGTGATTGGACACACAAGGAATTTGTCTTTGGTGCATATGCTCTCAGTGTACATAAAAGAAAAGATACATTTGTCAAGAATCATGAGGTACAACACTTAATGATTGTCATAGGGTACAAATAAGCAATCAGGAAACAATCAATATTGATATAAATTGTAACGATACAAGCAACAAGTTACAGTCAAACAGTCATAAGTGGGAGGAGATGGGTGATAGGAACAATGAGAAGACTAATAGTAATAGTAATGCAGCCTTAGTGAATAGTTTGACAGTGGTGAGGAAATTATTTGTTTAGCAGAATGATGGTGTTCGGGGAAAAACTGTTCCTGTGTCTAGTTGTTCTGGTGTGCAGTGCTCTATAGCGTCGTTTTGAGGGTAGGAGTTGAAACAATTTATGTCCTCTTTTTGACTCGTGCAGTATACAGGTCCTCAATGGAAGGCAGGTTGGCAGTGATTGTTTTTTCTGCAGTTCTGATTATCCTCTGAAGTCTGTGTCTGTCTTGTTGGGTTGCAGAACCAAACCAGACAGTTATAGATGTGCAGATGACAGACTCAAAAAGATATTGCCTTTACCAGTGATGGTGAACCTTTTAGGCACAGAGTGCCCAAACCAGAAGGCGCACGCACCATAGCACCAGAAACCCGACGACCAGCTGGCCACCTGACGACCAGCTGGCCGGTGCGCATGTGCACATTGGAAACCCGGTGACCAACTGGCTGAGCTGGGGCGATGGCGCATGTGCTCACAGAGAGGGCTCTGTGTGCCACCTCTAGCACATGTGCCATAGGTTTGCCATCACAGGCCTATACTATACCTTAGTTGTGAATTAAAAAGCATCATAATTAGCACAGTTTCCACATTATATTGCAGGTCTTTATATACAATTACATGGATCGTTCTACTTATTTTATCTCCTTATTTTATTTATTTATTAAATTAAATAAGAAATGAAGTACAGATGACCCAGTAGAACTGCTCTGTAATATAATGAAAATTCACTTTGATAAAGAAGAAGAAAAAAGGAATCTTGTGTCACAGACAGTTTGTTGTTTTGGCTGCAATAAACTGATACATCTACCTCTCCAGAGCCATAAAGAGAATATGGGTTTCAAAATAGATAGGAAATAAAAAAGGGAAGATATGTACCGTATGTGTAAAATGAAATCCATTTAAATTTGATGCTTCATCTTCAGCTGTAATCATGCCTGTAGTAAGGAGTTGCCTTTGTCAGGTTTCATGACTGAGATGGATTATGTTTCCTGTTTAATTACTTCTATTTATGCGTCTGATGTTATGCTTTTCTTTTAAAAAAGAAAAAAAAGCTGCTGCAATTATTATTTCACTCTCAACTCTGTTGTTCCAAGATTGTTCTATTGATCATTTTATTCTTTCTGAAGATTAAAAAAAAAAATATGCTGTCACACATTGCATAATTTAATCACTTATTGTCATTTAATTGTTGTGTTTTTCAACCTTGCTGGATGGAGAATTCTGGGAGTTGGTTCACCCATCTTAAAGTTGACAAGATTAAGAAACATTTTACTAGATTATCTCAGGTGTCTGAAAATAAAAGATGCTCCTTTCTATAGATTTCTCCCTTTCCAATACACGTAGTCCTTGACTTAAAGCAGTTCATTTAGTGACCGTTCGAAGGTACCACGGCACTGAAAAAAGTGACTTATGGCCATTTTTCACACTTACGAGTGTTGCAGCAGCCCCATGGTCACCTGATCAAAATTCTGATGCTTGGCAACCGGTTCATATTTACCATCATGAATATGGTTTCAATGTTCCGGGGTCATATGATCATCTTTTGCAACCTTCTGATAAGCAAAGTCAATGGGAAAGCCAGATTCACTTAACAGCCGTATTACTAACTTAATGACTGCAGTGATTCACTTAACAACTGGCAAGAAAGGTCATAAAATGGGGCAAAACTCACTTAACCAATGTCTCGCTTAGCAACAAAAATGTTGGGTTCAATTGTGATCGTAAGTCTAGGACCACCTCGCATTTAAAGAGAAAAGAATATGATAGCTTAAATGACAAAGAGACAGTAAGACTATTGGAATGCACTACACACATTACCTCTCTGTGCATAAAACAGCAGTTCCTATAGTTGTCTGTATGCATTTGCTGTTGTAGGAGCTGAGACTGTAAAATGAACTATTCTTGGCCAGAAAAGGAGTGCCAGGATTCTAATTATGCTATGCTTTGCATGCTTTGCACGCTTCTTAGCAACTTTGATTCAGTTGATTTTTATGCCAGGCTCATATCTAGCAAACTAGAATAGGATAGAATAGAATTCTTTATTGGCCAAGTGTGATTGGACACACAAGGAATTTGTCTTTGGTGCATATGCTCTCAGTGTACGTAAAAGAAAAGATACATTTGTCAAGAATCATGAGGTACAACACTTAATGATTGTCATAGGGTACAAATAAGCAATCAGGAAACAATCAATATTAATATAAATTGTAAGGATACAAGTAACAAGTTACAATCATAAGTGGGAGGAGATGGGTGATAGGAATGATGAGAAGACTAATAGTAATAGTAATGCAGCCTTAGTGAATAGTTTGACAGTGGTGAGGGAATTATTTGTTTAGCAGAGTGATGGTGTTCGGGGAAAAAACTGTTCTTGTGTCTAGTTGTCTTGGTGTGCAGTGCTCTATAGCGTTGTTTTGAGGATAGGAGTTGAAACAATTTATGTCCAAGATGCGAGGGGTCTGTAAATATTTTCACAGCCCTCTTTTTGACTCGTGCAGTATAGAGGTCCTCAATGGAAGGCAGGTTGGCAGTAATTGTTTTTTCTGCAGTTCTGATTATCCTCTGAAGTCTGTGTCTGTCAAAAGCTTATACAAATGAAACAAAGAAAATGTTAAAAAGTTATGATATTTATGTAGCCAATTACCAAGCCGATCTAAATTATATTAAAGTAACCAAAATATCTTTATGATCCCCAAGGCATGTCACAACTTTTGAGCACCCCTAATGTTTGGAAATTGAAAGATGAAAATTTTGACATGTCCTACAGCTATAAGGATTGTAGAAAGCATTTTAGCATATGCTTGTAGCAAATATGAAAGCAAGACTAGATATATCCATCTGTCTACCCTATGAACAATTGTCAACTGAACTATATGAAAATGATGGAAATGTTACACCACCACCAGCTGCCAATCTAGAATCAAAATAGAAAGACAGACAGCAAACAGGGATAAGAAGGCAGGTAATCAGGCAAGCAAAAGACAGAGAGCTACATAGTAATAAAACACTGCGTTCTGCATTTAAAAAGAAGTAGAATAAGTGGGAATTTCTTCAGGAATTCATAGGGAATCTCATGCATTTTTTTCATGTAAAATATCATGTAAAGATATTTTTCATGTAATATCTGCATGAAAAATATCTATTAATTCAATAGAGGAAAACATTTTAAATGTTGGAAACATATAGTAGAATATATTTTTGCTATTAGCCATAAAATCCAGTGTAGCAATTTAATAATACTGGATTTATTTTTACTGCTAAAATTCAGAATTGTTGCTCCTTTAAATTCTAATATTCTGGCTAGAGGGCACTCATACAGCAAAGCACAAAACAGGAAGTTGGATCAACTAGGACACAGGACACATATGTACCAGGGGCGGGTTCCTAATTTTTTTACTACCACTCTGTGGGTGTGGCTTATTTTGTGGGTGTGGCTTGCCAGCCATGTGACCGGGTGGGCGTGGCTTCTCAGACTGCTGAAGGGAGGGGAACTGAGATAGGTCCTGCTGCCCATTCCCCCTCTCCTCAGCAGCTCAAGAAGCCTCAAACGTGCGAAAATGCCTAGGATCATCACCGCGCGTTCGTGGCTTCTCGGACTGCTGAAGGGAGGGGAATGGAGATACCTCCTGCCGCTCGTTCTTTCAGCGTCTCACGCACTCCCTCAGCCATCCTCCCCTGCTTGGACTCACTGTGGGGTAGGAAGACAGAGCATGAGCAGTGCCAGAAACTCGGCTTCTGGGCATGCGCAGAAGAATTTTTTTAAAAAAAATTAAGAATTTTTTTAAAATGGCGGCGCCCAGGCACCGCAACCGACCGCACTGGTACTGTGATGTCACCAGCGGGCCGCTACCAGTGCTATAGAGTGGACCGCACTGGTAGGAACCCACCACTGATATGTACAATGTGCAATTGGGATCTGGGAGGTGTACACATTGGCTTGTCTGCAGCCATCTTCAATCTAGGCTTACCCATCAAACTCCTTTGCAGCATAGGTTATGTGGCAATGCACAACCTATGCAGTTATGGGCAACTCTAAATCAAGCTTTAACTACAATCCCTGTTACCATTCCAGAAGTCTGTCAAGTTCTGCTTATGTCACCAAGACTGGGGTTCCCAGGAATCTGGAGATCTTCTTTGATGGCTCCATTGTGGCTGATCTTTTTACTCTCTCCATGTGGTTTCTGTATTTTAAATTTTATAATGTTTTTTAATAATAACTTTTTATACTTTTACATTGTTTTGTTTTTTGTTTTTTATTTATTGTTTACTGATTGTTCTCTACTACCCAGACTGCTTTTTGTGAGATGGTCAGAAAATCTGATAAATAAATGCATTTGACAAATATGTCTTTTTGGAAAACAATTCATCTATCTCTTTCTCTTTGCACATCATCATAATCACCATTGTTATTAATAAAATTGATTGTGTAAGCCTATTGCATACGCACAATCCTCTTTCTGATATTTGTCCTAGGGACTGGAGTTCAATTTTGTGTCCAACCTAATCTATGCTATCTGTGGATACCAGTCATATCAATTTCTCTTCCCTTTTTTCAGGATCTAGTAAAATGTTATTTTTTGCATTGAACAAGAATACTTTCCTAATACAATTGCATTCCCTTCTTCAACAGATTTTATTTCATAAATACGTTTTCATAACATTAAAACAGTATAGAACGATCAATATTGATCTGTATGCATACGGGGATCACAGGATTGTACACACAAAATGTAGCATTCAAGACTCCCCTCCCCTTTTTTATTTTTTCATAGCATAATCAAAGATTAAAAAGAGGGTTGGTTACTCAGCCTGGCTTTATGGCTTTACAAGCAGCATGCACACACACATTTTTTTTAGATTTATTATTAGAGTTGGAAGGGACCTTGTAGGTCATCTAGTCCAACCTCCTGCTCAAGCAGGAGTTCCTACACCATTTGAGACAGATGGCAGTCCAGTCTCTCCTTGAAGGTCGCAAGTGTTGGGGCTCTCACAACCACCACGGGCAAGCTGTTCCACTGGTTGATCGCTCTCACCATCAGAAAGTTTCTCCTCACTTCCAGGTTGACTCTCTCCTTGGTCAGCTTCCATCCGTTATTCCTTGTTTGGTTTTCTGGTGCCATAGAGAACAGCCTGACTCCCTCATCTCTGTGGCATCCTCTCAAGTATTGGAACATTGCTATCATGTCACCCCTGGTCCTTCTCTTTGCCAAACTGGCTAAGCCCCTTATCCTGTTAGGAGACTTTTACACCATCCCAGTAAACATGCTCATGTTCACTACTAAAAGGAAAATTATGGTTTGGAGCAGGGTGATTGAAAACTGGACAAAGTTTTATCTTGTCTCCTCAATAATCATGAGGTGCATATACATTAATATATGTGAGAATCTAGCCAAAGACCCACGTTGATAATTATGTACCAGATGGACCAATGGCTGTTATAATACAGACAGTTTCCTATGTTCTGTATGAAAAATACTGAAGATAAGGCAGCTTGAAAAACAACTTTGGAGCGGTCTTAAAGAACTCCAGAATTACTTGGATGGTAATTTTTATTCCACATTAGTGTTGCTTTGATCTTTTCACTTAACTTTGATTTACTACATTCACGAAGATTAGGGGAAGGTAATTTAAAAAAGACTGAAATAAAAGATAGCAATAGCAATAGCAATAGCACTTAGACTTATATACCGCTTCATAGTGCTTTACAGCCCTCTCTAAGCGGTTTACAGACTTCAGCATATTGCCCCCAACAATCTGGGTCCTCATTTTGCCCACCTCGGAAGGATGGAAGGCTGAGTCAACCTTGAGCCGGTGAGATTTGAACTGCTGAACTGCTGAACTAGCAGTAGCCTGCAGTGCTGCATTTAACCACTGTACCAACTCGGCTCTTATGAGTAATTTGCACTTTTGAATGAACTCAAATTAAACACAAATTAAATTGTATATGTATATTTATAGTCTGAATTTTAAGATTCAGGTTATTTATTAAAAATAAATATAAATAGGACCATGTGCAGACAACAATGGCATACACTAGGAAATATGCTTATAAAACAAACATTCATACATTCAGGTAAAATCTCAGGAAAAATACATAGAAAAGTTCTTGGGTTTTTTAGTTTTATTTTTTAAAAACCTGCAAATTGATGCAGGAACTGGACAGTAAGATTGGATGATTGTGAAATTGAAAAAGAAAATGACCAATTTGGTTCTATTCTTACCTTTGAGCCACTATATGAAAAACAGACATATCAGAAAATAGGACTCTTACAAATAAGAATGTCTCAAAATCCTTTAGTGGAAAAAAACAGGATTCTTGAGGAAAATGTGGAAAAGCAATGGCATGGTATCTAATTGGATTATGTGCTTTGGATATAGCTGCTACTTCCAAAAAATTTAAAAGTCTCTTCTCATTTGAGAAATGTTGAAAGAAGCCACATGTGATAAGGCCAGTAGTATTAGGATTTTATACCAGGTATGGAAATGAGATTCTCTCCCACTCTACATTCTCAAATAGGCTCAAAAAATTAGATTAAATTTATTGCAGATAATCATGAAGCCACACATATGGGAAATTCTCCATTTAACAACACCCATAAATTATTTTCCTTATATATAGTTAGTCCCAAGTTTTGAATTCTGGGTCTCTTCCTCCCACCTTTCCAAGCCAACAGCTATGGGTTCATTCATTCATACTCATGAAGATTTCTGCCATATACCTCTTTTTGTAAGATGTCTGTCTGTAATATAAGAAACAGACAATCCTACATCAACTTTACCTCTTACAAGCAGAATTGGGAAGAAAAATCTTGTATATTTTGCCATAAGTTGCTGCTTGATTTTATCCAAGGAGAAAAATTTAGTGAATTATCTGATTTCCTGTAACTAATGAAGACTTTAGTCTATGCATTAGAAAACTTAGAAAAGGGAAAGATGTCTTCTTCTAGACAAATCTTTTTCATATACCGGTATTTGAACAATACATGCACTTCCCTGCCCATCAATCTAGGACTTCATATTGAGTATTTATTTATTTATTAGTGAAACTTATATACTCCCTCATAGTGCAAGCACTCTCTGAGTCTAAGCAGTTTACACCATTAAGCAATGTATATTTATATTGCCCCCAACAATCTGGGCCCTCATTTTACCTACCTCAGAAGGATGGAAGGCTGAGTCAACCCTGAGCTGGTGAGATTTGAACAGCTGAACAGCTGATCACAGTCAGCTAAAGTAGCCTGTAATACTGCACTCTAACTGCTACGCCACGTCGGCTCTTAATAATAAGAATAAGAATATGCCTTAATTCTTGTAAAAAGTAAAGGTCAACATAGGTCCATATTTTAGGCACAAGAATACACTAAGGCAGAAGCTCATCCACCCCAAGGATAAAACTCCCAGACACAAACTGAGCAACGTAGTATATTATTTATTTATTTTGTCAAGTGTGTATATGATTGTGGACAAAGTATAAACAAAGTATAAACATGATTATGAATATATAAGAAGTACAAGCATGGTTATGAGTACAAGAAATTTTATGAATACATGGGTATATTAGGACAGGGATGGTAGGCACGATGGTGCGCTTATGCACGCTCCTTACAGACCTCTTAGGAATGGGGTGAGGTCAGCAGTAGACAGTCTAAGGTTGAAGTTTTGGGGGTTTGGGGAAGAAACTACAGAGTCAGGTAATGTATTCCAGGCACTGACCACTGTGTTGCTGAAGTCGTATTTTCTGCAATCTTTTTTTTTGTATATGTAGTACAATGCAGTGAGCCACATGTAGTTCTGTACATTGGGAAAACAAAACAACCACTTCATAAACACATGGCACAACATCGGAGAACAAAACCATCAGGACTAGATTCAGCAGTTAAAAAACATTTTAAAACATTTTAAAAAGCATTTAAAAAACAAAAGCCACTCTTTTGAAGACAGCGAAGTCCACATTTTGGACAGAGAGGACCACTGGTTTGAAAGAGGGATCAAAGAGGCCATCTATGTCAAAATTGGACACCCCTCTCTCAACAGAGGGTGGGGGATGCAACATCATCTATCTCCAGTCTACAACACAGTCCTTTCAACAGTTCCATGAAGGCTCCACACTCATTTGCACTACTGACCCTGATGGCACAGATAAACCTCCAGGGGGCCTCAATGACTCACTAAAAGAATGCAAATGACCAGTTATCTGCAAGGAGTATAAATCCTTCCATTGCCCACCATACAGTCAGAGTGTCAAAGTTCTGACTGATGAACACAACCGAGCAAGCACAGTCAAGACGATCCAATCTCTTTATGCAAAATTTTACTGGGTACATAATTTTGGCACAGAAATTATGGCAAAGCCAGCTCTAACTAATTCCTGCGCATTCCCATATGATTAAAGTATAGAATTATCCCTCCCCCTATTAGTGTAGGTCACATTGTCCAATTGAATTTCATTGAATTGTTATGAGAATATGTTTCTGATGATCTTAGCCCGTCCTTGGCTCTCACAGTTTGCTTTCTTGATGTCTGGAACCTACATTCCATTTTCCCCTTCCTTCCCCCTTAGTTCATTGGCAAGCTGAGAAGCGATAATAGTTGCAACAGCATAAGCATACTTTGAAACTTGACACAAAGATAAATAAACTTCTTGGATGAGAAGTGAAACATCTTCAAAGAAAAACCAGAAAGTCCAGTTGCCACTTGGGGGGGGGGGGGAATCACCTTGGGGACAACCATGACCTGGATGACTGAGATTCTCCATAGACAATACATCAGATAACAACTGTCCAATATTTTAAAACATATTTTCAGATTATAATGTTTGACAAGTGACAATCGGCTGTTAAAATACTACAGAAGCCTAAGCATTTTAAAAATGGGAAAATTGATTGTTTAAAATATTATAATTCTTGCATAGCTCACAAAATAAAAAATGCATTACTTATATTGGGGAAAAATGCATTTTTATTACATCATAACCTTACTTATGAATTACAAAAGTTTTAACAGAGTAGATCTGTTATCTTGATTTCAATTTCTAAATCTTTTATTACAAATAATACATTTTAACTATAAAAAATAGTCCGTATTTTAATATACTTTAAGTTTTTCTTCTAGACAGAATTTTAAATCCTAGACTGAGATAGAATTATATGATGGGATATAATGTTTTACTTTTGTAGAGAAATATCACATTCATTACTAATACATTGGCCTGTTGAGATACAATTTCTATCAGATAGTGTTGAATGGATATTCATAAGTTTTTACTTCCAGGATATGAAGCAATACAGATTAGCTGCATTATGCTTTCAATGTCATATGAATTAACCAAACCAGCAGAAAGCGCCTAAAAGGAGGATTATTCGAAAATATATCATACTGAAATTATACAGTAAAGGAATGAGGAATTAATTCAGTTACATATGCGTAGCAAAATGAAACTGCCGTCTGCTAAAGTTTGCAACCAAATTTTCTACTATAATCATTAAAACCCCAAAGAAACAAAGTATATTAAATAAGAATATAGATATAAATACATGGATATATGAAAATAATCTATAAAAATGTGATACGTTAATACAAACAATTAATAAAAGTTAGGCATGTCAACCAAAATTGCAAATAATAATAATAATAATGCTTCGGGAAGTGTGCATAACAATGTATTCAAATTATAATACCTTTTCTTAAAAACAGGACAAGAGGAAAAGCCAAATCTCATGCTAATACACGAATGGGAACCATCAAATTTATGAACAGAAAATAAGAAGGTGGAAGAAAATTGTTGATTAATTTTCCCATTCTCCCATATTTGAATAATGTATTTTAATATACATATGTTTTCTGAAACTATTAAAAATTCCATCACTAAAGTTTAAAAGTTGCCTGAGGTGAGGTGGGCTCAATCTTGGAGAAAGTTTGTTATGACCCACAGTGGCACAGTGGTTAGAATGCAGTACTGCAGGCTACTTCTGCTGATCACTGGCTGCCAGCAGTTTGGCAGTTCTGGTCTCACCGGCTCAAGATTGACTCAGCCTTCCATCCTTCCGAGGTTGGTAAAATGAGGACCCAGATTGTTGGGGGCAATATGCTGACTCTGTAAACTGCTTAGAGAGGGCTGTAAAGCACTGTGAAGCGGTATATAAGTCATAAACGACTTAGATGAGGAAATATAAGGGGAACTTACCAAATTTGCAGATGATACTAAGCAGGCAGGAATAGCTAACACCTTAGAAGACAGGCTCAAGATCCAGATGGATCTTGACAGACTTGAACACTTGGCCCTATCTAACAAAATGAAATTCAATGTAGAGAAAAGTAAAGTCCTACACTTAGGTAAGAAAAACCAAAAGTATACATATAAACTGGGTGAAACCAGGCTTAATATCAATTACTGTGAGAGGGATCTTGGAGTCTTAATAGACAACCAGCTAAATATGAGCCAGCAGTGTGCAGCGACAGCCAAAAAAGCCAATGCAATCCTAAATTGCATTAACAGAGGGATACAATCAAGATCAAGTGAGGTACTAATACCATTCTATAAAGCCTTAGTTAGACCACACCTAGAATACTGCATCCAGTTTTGTTCACCACACTATAAAAAGATATTGAGACTCTAGAAAAAGTGCAGAGGAGACCAACCAGGATGTTTAGGGGACTGGAGACTAAAACATATGAAGAACTGTTTCAGGAACTGGGCATGGCTAGTCTAGTGAAGAGAAGGACCAGGGGAGACATGATAGCAGTGTTCCAATATTTGAGGGGCTGCCACAGAGAAGAGGGGGTCAAGCTATTTTCCAAAGCACCTGAAGGCCAGACAAGGAATAATGGGTGGAAACTGATCAAGGAGAGATTCAATCTAGAAATAAGGAGGAACTTTCTGACAGTGAGAACAATCAACAAATGGAACAGCTTGCCTTCGGAAGTTGTGGGAGCTTTATCATTTGAGACTTTCAAGAAGAGATTGGACTGCCATTTGTCAAAAATGGTGTAGGGTCTCCTGCTTGAGTAGGGGGTTGGACTAGATGACCTACAAGGTCCCTTCCAACTCTGTTAATCTGTTAAATCTGCTATTGTAGGTAAAGTTTAAGGATATTTTCCCTATTAGCCCTGTTACTGTTGACAAAGACAGATGCCATTGTCAACATTTATGAGCGTCTCTCCCATTCCAATCATTGGCAGTTAAAATTATAATCCACACACACACCCTTGCTCATCTGTGACATATGAAACTTTCCAACCATATCATACTAGTATCAATAAAAATACTTTAGCTCCATTCAAAGAATGGAGTTGATGAGTTTGAATTTGACTGAATATTATGAGAGATGTGACCTATGGAGGGAAGCTGATGTGATGGACTACAGAGAAGCAGCAGTTTCCCAGGAAGGATGGGGAGACAAGAGTCAACAAGCCCCTTTTGGGATAGATAGAAGACAAAGGAAGAGAGTAAGGAAAGCTTCTCCCTAGAATCTGCCAGAGTATATCTGTTAGGGTAAGAATTATAAGGGTTTAGACTGGCAAGATTCTGTCTATTGTGTGTCAGCAAATAAAGAGCTGAATTCTGACTGAAAAAAAATGATAGAGATAGAGAGACATTACTTGTTATCCATTGATATAGAATTTTATTTTATATTATTATGCAATTTCCCTTTCAAATAACCATTACAGCAAAGTGGCTATATAAAATGGCTGATCCCACAGCAGATCTTCAATCATTAATTTATTTAAAGCTGTTTTCTTTCCAGTGTTTAAGAGAGTCAATATATTCAAACAACAATTGTATAAGTGAACATTTTTCTGTAAAAAATTAGTAAAGGACAAAAGCATACTGCAATTAATATGACGATGTGCTATATAAAAACAAATTTGCTGATTACTGCTTTTCCTGTGGATATTTGGACAAAATCCACTCTCAATGAACTGCAAGGTCCAGAATGTCTATTCAGTGTTTTTCAAAGGAAGGGTTTGCTGATTATTTTTAATCTGCTTTTTCAGGATTCTTCTAACAGCTTCAGTATGTTTTCTTAAAAGTGTTGGTCTGTAGCTAAAACTGCTTTATCTATGAGAAAAAAAGAATAATACATTTAAGTCCTTTTTAAAGCATATTATCTTTCATACAAGTAATAGTCTTAGCCTGACATTTTAATCAATACATGGATAATCCTTTTAGTGTAACAAATAGTTTCTATTGCAGAAGGAACAGTGGATCGCACCACTGTATTAGATATCTGAGAGGGAGGGGGGGAAGAGAGAGAATCACACAACTCACTAGTTATATTTCTTGCTGTACGAGATTAATTATCCATGATTATCAATGTGAAGGACTTCCGGTGGTGACATCACGCTGCAGTGGCTGGAATGAGCGGTGCTCCGCTCGTTTCCAGCCGATTTTTCATGTTTTGGCAGTCCCAAATCGAATCCTGGAGGGAACAGTAATGAAGAGGGGTTCCCTCGGTGGCTTTGAGAGGAGAGGCGTAACTCCCGTTGAACCAGAGGAACTCTGAAAACCAGCACAAAAAAATCAGAAGCTGGTACAATAATGTTTATTTGGAATTAACATTCTGATTCTGTATTTTTCAATTATTTGAAAAGGAGACTATGAATAGCGCACAGGGGGTGGTGTCATGCGTGTATTGCATTATGGGTGCTGGCACACACACATGCTCGTGTGTGCGTGCGTGCGTGCACACTTTCGGCACACGACGAGAAAAAGGTTAGCCATCACTTACCTAGAACTTTGCTTGGTCTTTTTGTTTTCATTTTTGCACATTATACAATTAATACTGTGATACAGTATATTGTTTCATTGTATATCAATGCATTTTAATTTGAACTGATATTAGTTTCATTCTAAATATTGGGCTTTAAGATTAATAGTCTGGATTTGATCTAGCTGCCCTCCAGTTACAATAACAATCAAAAACTGAAATTAAGAGATTGCTGAAGTAATTCTTTCAAATCCAAACAGAATAAACAGAATAAAAATATGAGAAAAAAGAGAAGTAATTTCTTTGAAATTTCTTTGCAATTTTATGAAGGTTTTTCAGTATTTTTCAAACGTGGCAAATTGGTAACTTTAAGATGTATGGACTTCAAATCTCAGAATTCCCCAGTCGCACATCTTAAATTTGTCAACTTTGAAAAACACTGTTTTATATAATCAATCATATGAAGTTGAGTAAGAAAAATTAGTATAGCAATCTCCTCCAACTTGCTATCACAAACCAGTATGTTTGGGAATCCTGCCACTGTGATTCAAATACAGCTACAGAGTTGGAATCAGAAACTGCATATTCCCTACTTACAGTATGTTAACAAAATTGACCAGAAACACGTGTCCTATTGTTTTACCGAAAAATGCAACTATTGCCATATTTCCAGATTCTGTTATAGCAACAATACATGCCAATGCTATGATGAAAAATTCTCTGCTGTGATAACTATTACACCACTTTATGTAACTTATATTGGATGCATGCTAAAGAACTTAACATACTGTGCAAGGGATTCTAATGGCTTTTTTAAAAGAAAAAATATTTCAATAACTTGAAGAACCAGAAGTGATACTAATTAATCTTCACCTGCTAAAATATACCTTCTTACATGGATTACTTAGTCACACTTAAAATATGATCTAGTTTATAAAATCAAGTGTCATGTGTAAATATGGTAAACTACTATATGTTTTTTTGTATACAGAATTAAATAGACATATATTAATATCACTTAGATAATGCTCTAGTATTCCATTGCAATATTATTTAAAAAGGAAAATATCTTATTTAAAACAATTTTTATACCAAAGTGAAGTAGAAACTCCAAATATAATTAACAATAGAAATTCATTGCATAAGACATATGCAATGGTGGAACATTGTGCAGCATTATCTATCATGCTGCGCCAGTGTAAATTGTTACATAATATTTTTAGACTGTGCAGTCCAGGATTGAGAGAGAATGAGTAACCCCTATTTGCCCATTAATATTGGATAGAATGATAGCATATGGTCCATAACCTTCAACGACTTACAACTGTATACCATAGTCTTCATTCCCTGAAGACCAGATAATCACTTCTTATGGCAGTCTTCAAAGTCATCTTCCTATTGTCATAGGAAGTCATGATAAGAGGGTGCTTAAAATCACCCTTGGTACTTTAAGTGCAAAGAAATTCAATGTTAGATTTTATTTAGTTGAATCAAAATGGGAAGAACCAGTGCATGAGCCACAAGAAATCAAATGGAATATAATTAGATTATGTGATATTAAATATAAAGAGATTGACACCACATTTGGCCACTTTACTTACTGCTAATAAATGATAGTAGACAAAAAAGTATTAGATTAATCATTAACTGCAACAACAAAACAAAGCATTGAATTCTACAGCCTTTCGACCACGTAATCTAGCTGTTGAATTGTCTCAATACTACATCCTTGAACTGATACAAGTCTAGACTACCATAAGAAATCACAGTAATGAATAGAAGAATTCTAGAAATTAATTACATGTCTGTTGAGCCAGAAGAATCAGCATGTCAAAACGTGTTACGATATAAATGGAATTATGGGAGAAAAACAACTATAACAATAATTGGAAATTTTGGATTGGAAAAAACATATTTTTCATTATGAATTCATATTCAAAAATGGACTTGGAAAAACCCTAATGAAAATACCAGAGAAATGGATTACACTTTGTTTAATAGCCAATTCACTTTTAATGGAATGCTCAGTTTTTAACTGATTCAATATTGGTAGTAATAATTGACTAGTACGCGCACCATTAAAATAGCACCAAACAAGAGGAGAAAATGTCTGCAAAATGTGGCAGCCTGCACAACCTATCAAATATGCAAGAGTCGTAAGCATGACAATTATGAAATTGTTTCAATGGACACAATGAATTGAACAATGAGAACTTAGCTGAAGCCCAATTTTGACCCACTGAAATTCTGTGATAAACAGCCAATCCAATTGATGGTGCCAAGAAACATAATCCAGAAAGCAAATTATTAAAAGGGACTAAACGAATGATACAGACATAACAAGGGTGGAAATATGAACAATCAGCCAGAAACACTGTAGAAAACACAAAACAAGATCATTAAAAAGCTATTGACATAAGATATTCAAAAATAGAACAGTCAGCCACTAAAAAGAAGAAAAGGCTGAAAAAGAGAAAATAAGAAATAGATAGATGTTGGAAATGAATCTTCAAGATTAAGACATCAAACCACTCAATCACAAAAAAATCAGCAAGAAACCTCAGAATGGTTCAGACTTCTAATAACAGAATACAACTGGATATATCACATTTGAATTACACAATTCCAGCAGAAGTAGAAGATGCTATTCAGTTTTAGACAAGTCAAAATGACTAGCCTGGAAGGAGTATTCTCAAATCTTGTGGTAGCAAAATGCCCAAAGCATTGACAACATTATTTACTTTTGATTTACAACGAAGAAACATCCCACCCTCATGACAATGTGCCAAAATTATTATCATACACAAGAAAGATGATCAAAAATATATAAATTACCCTACAGATGGCAAATTGCTCAGTTCTCCATAGTGGGCGGAGCTAGCCTCCAAGAATGGGATGATCCAATCCATCAGCCAATGAGGACTGAGTCAGACTCTATAAAAGCTGTCACCCCGAAGGGCACCCCCTCTTTCGATGTGCAAGTGATTCAGCAAATTATCAAATGTCACAATGAATACCAGCTACCACTTTGCCTCACTTTGAAAAAAGGTTTTATTCTGTTAAAAGGTATATTCAAAGCCCTACACAGAGAAGGGAGTATTCTACATCAGCCTCCTGAAATCAATATACAAAGGCCATAGCTACCATCCATATAAATGAAAAAATCTGCCACTATCAATAAGCAAAAAGGAATTCGACAAGGCGATCCAATTTCATTAAAACTATTCTTAGTAAGTCTAGAAGAGATATTCAAACACATGAGCTTCTCTGAAGTAGGAATAAATGTCAACATTTAATTCCTTAACCACTTTCAAAGATGAATAATGATTTAATAATAATAGCAGCAAAGAAGACACAGTCCTGTTCAGCAATTAACCCTAATCTTTGCCAATAAAAGTTGAAACCGTGAACTAGAGATACCAATAAACCAGATTAAATTAGGTCTGAGAGCATAAGGACAATTCAAAATCAACATGCAAGCTTGCTTAAGGAAGAAATTGTTTAATCACTCTATTTATTACCTATGCTGAAATGAGGTTGAATAATAAAGGCAATTCTGTGTATATTTTTAAAATTAAAAACTGAATTGCAGTATCAAGAAAGTTCTGGTTTTGGTTTACACAAAATATTCTATGTGTTGAAGCTATACATATTTGATAATTCATCTACAGATGTATAGATCTTTTACAAATCCTTTCCAAAATGTAAAGATCAACATTAATATCCTTTCCTTTGTGATTGTCAACCTAACTTATTTTAATATCAGATCAAGAAGCAGGATCTCTGAAGTTAATTGTGTAGGATAGAGAGGTTTATACAAGTGTAAGCCTAGGCATAATTATTTTTATTTATTTATTGTCCAGTATAAATACGTACATGTGCTTTCTTGATCTGAAAATATCACTATACATTTCATCTTTAAAATTTATTTATTCCTCTCCATATAGCTCTACTACTTATATATTACATTCAATAAATTATAAACATTTTCCACATCAGTTTAATCATGATGTCTCTAAACCTGCCTTAGGCACAAAGCCAACTGGATGACGGTAGACCAGTCATTCTCTTTGAGCGCTAGAAGAAGGCAACTGTCTACTCGATATAAAAGCTGTATATGATACTGACAGAGGCGAAATTTATCTCACAAAGGAGAAATAGATCTTTTCCCGGACATCAAACATTAGAAAAAGAAACCACAGTTTAAAAGTCTAAGTAAAAATATTTATTTCGGTACAAAACAATAAATCTTCATTAGTCTACATTTCTGATATGAAAATAGGTCTTGCTTCGATAGAAGCTAGGAACAAAAGGAATGAACGGAGAAAAGAATGTGCACATGCGTACAAGAACATATCAATCACATGCTCAGGAATAAACCATTATATTAGATAGGGATGCTTCTCCCTGCATATACATATAATAGGCAATATAAAAATCACTGCTTGACAGATACATCACAGGATTTTAAATATCTGCTTATGGAAAACAAAAGCAGAAGGATAAAACTAAACCATATAATTCTGCTTGTGAGCTTCTCATTTACATCAGATTAGCCACGTAAAATAGGCCTTTGATCTAGTCCAGTCTTTTAAATGCATACTTGTCTACTCTTCTCTTCCTTCTTTTACAGGCGCACATTATTTTATTAGGCTTTTTCTCCCCATGCATCAGAAAGTTAACAGCAAAGAAAAAACATTGCCGAGAGAAAACATTTTACTGTGCTGCATTTATTAAAATTGTAAATTGTAACTATAGATATTGAAATTTTCTTGGAACTTTTTTGGAGACAGCATGGGGAATTCTAGGAATTGAAGTCCACACATCTTAACGAATGCCTGGAGTGTTAAAGCATTAATCAGAAATGCATTTCCCTATTGTTGCATTTCATTGGATGCCAGTCCTTACAGAAATGAAGAAGAAAAAGATTGAAAGAACTGAAAAAGAAAAAAACGTCAAGGACTTCCCATCTATATTTTTACTTTGTCTTTCTAATCCAGGATTACCTGTGATAAACTAAAATAAAAATACAGCTATCGAAGTGATTCCAAGAATCTCTTCTGCTTGAATTGCATTAATAGGTTAGCAATAGCAATAGCAATAGCACTTAGACTTATATACCACTTCATAGTGCTTTACAGCCCTCTCTAAGCAGTTTACAGAGTTCAGCATATTGCCCCCAACAATCTGGGTCCTCATTTTACCGACCTTTGAAGGATGGAAGGCTGAGTCAACCTTGAGCCGGTGAGATTTGAACAGCTGAACTGCTGAACTAGCAGTCAGCTGAAGTAGCCTGCAGTGCTGCACTTTAACCACTGTGCCACCTCAGCTCTATGTTAGTCGGATATATGAACAGATATATTTAAATTTGCCAATTTATGAAATGTAAAATTCTAGAATTTTTCATTAGTGTTTCCAATTAAATAATAATTGAAGTTAGGAGCTTTCTGGCCTTGCTCCTATTTTTTTTCCCTGAGTGCCAGTCAAAAACTGGCAAAATAATTGTGTTTCTTCTATCTGCCTCCTGTCTGTGGAGTTTCATTAATTCATAGTCTCCTAGTAAGTCTTTGTACTGCCTTTTTCCCAAAGTGGATATAGGACATATCTTTTTTTTTCAAGCCATTCCTATGGCTAACAGACAATGTGAATGCCCTACTAAAACATTGTAAAGATGCAAGGATAATGTTATGTACTAACATAGTTTCATCCAGGTCCAGCGTTTGAGCGGGAGAATGCTCAAACGCTATTGGTTGATGTATCTGACAGCTCCCTATTTAAGGGAGTCTAGCCGTCAGACTGCAAGTTGCTGGTTGTTCTGAGCAGTTGCCAAGTAAAGAGGTTACTTTGAAGTCTGTCTCCTGTCATTATTCCCACAACTAAACAGATAATATCTCCCCCCTTGTCAGGATGAGAATAACTCTCATAAGAGGCGAAAATAGATCTTTTCCTGGAACTCTGACATTAGAAATGAAACCACAGTTTAAAGTTCTAAGTAGAAATATTTATTTCGGTATAAAAACAAATAAACCTCATTAATTACATCTCTGCTATAAAAACACGTCTTGCTTCCACAGAAGCTAGGAACGGAAGGACTGATCAAAGAAAGGAATGTACACATGCGTACTAGGAACATATTAATCACGTGCTCAGGAATAAACCATTATATTAGATAGGGATGCAGCTCCCTGCATATACATATAACAGGCAATATAAAAATCACTGCATGACACCCCTCTCCCAAAATGCGCAGAAAGGAGCAGGAAAAAAAATCACAAGAACAGTTTTACCATTCCAACTTTCTCATCACTGCCTTTAACACAGAATGGCAAAAATGTGCAGTGAAGTCAGGAGAGAAGCAGAGAGAGAGAAATCAATGAAAACTTGTTTCTCAAAGATTTGTTCCCTTGACAATGTTATATTACTCATTTCTCTCTCTATATCAGGCAAATCTGTTTTGGAAGGCTGGCTTCTTATTATTGGCTTGGCTTTTGTAGGCACCTAGTACCCAAATGTTTCATGACATGAGCATTTGCACTCCAAATTCTATCTGCAAAAAAATGCCTGATAAACTCTCTCGAGATACTGTGCAAAGAGATAAAACTTTATTACCAGACATCTAAAGTTACTTAGGGAAGTCTGTCATGGCCAAATGAGTGGGTGTCTGAAGTTAATGAGCTGCTTTCAGCAAGATGGGCTTCTCTGAGAGAAGCTAAGCTTCTGCAGAACAGTAGCCTTGGAACAAAAGAATCAACGACTCAGTGGGAGGCATCATAATTAATAAAGGGCAACAAACACATTGCTGTTTAATCTAATGTGACAGTGCTGCACTGTAGACACTAGCAGTGTGGGATTTCATTTACAAGGACGGGCTAACATTGGGTTACTTCAGAAAATTAGAGAGTATCAATCTCATCAGCAGTCAAAATGGTACACCAGCTGCCCAAAACTGAACTAACTTAAAGTAACCCAGAAAGTATTAAAAAGATAGCCATGGTATGTGAAGAAGGGAGAGGGACATAAAAATAAGTGAAGCAATTTTTTTCATTGTTTCTTGACATTATATGGCTTTTATATTCTCACTGTGGTTCTCATTAAATTTGTGTATTGCACATGTTTTGTGTAGTACTTTGGATCTAGGTTTGATGAAAGCAATCCCAGTTGTTTGCACATGAAGAAGGATGAAATACAAAAATGGCTGAAAGCAACTCCCTTTGTTCTCAAGCCATGCTGTAAATTTCAAACTTCTAATATTTATTTTATTTTATTTTGCAATTCTTATAGGCCGCCCTACTCCTTGAGGACTCAGGGCGGCATACAACATATATAAGAACAGCTAAATACTATCAAAAAATACAATAAAAACAACAATAATAAAATAGTGTTTAAAAGCGATAAAAACAACACAAGCAACAGTCACAATCACCCCACCTGCAGAAAGAGCCATGTCTTAATGGCTTTCTGGAAGGCCAGTAAGGTGGGAATGATTCAGATCTCTGGGGGGAGTTGATTCCAGAGAGCCGGAGCTCCCACAGAGAAGGCTCTCACCCTAGGGCCCACCAACCAATATTGTTTGGTTGAAGGGACCTGGAGGAGACCGACTCTGTGGGACCTAACTGGTCATAGGGATGTATGAGGTAGGATGCGGTCCCGAAGATGACCTGATCCTAAGCCATGTAGGGCTTTAAAGATGATGATCAACACCTTGAATTGCACCTGAAGACCAATGGGCAACCAATGCAGCTGGCAGAGTATAGGTGTTACGTGGGTGGATCTGGAAACACCCACCACAGCTCGCGCAGCCGCGTTTTGCACCAGTTGCAGTTTCTGAATACTTTTCAAGGGTAGCCCCATGTAGAGCGAATTACAGTAATCCAAACGAGAGGTGACAAGGGCATGAGTGACCATGAGTAAAGCCTCCTTCTCCAAATAAGGTCGCAACTGATGCACCAGGCGAATCTGTGCAAAGGCACCCCTAGCCACAGCCGTAAGATGTTGGTCTAATTTTAGCTGTGGATCTAGGAGCACCCCCAAGTTGCGAACCTGGTCGGAGGGGGATAATTTATCTCACCCAAAGACCAAGGAGGGACAATTGGTATAATCCTTAGGAGGCAATATCCAAAGCCACTCAGTCTTTTCAGGGTTGAGCCTGAGCCTGTTCCTTCCCATCCAGATCCTAACATCATCCAGGCAACGGCACATCACATCCACCGCCTTCCTGAATTGCTACAGGGTGGAAATGTACAGCTGGGTGTCATCCGCGTACTGTTGAAATCTCACCCCATGTTGACGGATGATCTCCCCCAGTGGTTTCATGTAAATGTTAAACAGGATGGGCGAGAGGACCGAACCCTGAGGGACCCCCCCATGTCAGGGGTCTAGGAGATGACCTCTGATCTCCCTCATGAGTCGGACTCTGGATTACTTGTGTCAGGTCCATGGTTGTCATGTTATCCATGAACTCCTGTGCCGCTTCCGAGGTTTCGCTGGCCAAGGCAGATTAAAGTCCCCCAGAACATGAGCCTGGGGAACTCCACTGCCAAGCCTGCTACCACCTCAAGCAGCCCAGGCAGGGCCTTGGTAATGTAGCTGGGAGGCAGGTACGCTAACAAAAGGCCCACCTGAACCCCTAAGTCCAACTTCAAAAGGAGAGTCTCACACCCAACAATCTCCAGGGCAGGGCTCCTACGAGGATGCAGATTCCGGTGCATTATAATAGCCACTCCTCCCCCCCTTCCCTGGGATCGTGGCTGATGCACAACTGAGAACCCATCTGGGCATACCTCAGAGAGGGCAACTCCACCCTCCTGGCCCAGCCAGGTCTCAGTTATACATGCCAGGTCCACCCCCTCCTCAGTGATTATATCAAATACCAGAGGGGCTTTGTTGACAATTGACCTGGCATTCAACAGCATCAGCTTGAGCCCAGGGCCCTGAAAACCCTAGTCACCAGGTATTTGGGTTGAGCAAGATGGAACCACATCAGAGGGGCCGGAACAAGGGATCACTTGTAAACAGCGAGATCTTATTCCCTGAGAACGGCCCACCCCTCTGCTCCCGCTATACCTACCTCTCCCTACCATTACCAAGATATTCCGGCTCTCCACCTCCTCAGCAATCCCCTGCCCCTCCCCGCTGGTCCTCCTCCCTCCCTGCAAGCCATACATACCATCCACCCTTAGCCGGGGAACCGAGCCTGGACTGTATTTTACTATGCCTAATGCTTCTGATTGAATCCAATCACTTCAACGAATGAAGTAATTATTCAGAAAATAATAACAAATGGCATTATGAAGGAAATCTCTTATTATTACAACTAAAAATATAAATTAAAGAATGAACTTTTAGCATTAGTAGACATTATGACTCCATTAATCATGAAAATCATGCTACAAATTTCTAAAATCTTCAAACATTTTTACTGTATTGAAGAATGAAGGTCACCTTAGCTTGGAAAATTCTTTCAATCCATTAATATCCTGAAAGTATATATTTAAAGGACTTTAATAATGCACATCTGAAGTTGCTACTACAGAATAGAATAGAGCAGAGCAGAGCAGAGCAGAGCAGAGCAGAGCAGAGCAGAGCAGAGCAGAGCAGAGCAGAACAGAACAGAACAGAACAGAACAGAATAAAATAGAATAGAATAGAATAGAATCACAGTTGGAAGGGACCTTGGAGGTCTTCTAATCCAACACCCTGCTTAGGCAGGATACCCTACACCACTTCAGACAAATGGTTATCCAATCTCTTCTTAAAAACTTCCAATGCTGGAGCATTCACAACTTCTGGAGGCAAGCTGTTCCACGGATTAATTGTTCTGTCAGGAAATTTCTCCTTAGTTCTAAGTTGCTTCTTTCCTTGATTAGCTTCCAACCATTGCTTCTTGTCCTGCCCTCGGGGCTTTGGAGAATATCAAGCTAATTTTTTAAAAATCATACTGATTTTAAGGTAGATAATGTTGATTATTAACAGCAAGTAAGAAATGTTTAGTTCTGTATTGGAACATTGGTCTTAGGTAAGGTAAGTAAGAAAAAAATAGAAATTATCACTTGAAGTGAACTTATCTAATGAAGATAACATGTTTTGGTAAGAAGGTCACTTAAACATTAAACAAGATAAAATATAATTATCAAAACATGACATTATAGAAAATAGATTTGCCTAAGTCAAAGCAATTTGCTGTTAGAAAACAAATGAGTATAACTAAATAACTGCTGTTGTGCATATATCTTTATTTATTATACTAGCTTTATCAAGAAAAACTGATTCTATAGTTTTACATTAATTATAAAATCATAAAAATTGAAAGTAGTATTATTATACTACTGGTTCAAAAATACCACTATTTTTGAAATCAGAATACATTACAGCTGACCACAATAGTGAGCATCTGTGTGGCAAGTCAGCTTAGTATTGTAGTGCTATTTGCTGATATGCAAAATCAATAAGTCTCTTATTCTTTTTCATAGTTAAAACAGACTTTTAACAGACAGCCTTTCAAGAGGATGTTCCCTTTAAGACTATCCCTCTGAACAATCAGAAGCAATGTGAGCCGTGGTGGCGCAGTAGTTAGAGTGCAGTACTGCAGGCTACTTCTGCTGACTTCTGATTGCCAGCAGTTTGGCAGTTCAAGTCCCACTGGCTCAAGGTTGACTCAGCCTTCCATCCTTCTGAGGTCAGTAAAATGAGGACCCAGATTGTTGGGGGCAATATACTGATTCTGTAAAACTGCTTAGAGAGGGCTATGAAGTGGTATATAAGTTTAAGTGCTATTGTCATATTGGTAAAATTTGCTCCAGCTATGCTGCCTTTATCTGCCTCTATTTGTTTGTCCTTCTCTGCTTTATCTCTTTCTCATGTTCCAAACTCTGTGCTGAAATTCTCTGCAGTATTTCTAGAAAAATATATAATTAATGCTGTTTATATAAACCAGTAAGTGAGAAGCTGCATTCATCTGTAGAATGTAAGAGGAGCCATCTATTAGGACCATCTATTAAAGTTTCCATGGGAATGTTCTGCAATGTGTGTTAGTACAACTGAAACATCTTTCTTTGAATGGTAGAAGTATTTTCCAGAAGGCTTGGCATAGTTTCTCCAAAGACTTCCTCAAGTTGCTTCTTTCTATATCCTTCATTGCATGGCCAGCCCCAGCTGAAGTGGTATATCTTTTAGATATACAAGGAACAGACATTCTAGGGAAGTCACCACAAGCAGGTGTATGACCTTTCACTATTTATTTGCTTCTTTAAGCATTTCTGTTGTCCTTTCACAGCATTCAGGGTGGTATAGAAAATATAAGAAATTAAATTAAATATATTTCATAAAACACATTTTGAATGATTTACACAGTCGTACTCCAGGTACTCAAGTAGTGGGTTCTAAATCCTGTCGCTATTGGCCTGCTCGTGCGCGTGCGTGACGCTTCTGCGCATGCAGAAGCCTCCTGCTGCCGCTGCTACCGGTTCGCTGAATCGGGAGCAACCCACCGCTGAGGTACTTCTCAATTTATGATCACAATCGAGCCCAAAACTTACATTGCTAAGTGAGACAGTTGTTAAGGAGTTTTTCCCAATTAAATGACCTCTCTTGGCACTGTTGTTAGGTGAATCATTGCAGTTAGTAACATGGTTGTTAAGTGAATCTGGCTTCTCCATTGACTTTGCTTGCCAGAAGGTCACAAAAGGAGATTACATGACCACAAGACACTGCAACTGTCATAAATATGAGCTAATTGACAAGCATATGATTTTGCTCATGTGACTGTGAGGGATGGTACAATGGTTGTAAGTGTGAAAAACAGCCATAGGTCACTTTTTTCAGCTCCGTTACAACTTGGAACAGTCACTAAACGAACTGTTGTAAGATGAAGACTACCTGTAGTTATGGAAATATATATATATATATATATATATATATATATATATATATATATATATATATATATATATATATATATATATATATATATATATATATATATACACATATACACACACACATACATACATACATACATACATACATACATACATACATACATACATACATACAGAGAGAGAGAGAGAGAGAGAGAGAGAGAGAGAGAGAGAGAGAGAGAGAGAGAGATACATAGAGAGAGGGGGTGGAGGGGGTGGATGGATAGATATAGATAGATGATAGATAGATAGATAGATAGATAGATAGATAGATAGATAGATAGATAGATAGATAGATAGATAGATAGATAGATAGATAGAGAGATAGAGAGATAGAGAGATAGAGAGATAGAGAGATAGAGAGATAGAGAGATAGAGAGATAGAGAGATAGAGAGATAGAGATAGAGATAGAGATGATAGAGATAGAGATAAAGATAGAGATAGATAGAGATAGAGATAGAGATAGAGATAGAGATAGAGATAGAGATGATAGAGATAGAGATAGAGATAGATAGAGGGGGGAAGGGGAGGGAGGGACAGTTTATAGTTGTAGAAAAAACTGTAAAAAAAACTTCAAACTAAACTTTCTCAATTTAGTGGATAGCAAGGAATTCTACAGTTATAGACCAACTCATCTGGTGAACATTGAAGAGATAGCTGTACATTTTTTTCACTATTTTAATATACTTCCTTCCACTTCAAAATATTCTTCTATACTTTGTCTATCTTTCCTGCTCCTGTTTTAGCCATATATTCATACCTTTTCTTTTTAAAGTTTTTTTAAAAACACCTTTTTAAAAAGGATTTTTAGTCACATTCTCTCAGTTGTTTATATTGCAATGTCAGGCTTGGGTGACAAGACAGTCCTTCAATTTCTATTCCAACCAATGGATCAACACTCAATTGATCTGAAAAAAAAACCCCGAACTTGCACTTGAGGGGATAGTCTGAAAAGGGGGAAAAAAAATCTCAGTTGCCCTATAAACACATTACTGCTATTTTCCATTATAGCGTAATATTTCTATAATCATATAATCTCATTGCATTTGTCTATTTGGGAAAAAAGTTTTTGGCAACTTGAACCTTCTGAAAAAATTTAATACCTTGGAGAATGTATTCAGCAACTGTTAGAAAAACATGAGCTTAGCCAAGTGAAACAAAAAAGCATGAGAAAGAAAATCAAGATTGCCCAGGCTTGACTCTTTTTGGTTTAACAGGGAGGGAAGAGAAAATAGTGACAACCTTTTATTTGCTGATCTGTGACCCTTATAAAGATTTGATAGATTGACAAGACTATGTTTACTCTATATAAGTAGAATTTTAGTATTTCTTGTGGAATCCATTTTCTAATCTGTCCTACCTCAAATAGCCGCCAGATCTTGAACAGACCTTCTTCAGATATATAGTCAGGATGGGCAATATCAGATTAATAAAGTGATCCCTGATATGTAGATCACTATTTTCAAACGTTTACCTGGCAGGAGGGGCATCTGTGTGTATCTGTGTGAAGGCCAGGGTGATGGGTGTGAATGCGTGCTCGAAGCTCCCTATCTCTTTTCCATGCATTAACAACATACGCACACACAACAGGAGCGGGCTCCAATCACTTGGTCACACTATCAGTGTTGTCTTTTTGCTCTCCATACTTGGATGCCTATGACTGGTGGTATAATTGACTGGCAATTGCTGCTTGAAAATTTTCAATTTATGTTTACTTTTTCCAGCACATACAATTCTGCTACTGTATATTTAACTTAATTTAATTTAATTTAAAGTTCTTATAGGCCGCCCAATCCCGTAGGACTCAGGGCGGCGTACAACAGAAATAAGAACGATACAATAAAATAATTTTAAAACATTACATTACATTTAAAAACCATTCATACATGGGGGAATCCTCTTTTCACCCCGCCTGCCGGAAGAGCCATGTTTTCACGGCTTTATGGAAGGCCAGTAGGGTGGGGATAGTCCGGATCTCTGGTGGGAGTTGGTTCCAGAGGGACGGGGCTCCCACAGAGAAGACCCTCCCCCGCGGTCCCACCAACCAACATTGTTTGGCCGATGGGACCCGGAGGAGGCCCACTCTGTGGGACCTCACTGGTCGTAGGGAGGTATGTGGTAGAATGCGGTCCTGAAGGTAACCTGGCCCTGAGCCATGTAGGGCTTTAAAGGTCAAAACCAACACCTTAAATTGCGACCGGAGACTAATAGGCAACCAATGCAGCTGGCGGAGAATGGGTGTTACTTGGGTGTATCTCGGCACACCCACCACAGCTCGCGCAGCTGCATTCTGTACCAATTGCAGTCTCCGGATGCTCTTTGAGGGTAGCCCCATGTAGAGCGCGTTACAGTATATTTTGATTTTATCAGTATTCGAAGACAGAAATAATGTAACTACCAGAAAGCTGCATAATCTTGCAAAAATACTTTGAATGTTTTAAAGCAATTATGATATTGAAAAATTAGTTTAAATAAGCCATCGTTTCTATGTTAACCAGCATATATTTTTAAAAAGCCAGCAGGAAAACTATGCAGAAATATAAATCCATAAAGTATCTTCTGAAATATCTCACATCCTGACTCCTTATGGTATGCAGTGAAATCCATTAGGCTGCTCAAGATTATATGATTAAATCTGACTATTCCTTGAGAAACAGATTACCTTCACATCTTAAGACTTATCTTTAAGTTCCTAATTTCTTATTTTGCTGTCACTGCACTGTTTGAATAATTTTATTTGATGACTCATTTCATTATTATCATTTTATACAGTATATCAAACTAAACTTACTGCATAAGTAAAATGAAGTCAATGGAAACAGAAAAAACTTGCTATGTTCCTAGTATTGTGCTGTCCCCAGGACAAATTCTTAATTCGTGTTAGCAGCTGTTTTGCAAATAATTGATTCTTTTTTTTTTAGAATAGAATAGAATTCTTTATTGGCCAAGTGTGATTGGACACACAAGGAATTTGTCTTTGGTGCATATACTCTCAGTGTACATAAAAGAAAAGATACATTTATCAATTCTGCTCACCAAAATACCCCCAAAATATAAGCAATATTTGCAAAATCAGATAGCACTGAATGTTTAACTGCAGTCATGGGTCTGACTATATGCAAGTAACCCATTTTCAGTGTAGCTGTGTATAGAATAAGAATAATTTATGGCTTGCGTGTGTGAAACACCACAATAGATCAAACATTTCAGAGGGTCCAACAGTTCATAGCAACTTACTGATTCCCAAGAAGTCAATTCCTTCAGTCAAGTAATATACTTGCATATATGAATCAGGCTCAAGAAAGAAACAATTATCATAAGCCATTCTGATCTGTAATTCAGGTTCTCAAGCCCACCTTACAGTCTACAGCCACCCTGTGATTTAAAGGCCTTTTCATCTGTAGGGCAGGTTGAATGCACTCTTATTTTTCAGACTAGCCTTTTAAATTCAATAGCAATTGGAGAAGGCTAATCTCTCACTATAGCTATTTTGTAGCTGGGCTTTCAAATAGTAGATAGGTAATCTAGAATGATTCACACCCTGCTATAGTTGAACATCACTTTTGTGATGAATGTGCTTGATGTTTTGCCCTGATAATAAAGTTTTAGGACTGGTTTACAAATCTTTTATTTGAACCTAAGAAGCACACTACTGTTAGATTGCCAAATAGATCACAGTCAAATGAGATTTCCTGTCACAAGCAGCCAGTCTTTTCCAGTAAACTAAGTACTAATGTAAGCATTTTAAAAGTAAAAAGAAGAGAATATGAAACTTTTGTAAATTGCTATGGAAATTTAAAAAAAAACCTCTTTAGTCTTTTTTGTTCCTTGTAAGACTTTAGATTTTATTAAGTTTCAACACTTAATAAAAATAGAGATGAGAAAATAAAATAAAAATAGAAATAAAAAAATAGATGAGAAAACTTCTTGACATTGAGAATATTGATCTATGCTACAGGCTGGTAATTTTATGCTTAGGAAGAAGACAAAAATAATAAAGATAATAAAGATTTAATTCTTAATTATAAAATAAGCCTTGCAGTACTAAAAGTGCAAGAGGGAATAATATTTTAAAATAAACAACATTGTTATTTATATGTATTATGTCTATTATGTAAGGCAGTGTTTTTTCAATTTCAGCAATGTTAAGATGTGTGAACTTCAACGCACAGAATTCCCCAGCCAACATGTTGAAGTCCATACATCTTAAAGTTGCTCAGATTGAAAACACTATTCTAGGACATTCAAGAAGAAAAAGGATAACTTAAATTGTTATTGGGCTACAGTAGATTCCCCTAAGAGAAAAGTCTGCAGCATCAAAACCTTTTTAGCATGTTACCAAGGAGATTATCAGAAATAATAGAGGTATATAAAACCATAGCCACTATAGAAAATATAAATTGAGAGAAGTTAAAAGATGGGATCATTTATTAAAATTAGATATAGAGGGTCGGGTACATAGAATGATGCACTTCTGTATACAACTGTGTAATTCACTTACCTCTGGGGGGATAACAGCCACCAGTTTTAACATGTCTAAAAATAGACTCAACAATCAGGCAGATTATCAACAGCTAGACATGTGTTTCTTGATCTAAGATGTGTGGACAAAATGCTGCCTGAGGAATTCTGGGAATTGAAGTCCACACATCTTAAAAACACTAAGGATGACACTGAGCAACACTCTGATGGTTATTTTCCACCTCCAGAATCAAAGGTAGCATAGCTTAAGTATCAGCATATAGGGAGCCACAATAGAAAGAACCAGCAACTTTTAGGCTGTTTGTCTGCTTCTTGAAAGAATCTGATTATTTATTTATTTATTTATTTATTTTGTGAGATTTATATACTGCCTCACAGTGCAAGCACTCTCTAAGCGGTTTACACCAGTAAGCAATGTATATTTATATTGCCCCCAACAATCTGGGTCCTCATTTTACCTACCTCGGAAGGATGGAAGGCTGAGTCAACCTTGAGCCGGTGAGATTTGAACTGCTGACCTGCGGATCAGTGTCAGCTAAAGTGGCCTGCAGTACCTGCCTCTAACCTCTGCGCCACCTCGGCTCACCACAATGTGAGACAGGATTCTGACCTGGATGGTCATTGGCCTGACAACAAGCAACAATGGTCTTCTTAATGTTCTTAGATAACAAACAATAAAAAAGCAATAGTCAAAATCATTGTTAAAATTAACTGAAATTGAGTTAATGCCAACTGAAGCCATTCTTAGATGTAAAAAGGAAAAGCAAACTATAAGTCTAAGTTTTTTAAAAACTTATATTGCTTGCAGGTTATTGGCTAATTTTGCTCTTCACATTTCATTCTTTGTCCTTTTCTACATATTGCTGCCCTATTATGCCGTGAATCTGTTGTTATGATTATAGCTGTCAAGCTTACAGTTCATAACTATAATGAGTATAAGGTTCTATCACATTTCTCAGATGATTTAGGGGAGGAAACAGTGTTTCTTTTTCCTTCATTGGGGAAAAAATTGCAAAATCAAACCATTAACTCAACAGTTCAATTCAACTCTTTTGGTGAGAGCAATGGAAATCATTATGATATATATCTTATGAGTGTGCTTGAGGATATTGTTGACTTTAATTGCCTACTCAGACAATATTTTCCATCCTTGCTATGCTAACAGGAAATATGACTAACAAGGTTTTTCTAGACCTGTCTAAGATACTCTTCCTTTTTCATCTGCTTTTTGTAGAAAAATACTCTGATATTTGTTGCCATCCTCATCCTCTTCCTCATGAACAACAGGGTATATAGAAGAACTATCGTCCAGTCTCCAACTTACCTTTTTTAGGGAAAGTTGTGGAGAAGGTGGTGGTGACTCAGCTTCTGCAGCTCCTGGATGAAACAGATCATCTAGATCCTTATCAGTCGGGTTTCAGGCGCGGCTACAGTACAGAAACTGCCTTGGTCGCCCTGATGGATGATCTCTGGTGGGCCCGGGATGGGGGGAACTCCTCCATCCTGGTGCTACTTGACCTCTCAGCGGCTTTCGATACCATCGACCATGGTATCCTTCTGCATCGGCTCGGCGAGTTGGGAGTGGGAGGCACCATTTTGCGGTGGTTCTCCTCTTATCTCGCTGATCGGATGCAGTCGGTGTTGGCAGGAGGGCAGAGATTGTCCCCTAGGCCCCTGTCATGTGGGGTGCCCCAGGGGTCGGTTCTCTCGCCCATCCTGTTTAACATCTACATGAAACCGTTGGGTGAGATCATTTGCAGACATGGGGTGTGTTTCCATCAGTACGCTGACGACACCCTGCTGTACATCACCACCCCGTCTGACTTCAGGGAGGCAGTTGATGTAATGTGCCGATGCCTGGACGACGTTAAGATCTGGATGGGGAGGAACAGACTCAGACTTAATCCCGACAAGACTGAGTGGCTGTGGATATTGCCTCCTAAGGACCATGACAACTGTCCCTCCTTGGTCTTTGAGGGTGCGAAACTGACTCCCTCAGACCAGGCCCGCAACTTGGGGGTCCTCCTAGATCCACAGCTAAAATTGGACCACCATCTTTCTGCTGTGGCTAGGGGGGCCTTTGCACAGGTCCGCCTGGTGCACCAGTTGCGGCCATACCTGGAGAAGGAGGCTCTACTCATGGTCACTCACGCCCTTGTCACCTCGCGTTTGGACTACTGCAATGCGCTCTACATGGGGCTACCCTTGAAGAGTATCCGGAGACTTCAGCTGGTGCAAAATGCGGCTGCGCGTGCTGTGGTGGGTGTGCCAAGGTACACCCACGTGACACCGATACTCCGCCAGCTGCATTGGTTGCCCATCGGTCTCCGGGTCCAATTCAAGGTGTTGATCACCATCTTTAAAGCCCTTCATGGCTTAGGCCCAGGATATCTTCGGGACCGCATTCTGCCTCATACTTCCCTCCGACCGGTTAGGGCCCACAGAGTTGGCCTCCTCCAGGTCCCGTCGGCCAAGCAATGCCGGCTGGCGGGCCCTAGGGGGAGAGCCTTCTCTGTGGCCGGCCCCGTGCTCTGGAACCAACTACCCCCAGAGACCCGGACCATCCCCTCTCTGCTGGCCTTCCGAAAAGCTGTTAAGACATGGCTTTTCCTGCAGGTGGGGGGACAGCTTAATCCACTTGAGCTCCCCCCCAAGTATGTATGGTGTTGAATGGATGTTGTTGTTTTAATGCTGTTTTTTAAATTTTGTATTTGTTGTTTTAATTATATGTAATTTTGATTATTCCTGTATTTTTCCTTGTTGTACGCCGCCCTGAGTCCTTCGGGAGTTGGGCGGCATATAAGAATAACAAAATAAATAAATAAATAAATAAATATATACATGGAGATGTAAAAAAAAGTTAATAATGCATGGCAACTGTGTAATCAAAGCCCCACATCTTTTAAATGTATTGTGATGTCCCTAAAAGAGAGGTGGTCTTCAATTACACTTTTTAACTGGTATTGAAGATGCCCCAGATTATTGTATGCATCATACATTTGTGCATGAAATGATTTGTGCAAGATGATTTGGTGAAAAATTCTGTTCATTCATTTAATCATTTATTAAAGTTAGATGTAAGGAGAGTTAGTAAGCACAAATAAAGGCTGATAAAATAATGTAGATATTTATCACATGTTTATATGTTGATAAATGTACTTGTTTTACTGTCACCCCTTTTAAAAAAAGACAAATATATTAATTTCAACATACTAACAGTGGGAGGGACTTGTTAGCTTTCTCATTTATTGTTTGCAGATTATTTTAAGTTGTGCTAAATTTTCAGAAGGTGTATCAATTTATAGTAATTAAATAATGCATACATAACAATTTTAAAACCTGCAGCAATAATGAAACATTCAAACTTTTTAAAAATGTTAAAATTTGGCTCTCTTTCTAAGAAACAAACTACATTTTAAAATAAAAAATACAATAAACTCATTCATTAGGTACTAATCTTTATCCGAAACTGTATTATTTCTGAACAAGAAGGATGTAATACTAGCATGAGATGAAGAAAACCAAAGGCTGTGAGCATAAATTAAAAAAAAATGATTGGAAGAGAAAAACTCCTAAATGGTTAATTAAGGAATTACATGTTTGGTGGGTTGTAGGTGAAAATATTGATAGGAGTAGGATTAGATTGAAGTAGTCTGGGAAATTTATCCAAAATCCTGCATGCCTCCTATCATACAATATCCCTAGCTGTGTTAAAATTATATTTAATTTTATATATATATATGCCAGAGCCATATTTTATTAGAGGACTTTGGCCTGCCACACTTTATGCTTAGAATGTATCTTGCTGTGGGAATTTGGGAGGGGCTATTGCATGAGGAATGTAGAGAGGTAGCCATAACAAATTCCTTCTAGCTTCTCAAGGTCATCCTTTGTTTGGCACCTGCCCGGAAGCTGATGGGAGGAACGGACGCATTGGCAGAAGACGAATGGCCAACTTGATGAACTTGTGGGTGTGGGAACAAGGGAATGAACTCTAAACTGGGTGGAGAAACCCTCGGGGCTTTAGATTCGGGTTTCTCACAGATGTGCCAACATGGCTCTGCTAATACATTGGAACTTTGAGGAATGCTTTGCCTCAGATTCTGATTTAGTTTTGGATGCTATTTGGAACCCTGACATATGCCTTATTTAATATATTCATTTCTATCACATACATGAGAAAGAACTGTTTAGATTTGTTTTTTTAACAGACAGTAAAATAAAAAATGGAGAGTCAGCTTGGTGTGGTTAAGTTAAGTACAGGTAGTCCTCAACTTATGACCACAATTTAGCCCAAATTTATGTGGTTGAGTTAGACATTTGTTAAGTGAGTTTTGCCCCATTTTATGACCTTTCTTGCCTTAGTTGTTAAATGAATCACTGCAGTTGATAAGTTAGTAACCCGGTTGTTAAGTGAATCTGGCTTTCCCATTGACTTTGATTGTCAGAAGGTCACAAAAGATGATCACATGACCTTGGGACACAGCAATGGTCATAAATATGAACCATTTGCCAAGCATCTGAAGTTTGATCACATGGTCATGGGGATGTTGCAAAGGTTGTAACTGTGAAAATGATCATAAGTCACTTTTTTCAGTGCCGTTGCTACTTTGAACAGTCACTAAATGAACTACAGTAAGTCAAGGACTACCTGTAATCATTCTAGAAACTGGGAGCCTTTGAGTTCTAGTCCTGAATTAGGGACAAAGCCAGGTGGAATACATTGAGCTTCAGCTCTAGGAAGGAAGCAATGGCTTCTGAAAAACCTGACCAAGAAAAGTTCAGGCACCTTGTCCAAACAGTTTCTGAGAATCAGACAAGGTTGAATGAAAAGGGGAGAGAAAGAATAGAAGACTGAAGATTCTGACATTTATTTTATTTTATTATTTCTTTCTTATTTTATTTGTCAAACATGTATAGAATAATAGTTGTTTGTATAAACATAACATAAGTAAAAAAAGTAACTATAAAAGAGGACAATAGGACAGTAGGACAGGGTAGGCACAGTGGTGCGCTTATGCACGCCCCTTACAGACCTCTTAGAAATGGGGAGAGGTTGACTGTAGACAGTCTAAGGTTAAAGTTTTGGGGGTTTGGGGAAGAAACCACAGAGTCAGGTAGTGCATTCCAGGCATTGATCACTCTGTTGCTGATGTCATATTTTCTGCAGTCGAGTTTGGAGCGGTTCACATTAAGTTTGAATCTATTACGTGCTCGTGTATTGCTGTGGTTGAAGCTGAAGTATGATTTTGTGAACTACTTTTAGATCAGATCGGAGGTTACGTAGTTGTAAATTGTCTAATCCCAGTATTTCAAGCCTGATGGAATAAGGTATTTTGTAGCGGGCAGAGGAATGAAGGACTCTTCTTGTGAAATATTTCTGGACTCTCTCGATTGTATTAATGTCTGTTATGCAGTGTGGGTTCCAGACAGGTGAGCTGTATTCCAGAATTGGTCATCTGGAGCATTTTGATTTGGATCCCAATTTAATCCTGTCATCCTAATAATTTCACTGAAATCAAAGCAACATGTTAATAATGATTAACTTCTCACTAAATTTCAGTGGGTTTACCTTTAGATAAGTATTCAACTACAGCAAAATTTAGATAACATGCCAAAAACTTAATGGATCTTGGAATAGATAGAATCTAATACTCTTATCCATTCTCCAATATGTATGTAAACTGCTATTAATTGTATTTAATCTATAGTTTTCAGCTTTTCAAAACACAGGCATCTGTACAGCTAACGCTGTTCAATACGTTAAAAGTTTTGAAAACTAATTAAATAAACTACATGTTATACTTTAAAAATTGATAGACATGTGTGAATTCATGCTAAGCTATAGTGCTAATTTTAGCAATAAGGTGTTTTCATGCATATCAAATGTTTGTGTCATAACAAACTATAAAAATGATACAGATGTTAGGGAATGTGAACTGAACATGTGCCGTGGCCCTGTGGAATTATAATTATAGCCATCCTGGAATGTCTGCAGTTGATTCTGTTTTGCCAGTGATTTTGTATCACTTAAAATGTATTATATATTTATATGGAATTTAGAAGAACATAGTTAAATGTATAGTCATTGAAACAAACAGATCCTGTTTAAATTCTGACACAGTGATAACTTTTGTATTATAGAATCATGGTAAAAATCTAGAAATATAACTCAGATTCACAGATCCATTTTGGACTTTGAAGCCTTCAACCGATTTTTTAAAAACAAATACCTATTATGCACATGCCAACAAATTTACTCTCCACCTTGTTAAATTACTGTACCCCATGTTAAAAGAAGGCTTGCCAATTGTACATCTTTAGCATCCACATATTCAGGAAAATTTGGGGGCTTAATGTTGTTAATGCTCTAATTGTTTGATTTTGTGTTTTATGATATTGTAAGTCACCCAGACTCGCTCAATAGTGAGATGGGCAGTATATCAATTTAATAATAAATAAATATAAATGAATCTTTTCACTGTGCCAATGAGAGCAATTGAAAGGCTTTAATTTAATTTTCCAATTAAAACTTTGCACTAATATATATGTAGGGTGCCTAAGTATTTTTATTTGTTTAGATTTTAGGTTAATTACAATGGTAGAGTATTTCCATGTCTAAGCATTCTATAACATAATCCTATAAGGCTTCCTGCAATAATAATATACTCCGAACTTTATGGGTTATTGTCTATCTCACTTCAAACTCTGGTTTGGGATTCAGCTTGCCTTGAGAGGAGAAGAAACAGCATTTCCCTGCCCCCTTCAAATGATGCATGCTATACTGACTTTTGTTTGAAAACTCTGTGAGGTTAATTGAGTGGATAGCAAGTGTAAGCCAGGCTAAAATTGCCTGCCCTGTAAATTGTAAAGCACTAATCCTCTGGATTTAATTTAAGGCTCTCCTATTTCATGCATCAGAGTAAATCATGTCATAGACAGTTTAACGAAGGAAATACTAATAAAAAGACAAGTTCATTTTGGAAAGTTGAATGTAAATGTCTTTCAGTGCAGACATAACCTGGGTTGGCCATCTACCAGGAAGAATAAAGGTTGTAAACCAGGAGTGGGTTCCACTTACCTTCGCCACCGGTTCGCATCACGACGATTTGTGTGCATGTGCACGCTCCACTCGTGCACACGTGCACGTTCCCTCATGCGATTTGGCTTTTTGTGCATGCTCAGAAGCAGGAATTAGCCCTAAACACAGCTGAGAAGCTCATCAGCTGTGCTTCGGATGAAGGAATAAAGCTCAGAATTCACCCATGGGCGGGCGGGCCCTTTTCAAGCCGTGAAAGGGGAAAGCTTTGCAAAAAATAAATAAAAAAAAAGATGACAGTGAGCACGGACCGGCACCGACAGTGACATCAGCAGCGGGTCGCTACTGGTTCAGGCGATCCAGTCCGAACCGGGGGGAACCAACCCTTGTTGTAAAGATTGTGTTGGTGTGGAAAAGAAACAAGTTGGATGGAGCTAATCTCTAATTGTTAAACTTGCCTAATGAAGTTGAAATGTTTAATGATTAATTCCCATTACACATATAGAGGGAATAATATATTCAGAATATGTTTTTATATACAGCCTTTTCAGAGATGAGTACATTTTGTGTTGCATGTAATGTAACGCCTTATACTACCCGGTCAATGTGTGTGTAGAAAATGCTATACTATAGCATAGCTTAGAATAGCCTATCAGAGCAGAGCAGAACATAATGTTTTTTTTTTAATATATTTAATGGTTACATTATTGACCTGGGAAAAACTCCTTGAAAATAGCTTAAGACTTATAATTAGTTGCTCAAGTAAAAAAAGTAGCATGCCAATAATACTATATATGTATCAAGTATGCATGACTGATTAGCTATAGGCAGAAATAGGGTGATCTGTAACTAGGGTGTACTAAAGAGGACATAACTGTACTCTACTGATCAAGCTGAAGGTTTATAAAGCCAGTAAAGTTATGTTTTATTAATATGATACTATTTATGTACCTGCTGTTTAATCCAACTACATAATGAATGGAGACAAAGTTCAGTCAAACTAAATTAGCTCCATTCCCTTTGTATGTGTGTCATTTACACTTGGATATTCAAGAAGGATGGAGCTTGGATCACCATACCACATTTGACTTCTTTCCTGTTTTGACCTCCTCATGCACAAATGTCACTCTAGGCGATAAATTGATTTAGGCTGACAGAACCCTGTCTTCTCTAATTATGTAGCTACATCAAACAGCAGTTGCATTAATACTATTTAACTTCATCCTCTTATAAATAGATTTTGCAGCCCCACTCCTCCCCCGCAGGGAGGTGGGACGGACTAGGTGGTTCCGCCCCAGGCGCCTAATGGAGCCAGAAGGATTCCAAAGGGAACTTGGGGAAATACCTGAAACCCTGGTGCACAATTCGGCTGATTCCCTGGTGTCTGCATGGAACACCGCAGCATCAGTGGCATTAGACCAGATTGCGCCTAGAAGACCTCTCCGCGGCAGTGGATCCCGGAAGGCTCCCTGGTTTACCGAGGAGCTCTGGGAGATGAAACGCCAAAAAGAGACGTCTAGAACGCCGCTGGAAAGCCAGCAAAACCGAGTCTGACCGAACACTATTAAGAACTTATATCAAGTCTTATTTAGTGGCGATAAGGGCGGTGAAATGATCTCATTTTTCCGCTCTTATTGCGTCCGCAGATTCTCACCCAGCCACCTTGTTTAGGGTGACTCGCTCCCTCCTTGCCAAAGGGGGGAGCGAGGAACACTTGCAAGGTAGAGCTGAGGAATTCGCGCAGTTTCTGTCAGATAAAGTCGCTCAGATTCGGTCAAACCTGGACTCCGGCTGGGCAGAGTCCATTGAGATGACAGGGGCAAGTCTTAGTCCACCGTTGTGGGAGGAGTTTGGGCCTGTTTCTCCGGAAGACGTGGACAGAGCCGTGGGAGCGATGGGTGCCTCCACCTGTTTATTGGACCCGTGCCCCTCCTGGTTGGTTTCCGCCAGCAGAGAGGTGGCACGAGGCTGGATCCAGGCGGTGGTCATCGCTTCTTTGACGGAGGGATCTGTACCACAGCCGTTAAAAGTTGCGGTGGTTAGACCCCTCCTGAAGAAGCCTTCCCTGGACCCAGCAGATTTGAAGAACTTTCGTCCAGTCTCCAACTTACCTTTCTTAGGGAAAGTTGTTGAGAAGGTGGTGGCTACTCAGCTTCTGCGACTATTGGAGGAAACGGACCATCTAGACTCCTATCAGTCGAGTTTCAGGCGCTGCTTCAGTACTAAGACTGCCTTGGTCGCCCTGATGGATGATCTCTGGCGAGCCCGGGATGGGGGGAAGTCCTCCATCCTGGTGCTACTTGACCTCTCAGCGGCTTTCAATACCATCGACCATGGTATCCTCTGCATCATCTCGGTGAGCTGGGAGTGGGAGGCACCTTTCTGCGGTGGTTCTCCTCTTATCTCACTGATAGGACACAGTCGGTGTTAACAGGTGGGCAGAGATTGTCCCCTAGGCCCCTGTTATGCGGGGTGCCTCAAGGTTCGGTTCGCTCGCCCATCTTGTTCAACATCTACATGAAACCGCTGGGTGAGATCATCCGGAGACATGGGGTGAGTTTCCATCAGTTCGCTGACGACACCCAGCTGTACATCACCACCCCGTCTCAATTCAGTGAGGCAGCTGATGTAATGTGCCGATGCCTGGATGACGTTAGGACCTGGATGGGGAGAAACAGACTCAGACTCAACCCCGACAAGACTGAGTGGCTTTGGATATTGCCTCCTAAGGACCAAGACAACGGTCCCTCCCTGGTTCTGGAGGGAGTGAAATTGACTCCCTTGGAACAGGTCCGCAATTTGGGGGTCCTCCTAGATCCACAGCTAAAATTAGAGCAACACCTTACAGCTGTGGCTAGGGGGGCCTATGCACAGGTTCGCCTGGTGCACCAATTGCGGCCATACTTGGAGAAGGAGGCTCTACTCACAGTCACTCATGCCCTTGTCACCTCTCGATTGGACTACTGCAATGCGCTCTACATGGGGCTACCCTTGAAGAGTATTCGGAGACTTCAGTTGGTGCAAAATGCGGCTGCGTGTGCTGTGGTGGGTGTGCCAAGGTACACCCACGTTACACCTATACTCCGCCAGCTACATTGGCTGCCCATCGGTCTCCGGGTACAATTCAAGGTGTTGATCATCACCTTTAAAGCCCTACATGGCCTAGGACCAGGGTACCTTCGGGACCGCATTCTGCCTCATACTTCCCTCCGACTGGTTAGGGCCCACAGAGTGGGCCTCCTCCAGGTCCCATCAGTCAAACAATGCCGGTTGGCGGGCCCTGGGGGAGGGCCTTCTCTGTGGGGGGGCCCGCGCTCTGGAACCAACTCTCCCCCAGAGACCCGAACCATCCCCACCCTGCTGGCCTTCCGGAAAGCCATCAAGACATGGCTCTTCCTGCAGGCAGGGGGGAAAGATTAACTCCATCTGAATTCCCCCCTTGGTATGGCTGATTGTAAACAATTTTTAAATTTTGTACATCTTTTAACCGTTGTTTTTAAACTATTGCTTATTATTAATGTTCTTTACAATTGTTGTACGCCGCCCTGAGTCCCTCGGGAGTAGGGCGGCATAGAAGAACAAATAAAATAAATAAATAAATAAATAAATAAAAGCCAAATGGTTTTCTAGAATCTAATTTCTTTTTTTAGAATCTAGTCAAATCTAATCCATACTTTGTAAGTATAAATAGAGACTGGGATTAGACTAGATTACATTAACTCTAGAACTGGGATTGCAGGAATATTTCACAATATGTAGTTCATATTGAAACCTACCGTGCATATTTTAGCAGCAATAGAACTGGGTGACCTTGGACTAATCATTCTCTCATGGCACAACCTACCAGACAGGGTTATTGTTGTAGGGAAAATAGGAAAAGGTAGGTGTGTTGGATATTTTGAGTTATTTGTAAAAATAATAAAGATGGGATACAAATAAAAAAACTTGTCTTGGGTAGCATTTTTGAAAAGTAATGTGACTACTATACACAGCTTTATTAGCAAGCCTCCATGCCTTTGTAGTATCATTTGAAATTTAATGAATATTATTATTATTATTATTATTATTATTATTATTATTATTATTATTATTATTATTATTATTATTATTATTATTATTATTATTATTATTATTATTATTATTATTATTATTATTATTATTATTATTATTATGACCCTCTGCCAATTGCTAGAAGGAACAGAGTCCTAAACTTGATATTTTCTTCGAGAGAAATGTGAGAAAGGTCATCCCATTGTTTCTTTTATATCATATTGGATTGAACTATTTCTGAAAGTCTAGACTGATTTGTAAACAGAATTAACGGGTCCTTGCACATTCCTGGTATAGAATAGCATTCATTTTTCTCTTTGATGAAATAATAATGTAAATAATTCATGGAGAGGAGTTATTTTGTGTTGAAAGGATTGTGTTGAAAAGATAAACTAATGGGTATGAAATGGTAAGTACAAACACACAGTTAGAAACATGGAACCAACAATGTTGCCACTATGTCACAGTTCTCCTTATCCATTAAAAAAAAAGCCCCCACTTCAATACTAGTGAAGGTGTCTGGATATTTTCAGGTTTTCTATTTAGTTTGCTCAGGCAATAAAACTTCTTTAATAATTGGTTAAGAAGAGAGAAATAGTTTTTGGCTTAATAATGTTCCTGATATTCCTTGAAGTCGCTTATTCTTTGAATTAATGAGATGGAACAAAGTGCTAGAATCAGCAATAGGAGTAAATATGGTACATCAATCTGAAAGGAAGCTGAATGAGTCTTTGGGAAAAAAAGAATAAGTGCAAAGATATAATTAGTCATTGTAATATGGTGTCTAAATGATGTGCACTGAAATGGTATACCCTTGGCTGTGCTAGTTCTATTCTTCTGAGTCAGTCCATCTGTCTTATTCATATTTGATCAAGTTAGATCATTTTATGTACCTAAAAAGTAATATATATATATTAAAATATAATAATAATAATATAATATAATAATAATAATATAATAATATAATATAATATAATATAATATAATATAATATCATATCATATCATATCATATCATATCATATCATATCATATCATATCATATCATATCATATCATATCATATCATATCATATCTAATATAATATAATATAATATAATATAATATAATATAATACAATACAATACAATACAATACAATACAATACAATACAATACAATACAATACAATACAATACAATACAATATAATATATAGTACTTTTTTGCTTTACTAAAGTTTATTTGTAAAGATCTTTGAAATACAATGTATTTTACTGTCATATATAATACTGTAATTGTACCTTTAATATATGTTTAAATAGCATTCTTTCTTAAGAAGTAAATATCTTTGTAACATAGTAGAACTTTGAGTAAACATGCTTAATATTGTATTATCAGTCTGTTTTTATTATATTTTTTATCTATTTTATTTTCTCTGTATTGCTATATTGAGAGTCAATTTGATGCAATGGTTAATGTATAAGGCTAGAAAGTGAGAGAATAAGAGTTTTAGTCTTGCCACACGCATAAAGCCAGTTGAATGATCCTGGGCCAGTCACTCACCTTGGGAAATGGGTAATGGCAAACCATTTCTGAAAATCTTTGCCAAGATAACAGCAGGGACTAATCTGCAAACTTGACTCAGAATTCAGAAATAAGCCTGCATACACACATACACAACATACACATGCATATGTACATACTTACCATGTACTTCCTTAATTAAATTATCAAAGTATGCAATAGTAATGTACAATAATATAAAAAGAAAGGGTGCAATGCAATTGTGCTTTCTAATTTAAAATCAACAATTAACACATAGATTTATTCACAGTTCCACAAGATAGTGTGATCCTAGAATTATGTCATCTGTTAGATTCAATTAGTAAGTCAGAACTGAAAATTCTTTTGAATAGGTTTGCATTGTCCCAGAATGGGTAGCAAATTCAATCTGATTGCTCTTGATGATTACAGTAAAAATTATTTTAAATGTAAAATGGGTGAGGGAAGGGGGAAAGGGGGAGGAGAGGAGGGGAGAGGAGAGGAAAGGAGAGGAGAGGAAAGGAAAGGAAAGGAAAGGAAAGGAAAGGAAAGGAAAGGAAAGGAAAGGAAAGGAAAGGAAAGGAAAGGAAAGGAAAGGAAAGTTGTGACATGCTGAAAATTGATAATTATAAATCATTATACTAGGAAATTTTCTATCACAAAAACCAGCTGACATTGTCCTCTTGTCCAGTATCATTTCTGATGCAGACAGACAATGGGGAAATGTAATTATTATTTAGTCCATTGGCAAATCTAAGTCTATAATTTAGAAAAACTTTGGTTCTTTTATTTGCACTTGCATGTAAAGTTCTTTACGCAATGCAATTTATTGACATATACTGTAAATATACAGTAAGTTATATTGCAGGATCCAATCTGTCACCAGGACCAGAGGTTTAGTTTTCCAAGCTTTCAGACACGTGCTGGAACCCATCTTCAGGGAACTTCTCTATACAACAGAATAAGTTGTATTGGTCACATTGTATAACAAACCAGTTGCCAAAATTATAACTGTGCATGATCATATCAATCAATCAGAATAGAGCGGGAAGGGACCTTGGAGGTCTTCTAGTCTAACCCCATGCAGAAGTAGGAGACCCTAGTGATGAAGCACCTACAACTTCTGAAGGAAGCTGTTCTACTAGTTAATTGTTCTCACTATTAGGAAGTTTCTCCTTAATTCCAGGTTGCTTCTCTTGTTGATTAATTTCCATCCATTGTTTCTTGTTCTGCCTTCCGGTGCTTTGGAAAATAAGTTGACCATCTCTCCTTTGTGGCAGACCCTCAAATTCTGGAATACTACTATAATGTCACTCCTAGTCCTTCTTTTCTCTAGACTAGACATACCCAATTCCTGCAACTGTTCTTCATATGTTTTTGTCTCCAGGCCTTTAATCATCTTAGTTGGTCTTCTTTGTACTTGACCCCCATATAAGAGGGGCTGGTGAGTCCCGTCCTTCCTCAAGGATGGTTTTTGTAGTCGTAACGCATCCCATCGGTGGTGGTGGGGGGCAGAGTTTGCCTGCACTCTCTGCCATCTCAGAACCGCGTCGCACCAGGGAGTTTTCCGGTGCGGCGTGGTTCCGGAATGGCAGAGAACTTGCTTAGGAGAGCCAGCGGTGGCGGCAGAGCACACCCTGCCCTTCAGGGGCCCGGCCCGGCAGTGGTGCATCCCCCATCTGAGGAGTTTTATTCCCCAAGAAGGGGGGGAGAGGATGTGGCAGCCCCACCCTCGCCAAAGGGAACAGGGCAAAAGTGGAATTTTAGGAGCAGAAAGGCAGGTTGCGGAGGCAGAAATTTCGGAAAGGAAGTGGTGGCGCGTTCTTTCAAAGGAGTCCCGGGGCAAGCAGGCGGGCATTCAGCTTCTCTCCCCTGGGGGTCCAGGGGGAATCCGGGTGCTGGGTGCATCATCCTCGGTGTGGTCCCAGGATTGCCGTGCTCCACTCCAAGTTGCTGGGCTCGGTGGAGAAGTGGCAGTGGCAGCAAAGGCAGCATCGGAGTCTTGGCCCCTACTCAAGGCAGATCAGCGAGGCAAGGCGGGTGGTGGGGCTGAGAAGAGTGACCCTCCATGAGTGTCTCTTCCCTCTGAGGGGCAGCACCAGCACAGGCGGCTGGCTTTCCTTAAGGGGGGAAAGCATCCCAATTCAGCAGCTGGCACCAGGTGCGCACCCGGTCAGAGAGGGGAGGCGCACATGTAGCCACTGCCACCACCAGTCTCTCTCGCCTGCCGGCTTGGCTCCATTTGATTTTGTGCTACTTTGGGGGCAGGAGGCGGGAGATCTCCCATGTGCTTCCCTCGCAGGCCAGGCGGCTGGGGGAAACGCACGGGAAGAGCTCCAGTGCCATGATCTCCCATGTGCTTCCCTCGCAGGCCAGGCAGCTAGGGGTGCAGCGGCAGGTGAAAGGGGAGCTCCAGGCAGCGGTGGGCAGGGGGTGGCCTAAAGTGCAGGCTTTCTGAATGGGACTTACACAAAGCGCTGTGCTGTGAAAGACTCTCTCTCCCAGGCAAAAGCAGCAGGGGGGAGAAGCAGCAGCCGCTGACCTGGAGAGCATATGATGGAGCCCTCCATGTGTTCTCTGGTGACCTGTTTTCTCTCCTCTGGTCTGTTGCTGGGAGAGAGAGAGAGAGAAAGTCTTTTGCAGCACTGTGCTTTGGGTCCTGGTAAGTCCAGAAAGCGCTGCGCCAGAGAGAAACAGGATTCAACCTGTTTCTCTCTGCCTGGCTTTCCAGATGGGACTTACACAGAGAAACAGCCAGGTTGAAGGCCGGTACTTTCAGCGCCCATGAGGAACTGATGCTTGGAGCAATTTTGGAGCTTGTTAAGGAGGAGGACTGCTCCTCGGCTCCAGCCATGCGTTTTCAAGCCCAGGCTGCTTGGAGTGAAAAGCTATTGCAATAGCCCAGGCTTGAAAATGCATGGCTGGGTCCGAGGAGTGTTCCTCCTCCTTAACAAGCTCCAAAACTGCTCCAAGCATTGGTTCCTCATTGGGGTTGGCATGCCTTCTCCTCTGTCACCAGCTGTGGGAGGAAGGTAAGGTCGTGAGCCCAGTGGGGACAATGGGGGGCCCACGGCAAGTTAGGCTGTAGGTAGCATGGCCTGAAATGGAGCCGCGCCAGGCCTTGTGGCTTAGCCAGCCACACGAGCTTGGTGGGGATGGGGGGGGCGCAGCAAGCTCCAGGGATGGGCGGAGGGACTTACCTGTAGGCAGGATGAGGCAGCTCAGTTGGAGCGCAGGGCAGGCATCACGTGGGAACTGGGAAGGCAGCTTAGGCAGTGAGGAGTGAGTGAGTGGGTGGGGCAGTGCCGAATATTTTTTTTAAAAAAGCCGAAAACAAGATGCATGCGCAGTGCCGGAAACTTGACTTCTGCACATGCGCAGAAGATAAAACTTGGAAAAATTCAAAAAAAATTCAAAAAAAAATGGCAGCGCCCACGTACCGGCACCAACTGATCCGGTTCGGTGATGTCATTGTGACATCACCAGTGGGTCGCTACCAGTTCGGGTGAACCGGTCTGAACTGGGAGGAACCCACCCCTGCTTATACCTTTGGTTTTCCTGCCTAGGTGTAAAAACTTGCTTTTCCCGCATTACATTTCATGTTGTTGGATACGGCCCCATCGTTCAAGTCTGTCAAGATCTTTTTGGCTCTTGAGCTTGTCTTCTGAGTGTTGACTATTCCTGCCAGGTTAGTGTCATCTGAAAATTTGATTAATTCCCCTTCTATTCCCTCATCTAAATCATTTATGAAGAGTACTGAGCCTAAGACAGAACCTTGTGGTTCCCCACTGCGTACTTCCCTCCATGTAGATGTAGTACCATTAAGGACTACTCATTGAGTACAGTTTGTCAGCCAGTTACAAACCCATCTGGTGGTGATGCTGTCTATCCCATATTTTTGTAGCTTACCAAGAAGTAGATTGTGGTCTACTTTGTTGAATGTCTTACTGAAGTCTAAGTATACTATGTCCACAGCATTTCACTGGTCTACTAATGTAGTCACTTTGTCAAAGAATGAAATAAGATTGGTTTGGCATGATCTGTTTTTAACAAACCCAAGCTGACTTCTAGTTTGTGTTTAGTTGTTCACAGATCTGTTATTTTATTATCTTTTCCAGTATTCTATCCCAGGTATTGATGTTAAGCTGAATGGTCTGTAGTTTCCTGGATCTTTTGATATTGATGCTTATGCTTAATTTCACATATCATATGTCTTAATTAGGAAAAAGATAGGAATAACCTGCAAAATTTACAGGTTATATGCCAAGCTGCTAGGTTAGAGAACTCAGTTCATTGATTGAACTGACTCTGGCTTTATTTTAAATAAAGCATTTGTTCTTTAAAAGTTTATTTTAATTTATATTTTTTGTCCTAAAGAATGATCTGTCTGAAATATTAACATTTATCTAAAATTCCAAGCTTCCCCCCTTAGTGTGCAGACTGACATTAATTGTTTTATATTTGAAATGTTTAATCAAACTACTTGAAAAATGCTGTGTTTATTTTGAAATGTAATTTCCACTGTTTCTCATATCTATCTCTCACTATGTGGAAGATTAGTCAGTTACTATAGGTACCAGTGAGAATAGCATGAAAATAGCAAGATACTGAGACAAGGAGACAAAATAAACTGTAATATTTAGGATGTACAATGGCCTTCGTTTTTTTTAAATTTGTTTATTTTGGTATAAAGAAGATTTTTACATTAGCTTGAGAATCTATAAGGATAGATGAAAGCTCTTTTTCTATTTCCAAATCTATTATTACCTGTTGGAAAGCTATTGCTTTTTAAATGGTCTTTTAACACAGTAATTCAACATTAATGCCCCAGGGTGAGGGAAAGGAATATCAGTCCACAAAAGCGTTTTTTACCTGCAGATGTAATTTAAGCTAGATAAGATAATATCAAGCTGACGTTGAATGCACATTTCCTTTCTTCATCCTATTTTCTTCCTTTGCACAGAATAGTTGATTCCTTAACTCAGTTAATGATTTACTTCATGTAAACAATACAACATAGGTCATCGCAAGAGACCCAAAACAAGTCAGAATGATGGGAAACAAAAATTTTAGTCCGTATAAATTCTCAAAATAAACATTATCGTCCAAACCAGGTATAATTCTAAATTCTTGCAATTCTGGATATTGACTGCAAAAATGTATCTGTGTTGGATGATTACATTGACAGAAGGCAGTTGATTTTTGGCAGCCTTCCTCATTGGCTGATTAACACCACAAATATCTAGAGAAAATTCTCCAGACAAATATCTGGTAATGATGCTATAGAGAGAAGGGACGTTGGTACTCACCTGTGAGACGTCCTTTCTCGTAGGGTGGAGCTAGCCTCCAAGGAATGGGTTAAATCTGCCCTCTAGCCAATAGGACCGAGTCTTAAAAAAGGTATAAATAGTGCCATCCTAGGTTGGCACCCCCTCTTTTAATCGAGGGACAAAGTCAGACTCAATGTGCTTCTCCAAAACAACAGAGAATTTATTAACAATATACAGAGAGTTGCCAGAGAAATAGAACTATGTATATGTGAAGGATCACAGACCAGACAATGAGTAACTATGTACAACCATGGACCCAGAAACTCCCAGCCAGCCCCAGACGTGGGAGGGACTTGGAGGCTAGCTCCACCCTACGAGAAAGGACGTCTCACAGGTGAGTACCAACGTCCCTTCTCCATAGTGGGTGGAGCTAGCCTCCAAGGAATGGGACATACCAAAGCTGGCGTCCCTAGGGCGGGTCATTCGTCCTGGCTGGGAAGATCGCCCAATGGCAGCCCTGCCCCCAACACCCGCCTGCCGAATTCGGCCTCCTCCGAGGCATAAGCGTCCAATCTGTAATGTCGGAGGAAGGGAGTCAGGGAAGACCAAGTGGCCGCCCTACACACCTCAGCGATGGAAACCCTAGCATTCCATGCCGCGGACGTTGCAGCACTGCGGGTGGAATGGGCTGTGAGACCCGACGGTCGGGGTAAGGACATATGTTTGTAGGCCAAGGAAATGGCCGCACGAATCCATCGTCCGATCGTCGCGGAGGACGCCTTGCGGCCCTGGTTAGAGGGGCGAAATGTCACAAAAAGAGTCTCTGTGCGCCGAAAAGAGGCTGTACGTTTGAGATAGATGTCCAGAGCGCGCCTGACATCTAGCAAGTGCCAAGCACGTTCAGAGTCGGAGATCGGATCTTGAAAAAAGGCGGGCAAGATGACTTCCTGCGCTCTATGAAAGTGGGTATTCACCTTGGGCACAAATGCCGGGTCCAGGCGAAGAACCACCCTGTCGCTATGAAAGACGCACAGGTCCTTGCGCACGGACAGGGCTGCGAGTTCAGATATCCGCCGCGCGGAGGTGACAGCCACTAGGAACGCAACCTTAAAGGACAGATGCGCCAACGGAACAGTGTCCAAGGGTTCGAAAGGGGCTACAGTTAGGGCGGAGAGAACTTTACACAGGTCCCACGTGGGGAAGCGGTGCACCACTGGCGGACAAAGATTGGTGACCCCTTTCAGAAATTGTCTCAAGAGCGGATGAGCCGAGAGCGAGTCCAGGTGCGGGCAGGACAACACAGTCGAAAGCGCTGCCACCTGCCTGCGCAAAGTGTTGGGAGCGAGGCCCTTGGCAAGACCCTGCTGCAAGAACTGGATGACGTTGATGATGGATAGGTCGACTGGCGAATATCCCACCTGCGCGCACCAGCCACAAAAGGCGCGCCAGGTGGTGGAATAGATCCACTCCGTCGACGGTCGCCTAGAGGCCAACATGATTGAAGAGATATTGTCCGGAACTAGGCGGTGTTGCAGAGTGATCCGCTCAAGCGCCAGGCGGTCAGTTGTAGCCAGTGCGGCTCTGGATGATGCACTGACCCCTGGGCAAGCGACCACTCTGTCGGCGGGATCCGCCAGGGAGGTGATGCGGACAGGGACATAAGGTCCGCGAACCAAGTCCTCCTGGGCCAATGTGGGGCGAGGAGGATGATCTCCGCTTTCAGTAATATCACCCTCCGTATGACCTTGGGGATCAACGGGAGTGGTGGGAAGGCATATAATAGTTCCTGTGGCCACGGGCAGCGCAGAGCGTCCGTATCCTCCGCTCCCGGAGTCCGGAATCTGGTTACGAACCTGGGGAGCTTGGCGTTCTCCGATGTTGCGAATAGGTCCACTGTTGGTGGACCGAAGCGGGCAGCGATCTCCTGAAAAATGTCCGGGTGTAAGGACCACTCTGCCGGGTTGATGGCATTCCGGCTGAGCCAGTCCGCCGTGGTGTTGTTGACCCCGGAAATGTGTTCTGCCGTGATTGAAGGCAGGTGCCGCTCCGCCCAGAGTCCCAGAAGCATTGCCTCGTTCATAAGGGCTTTGGAGATGGTGCCCCCCTGACGATTTATATGCGCTTTTGTCGTCACGTTGTCCATGAGGACGAGGATGTGACGGCCCCTCAGGTGTGGTCGAAAGTGGTCCAGAGCCAACCGAACTGCTCTGAGCTCTAACAGGTTTATTGGCAGAACCTGTTCCATCCTGGACCATGTACCCTGGGCGACAAGAGAGTCGGTGTGGGCCCCCCAGCCCGTGGTGCTGGCATCGGTCGTCAGGGTCGTCCTTTGCGGTTCCAGGAAACAGGAGCCCTTGCTGAGTGCGGGCGATGACCACCACCGGAGCAACCTCCTTGCTGACACAGGCATCCGGACCCTTACAGGGGAGTTGCTGCGATTTGCCCGCTGGAAAGGGAGAAGAAACCATTGAAGGTCTCTGGAGTGCAGATGAGCCCACGGGACGATATGTATCGCCGAAATCATCTTCCCCAGGAGGGAAGACAGCTGGTTCAGGGGAACCTTCGTTTGGGCCAGAACTTGCTGGACTATCTCCAATATGCTGTCTCTCCGTTCCTGGGACAAGTAGACCCTGCACTCCAGAGAGTCAATAATGGCCCCCAGGTGGGTGACCCTGGTGGAGGGGGATAACTGGCTCTTACCCAAATTAATGAGGAACCCGTGGTGTTCAAGTGTGTTGAGGGTTACCTGGATGTCCTGCTGAGCTTGAGACAGGGAAGAGGACTGGATGAGTATGTCATCCAGGTAACACTGAACACGCACGGGGATAGCCCTGAGGTGGGCTGCCAAGGCGGCCAGAACCTTGGTAAATACCCTTGGCGCTGACGACAGGCCGAAGGGCAACGCCTGGTATTCATAATGCACCCCTGCATAGCAAAATCTGAGGTATTGGCGATGGGATGCGTGAATTGGAATATGGAGGTAGGCCTCCGTTAAGTCAATTGAGGCGAGAAAGTCGCCGCGCCTAATGCCCGCCAGAATCGATTGCAGGGTGTGCATTTTGAATTTTCTGTACCTCACATATCTGTTAAGGCGTTTCAGATCGAGAATTGCCCTCCATCCCCCCGAGGATTTTGGAACCACAAATAGGATGGAATAAAATCCTTGCCCCTGCTGGTCCTCGGGCACCCGTTGGATGGCTCTAATGTCCAACAGGTGCTGGATTGCCTGATCTACGAGGACGCGTTTGGAAATGTTGGAAGACAAGGGGCAGCGTAAGAAAAACCTCGGAGGGGTGGAGATAAATTCCAGGTACAGTCCTGTCGACAGGGTTTGTAAAACCCATGCGTCATTGGTGATTTCCTCCCACCGACTGGCAAAGAATGCCAGTCGACCCCCAATGGGAGGGATCGGGTCACATCTACTTGTACCGGCAGTAAGGGCGACCACCGGCTCCTCTAAAGGGCCGTTTGGATTGCCCACCCCGGAAAGGTCGGTCTACGGCCGAGCGTTGTCGTGACCCATACGAATTCTGGGGAGTCCCATACTGGGCCTGGGAAGACCCGTATTGCCCCTGACCAGATTGGTATTGATTCTGGTATCTGTTGTAAGGAGTTTCGGAGGCTCTGGACCCCCGACGATAAGGAGGGGCCTTGTTATAGGACTTCTTCGTGTATGAGGGAAGGACTTTTCTCTTATCCTTATTTTCGGTGGTGATGCGGTCTAGAGCCGGACCGAACAGCGACTGACCCGAAATTGGGGCTGCGGCCAGCTTCCATTTGTGCCGCAGGTCAGCTGGCCAACTGCAGAGCCAGTGCATCCTCCTGGCCACAACCGCCGTGCCCATTGCCCTAGCCGCGAAGCGTCCTGCCTGCAATGTGGAGTCAGAGGCGAACTGGGCTGCAGCAATTAATTTGTTTATGTCCTGATGCGCCCTTGTGTCCGCCTGAGGGATGTGGTCCTGGAGACCATGTAACCATTTGAGGGAAGTCCGGCAAAAAAAGGACGCCGTCATAGATGCTCTGACCGCCCAGGCGGCCGCCTGGTGATTCCATTGAAGGATAGATTCCACGCGGCGTTCCTCCGGGCGTAGGAGGTCATCCGGGTCACCTGGGACGGGAGCGTTGGAATAAAGGGCCAACACAGGTGGATCGACGTCAGGGACAGGCAGATGCTGGGCCAGGCGGGAGGACACGTTAAAGTAACATTTGTCCAGGCTTGTGGGGGAAGGACCCGTGGCAGGAGATTGCCATTGTTTAGTCACTGCCTCCACAAATAGATTTGGAGTTGGGATTACTTCCACAGGAGATGTGGAGGCCTCACCAAATATGGGGTCCCCCTGATCCGATGTGGTTTGAGGGTCAGCTGCCGATGACGGAATGTTGGCAGTCGCTTTGGCCTTGTGAAGCAAGGAACGGAAGAGACTAGGGTGGAAAAGGGCGGTGGAAGTGGAAGGTTCCGGGGCCAAGTCCTCGTCATCCGACAACTGAGGGTGGAGGTGGTCCCCACCTGTTGGTAACTCATCGAGTTCCCCCTCCTCCCTGTCTAGGTCCCCAGCTGGAATGGGGGAGCTGTGGATGGAATAGTCATCGGCTTCCATCTCATCTGAGGAGACAGGCGCCGGGACTGGAGGATGTGAGGCGGTTCTGCGTGGAGCGGGGGGAAGTGAGGAAGGACGCGCCATGGCCTTGACCGCGGCCTAGATGCCGCGTTGTATGGCATCGTTCATCCTTTGTTGTACCGCAGGGTCATCCAACGGGTCTGCATGCGCGCTGGGATGGGATCTGCGCTGAGTGTCTAATTCTGAGACCTGAGAGGCACCCCACACGTCCCCTTCGCGTAAATGGACGTTGGATCCATCAAGGGAGACATGATCAGGTGAGTGTCTCTGCCTGTGGCCCTGGTCCCCTGCCAGGAGCCCCCTGGGAGGGTGTCCCTGTGTGTCATGGGAACGTGGGGTTCCATGGTGGGGAGACTCTGCATCCCCTGATTTCTGTTTGGAAGCCCCCTTATGGTTGTCCCCATTGGAAGAGGCCTTGGGAGGCTTCTTAGACCTGGCTGGGGGGGGAGTGTGGAGGGGGGAGCGATCCCTGTTGTCATTGGTGGTGTGTGGCAACTGGGATTCTTCGGAGGCAGTCTCTGGTGGGAGGGGCCTGTTGGATTTTGATTTTGCCTTCCCCTGCTTGCCCACTCCGTCGGCCATCGTTAAAAAGTACACCACAGTAAAGTTTATTAATCAGAAGCGGCAAATTGAGCCAGCCGCTTCCTCCGATGCTTCGGCCTCGACGGGGGAGAAGTACGCACTGCGCGTGCGCGCGCTCCCCAGCTGATGAGCGGGCGGCGTTTGGAATCCCCGACTTCAGCTGACCTCAGCAACGACGCTGGCCAATCAGCACACGGGAATCCGGCAAACAAAATGGCCACCGGTGACGTCACCTCAGTGTCTCTCAACGGCTCTTCGCGCCACTTCAGAAGCGCCTGGAATGGCCCGCCGGCGAAGAAGGCCTAACAGGGATTCCCCTGATGTAGCGGCCTGGCGATGTCGGCCTACAGATACGGGAACCTGCTGGAACGGCCGAGAACGCGACGAAGGCTTTTACCGGCTGTGGGAGGAACACTCCAGCCAGGGGGGGGTAAGCCGGTGGCCGCCCAAGCGCAGGGCTTCTGCGGCTTGTAGATGGTATTTTCTGGCTTCCCCCCACAATCGGTGTTAATATTCAGTCAGAAGGATTGCCCAACGTGGTGGATCCCAGGGAGGTGTCCACCCCCACCGGGACGTTGGGCCAACAGCCCAGGCAGCCGCCCAAGCTGGCTCAACCCAGGGAAGGTGCAGATGATAATGACAGCTGTCACCTGGGGAGACTTACTGGTTGTTTAATAGAATAACTCACGGTGTAGAAAAATCAGGATCGGATAGCTGTGGAACTGGCCTCCAAGGATGGAGAAGCACAAGCCCTTTGGCTAAAGACCGAGATTAAAAGAGGGGGTGCCAATCTAGGATGGCACTATTTATACCTTTTTTAAGACTCGGTCCTATTGGCTAGAGGGCAGATTTAACCCATTCCTTGGAGGCTAGCTCCACCCACTATGGAGAATTAACCCATTCCTTGGAGGCTAGCTCCACCCACTATGGAGAAGGAGAAATAGCTTAAAATATCAATTGTTGGAAAGGTTCAACTTGATTTCATTACTTCTTCTAAGTGAAGGAGCTCTTTTGTATGCTGAGGATCAATTCCAAATTCAGTTCTAATATATTCATTAAATGTTATTATTTATTCTTCCAAATCCTTCACAAAAATCCTTGATTGAAACAAACTACTATTTTGTCCCAAATGCAATGTTTCATATTAAGAGTCTTTTAGGTATCTTATCTACTTAATAAATGCCATGCTGGACTTTACTAGCCATTGATAGAATTAAATCATTAGCGAGAATCTAAAAGAATTTAGATTTTTCTTTAATTTTATATTTACAGTTTTAAAATGCATGTTTTCATCAATTCTTTTAATTTATTATTTTAAGTGCATGAATTTTATTATAAACCTTTACACTTTTTAAAATCTTTTTAAAAAATTTAAACATGAATGAATAAGCGAGCGAGCTATGTAGAGAAAATACATTTCTTCATCATCAATTTCTTTTCCTACTGATAGATTTGATTGTCACAACATTATTTTGCTTCTCATGTGCACAGTATAAGTCATGTAATTGCAAAATGTTATCCCTGTGTAATATCAATTTGTGTCTCAGCAATATGTTTGCTAAGCATGCCTTTTCTTCCCCTTATTCCCCCACACACATGGCATTGGGGAGAAATCTCATGAGAAAAGTGCCTGATAATGTGACTTGTGACACTATATTTCAGATTTCTACCTCTAATTTAGAAAGTAGGACTATACATAAAGATAGAAATTGAATCTTTAAACAATTTGAGAATGTATTGCATTATCATAAATATGCCGAAACTTCACAAAAGTCCTGCTGAGTTTTCAATAGTAAACAGAAAATGCATATGTTCCAAACATTTTAAAATATAATGTTTGAAAGCTCCTTTGATATATAATTCAGATGACTTTTCCTGGACTATAAACATACTAAGACAACCAAATATAAAATTACATGAAAGCCTATATGCATGTCCTCCTTTGACCTAATATTTAATGGTGTTAATACAGCTCAGAATTAAGTTATTAGGAAACATATTGGCACTACTTATTACAAGATTTGATTAGCTCCCAATTTAGGAAATTGATTTAATTAATATGCATCTGAGTTCACAGATTTGATATGGGAATCACTTTGGTCTTATTTCAAAATGAATGAGACCTCTCCATTGGTTCCATGAGAAATCACAAAGTATGGTACTCTTGTGTTTTTGATAGAAATGTGTGCTCTTTGCAGGTGTAGTTGCCCATTCCAATAAATGCTGACATTTTCAAATTCTAGAACATGATTGTTCCATTTCTAGGAACTGACAAATTGCTTCTTTTATTTCTTGGCAAAGAAGGTAAGATTTAATAGCTCCTTTCCATTTCATAGAGGTAAATAAACATTGCCAAATTTTAAATGGATAGATGGACTCTGTGCAAAAAACATTCTTTTATTTAAGGGATTTTCAGCAAGGCATTTACCATATTCGGAGTATAAGACGCACCTTTTTGCCCCCAAAAAGAGGGTGGAAATGTCGGTGCGTCTTATACACTGAATACAACCATTTTTGGCCTCCTGAAGCCCTGCCCCCGCATCCCATTTTTGCGAAAACAGGCCTTTTTTGCAAAAATTGGGGCGTTTTTGCCTTCCCCCATCCCCTAGGAGTGCTCTGCAGGCTTCCCAAACCCTTTGCATGCCCTGTTTTGGCAAAAAAAATGAGCGAAAAAACTGGCTGTTTTTTGCAAAAATTGAGACATTTTTGCCTTCCCCACCCCCTAGGAGTGCTCTGCAGGCTTCCCAAACCCTCTGCATGCCCTGTTTTTGCAAAAAAAGAGCAAAAATGGCCTTCTGTTTTTGCCTTCTAATTACCCCATCTAGCATGACTGGAGGAGGAATTCTGGGAGTTGAAGTCCACTAGTCTTAAAGCTGTCAAGTTTGAAGACCCCTGGGTTAGGGGTGCAAGGGTCATCAAACTTGGCAAGTTTAAGACTTGTGGACTTCAACTCCCATTCCTGAGCTAGCATGACTGGAGGAGGAATTCTGGGAGTTGAAGTCCATTAGTCTTAAAGCTGTCAAGTTTGATGTTTGTAAAAAGTACACATGGTTGTAAAAAGTGTACATGGTTGTAAAAAGTATACATGGTTGTAAAAAGTATTCTGCTACACTGGTATTTTATTAAACAATATACAGTATTACTACACCATTTGGTTCAGAATACTTTTTTCCTTGTTTTCCTCCTCTAAAATCTAGGTGCGTCTTATACTCCAGTGCGTCTTATACTCTGAAAAATACGGTACTTATTTTTTTATATTTTACAAGGTGATATGTATGAATTTGTGTTTACACTGGTGCCTCTAGGGAAGAAATCTGATAATATTACATAAAGTTTGGTTGAAATGCTTTTTTTTTATCCTTTAGGGTAATTTGCAGGGATACAGTATAGAAATAGACTTAAGGTCTAGGCTGGAGGGGAAATCAAGTGTACACTATATGAACAACAAGATATATAGTTTGTGAGTGAAAACAAGGAAGATTGAAAGCTTGCAGATGAAATTGTTTGTCCTCCCATGGTCCTCCCATGGTCATTTACTAAGGCTGTAGTAGATTCCTTTATCTAAAGCTGTTAAGCTAAGGTAGTTACATGTGTTAGACATTGCTTTATGAGCCGAGGTGGCGCAGTGGTTAAAATGCAGCACTGCAGTTCAGCAGTTCAGCTGTTCAAATCTCACGGGCTCAAGGTTGACTCAGCCTTCCATCCTTCCGAGGTGGGTAAAATGAGGACCCAGATTGTTGGGGGCAATATGCTGAACTCTGTAAACCGCTTAGAGAGGGCTGTAAAAGCACTGTAAAGCGGCATATAAGTCTAAGTGCTATTGCTATTGCTATTGCTATTTATTGTGGTTTATAAGGAGAATGGGGGAACAGAAACCTGAATTCGTTAATTAACTGAATTAGTATTTTAAGCCAAAATGATCTTGTCCCTTTTCAGTAAAGTATCAATAGCCCCACTTATCAGAAAAAGTTCAATGTATCAGAAAGAACATTTTATTCATGGCAAATCCCCACACATTGTAATGAAATATGTATTAATCTATTTATTGTTTTGTATTTTTATTATTTTTGTCATGCTCTCCTTTGATTTTTCTTTTTTGTTATTTCGATAATAACAAAAGTATAATATTCCAGAAATCAATACCTCCAACTCTAGCATTTGTTTATATTTTCAGGGGCTTTCCCCCCTGCATTTAACTTAAATTATAGTTTTATAGGGGTTAAGGGTCCACAATGGCATGAAATAATTATTAAGAATTCCTGCGACTTACTTTCTTCTAAGTGCCAACTATGTCCTTAATCCTTTTCACCTTAAATCATTCTGTTGCATTTACCTTGGGACTAATCCCCAAAAACCCACTAGAATACAACAGTAAATTAAAAACTAAGAAAAGAGTTTCAACAGTGTTAGTGACAGGCACTAACACTGAATATACTCTCTGGAAAGACTGACTTTGACCTTCTCTCTGCTACAACAGTTAATATCAACTACTCAATACGAGGCTTTTATTGTCAGGCCTTGGAGATAATTCATTTAAATCTCTCAGTAGTCCATCTGCAGTAGAAATGCACAAATTGGGGGCATTTGAAATAGCCTTTGTCGATCAATCATTGCCCCAAAAGGCAACACCTGAAACTGCAGGCCAGGGCCATTAGGGGATAATAGAGTCAGCTCTTCTTTGCTTCATTCCTTCTTTAGGGACAGATCTGCAAGCTGTGATAGTCTATAGCCTGCAGATTTAGTAATTCAAGAAGCAGATGGAATCCTTAATTGCCAGAATGACTGATAAATAAATATTTCACTTACTTTTATATAAAAGTCTGGGTTTTCTCATGTGATGTTATCTTTGGCATTTTGTTACTTTCAGACTTGACCCGAGAAAAAGAATGGATTTTCTCACAATAACATTCATATCAGAGTTTCTCCCTGACACTTGATTTAAATAATATTTGTTGCAGGTACAAAACATGTTGAATACATGCCAATTCACTATCACCTTAGTTTCCACAGGAGATCAGTACATTAGAGTTATAATAATAATCCTGCATAAGATTTGATGGGCATTTTGGAGTGGAGGCAAATGCCTCTCTGGAAATAAGGTCCTGCATCTGACCTATCCTGTAGGCCAAGTCAAAATGGTAATAAAGAGCATTCCCCAGTAACTAGATGGGACAGAGCATACCCACAGAATTAAACAGCTCATACTAAGATTAATATAATGTACAGTAGGCGTTTCCAAAACAATCAACAAATGCAATTGGTTCTCATGTAACAGAAATACAATCCTTTCCTTTTATATGGAATAAAAACAAGAAAGAGAAACATAACTTCTCTATATGTCATACATATAGATTTTCCAATTGAAAGTAGTGTACTTGCTAGAATTATTGGGTTCTTACTTTAACTTTCTTTTAATTAACTCTTACTAATCATAACTCGATATGCTTATCCTTGAATGTCTTGAATGTTCTTGTCCACACTACTAACAGATGCTGCAAAAATAGCTTCAACTGTTTAACAGGAATTTGATGATGCCCACCCATGACCACTTCACCAGGAAAATTATGAGTGAGATATTGTATGTTATTCATCCACCTAGACTTATTCCAGGATAAGATGGAAAACATTAGATAAGATGGAACAGCAAAAGACAAATTTTGAATATAGTGGATTCATTATAAGCAGTTTATAATGATAAATAATACATAATTTTGAAAAAGAACACAAGAAAACCATATGTAACATTAAAAAGAAAACTCTCAAAGTGCTTCACAAACACTCTGTCCCCATTAGGGAACTATGAGGGAGTAGAGCCACATTTTAAGAAACATCTGGAACATTTGAAAGAATGGGAACCATTCACAGTATATCTCTGAGGCAATGGAATGAAGGAGGCATCATGAGGTTGTATTTTCAAAATATAGAGAGGGTGCCATGTCCCGCTTGTATCCCAATTAATGAGAAATGAGGATAAAGTAAGTGTGTGTGTGTGTGTGTGTGTGTGTGTGTGTGTGTGTGTGACTGTGTCTGAGATCTATAAGAGAATGGGGCCAGATAGGTGCTCAGTCAAGATCAGGGGTTCTCAAACTTGGCAACTTTAAGCATAGCTGCCTGGAGAATTCTGGGAGTTGAAGTCCACAAGTCTTAAAGTTGCCAAGTTTGAAGACCTCTGGTCAAGATGATTGAATCCTGTACCCTGTACCCTGTACTTCTTGTCTTTCCTATCCATTCAGGAAAGAAAAGCCTGTTTGGGACAGTCTACCAGTGTAGAGAATCAGATCCATGATCTTAAGGGAAATAGGCGAGAACTGTTATATAAGCAAAGCGGGCTGAATATCAGCCCTTCCAGGAAAACCAGACAGGAAACAACTATATGAGCTAGTTTATTGTAAGGCTACATTAACAGAATTTTGCAAGTCTGAAGGTACCAATCTCCTGCCACCACTTCTAATCACTTAATCAATTTGGGCAGATCCTTCCTAAGTTTCTTCCTGTCTGTGTTTTTTGGGGGATCTTCCCTCTCTTGTTTAATTGTTGATCAGCAGCATCTCTTCAACTCATCCCTCAAAGTAATTGTCTCACACCTTTACACTGAAAAAAATCCTTAAATCCTAGGAAACAAGGGTGCATTTGGAAAAAGGCAAGTTCCTCCCTATTCACTGTGAGATTCTGTTATCACCCCTAAGTTCAATAAAATATAATTCTAGCCTTCATGTGGATGCTGCTTCTTGATCTGATCTACTCTGAAGGACCGACATTCATTGACTACTGGTTCCTTTCAGCAACTATCCCCTCCATAATCATCTTTGCGCCTTTCCATCCTAATGAGGACTATAGAAATGGCCTTGAAGAAGAATCAGAAACTATAATGGAAGCATTAGCTTAGCCTAGATAGGCAGGAGGAAGGTGAAGAAAAAAGTCAAGGTTGTATAAGAGAAGAAAAAGAGAATCTCTGTCGAGTTTCCAAGGGTTTGTTGTACCCTGTAACAATAGAGTTCCCACAGGTCTTGTGGTGTCTTCTTTTCTGACCTGATCTATCTCAAAAGGCTGACACGTTGCTTTCCCAGTTGTTTGCACACATGAGTGCTTTCATCTCATACGTCCACATCCTCTTCTTTGACACTAAAGCAGAGCCTTTCTTTCCCCCCCCCCCCTTAGGACACCACTATAGTTCTGATGCTACAATAATCGAAGCAATCGGAAACGCTTTGTCCTTTGTTTCTACACACCTATTAAATCCATGGAAACTTTGTAGCAAAGAAGAACTGATAGCTCATTTCAGACAAACAAAGGAACAAGGTAACAGCAACTTTAAAATGAAAAGACAAGGGAAGGTCATAATATTTTGGGCAGGAGATGAGAAAGCAAAGAGAAGTGCTTCACCCAGCTTATTCTGTACTCAGTATGAGCAGAAACCAAAAGGTTTCCAATTTGAAGATGTAAGATTTGAGATGTAAGATTTGAGCAGCAACCAGCTGCTGGAATGGAAGGGATGTGCAAGGCAACAGCCAATCAGACCTGGGGCTGCTGGTAGAATGGAATAAAGTGCTGGAGACCATCAACTTTGAAGTGTTTACTGCAGCTCAGGTCAGAAAATACCACTTTTGAAATGAAAGTGGGAAATACGCATGTGGGCAGGGGTGGGCTGCTGGGGGTTCACAGGGGTTTGAGAGAACCTCTAGCTAAGATTCTGTGCAGTTTGGAGAACCCCCAAATCCTACTCCTGGCTGGCCCTGCCCTGCCCGCCCTGCCCTGCCCCACCCTCCCCACATGGCCTGTTTTGGATGCATGTAAGTGCAGGGCGTGCACGGAGGCTCAGGGATGGCGAAAAACAGGCCTACCTGAAGTTTGGGAAGGCTGGAAACGGGCCCGTTTCTGGCCTCCGGAGCCTGTGGAGGCCATTTTCGCCCTCTCAGAGACTCAAGGAAAGCCTCCAGAGCCCGGGGAAGGCAAAAATGCCCCCCCCACCGTGGTGCAGGAGGCTGACTAGGTCACGCTCACCATGGCCATACCCACCCAGCAACCAGGCAGAGAACCTCTTGCTAAATTTTTTGAAGCCCACCCCTGCATATGAGATGCATTTGTAATGGGTTGGGAATGGCAGAAAAATGTCATCTGGCTTGCATTCAGAAACCGGGGCGTTGTTACTTACCTGAACGCCCCTTCTCGTAGGGCAGAGCTAGCCTCCAAGAATGGGATGATCCAATCCATCAGCCAATGAGGACTGAGTCAGACTCTATAAAAGCTGTAACCCCGAAGGGCACCCCCTCTTGAGACGAAGGACGGAGTCAGACCCATAGTGTAACATCCTAACCAAACTTTATTCAACAGCAGGAAATCAATAATAACTGTCATGCAATGATAAAAGAGCATGAATTCAAACGATAAATGTTATGTAACTAGAAACCCAACAGGGAGGGACTTGGAGGCTAGATCCGCCCTACGAGAAGGGGCGTTCAGGTAAGTAACAACGCCCCGTTCTCCATAGTGGGCGGAGCTAGCCTCCAAGAATGGGACATGCCAAAGCAGTTCAGTCCCTAGGGTGGGTCAGAACCCTGTTCATGGTGTTCCTCTGGTATAATGGCATTACGTAGCACGTGTCGCCCAAATTCGGCGTCAGCCGATGCGAATTGGTCTACCTTATAGTGTCGGATAAAAGTCACTGGAGAGGACCATGTTGCCGCTCTGCAAACCTCCTCCAGTGAAGTACTGACCGACCACGCTGCCATGGTAGCTGCACTACGTGTGGAATGTGCAGTTATACCCTCAGGCCGGGGAAGATTTTGATCAGAGTAAATCTCTGCTATCAAGGCTCTGATCCAGCTGCCAATTATCGCTGGTGATGCCTTCTTACCCATAGATTTTGGTTGAAAACAAACAAATAATGCTTCGGAGCGTCGGAATGACGCCGTGCGTACGTTATATATTTTAACTGCCCTCCGAACATCTATGTTGTGCCACTGCCTTTCCGAGTCAGTTGAAGGCTTAGCGTAAAACGCTGGTAACACTAACTCCTGCGCCCTATGAAAAGGTGTGTTAATCTTTGGAATGAAGGTTGGATCCAATCGGAGCACAACCTTATCTGGATGAAAAATACATAAATCCTCTCGCACTGATAAGGCCGCGAGTTCGGATATCCGGCGAGCCGAAGTTATGGCTACCAGAATTGCCACCTTGAGAGTTAGTTGTCTCAGTGACACTGTACGCAACGGCTTGTATGGTTCTGCGGTCAATGCCAGTAATACCCGTGATAGGTCCCATGTTGGATAGCGGTGTATAATCGGAGGAGAAATGTTAACAGCCGCCTTCAGAAATCGGCGAATCAGCGGATGCGCTGATAATGAAACCGCGCTATCACAGGTAAGTACTGTAGACAAAGCCGCAATTTGGCGTCTTAGTGTATTGGGAGCCAACCCTTTATCTAGACCAGCCTGCAAAAACCGTAACAAGCCCACTATAGTTAGTTCTACTGGACATAGTTGTACTGTTAAACACCAGGCACAAAACTTCTTCCATGTGGCAGAGTAAATGTGATTGGTTGAAGATCGGCGTGACAACATTAATGTGTCTATGATTGTTTCTGGTACCCCCCGCTTACTTAGGCGACACCGGTCAAGTGCCAAGCAGTCAGCTTGAACCAATGCGGATCTGGGTGACTCAAGGATCCCTGAGAAAGCGAATACTCTGTCGGAGGAATCCTCCAAGGCGAGCTGATCGAAAGCGCTTGGAGGTCCACAAACCACGTTCTCCTGGGCCAATATGGTGCCAGTAGAATTACCTCCGCCTCCTCGGCTATGATCCGACGAATGACTTGTGGAATCACTGCCAGAGGAGGAAAGGCGTATAACAAGCCCCTTGGCCATGGGCAGCGGAGCGCATCTATGTCCTCGGCACCCTGCGACCGGTACCGTGAGAGAAACCTCGGTAGTTTGGCGTTGAGGGGGGTTGCAAAAAGGTCGATCACCGGAAGGCCGAATCGCTGTACCAATTGTTGAAAAATATCCTGGTGCAGACTCCACTCCGCCGAGTCCACTGCATTGCGACTGAGCCAGTCCGCTGTTATATTTTTGACTCCCGAGATGTGTTCCGCTCGAATCGAGAGCAAGTTGCGCTCCGCCCAAAGCCCTAGAGCCTTGGCTTCTGACATGAGACCTTTGGAAACCGTCCCACCCTGGCGGTTGACATGCGCTTTGGTGGTGACGTTGTCGGTCATTAGTAGAACATGTCGGTTGTGAAGGACATTGTGAAATTGCTGCAGAGCAAGAAATGCTGCTCTGAGTTCCAGAATGTTGATATTTAACATTCCTTGGGCTACTTGAGATTGTACATGAGCACCCCATCCCTGCAGACTGGCGTCTGTTGTCACCATCACCCGGTTGGGTTCGAAGAAGCTGGAGCCTTCGGATATCGCCGTGGAGCGCCACCACTGGAGGGATCAACGGACAGAGGATGGAATGCTGATTTTTGCTGCTGAATTACTCTTACCTGCCCTTTGGTATGGTAACAATAGCCATTGAAGATCCCTGGAGTGCAGTTGTGCCCAGGGAGTATTATGGATGGCCGAAATCATCTTTCCCAATAGAGATGAGAGCTGCTTCAATGGCGCTCTTCTGAAACAGAGAACCTGCTGGACCATAGTGATCAGATTGTCCTGTCTTTCCTGGGAAAGAAACACCCTGCACTCCAGGGTATCCACGATAGCCCCAAGATGAGTAATTCGGGTAGTGGGATTGAGCTGGCTCTTTTCTATATTTAAGGAGAAGCCATGCTCTTCTAAGCACTGCATAGTTAACTGAAGGTCATTCTCCGCTTGTGAGACTGTGGACGATAAAATCAAAATGTCATCTAAATAACAGTGTAGGCGAATTGGAATAGCCCGCATGCTTGCCGCTAGGGCAGCTAGGATCTTCGTGAAAACCCGCGGGGCGGAGGACAGACCGAATGGCAGTGTCGAATACTGATAATGATCAGACATGTAACAGAATCGAAGATACTTTTGGTGGGAAGGCCGAATTGGTACGTGTAGATAGGCTTCTGTCAAATCAATGGAAGCCATGAAATCGCCCTTCCTTACACACGCCAATATGGACTGTAGCATGTGCATCTTGAACCTCTTATAGGCAACGTATTTGTTCAGTCGCTTGAGGTCCAAGACTGCTCTCCATCCCCCCGAGGATTTCTTGACAAGGAACAAATTGGAATAGAATCCTTGTCCCCGCTGGTCCTCCGGAACCCGTTGGATAGCATGGATATCCAACAGATGCTGGATAGCGGCTAGCATTAGAGATCGCTTTTGGGAATCCGAGGACTGGGGGCACCTCATAAAAAATCCCGGTGGGGTGGAAAGAAGGTCGAGTGTGAGCCCTGATGAAATGGTCTCTCGCACCCAACTATCGGAAGTAGTCTCTTCCCATCGCCCAGCAAAAAACTGCAGGCGACCCCCAATGGGAAGGACCTCAGGATCTATTTGTTGCGGCGGTAGGAGCGTCCGCCTGCACCCCGAAAAGGGCGCTTGGCCGGAGGTTCCGCCCTAGGTCTATCCTGTACTGGAGTTTGTCGTCCACCCGCCTGATATCTGCCCCTATACCTAGGAGCCCTATATGGACGTCTGGGTGGAGGAGGCGGAGGAGGAGTTGGTGTTTTGGAAGGACCCCTACGGGTGCAATTTGGAAGTACCTTCCGTTTATCCTTGGACTCGACCAAGTACGAGTCCAAGGCCCCCCAAAAAGGGACTGACCCTGAACTGGGGAAGTGGCCAGCCTCCATTTATGTCGAGCGTCGGACTGCCAGCCACGGAGCCAGTGCATGCGGTGTGCTACAATGGATGCTCCCATGGATCTTGCCGCGAAGCGTGCACTTTGTAGTGTGGCATCGGATGTAAACTGTGCCACAGCCAATAGTTTGTTTATGTCCTGGCGCATACGCACCTCAGACGATTGTTCTTGAAGGGCTTTTAGCCAGCGAATAGAGGTCCGGCAAAAAAACGATGCTGTGGCCGAAGCTCTTACCGCCCAGGCAGCTGATTGATGAGCCCGTAAGATCGCCTGCTCCGCTCGGCGTTCCTCCGGAGGAAGTAGTTCCTCGCCATCTCCTGGTAAAGGATTGGCTGAGTAGAGAGCCTTGATGGGCTCATCCACTGGTGGAACAGGCAGATGTTGTGCCAGGCCCTGAGCCACGTTATAGTATTTTTTGTCTAAAGAAGATGGAGCGGCTCCTGTGATAGGAGTCAGCCATTGTTTGGTGACTGCTTCGATGAACAGTTTTGGAGTTGGTATAACCTCCTCTTGAGAGGTTGTTTCCTCAAAAAGAGGATCAGCTGGTTCCTCTCCAGATGATTTGGACTCCACCGGAGGCATCTTTGCTGCTGCTCTTGCTTTATGGAGAAGTGACTTAAATAAAGCCGGATTGAAGAGGCCAGTAGTCGTGGCAGGTTCAGGGGCAAGGTCTTCATCGGATGATAAGTCCAAATCCTGTCCCTGGTCATCTGCGTCACGCAAGGATTTAGGGGAATCCTGGAGCGTGGTGGCGTCGGTTTTGGGGAGCTGGTCCCATTCAGTGACCGTCGTGGTTCGATGCAATGGTGTTTGTGGTAAAGGCTGTTCTGTAGTTGAATGCTTAATGGCCGAAGTTTGTTGAAGGCCTGCAGCGATGCCTTCCTTAATGGCAGCCTGGATGAGAGCCTGAACCTCAGGGTTCTGAAAAATGGCAGATGGTGTGACTTGTTGGGTAACAGGTGAAGGAATTTGCAAAATGCGAGGTTCCTCCCAGATGTCATTGTCACCCAGACAAAGGTTGGGGTTATCCAAAGATAGAGCCCCTGATGATTGTCTGGAACGTGAAGATAAATTATCGCTCCCTTCTTTTGGACCGGAGGAGGTTGAAGGTGGCTTCTTGACCTTCTCAGGGACTTTATCCCGATGTCCCCCGTCCTTCTGTTGAGAATGACGAAGGGGAGAACGATCCCTGTGAGAAGCAGAGTTGAGCCTGGTCTCTGTGTCAGGTTGCTTCTCCTTGGTTGCCTTGGGCTTCTGCTTGGCCCCTTTATCAGCCATTTCAAATTTGGTGTTGATTGTAGCTGGTGGGCTCACGCACAGGGCGGTGCCAACAGCCAGCTAATTTAAAAAAATAAATAAAAACTTAAGGCACAACACGTTTGCAGATAGCCTTACGTTGCTGAGCGCTTCTGAGGCTCAGTATGAAGCTCCGTCAGCTGTGGAGCTGTCCAATGCTTCAGCAGCTCCAAAAGGCGCCCCGCCCGTCAGCTGTTGAGCGCGAGGGCGGGGTGAGCTGTCAAACGCCGGGAGCAGCCAGGAGGAGCGAAACGGCTCGTAACGGCTGTTGGGTATTCCCCGATGACGTCAGGGGATTCCCTCTCTCCGCCCCGAGCAGCAGTTGAGAAGCGCGAGGGCGAGAGAGCCGTTAATTGCCGGTTTGATTGTAAAGCTCTTAGATGAGCTCTGCGGCTGCGCACTTGCTTCCTGGTCTCAGAAACGGCAAAGTAAAGCTGTAGGATGAGTTCTGGGCATGCGCAGAAGGCCTTTTCTCTCTCAGCTGTTTGTCGGGCCGCTGTCAACTTCCAATTTGAAAAACAGGCGTTAATGGTAATTTCTGAAGGAGCGGCTTACCGATCCACACAGGCTATGTCAGCACAATGAAGAGAGAGGCAGTTTGAAGAAGTTAATAGCTCTTTTTGGGCGCAAAAGCGCAGGAGCTGATTTAAAGGGGCAATGACAGCCGGATTCAGGTTGTTTGAAGAATCAGCTTACCCCTTGTAGCGGTCAGTGGCAAAGCCGCCCTGGCCGATGGTCACTCAAGCGGACAGCTTCTGTGACTTATATCCTGAAGTTGGATGGCCAGGCCGCTTTAACTGTCCTCAGGTAGTTGGTGGTGGATTTCACCAGAGGTGAACAGAAGCCACCAGCCGCAGTTGTCAGTAGATGATGATTCTTACTGGTTGAAGATGAAGATAGTAGAATAGAAGAATAATAGGTGATTTAACCTGCTAGGTTAGGAACACTAGTCCTCGACCAAGGACTGAGTCGAAAGAGGGGGTGCCCTTCGGGGTTACAGCTTTTATAGAGTCTGACTCAGTCTCATTGGCTGATGGATTGGATCATCCCATTCTTGGAGGCTAGCTCTGCCCACTATGGAGAATGGTTTGTTACCTGTTCTTAGGCAGAAAATATTGATCTGATTCATGGGGAAAAAATCTATCTACATGGTCACCAGGAGTCAAAAGTCACGTGTTGGCACTCAGTCAATCAATCACTCAATCAATCAATCACTGTCCCTATGACATTTGTATTACTCCTCAAAATACAATAAGATCCTTGGGCTCTCTGAGTTTGGTGGTTTTGTAAACAGAGTAACAGAGTTGGAAGGAACCTTGTAGGTCATCTAGCCCAACCCCCCACTCAAGCAGGAGTCCCTACACCATTTCCAACAAATGGCAGTCCAATTTCCTCTTGAAAGTCTCAAGCGTTGGAGGTCTCACAACCTCCGAAGGCAAGCTGTTCCACTGGTTGATTGCTCTCACTGTCAGAAATTTTGTCCTTATTTGCAGGTTGAATCTCTCTTTGGTCAGTTTCCATCCATTATTCCTTGTCTGGCTTTCTGGTGCCTTGGAAAATAGCCTGACCCCCTCCTCTCTGTGGCAGCCCCTCAAGTATTGGAACACTACTATCATGTCTCCCTTGGTCCTACTCTTCACTAGATTAGCCATGCCCAGTTCTTGTAACCGCTCTTGATAATATATGATGATATATTAATGCAAATCATGAAGCTTACCTAATTACACAGGTTGTTATTTTGGAAGTCTAATGCATATGCTGCTTTACCTTTTTTACATGTTCCTTTAAATTGGGCTAGAATTTGTCCTTCCAGCAATCTCTTTTTCTTGTGTGCCCATTTCAAAGGAACAAGAGGGAGGAAGGGATGAAAACAACAGTTTATTGCAACTTAATTAGGCTCTAAGGATTCATTTCACTAATTCGAGTCACAGGAAGGATAATAAAACACAGAGGGAAGGTAACAAGATATAAATAAGTGCAAAAATCTAAACAGCATAAATATAACTTAAATACAAGCTGAATATATGCTTTTGAAACTTATATTCTTGTCAAGCACAAACTTTTGTTTACATTTGGTCAATTATATATGAGCCACCCAAATACTGTAAGGGGACAAAAATGTTTTTCAAGGCTGAGAGAACAGAATGAACAAATGATAATTGTGGAACCCAGATAAAATTTCATTAGGCACTGTATCTTCCAGGTTCCATGCTTTTAAAACCATTATATTTCAAAAGCGTATCTAAGAAATACTTAGATGCCTTCTGTTTAAGTCTTATGGACAATAAAGAGAACAAATAAAAAGAGACATTTATTCTTTCGCAATGTATTTATTTTTAAATTTTCTCTTTACAGACAGGGAGAAAAGTGATGACAAATTTGAAATACCCACTGCAACCTCAACTGAAATGCATGAAACTTGCTTAAGAAACAGACAGGAGCAATGTGGTAACATATAACCTAGGGTGCAGTTTGGAATCCCCCTCCACTCTCAATATGTCAATGCACAATGAACTGAACAAACAAGAGTGAGTTATTGAAGAAAACCTAATTAATCCAACTAACATTGGATGTTCAGATGTAACTAAAAAAAATCCCTCTTTGTTTTCTGCTTTTTTTTCCTGCCCAGACAATTTGTCACACTATTATCACTAAGCCAATTTCTTACCTCACTTTTTCACCTATCAACAACCTCACTAGACACTCATAAGGGCAGTACAACAATAAAAGCAGAGATTTATAGGGACCATGAAATCTATCTTGAGTTGTTGCTTTCAGAAGTCTAGTAGACCTGGCTGAACATTTGGAAGTTTCTAACCTGACTATGACACACAGGTGCAACCTCTGCCTGACAATATTAGGACTTAGAGATGGGCCCAAATTGGCTTCAGACCATGGCAACACTACAGAGCAGTTAGTTTATTGGTTTACCTTTAAAAAATGGCTGTCTAACTTGGAAAATGATACTCTGGAAGGCTTACAAGAAAGACAATCCAATATAAAATCAGTCATCAATAATCAATAATAGGTTGCACATCAAGGTCATTATTTTTTCAAAGGGCAGGTGATACTATAGAAAAGTATAGAACCCATCAGATGACACTGTTCCAAAGAAGAAACCCAGAACATGACTACCTTGTTAAAGCAAGTGGGATTTGTATATGATCTTCTAAAAGGTAGTCTACATAACCCAGTCGGATGCTACGTAGGCCTTTTGGATGATAATCAGCACACTGAATTGTACCCAGAAGCCACTCCTGGATGAGTTTAATGTCAGTTATTTCTAATAAGTTTAATCTTATTAGAGGTGACTGATATTAAGCAACAGTAGCCACAAATCTGATCTAAGGATCAATCAATGACTGGGCAGTGGGGACAGAACACAGTACTAATATAAGGCAAATAAAGCCATGATGTTCTTGGCTTTAGAAAAATTGTTGGACCTGGCTTTTCCTCCAGGTGTTTCCGATTCAGTTGAATGGAGCCACCTTTTGTTTGTCTAATTGTTACAATTTGGTTATTATTTTATAATTTACATATTTGTTGTTTTTTTATTGTATTTGTTTCTGTGGTACACTGCCCAGAGTTATGTTGGTTGAATTGAGTAGCTCCATAACTCCAATCAATCAATCAAAGAAACACCAGGACTACTTTTCCCATAAGCAAACTGCCCCATGACTCCCACCACACTTTCTGTTATCCATTATCACCACAACCTTCCTGCCTGCCGGTCACCTTCTCTCTCCCCAAATATATTAGTTTCTCCCAACTCCTACAGATTCATTTCCCAGAGTAAGGATCTCAAGAAATCCACTGGTATACTCAGTGATCTAGTAGTCTGTCAGCACCCAGATGCTTCTGACCAGCAATCAGCATTCTTCCCCACAAACCACCAGATCATCCCCTTCCACCAAATCTTCCACCTCTATTATGACTCCCTGGTGTAACTTCATAAGTACCAAAGAGCTTCCCTTCCCCTTTCCCCTTTCCCCTTTCCCCTTTCCCCTTTCCCCTTTCCCCTTTCCCCTTTCCCCTTTCCCCTAACCCTTTTCCTTCTTTCCAAGCAGCAGACTAAAATGTCTTACCTCAGGATTCTAATTAGCAAATATAAACAAGAGAGGTTATATAACTGAGTTGTAAAGCAAATTGCAAATTGTACTAGTGCAAGTTTCTGTGATCAACCTAAGTAGAAGTGGCATTCATTTATGCAAATTATTGCATAAAGTAATAAGCACAGCTGAAAATTGCCTATATTAGATGTCACATTCATAGCTGCTGAAACCTTTCTCCTCAAAGATTCTAAAAAGTTATTATCAATCCTGAAAGAAAATGCTCATGTACAGTTAATGCAAATGTCTCCTAGAATTAAATTGGGATTCAGTCTAGTGACTTGATCAATCTTCACGTTGAAAACTAGAACTTGTATTTCATTATGTGTAGTTAATCATTACAGGAGGGGAAAGAGGTTTTTTCCCTTGCAAGAACAGATGAAAAATTATTAAGCAAATAAAAAACACATTCATTTTTACGCTATCTAATGCAGTCCAGTGCATTCAATATCAAAAATTGGCATGGATCATATTTTGAATTATTAAAGGCATTTATCCAAATTATTGTCTTGACTAATTATTCACCTTTTCTTTTTAATTTGTTGAAAATTAGGAGAACTGAAAGCTAGTTATTCTTATTTTATAAGAACACCTCCATACTACTAATTATAAACATTTAAAAGAAGCAAGTTGATGAGATTTTTTCAAAATCTCCTGAGCAGGAGCTATAAGGTGCATATATAACAAGGATAGAATTTATATAAAGGTTAGGGTAGGAGCCTCTATACTGCTGTAAGAAATTGCATTAATAAAGTTATTCCAAATCACCATGTAGGGCAGCACTACACAAAGGTCAGTCATTTTATTTTAACATTCTAGATCAAGAGTGTCTGCAGGAAAGGGATGTGAAAAAGTCAGGAAGGTGGATGTAACTCTGGAATCAAAGCCTCATCACATGGACATATGTAAAAAGAGGGAGTGCTTTGATCATATGGTCATCGCCCTATTCCCGACTGTTTGAAAAAGTCTGCTCCCAAGAACACCCATGTCTTTTATGTGTATTCTTGATAACCATGAGAATAAAGAAGGAAGCAATATTATACATTTTTATTCAGACCTCAAGTAGGTTTCTGAAACAACACAGACAAATATGACAAAAGTATGAGCAACACAGGAACTTCGAGGAATGTAATAATTGTTTTATTATTGCTTTATGGTATCCAAGAGGTTGTCTGGAACTTCTTGAGTTGGTTTCTTCTGCACATTGTTTTACAATGCAGATACAAGCAGATTGATCAATAACTGGACAATAGTTTCTGCCATTATTTTAAGTTAGTATTTCATAGCACCAAAGAAAGGGAAATATTACATTATAATCACTGCAGTTTTGAGAATATGTAGCTAAAAATAAAACCAATGTTTACATAAATGAGATCCTGGGGGTCTTTTTAAATTTATTTTAATATTAAGCATCATGACTGAAGCACGGTGCAATCTGTGGCAGAATATATATTATTTCCTGTTGTTAAACATTTAAATCTTATTTGTGTTCTCCATAACTATGTAGATCAGCATTTTTCTTTCTTAATCAAAACTTATGCAGCTTTTTAAATTAATAGCTAACCCTACTTGATAAACATTTTTTTGTGCAAAAGAAATGATTATTTTATGAAATGGCTTATTATATAAATTGCACCCTATGGTCTACTAAATCTTCAGAGATATAGATACGGGTTTCATGCAGGAAAAAAATAAAATAAAACATGAACTCATACACTCCTGGGCAAAGTTGTAATTATGTGTTTCTAAAACATGTCTCAAAGATACTTTCTAGTGAAATATATCTTCTCTATTTTAAGAACAGCCAACACTTTTGAAAACATCTCAAATTATCTCAGATATAGTAAATGAAATATCATGTTGCATTCTCATATTTTGAAATTAATTTCAACAAAGCAAAACCAAAAAATCCTTTTCTGCATAAACTTTCTGCATAAATAACATATGGGTGCATGCTTTAAAATTTTATTACATTTTTAAAAAAGGAAATAAAAACTAAATAGAACTAATGTGAAGAAAAGAATGTAAAGAAAAAAGCAAAGTGAAAAATAAAAAAATAAAAAATTGCTTCTGATTTTCTTTGCAGGGATTATAAATACAAAATTACACTCTCCAGTGACATCCATGCCTTCTCTTTCTATAATTTATTTTTTTCTAATAATTAAAACCATAAATCGTAAGTCCATTTTTCTGTTGCATACAAGAAATTTTTTAAGAGTTTCAAGTCAGAATAAATGTATATGTTGCCTTTTTTATAATCAGCAAAATCAATTTAGTCATTTCTGCAAGTCCATCTTCACCAACCATTCTTCATTGTGGGTAGTGCTGAATCTTTCCACCTTTGTTGTATATAATAATCTTGCTGCAATTATCATATATAAAAACAAAGCCCCATGACTTTATTCCAGTTATTTGTCCATTAATCCCCCCCAAAATTTCTCCGGTCTCAATAGTATATTAATTTTTTATGATCCTTTGAATTAGTATATGTATTTGTTTCCAATTTTTTTTTCACATGTCCAGATCTCCACCAGTCATGGTAACATGTCTTTTCATGTTGTTCACATTTCCAACATAGATCTGAAGTACTCTGGTGACGTATAGCAATAATGCACCATTTTACAAAAATTCTCTTTAAAGTTAGAACATAAGGTAAATTTCAATTTTTTAAGCCACATATTTTCCCATTGATCCATTTCTATATTGTGACCAAACTTTCTAGTCCATTCATCATACATTCTTTTACTTGTTCTGTTTCAAATTTTAATAAAGGTTTATATGTTTTGGCAATTATATGTTCATCACTTGTAGACAGTTCTGTTTCAAAGTAAGTCTGCCAATGTTCAAAACCATAAATTATTTTGTCTTTCTTTGTTGGTAAAATATAAATTCAACACAAAAATAGTTTGTCGCTAAAGCGACTTCCTGCGAAAACTCCTGTTTTTCCAGCCCTAAGTCTTTGCAGGGTTTTTTTCATTGCTCTACTTGCTCCGAATAAGTTTTTTTCTAGCCCTAACCAGGTGCTATCTATCTTCCCAGCTCTTACTGGCTTGCAGGCTCTTTCATTGTTACTCTCTCGGAAGAAGGTTTTTCCAGCCCCAAGTCTTTGCAGGGTTTTTTTCATTGCTCTACTTGCTCCGAATAAGTTTTTTTCTAGCCCTAACCAGGTGCCAACGATCTTCCCAGCTCTTACTGGCTTGCAGGCTCTTTCATTGTTACTCTCTCCGAAGAAGGTTTTTTTAAGTCCTAACCAGGGGATAAAATAATGTGCTGAAGCTGACCAGACTAAGGATGCTAGCCAGATGAATACCTGGTAGGCAGATCCCCCCCCCTATTTTCCTCCCCAAAAACTAAGGTGCGTCTTATACCCCGGTGCGTCTTATACTCCGAAAAATACGGTAAGTTCTTGAAAATTATTTTCAGTTTGTCAGCTATATTTATTGTGAACAATGTACAGTCATTATTCAATAGTGACATTGGTGCAAATCCTCAGTCTTGGGCAATTTTAAGACTTGTGGACTTCAACTACCAGAATTCCCCAGCCAAAAGCCCACAAGGCTTAAAGTTGCCAAGGTTAGACACCCCTGCTTTAGAGTTCCTTGTTAGGGTCCTGTACCTCTATATGTATTACTGCTACATTGACCTCTTTCGAAGTGTCTGTCATCTCTGCCTATAAAATAAAATTATGTCTGGTAGAGGTTGAATAGTTTGTCCTCAAAACGTTTATAGTACAAAGCCAATAATCCATCTGGTTAGGGAATGTGCCTGATTTAATCTTTTTTTTATATAGCTGCTGAAACTTTCCTTATTGTCATAGGTGTATAACAGTACGCTTTGTCTTTGCTCTTTAATCCTTGGTAGATTTTGTTTTCTAAGATATTCATCTATTTTCTCTAAAGAAATGTCATGTCCTTTATGCAATTTAGAATAATACTGATTAAATGCTTTTGCATAACAACATTATCCCTTAATACAGAATTTTCCTCTTGAAATTCTGTTATCGTTTTCTTTTCTCTTTCTTTTCATAGTTTATATGCCAGCCGTTTCCCTGAATTATTCGCACATTCAAAGTGATTTTTGCTTTACATAGTTCATTTGTATTTCCATTTATCTTTTGAACACAGCTAGCTGTTGCTGTAAAAGCTTAATTTGTTGGGAGATACTTATCTTCCCTGGAGATTTTTTGAATTATTTTTATCTCATCCAAAATATTTTGTGTTTTCTCTTGCCTCTTCAAGTTCAATATTTAGCATTAGATCCTGTATCCATGTAGCATATCAGGCAGAAGTTCAATATTATGTTGTATAAAACAATCTCTGCTAAAAGCTTTATTTGCACTCCAAACCATTTTTAACTTAGGGTTTTATTTAAATTAAGTTCAAAAAAATTATTTTCTTTTAACAATTCTCCACTATTGCTTCTTTCTGTAACAATGTTTCATTTAATCTCTGTCTAAAAGAACTAGGTTTTCTTTTATAAACCAAAAACAGTTATGATCTGAAAAGTTATCTGGTAATATCTCTGCTTTAGATATTTTAGTAGCGAAGTTCTTTGAAATCCTAATCAATCCTAATCTCAATTTATTATTGAGAAGGATCTATGTCTTTCTGAAAAATAGATATACTTTCTTCAACTACCATTTTTTGTTGCCATATATCAACCAGACCTAATTTTTTTTAACCATAACTAATTTTAATATTTTTCTCAGAAGTTTTATCTAGTTGCGGAAATCACTCCATGCCAATCCGCATCAAATGCCAGTTTTTCATATGGAAAAACCTATCAGCTTCTACATAGGTTGTTTGTCGAGCTCCACTTTCTCCTCCCAACACCATAGTGTTAGCTCTGTGCAAATTAATTTCCACCCCAGCACATCTACTCTTGCTTATCAGTCAAGAGAAGTTCTGGTTTTAGCTGGGGATTTATATACCAAAACAACTCCATTTCTTCCTTTCTTTTTGGATACATGGTGTGATAAATTATTCTCCCAAATTTTTATAAATCAAATATTTTATATCCTTTTTCCTAATGTAGGCAAATAATACCTTGTTTTAATTTTTTTTAAATAATCAAATATTTTTCTCTTTTTGAGGAGCATTTGCTCTATTTATGCTCCATGTTAAGAATTTGTAATCCATAACCAAGCCAACAATTTAAAAAGTTCAATACCCATAGCACCCAATTCAGTATCATCTTTTCAGAATAGCACCCAATTCAATATCATCTTTTCAGAATTCTGTTATGATGTTTGTGTACATGTCTTGTGACATCTCCATTTAAATCTCGTCCAATTCTTTAAAACTTTGTAGAAACACTCTCGAATAGAGCTCATTTAAAATCTCTGCATCTTAACCTTACATTACAGCACATGGAAAGCAGATACTTTGGTGATGATTTGTCTTATCCTTAGAATTCTGAGCTACATCTGTTATGAAGTAGTATGAACTTTTGAGTTGAAAGGCCATGGCCTAGTTTTCTTTTGTTCTGATTGTTTGATTGATGCCAGCCATGAAAGCCTAGGCTAGTAAATTGCCTCTTACTATCCTATGGTCTATGGCAGGGCTGTCAAACTCACGTCAGCATCGTCACATCAGCATCGTCAGCAACATCACGTGACGTATTGGGACTCCCCCCCCTTTGCTAAACCGAGTGTGGGTGTGGCCAGTGCGTGATGCATCCAATCCGCGGACCGCGAGTTTGACAGCCCTGATCTATAGGGTCATGAAGGGTAGGACATGACTCAGCAACTGAACATGTTTGGTCCAGACCAGACACCAACTGCTGGTAGAACTAAGATAACAAATTATCTTAAACTGACTAAACCATGGAATCTTCTGCTTTCTTTTCCTATTTCTTTTAGCTGTACAACATGAAAATATGCATTATACAACTGGCTATTTGCAAAATGACCCCTAAAAAACCTTGAGAAATGAATAAATATAGTATGCTTGCTTTTACAGATAATACCTGTTCATAGAAAGTGGGATGAGAAGCTAGCGCAACTCGCATATCTTCACAAACCAACTCTTATATAATATAGGAAAATATATTCCATTAAGTAACTTTCCATATTAAATTTCAAGTTACCATCTGGATAATCTAATATATCGCTACAGAAATACCATGTCCATCATAAAATTACTCATCTGAAATCTAAGCTGAATTAAGTTGTCTCAGAAGAATTTAAGATATTCAGATCAAGGGGGATTCTGCTGCAAAGCAGACTAAATTGAGTTAAGCTTGCCAAAGACCCAACATTCACTTACAAATGAATGAATTTCTTCACAAACTCTCTGTAGAAGTGCATGAGAAAAGGGTCAGAGGGTATATTTGTGTAACTTGCCTATAATGAGTCTGTCATCTGCACCTCTATAACTGTCTGGTTCGGTTCTGCAACCCAACAAGACAGACACAGACTTCAGAGGATAATTAGAACTGCAGAAAAAACAATTACTGCCAACCTGCCTTCCATTGAGGATCTGTATACTGCATGAGTCAAAAAGAGGGCCGTGAAAATATTTCTGGACATAAATTATTTCAACTCCTACCCTCAAAACGCTATAGAGCACTGCACACCAAGACAACTAGACACAAGACACAAGAACTCCATCACTCTGCTAAACAAATAATTCCATCAACACTGTCAAACTATTCACTAAGGCTGCATTACTATTACTATTAGTCTTCTCATCGTTTCTATCACCCATCTCCTCCCACTTATGACTGTTTGACTGTAACTTGTTGCTTGTATCCTTACAATTTATATTAATATTGATTGTTTTCTGATTGCTTATTTGTACCCTATGACAATCATTAAGTGTTGTACCTCATGATTCTTGACAAATGTATCTTTTCTTTTATGTACACTGAGAGCATATGCATCAAAGACAAATTCCTTGTGTGTCCAATCACACTTGGCCAATAAAGAATTCTATTCTATTCTATTCTATTCTATTCTGTTCTGTTCTGTTCTGTTCTGTTCTGTTCTGTTCTGTTCTGTTCTGTTCTGTTCTGTTCTGTTCTATTCTATTCTATTCTATTCTATTCTAAACAGAGTGTAATTTTATGAGCGTGTATTAAATTGTGTAGGAAATATATATGGAGACTCTCAGTCATCCAGGTCATAGTGGTTCCAAAGGTGCTTTTTCAAGAGGCATTTGGACTTTCTTGTTTTTCTTTGAAGACATATTGCTTCTCATCCAAGAAGCTTCTTCAGTTCTGACTGGACAGTGTGGAATAGAAGAATTTCTACTCCTTGCAGACAGCTGGTCATTTGTATTCTTTTAGAGCATTGTTGAGGCCACCTGGAGGTTTATCTGTGTCATCAGAGTCACCTTTTAGTAGTGCAAATGGATGTGCAGCCTTCTTGGAACTATTGAAAGGACTGTGTTGTAGACTGTATGTAAGAAATACTATAAATGTGAGCCTTGCTGCTGCTGCTATTTCCATGATTTGTTCTACATTAATCACATCACATTTAGGTACTGTCTATATCACTCTCCGAGTGTAAAAACATTCCTAAAGTATTAACTGCATCTGGAATTAACAGTAAAGTCTTATATATGCCCACTTATAAATAAGAACCAATGACTTCAACCATTTTTAATTTCAGAAAATTGGAATCTGTGATCTTTTATTTCACTGGATTTACTTGTGTTGTTATATTGTTGAAATCTTCTCAGTGTTTTAAAGAGTCTATTAGCACATATTAAAAGAAAGTTGAATTATTTGTGTCACAACTTATATATGAACCTCATCACTTTGAAGGACCAATTGGGCAAATGGAGTGCTGTTATTAACAGGTATCTGTTAAAGAAAGTATGTCACTGTAGCATGTTATGTCATTTACTTAATTTTGTTAGGAATGGTATACTTTCTAAAACCAACAATTTAAAAAAATGGTTTAGGCAAGTCAATCTAATGAAACATATGTCTAGACTATTGTTCATCATAAATCCAAGGACAGCTTTTTAACTTCTTTCAATCAGCCCAATTCTTTTTAAAATTAATATGTATAACAATATATATAGTGAGGCAAAAAGAAACACCCACTATTATTGGACTAAATTGGTTAAATTGAGTTATATTTTAGTTTCTTTTTAAATTTTCATTTTAACTTGATTACCTCAATAAATAAAATATATTTTGTCAAAATGCTGCATTATTTCATCATTCCTGGAAATTATAATTGTTCACCTTTCCTGGAAACTATTTATAATATGTGTCACCCATCATGTTTCCAGGAAAATCTAAATCTAAATGGAAGAACATTAATCTATATGACTTACAGGTTGCTGAAAGGAAGGATGTTAATGGAAGGTAATGGAAACTACTGGAAATCTCAGACCTTCAGACTGCACAAGGCACGCACTTCAGGTAGAAGGGCCATTTAAGAACAACAATGAATCAGTTATTTAATATTTAATATATTACGACTGCTTTTTAACTCTGTGAAGGGAGTTAACTCATAAATTTGTTCAGAACTCAAAGTGAAATAGATGTACAACTTGAAGAATGAAAGGGAAAACTAGCCTTTCTTAGCCGAAGAAAAAAAGGTTGTGACATTTTTGAAATTAGCCCACAGATGAAGTTTCAGCAAATTAATCACAATTAAAATAATGTTTATTATTTATTTATTTATTTATTTATTTATTTATTTATTTATTTATTTATTTATTTATTTATTTATTTATTTATTTATTTATTTATTTATTTATAATTAAATTAATGGTCACCCATCCTACAAAACAAGTGACTCAAAGCAGCATATAACAATGCTAAAACAATGAAAAATACCTAAAACAATTATATTATTAAAACATTATAAACTACGGTATGTCAAAGCTAAAACAACAACAAAAACAGCTGGAGGGATGTTAATAATTAGTGAGCACCCCACTATATCAATGGACCCTGGGGTCCCTAGACCTAATGCACAACCAAGACTTGAGGGACTTTCAGAAGATCAGAAGTGAGAGAACCATCCTTACCTCAGGGTGAAGACTATTCTGCAATATAAGTGACAGAGGCTAAAAGTCCCACCACTTAGGACATAGCTCCCTAGATGACAGAATCCTTAACATGCCTTGTCTGTTGGATCTGGTGGGGCAGGCTTATGAAATTGGAGAAAGGTGATCCCTCAAGTAACCTGGTTCCCTTCCATAAATGGTTTTAAAGGTCAACACCAAAACATTAAACTGGACTGGAAGCAAACTGGCAACCAAACAGCTTTTGAAGCAAAAGTATGACATGTGTTCAACCAGAAATAAACATTACTGCCCATGACACTGGATTCTGCACAGGTTGAAATTTCCAAAGTTTCAGCTATCCCTTATTCCAAGCATCAACCAGGACTTCAGATGGACTGCAATAGTCAATAGAACAACCCCTAGCATCCTCTGAAACAATCTGTCACTAGGGGAAGACATATCTAATACGCTGTTATTCTGTTAATGGATGCTCCCTGAATTGCACAACAGTGCGAGAGGATCCAGTGGTAATCAGATTGTGATCTGACATCTGACAGGCAGGGGTGGGTTCCTACCAGTAGCGGCCTGCCGATTGCGCAATTTGCGTGCGATGGCTCCGATACTGTCTTCGCTGATCCATTGCGTGGTGCCATCTTTTTTTTTAATTTTTGGCCTTCTTTTGCTTCCTGAGCATGCATGGAAGCAAACTCTCATGAGGGGACACACGTGTGTGTGAAATTTTGGTGATTTTTTGCTTCCGCGCATGCACGGAAGCAAAAAATCACCGAAATCGTACACATGCGCGTCCCCTCGTGATATTTTGGTGATCTTTTGCTTACTGCGCATGCACGGAAGCAAAATCGGGGATGCACATGCTTAGCGAGGGGATGTGCATGCTTACCGAGCGTGTGCACATGCAAAACATGAGGATGCGTGCTCAGCGCACTGGTAGGCAGGTAAGAGGAATCCGCCCCTGCTGACAGGACACTAGATTTTGTGTGTTGGGCCCTGGATGACCTGCTATATGAGATAGGCCCATGGTTGTCATGAACATCTGAGCCACCTCAGATCCCAATCCCATGAAAGGAAGGTTACAGTTCCCCAAGACCATAAGTCTGCTAAACCAGAAATGCAGTCAATGAACTTTGGCAGAGAGGTTGCTAGGAGCCAGAGACTGGTTTTTTTTTGGGGGGGGATTTGTGGTGGGTGGGGGCAAGTTTTGGGATTGTTATGTGTGTTGGGCCTGGTCTTTGGCCATTATGTGAATTTCGTTGTATGGGTATACTGTGTATAGACGTACAATGACAATCAATTATAAAGTAAAGTAAAATTAATAGCAACAGTCCTAAATGATCTCTAGTGCTCAACTGAATGAACAGGATCTCATATCCATATCCAGTAACCTGTAGGGAGCATTCCTGAAAGCCATAAGCAATACTCATGACATACAAATTGCCACACTACCACCTTTGCCCTAGATGCTTGTTTTCCATAAAGAGAGATTTTAGGCCTACAAAGTTATATTACCAAAATCTCTCTTTTTGCAGAGACTATATTTTTCTTGAACAACAGTAACTCCTACACAACAGAAAATTATCACAAAATGAAGACAATGGTGAATATATCTTTGAAAACCTTGATGTGATACCCCACCCGATTCCCTAAGATATATTTAAAAAGGATGAATATGTATCATTTATATAAACCGATTATGATCTTGAAAACTGTTTTTATTACTTAAAAAAGTGAAAAGATATTTTGATGACATGAAATCAGTGGGGGGGGGGAAACTCCTAAAGTATGAATTATTTCTGACATAGGTAAAGGATAATTTGCTTGTTTCCCATGTTATTTTTGCCAGAGTAGAATCATCTGGATTCTGGGCTCCCCTGCCTTTTCAATCAGCTATTAAATATACAGGGGTGTCAAACTGGCGGCCCACAGGCCGGAAGCTTCGCGTGAAGGCCACGCCCACACCAGGTCCGCAAATGGGAAAAACATCATGAAATGTCATGTGATGGCAACGTGACATGGTGAGATTGACACCTGTGAAGTATATCATAAAGATTCATTTGTTTGAGTGATTTTTTTGCCAGAAACTTGAGAAGGAAGATATTGCATGATCCTATACAACTTACAAGTTTGTGATTGAGCTAGAAATGGTATTGTTTGCTTTTAGAATTTCACAATCTAAGTTGATCTGGCTTTGTGACTTTATCCATTTGCAGCCTGTATAGATTGTTTGGAATTATTCTACAAAGAAAGAAGCTATAGAAAGAAAACAATGTTTTTTTTCTGACAGCAGGTTGATTATTTTAGGAAATATTTTTTTTGGGGGGTGTATTTTGGAGTTGAATCCTTCTGGTGCTTCTGTAGTTGCAGTCAAGTTTTTCTCTTAATCAAAATGAAAGTTTCCATTTCAAGCAGACTTAATTTCCAGGAAATAATTAGAAAGCTGGTGGTAAAATTAGGGTTTGTGTTACTCATTGCTAAAATTAAAATAATAATTCTTTTCCCAGGTTCTACAACATAATTGTACTCTCAACCTAGCACTGCCAGATGATAGATAGATAATAATTTCCGTGTTGTTATCAACTGAGCCAGTTGATAAATAAAAATATAAATTTCAAATAAATATCTACATTGCAATATATGCTTCAATCTATCAGTACATGGCTGTGTAAAACCTGCGTGCAAATGTGTATGGGGAACATAAGGTAAAAGACAGTTACTGTACTTCTATGTACATTAAGGAAGATTATGGTTCAGCAATACACAAACAAATCCCAATTGTTTTTTGTCTGAAGGTAAAAGTAGTGATTGATGCTTATAATTTGATGACTTAGTTCAGATTGGAAGATCGCAGGTAAAAATGAAGTCGAATGAAAACACATGGGAAATTATTGGCTTTTTAGTTCTGAAGGAATATAGCAACAGGAGGGCTAATATCTCAGCATGATATTCAGATTGGCCAAATACAACATTTGATTTTTAAAGCAATAGAATATACATTACTTATAGTGGCATCCCTAATCCTCAGAGAAGTCAGTTTTTAAATTCCTTCAAGGTGTTACATGATGTTTTAAATAACTGAATATTTGGTGGCTTATTCTCTTCCCTCCAAGATAATTTATTATTCAATACTTTGATGTTTGGGAAGATTATAAAATAATTTAAAAACATTCAAAACAGTTGAAAGAATAAATCAATAAAACTGTGACATAAATCAACCATTTCATGATTATGAACTATCTAAATTATCCAATGTTAGTCATATGCCAGTTCTGGCATCTCCATGCTCAGATGAGTTATCCCAAATTACACAGTTGGATCTTTGTTTTATTAGTTCTTTTAATCAATTTGGTTACTTACTGGAAAGAAATAGAAATCAAATAAATAATAATTTATTATCACAATTGGCAAAGAGAAATAATATGGCTCTGTCACTAAGGATTGCCTTGCTAAAAGCAGCTGTGTTCAAATCCTACAGGGACATTTAATTACATATTCATTTATATTTCCAAGATATTTTCCTTCTTTGGCTCTCCAATGCTATATAGCAGAATTGTTGGTCTTCCCTTTATTTTCACTGCTACAGAATTAGGAATTGATGTGTTACTTTGCCAAGAATTCCCTGTAAGTTGCTAGTTCTATGAGGTATAGGCAGATGGATGGTGATTGGACTTTCTCTGGGCCTGGCTAGAAGCCTTTGGCATCAATAGCACAACAAAGGGATTTTACTTCCATTTTAAAAGATTCATGAAGCATGGCAGATTTTCCTTGTTGTTTCATTATAACAAAGAATGCTCAATCACATTGAATTGGTGTGAATTGAGGTATTACAGCATTGCTATTTGACACTGAAACAATTTAGAACATACTGTTTTGGAACTGAATCATAGAATCATAGAAGGAATAGTTGGAAGGTACACTGGAGACCATGTAGTGCAATGCCATTCCTATGGCAGGAATGTACTACTACGTACTTTCCTACAGTAGTCTTGGATTAAACTCTTTCAGAAACAGAGCTGACCAGCTGTTGTGCAGTCTGTTCAATAGCTGAACACCTCCTAATGGTAGGGGATTTTTATTAAAGCCCTTCATTCCAAATAATTTCTGATTCATTGGTACCTGTCCATTTGTTCGCAGAACAATAGCACCACAGAATAGAATAGAATAGAATAGAATAGAATAGAATAGAATAGAATAGAATAGAATAGAATAGAATTGAATTGAATTGAATTGAATTGAATTGAATTGAATTCTTTATTGGCCAAGTGTGATTGGACACACAAGGAATTTGTCTTGGTGCATATGCTCTCAGTGTACATAAAAGAAAAGATACGTTTGTCAAGAATCATAAGGTACAACATTTAATGATTGCCATAGGGTACAAATAAGCAATCAAATCACATTAGGAAACAGTCAATATAAATTATAAGGATACAAGCAACAAAGTTACAGTCATGCAGTCATAAGTGGGAGGAGATGGGTGATAGGAATGATGAGAAGATTAATAGTACTGCAGACTCTGTAAATAGTTTGACAGTGTTGAGGGAATTATTTGTTTAGCAGAGTGATGGCGTTCGGGAAAAAACTGTTCTTGTGTCTAGTTGTTCTGGTGTGCAGTGCTCTATAGCGTCATTTTGAGGGTAGGAGTTGAAACAGTTTATGTCCAGGATGTGAGGGGTCTGTAAATACTTACAGCCCTCTTTTTGACTCGTGCAGTATACAGATGCTCAATAGAAGGCAGGTTGGTAGTAATTGTTTTGTCTGCAGTTCTAATTACAAGAGCCGAGGTGGCGCAGTGGTTAAATGCAGCACTGCAGGCTGCTAGTTCAGCAGTTCAGCTGTTCAAATCTCACAGGCTCAAGGTTGACTCAGCCTTCCATCCTTCTGAGGTCAGTAAAATGAGGACCCAGATTGTTGGGGGCAATATGCTGAACTCTGTAAACCGCTTAGAGAGGGCTGTAAAGCACTATGAAGCGGTATATAAGTGCTATTGCTATTATCCTCTGAAGTCTGTGTCTGTCTTGTTGGGTTATAGAACAAAACCAGACAGTTATAGAGGTACAGATGACAGATTCAATAATCCCTCTGTAGAACTGTATCAGCAGCTCCTTGGACAGTTTGAGCTATCTGAATTGGCGCAGAAAGAACATTCTGTTGTGCTTTTTTGATTATGTTTTTGATATTAGGTGTCCATTTTAGATCTTGAGAAATGGTAGAACCTAGAAATTCGAAGGTCTCTACTGTTGATACTGTGTTGTCTAGTATTGTAAGAGGTGGTAGTATGGGAGGGTGTTGGTAGATTGACTTCTTTCCAAAATGTATGGTGTTCTTTGTAACACATCATATTTGTTTGCTTGTTTTTGTTTCAGACAAGAACTGAATATTTTCTATTAGTTGAGCTCTGGAGGGTCTTTGGCATGAGTGTTGGATCTAACACCACATACGTAAATGTGAACATTCATTAATATATGTTAAGATCCGATGTTATCACCATATGCAATATAGGCGACTTTTAGCCATTTTTAGCACATTCCAAATTATGATAGCATTGTGATGTAGCCTTAACTGATAATTCTTCCTTGAATATTTTGCTTAAAAAATAAATGCTATTTGCTATCCTTTTTCTAAATTGCTTAACTAGTTTAATTGGTATTAGTTCTTGCTTTGCTTTGAAATTCTGCCTTAGTTATAATAATTGGACTACCTGTATTACAAGATGCAATATTATTATATTTATATTATATTATATTATATTATATTATATTATATTATATTATATTATATTATATTATATTATATTATATTATATTATATTATATTATATTATATTATATTATATTATATTATATTATATTATATTATATTATAATATTATATTATATTATATTATATTATATTATATTATATTATATTATATTATATTATATTATATTATATTATATTATATTATTATAATATAATATAATATAATATAATATAATATAATATAATATAATATAATATAATATAATATAATATAATATTATATTATATTATATTATATTATATTATATTATATTATATTATATTATATTATATTATTATATTATATTATATTATATTATATTATATTATATTATATTATATTATATTATATTATATTATTATTATATTATTATTAATATAATAATAATAATAATAATAATAATAATAATAATAATAATAATAATAATAATAATAATAATAATAATAATAATAATAATAATAATAATAATAATAATAATAATAATAATAATAATAATAATAATAATAATAATAATAATAATAATAATAATGTAATATAATAAATATAACCTTTGGATTGTGAAGTTCTGCTGTTGAATATTAACAACCTTTTCTTCCTTTTGTATTCTAGCTCTTAATGGTTCTGCTCTGCCTTGAAGCTGAATTAGTGTGCTTGGTAAGTATGCTATGAAAAGCGTATTTTGTAAATGTCTGCGCGATCTTTCTGAAGAGATGACTGCATGACTATTAAACTGTAAATCAAATGTGCAGCAACAAACAGGCAGGCCTTTTTATTAACAGTCATGGAAGTGTAAGTCACTGAATTGCATAAAAACCTTTTATTAAGTCTGACAATCCTTCCTGTTCAATAACAAAAGTACACATTTCTGACTACATAATCTTCAATGCTATAATTCAAAAACGGAGCAGATATCTAAGAGTCAGTTATGCGTATATGAAGAACGTATTTGCTATCTTAAATTCAAACAACACAACATATTTTAAAAGTCACTTTAAAAGTACTGAATTTCTTGTGCATATGATATATTATTAACAGCATTGTATTATTTTTCCATAAGCAGTTTTGGAAAATGCGTTCCACACCCATAATGCTACCATAACTTGGAAACAAAGACAAAAGCTGTTGTTTTGGAGATCGTTCCAAATGAGCTGAGCAGACTATAACACTGCAATTTTAATGAGATCAATACATCGGCATACAAACTGCAAGACAGAAATCCAGAATACAAAAATCTAATTTTTGCCGTTAGGAATACAAGGAAAAATATTTTTAAAGATATCTTAAGCTTGGATTCTACTCCATGAAGATTTTATATAAATGTTAGTGGATTTGAATTCTTTAACTTGCTAACAGTTGCTAAGAAATGCTTATATGCTGTATCACATGTAGAATAAGAATTATTGAGCATTTTTATTCCTTGCTTGTTTCTCAGTGTTATGAAGTTACATTTTCTAGCTTTGAATGGTGTTCCACATTGTGTGTGTGTACCCCTGCACATGGTCTGAATTTAACACTCTTCTTAAAGTTAAAAATTAAAATATTATTTATTATAAAGCGGCTGAATATGGTGAGTGACAATATGGGTTCACACATGTCCCTATATTCTTCATAAAAGAACTGATGTGTGAAGTCTCTTATGTTAATAGAAAACTATTTTTTCTAAAGAACTATAGCTCAGACATTAAATGAACATTAAGTAGCATTTCAAACAATAGCTTGCAAACATTTGTTTAAATGGTATATATTCGTCTGGAATAATGGTGTGCAATTTTTATGAGTTAAACTGTTTCAAATTTGAAACACCCTAACACCCTGGTGTGAAAAGCTGTTCTGAACTCAATGCTAATTCTTTTGAACATCTCAGGACATCCAAGAAGTTTGAAACAGGTGTTCTGAATTCAAGGTGGTTTGAGTGAAAGGCTTTTTAACTCCCTACACTGGAATCACTGAGAAACTATATGGGAATCTGAGATCCATTTCGGTCCACTATTTGTGCATATAGATGAGTATCATTTGCCGAACACATTTAATTAGAATTAGTCTTTCTGATTATCTCCCTGAGATCATTTAGGGGCTTTTTTAGGATCATCTCACATGGACATGGCATTTGTGAAAAGCAGTGAGAACTCAGTACATGATCAGTGTCTATGGATATTCTCAGTCATCCAGATCATGGTTGTCCCAAAGGTTCTTTTCCAAAAGGAACTGGGCTTTCTTCGTTTTTTTTTCCTTGAGAAAGCTTCCTGGATGAGAAGCTAAAAGATTTCAAGAAAAAACCAAGAAAGTCCAGTTGCCTTTTAGAAAAGCACCATTGGTACATGATCACTGCTTTTTTTAAAAAAAACCTGTGCTGTTTCTGGCTTGGTGATATCCTTTTTAAACTGTGGTGACCTGAAGTATAACTGATTGCACTTTAAACATATATAAAGGCATTGCACTACTGACAATTTTATTCAAAATTATTTTTCTAACTGTTCCCCAGCAAGGAAAATGTTGTCTTCACAGCAGTGAAGTCAATTACTTTCCTGTTAATCAGAATCTACCACCTTCCACCAATTTTTTTTTATTACATCTGTTAAATTTCCATTCATTAAATGTTCTCTTTGTTGCAGCATGTAGAGATATTTTTATTACAATGGGTAGGAGTAGAGGTCCATGGTTCTAATATGCCATAATCATAATAATTTATATTACAATGAAGCATTATTTAAGAAGATTGGTGCATTTTATCCTTAGCACGGAAGAACTGCTGAAAAGACCAATTCTTTTAGTGATATGGAATAAAATGTTCCCTTATCTTACATAGATATTAAATTAATTTACTCTTGCATTATAGCTTAATTAATAAAATTCATCTGAAAGGAAGATGGCAGGAGCAAATAGTATAAGGAACACATGATTTGGAGACCTTATTAATACATTTTCAGCTTTAGACTGTATCCTCTCAAAGGCAAATAGAGTTTAATTTGTACGTTTATAATTAATAATTCACAATTAATCTGTTAAAACTCATATCTGCTTTTTATGAATGCCTTGGCTCTTTTAAAGAAGGAATGGGAAAGATCTTTGAAGGCTTACAAAACTTTTCTGTACAACATGGGTAGGCTTAGAATTATACAGTACCCACCCCGAAGGCATTGTTCCCTCAGAGAATTGGGAAGAATGAGTTGAGCATCTGGAGAAGGCATCTTGCAGCACTATATTTGTAGTGTAGACCTACAAATCCCAGGACACATTGCACACAATATTAAAGTTAGGGTGAAGAACAGATAGAAAACAGAGAACTCTAGGAGTATAATGTTGAAAACTGATACGTATTCAAATGTTGGAAATGACATCTCCTTTGAAATATCTCTGAAGGTAGGAAAATAGTCATCATTGGCAATGAGGATGGGAACTTGGAATGTCATTCAATCATGACTTATTCTGGTCTTGTGACTCCAGCTTCTGAATATGAATGTAGATGACCTGTAGGCCAAAGTACAAGCTATAGAAATTCCTATCAAGCTGAACATGCACAAAAGTATAGTATATTTATTTTATTTATTTATTTGTGAGATTTATATACCACCTCACAGTGCAAGCACTCTCTAAGCGGTTTACACCAGTAAGCAATGTCTATTTATATTGCCCCCAACAATCTGGGTCCTCATTTTACCTACCTCGGAAGGATGGAAGGCTGAGTCAACCTTGAGCCAGTGAGATTTGAACCGCTGACCTGCGGATCACAGTCAGCTAAAGTGGCCTGCAGTACTGCCTCTAACCGCTGTATAGTATAGTATAGTATAGTATAGTATAGTATAGTATAGTATAGGATAGGATAGGATAGGATAGGATAGGATAGGATAGGATAGGATAGGATAGGATAGGATAGGATAGATGACTGATATTTTGAATGCACAAAATATTATTGGCAGCAAACATTATGCAATAATTGCAAGCAAGGAGTTACAGTTTTTGCCATCTCTCTCTCTCTCTCTCCATCTCTCCCTCCCTCCCTCCCTCCTCCCTCCTCCCTCCCCCTTCCCTCCCCCCATTCCACATTTATGAGCCACATCAACTTCACAATGCAGTTTACTTGGAACATTAATGTGGTTTATCTTGTATATGTTATCAAAGAGTATCTGAAGCCACTACCTGACCAATGAACTATTTTTGACCTGCATAGAAAGGAAATTCTGTGAAACATATTACAAGTGCTGTTGCTACTCATTCTCAACTAGATCCACTGTAGAATAGTACAATTTTTGTTTAAAGAAACTGGACAAATTGCTGACTATTGCTGACTAGTCCATTGTGCTTCTCGCATAGAGGCTGATATATTCTGCAGTATGTCTGAATGACAAATTAAACAAAATATTGACGACTGAACTATAGAAGTACATATAAGAATGTTTATTATGTTAGATTCTGAGCCATCTTTTGAACTACTTAACACCAAAGGAGATAGTGTTTTGAACACAAATGTCAAACATCTGAGAAAGGCTCCATCTCAACAGGAATGCAGTGAGATAGTAGCCTCTTCTATTTCTGAAGTTGTGGCATTTCACAATAAAGATATCACTGATTAATAATTATAGTTGGACCCGCAAGACTATTGCTAAATACAAAAGGTCAGGAAGGAGCCGACCTCATGGCAGGGGGGCCAAGATGTTTTAGACAGCAGATACAATGGCATAGAAAGCCCTTCTCCTGGATCCCACCAGACAGAATAATTGGGCCAACAGCATGACTCCTAGTGGGATGGGCCAAACCCAGTGAGATGAGATGGTTCCTCGAGAAGCCAGGACCCATGCCACAATGGGCTTTAAAGGTGATTACCAACTCCTTGAATTGCACCCAGAGGCAGACTGGCAACCAATGCTGCTCATGAAGCAGTGATGTTACATGGACCATTCTTCGGGCCCCAACTGTCCACGCCACCGCAATCTGCACAAGCTGTAGTTCTGAATGCTCTTCAAAGGTAGCCTCTAGATTTCATGATATAGTTATGTAGTTTTGTAGTTATGTTTATGAATCTGTTTCATCTGTGGAATATTGTTTAATGTTAGATAACACCAAACAATGATCACCCTCTCATCTAACAAAGGAAGACAGCTAGCATGACATCACAAATCCCAGTAGATAGGCAGTTAGACAGAAAAAGAAGGACTTAGGAATGGGAGAGAGGCAAAATTGAGAATTGTGAAAGTATTACGTTGAAATATGTTTCAAAACTGCTATGTCATAAAGTATTTAAAGTCAGGAATCAATTGGTAACCTTCTAAGAAAGAATATTTCACCCTTCCTGTCAAAAAGGTTTCTAGTGCCTTGTGGCAGCAACCCACTCGCTTTCTAGGTTAAAGCCAGGGAAACCAATCAGCAAGCCCTGTCTCTGGAAAGCTGGATCTGAACAACCAAGAGGCAAGTTAAGTTGGAGTCTAGTTTTGCTGCCTCTGCCTAGTTCTCTTTGGACCTGGCACAGCCCAACTGGCTTTGCACGTATTTTCTTTGTTTGAATGGAAAGGGAAGTAATAAATTCATCTAGAACTGTTATGAAGTTAGATTCAATTTTTCATATGTGTGGAGTGTGTGTGTGTGTGTGTGATGTTATATATATATATATATATATATATATATATATATATATATATATATACACACACACAGTATGTATGTGTGTGTATATATATATATGTGTGTGTGTGTGTGTGTGTGTGTGTGTGTAGGATTTTTTTGCTGATAAATGAAAATAAAGGGAGACTATATGTGTGTGTGTGTGTGTGTGTGTGTGTGTGTGTGTGTGTGTGTGTGTGTTTGACTCGACAGAAAAACATTTAATCTTTCCTCTGGCTCAGCTGATAAGGGAGGATAACTTGTGGCTTAGAGGGTAAAAACACTACCTAACAGGGCAAGCAGCCCAAGTTTGAATCCTAGAAGGGTATGGCTAGCTGATAACAGCTAAATAGCTTGAAATAGATCTATACTAGTCTCCCTTTATTTCTTTATCAGTTCTTTGTAAGTTTGAAAATATGGTTTGTAGCCTGGATGGCCCCTTGAGTGGGGCTGAAAGGCAAAAGAAAGGAGGAAGGCATGGCCAAAGTCGCGATGCTACGGAGTTTCCCCGTGCTCCACAGGGAATCCCCGAATCCGCGCTGTCCGGGGACCTGGTCTGGACAGGACCAGGTCAGAAACCACCCTGAAGGGGTGGTGAAGAAGTCGGTACTTGCTGGTGGACTGGGGGAACTGTGACCAGAAGACGGCTCTTAAATGCCGTCCTAGTCACAGCGGTCACATCAAAAGGATTATTTTGAAGCTGATTGGAGACATCTGGGAGGAGAGAAATTTAAAACGATGTACTGGAGAGTGTGGAGAAGAAAAGAAGTTGGTGAGTGATTTTGCCTGAAAAGACCTTAAGAAAGCAATTTAAATACATCAAGGGGAACAAAAGGACCGGAAATTAAGGAGCGGCTGCTTAGCTAATGGAGATTATGGAGTGGGGAAAAAAAAGTTTCTTTTTTCTTAATGGAATATAACTAAAGCCCAATATTGAAGACAGGATTGCTTTTAAAGATTTGAAATTTGAAGGAGGATAATCTATATACTGGAAATGATTTATAATGATTTATAAAATGGAAGAATGGAATAACAATTTTTAAAAAGGCAGAGCTCAGAACTGAGATGGGAAGAGCCATCTACTGGATGAATAAAATTACTGCAATGTTGGAATATTACCAGGGATGTTTTAATAGCTGTGGACTTCGAATAGAGCAGCTTGTTATTATATAAAAGATAACATTTGGATTGAGACGGAGAAGAACAAAACTGGACTGAAATTTTTAACAACAAATAAAGGAGCGGAAAGACTGTTTGGATTATTTGGATAAGACTGAACTTGAACAAAGATTGATAATAAAAGAACAGAAGGACTTGGCTTTTTAACTACAAAATGGAAATTTACAATTGAAAAAAACTGTGGATTACATTTCTTTTAGCAGCTGGATGGACTGTAAAATTAATAATTTGTGACACTGAAATATGAAGATAAGTGATTACTAAGGACTGGTGGCTCTGTCTGAGGATTTTTGGTAACAGTTTGACTTTGCTGAATTTGTGGACTTGAAATTAGTGAGTTTAAGGAAATGGAAGAAATTGATTATGAAGAGTTGGTTGGACTATTGAAAGATCTCTTTAAAGATTTCAGAAGATCGCTAATTGAAGCAATTGAAAGAAAGAATGAAGCACAAGAGGAAGAAGAAAAGAAGATTGATGAAAATATTATACACGAAGCTGAAAAGGGAAAAATATTGAAAATGAAATACAGATTAATGATTATGTTGATCAATATATTACCTATAATGATTTTACTGGGGTTAACAGTGATAAAGGAGAGAAAGATATTAAAAATGAGCATGTTCAGATGGATGATGATTATTCTGAGATGTTTAATGTTAAAAAAGGAATGGAAAACATTAGATACATGCAGATAACGTATATAATAAGGAGAAGAAGAGTGTGGGGAAAGAGAATTTATTGGTGTAAAAATAAAAAAAGAAAGGGAAGAAGCTAAAGAAACAGGGATGGAGAAATTATATATATATAAAGGAAGTAGTGGAAGAATCCAAGGGAAATGGATGATGGGTGTTGAAATGTTATAGAAATGTTTTCCTTTCCCTTTCTGTGATTACTATATTAGATTTAATTGAGATAAGAATGTTAATTGTTTAGAATTTGGTATAATATAATTATTTTGTTAAGAGTTAATAGTTTTTTGTTCTTTTTACACAGATTAATATTATATATTGGATGGATGAATTAATAATGGTATTAGATTAATGTCTGGATCTAATATTAAATATCTGTATTGATATAGAAAACAAAGAATTAGAGACAGTGGAAACTATGATTGTTTAGTATTTAATACATGAGATCTGTTTAAATCTATTTGAAAAAATTTATTATGTTAAAAGTTGAAGAATTAATTGATTTGGAATAAGGTAGATAGAATAATGATTAATATGAGAAGAAATTTGATGATTAATATAAGAAATTGGAATGTATAATTGGGCATTTAGTTTGAGATAGAATAAAGGATAAAAAAACAAACGATGAATAAAGAGACAAAAAAGTGGAGGAAGCAATATGGCTTAAAATTAAGTAGTAGGAGAAATAGTAACTATCTTGAAAATTAAATCAGTAGCGGTAAATTTGGAAGAAGAATTTAAAAATTAATTGGTGAATATCCTAGATGACAAAATTAGACTTTTTTCCCTTTTTTCCCCTTTTTTTGGAGTAAAATGGAATTAGCAGCATATACCTAGAATAAAGTATTACATATAAAGAAATGATATAATAATAATAATAATTCTTTTTTCTCTAATAAGAGATACGATGAGTTTAAATTTGAGATTTTATCATCAGGCTGTCAAACATAAGAGCACTTAGTATAAAAGAGTACTCAGGGGAAGGCAAAGAGGGTGTAAGAGAAAGTAGAAGGGGAGGAAGAGAAGGAGTAGAGTGAGGTAGAGGAGGAGTAAAGGAGTAAGAAAGTAGGAGGAGACAATGGAGGTAGAGAGAGGGGAGTGCAATGGGGGGAAAAGTAGAACAGACTGATGATTGATGAAGTAAACATATAAGATATTGACTTTTGAATGATGGATTATAATGTAAAACTGTGTATCTTATTGTAATATTTTAAGGTATATGTGTATTGAATTGTATAAGTGGTGGAGGAAAAAATAAAAAAAATGCAAAAAAAAGGGCAAAAGGAAGCAGTATGCTCCCTCCCATATTTGGGTATATATATTAAGGATTGTCCTAAAAATGCGAGTTCCAGGTATAGTTATAGATAAAGAAGCTATAGCCATCACGATCTCAAAGCAATGCCTGATAGCCCTGCTTTACTCCCCAGGGAGAGAAAGAGGCAATACACAATTGGGAAAGAGGCAATAGAAATTGCATCGTCATCTGTCAGCATGACTAAGGCAGAAACAATTAAGTCAATTACAGCAGAGAAAAAAGGGTGTGGGCTGGTTACGCGTGCAAAGTCTAAATTGACAGGCATTACATAAAACCAAGCATCTCTTCTATGGGGATTTTACACTCTGACGAAGTCAACAGGGGTTGATGAAAGCTTAGTAATTTAAATAGTAGTTTTAAATAAAATTTTAAACGTTCTGGAGATCGTGATGGCTATCGCTTCTTTATATATCTATAAAGTATGTACATACATACATACATACCGTAGTTTTCGGAGTATAAGACGCACCGGAGTATAAGACGCACCTTAGTTTTTGGGGAGGAAAATAGGGGAAAACAATCTGCCTACCAGGTATTCATCTGGCTAGCGTCCTTAGTCTGGTCAGCTTCAGCACATTATTTTATCTCCTGGTTAGAACTTAAAAAAACCTTCTTCTGAGAGAGTAACAATGAAAGAACCTGCAAGCCAGTAAGAGCTGGGAAGATTGTTAGCACCTGGTTAGGGTTAGAAAAAAACTTATTTGGAGCAAGTAGAGCAATGAAAAAAACCCTGCAAAGACTTGAGGCTGGAAAAACATTCTTTGGAGAGAGTAACAATGAAAAAGTCTACAAGGTAAGAGCTGGGAAGATCTGTTAGCACCTAGTTAGGGCTGGAAAAAAAGCTACATTCGAAGTATAAGATGCACCCAAATTTTCAGCCACTTTTAGGGAGGAAAAAGGTGCGTCTTATACTCCAAAAATATGGTACATACATACATATATTGGGTTAACTTAATAATTTTCACCTATGATTGTTCCAAAGCAGCAGCTTGTCGTTTAACTAGGAATTAAAATAAAATAACCTATTAAAAATAATGACAATGATAAATCAGCCATATCATAAGGAGAAAAAAGTTTACTATGTTCTTTTCCTTCACTTTTCTCTATGCATGTTTTTTTTAAATAAGCATTCCTGTAAATATTTGAATATGTTCTTAATAATTAATATCAAAATGCCCTTCCAGAATGAATCTATGTAACAAGCTGAGACTGTCTGTCTCCTTTGCAAAGCTTAAAGCACTACTTTCATGTACTGCAAAATAAAACTATTGATCCCCCACCCACCGCCTGAGATCACGGGAGAATACTAAAGGCCAGATTTTACTGGCTTAATAGAGTCTGTGGCATGCCAGTATCCCTGCAGGATGTATATGAAAGGTGGTGCCCACAGAGGTGTAGCTGGTTTGATAGACTATATTGAACCAGCTGTTTCCTAGGAGGAAGAGTGCACGCCCCAGACAGGAGAGCCACACAAAAGGCAGCACACCCCAGAGATGGATAGATCAGCTTTGGATTGCTCCCGGGGCGGAACCGGTAGCAAAATCATTTACAACCCACCACTGGGATAGATGGATAGAGAAAGAGAGTAAGGATACCCATTCCCTAGAATCTCCTAGGCAGGAGTGTTAGGGTGAAAGTTTAGTCTGATAAGATTCTGTCTATTGTGTGTCAGCAAGTAAAGAAATTAATTCTAGCTGAATTGCTCTTTATCATTTTGGGGATTATTCTGACAGCTTATTTTGATGGGAAACCAGCAACATAATGTTTTCCTCAGCCCTAAAGACTCCTGAGAAGTCTGGCTTTCTCTCTGGTCTACCAGGCCCGAAAGGACACAGCCTTTCGGGCCAGTTAGGCTAAGGTGACCAGACGTCCCGCTTTTGGCGGGACAGACACGCTTTTCAAGCGTGTGTCCCGCATCCCGCATTCTTTCCAAAAAGTCACGCTTTTTTGAAAGAATGCCCGGCGAAACAGCGGGACGTCTGGTCACCTTAGCAGTGCTCCCCAACCGGTGTGCCGCGGCACACTGGTGTGCCTTGAGGCCATGCCAAGTGTGCCGCGGCAAAAGGGGCGGGGCAGGGCGGGGCGCGCGTCCTACCTGGGACTTTTCCTGGTAGCTCCAATCGCGTTCCTTGCTAATAGCGCCCAGAGCAGAGCAGCCCCTTCCAAAAGATCGCGAGACGTTATCTTTTGGAAGGGGCTGCTCTGCTCTGGGCACTTAGCAAGGAACGCGACTGGAGCTACTGGGGAAAGTCCAGGTAGGACGCGCGTCTCTTGCTGGGGGTTGGGCGGGCGGGGCAGGACTGGCGGGCGGGACGGGGCACGTGTCCTACCTGGGACTTTTCCCGGTAGTTCCAGTCGCGTTCCTTGCTAAGCGCCCAGAGCAGAGCAGCCCCTTCCAAAAGATCGTGAGACGTTATCTTTTGGAAGGGGCTGCTCTGCTCTGGGCGCTTAGCAAGGAACGCGACTGGAGCTACTGGGGAAAGTCCAGGTAGGACGCGCGTCTCTTGCTGGGGGTTGGGCGGGCGGAGCAGGACTGGCGGGCGGGACGGGGCGCGCGTCCTACCTGGGACTTTTCCCGGTAGTTCCAGTCGCGTTCCTTGCTAAGCGCCCAGAGCAGAGCATCCCCTTCCAAAAGATCGCGAGACGTTATCTTTTGGAAGGGGCTGCTCTGCTCTGGGCGCTTAGCAAGGAACGCGACTGGAGCTACTGGGGAAAGTCCAGGTAGGACGCGCGTCTCTTGCTGGGGGTTGGGCGGGCGGGGCAGGACTGGCGGGCGGGACGGGGCGCGCGTCCTACCTGGGACTTTTCCCGGTAGTTCCAGTCGCGTTCCTTGCTAAGCGCCCAGAGCAGAGCATCCCCTTCCAAAAGATCGCGAGACGTTATCTTTTGGAAGGGGCTGCTCTGCTCTGGGCGCTTAGCAAGGAACGCGACTGGAGCTACTGGGGAAAGTCCAGGTAGGACGCGCGTCTCTTGCTGGGGGTTGGGCGGGCGGGGCAGGACTGGCGGGCGGGACGGGGCGTGCGTCCTACCTGGGACTTTTCCCAGTAGTTCCAGTCACGTTCCTTGCTAAGCGCCCAGAGCAGAGCAGCCCCTTCCAAAAGATCGCCAGAATGATGGGATTTGCAAATGCCAGAGATCACCATGGCAACCACAAATGGTTGGGGGGCGACACACCCCTTCTAAAGGGCTGGCCCGGGCATCATCTCCAAAACCTCCCTCCTTCCCACCCCCACCCCCAACTACCTGAGCGATGGAGGCGCGGCGGCCGGTTTGGGGCTCGGGGCGGACCCCGGAGGCCCCACCACCCCCGCCGGATCGCACAGAGCGGACATGCAGGCACCGGCCGAGACGCCTAGAAATGGCTAAAAACCCCTTTCCGCCCCCCCCCCCGCCACTTGTTTTCCTCTTTTGTGCCTGCGCACGCTGGGCCCGAGCATGGGGGAAGAATTAAAACAGCGCACCGAGAGCGTCACCTGACGGTTGTAAGGATCTTGCCTGCCAGCCAGCCCAAGCCATTACCGCCTCCCCCCCCATCTGGACGCCAACATTTGCCTTCTTTTGCCCTCTGAGCATGCGCAGAGGGCAAAACTCAAATGGAGAAACCCACCCCCGTCAATGGTGTCCCGCTTGAAGAAAAAAAAATCTGGTCACTTTGAGTTAGGCCCAACAGTAGAAATCTCCCCTAGATAGAAGGGCCTTAACGGTTAAGCCCAGCAGCACACAGGCCTCCTGCCTCTCCTCCATGGCTCCTGAAAAGCTGGTCTTCTCTCCCACTCTCCCACTGGCCTTCCTTTTGTTCCACCATGCCCAGGTCCACTTACCTTTCTCTTTAGCTGCTGACAGGCACACCCAGTTGATGCGAGCCTCAGCCAGAAAGCCAGCAAAGACAATTTTTCCCAGGGCTAGGGAAACAATCTTTCCCAAGGTTGGCCAACAACAGGAATTCAACCAGTGAAGTTCCTGTTAATTGAATAACTATCTAGTTTTGAGGGAAAGTGCCTTTTCTACCCTTGAGGAAGATGCCTACCACCCCAAGCTTTCTCCGCACTGTTCACCAAAGTTAAAGTTCTCCATGACTCTTTTTGTAGCATCATGTAGGCAAATTCCAAAACATCTAACCTAGAAGTAATTTGGCTATTCCTGGAAGAAAAGTATCTAGTGAAATCTTCTCCCATAGCACTTGCCTAAAACAATCTGAGACCACCAAAATTTATTTGTCAAGTTGAAGGTGAATTTGTCAATGGAAATGATTACCTCTTCCATTTAGCAAATCAGATTGATTTGCACTTTGTTGAAGCAAATTAAAGTTGTTTGATACAGATCTATTTTATACTGCTAACCCAGCGAAAAAATCCTAAAATTGGAACTAAATTTAAGTTGCAATCCTAATGGGCACAACATTTGACCTAGGTTTTTTATTCTTCTGCTCATGCGGATCAATAAAATTCCCTGGCATTTTTCTCTGTTTGCATGATAAATCAAATCAATATAAAAGCAATACTAGATCATCCACAGCACAATGAATCAATCAGTTCCTGCAAGAAAATGAAAAATGTAGAAAAGGTACATGTATGAACTTCAAATCAATTTTATAATATGTAGATCCATAGGTAAATGAATATATTTATTACTGTAAATTATATCAGACTTGTGCAAACAATAAACCTATTACAAATTATAAATGCTATAATTTCAAGTCAGACTGAAAGCAGTATCAAGATCAACATCTATTTTGGGGTGCCTGATTTGCAGCTGCTGAGTATGCATGACTAATTAAGTCTTGCTGCATCATATAATTTAATCTGATAGATTTTTAAAACTAGGCACATTTGGCTCATAAGGAATGTATATAATTTTCACAGTTAAAAGAAATATGTTAATGGAAGTCAATTAATAATATTGAAACTGACAAATATTGCAAAGGTATCGCCCCTTATTGAGCAATAGTCCCAATTATTTTGAACTTAGGAAGTAAAGTATCTCCAGAAATTGGAGAATGTATGGCAAATGTGACTACCAGCCACTAATATGTATATCCTTTCAGATATATATATATATATATATATATATATATATATATATATATATATATATATATATATATATATATATATATATATATATATATATATATATATATATATATATATATATATATATATATATATATTAGACATTTATTCTAAACACTGTTTTCTCCACCAAATCCTCAAATATAGCAAGCTTTCTTCAGAAGAGAGCTACACCAATTGTTTCATAATTTTTGAGTGCTTCACCTTTTTAAGCTTTTCAATATCCTTTGGGATGGCTCAGTGACTAAAATTATACAGAGTATTCTAAATCATTGTGAGATGATTATAAGCATTACATTTCTGACAATTTTGTCTTTGACTCCTTTCTTAATGATTCCTAATATAGAATTTGCTTCTCATCAATTTACTTGGAACCAACATTAAGCTAATTAGCCTGCAATTTCCTGGATTTCTCTTCCACCCACCTCCAGATCATGCTTATTAAATTGGCATGTTGCTAGATGCTCTCCATTGGAACAGCTGATTATAAAGATACATTCCTTTAAAAAAAAACAGTAATTTCATATTTAACTTTTTAAAAATCTAGTGTTAATATTTCCTAGTTCCAATGAATAGAATCTTTCCAATTTCATATTTAAACTCTGAAATAAGATAGGCAATCTTTTGTTGACTAGGGTTATTAAGGAGGACAGGGAAATGGCACAAACCAGTTGAGGCTGCACTATGTATGCATATAGTCAGGGCTATAACTTTCTACATGTTTGATGGGTTTGGGGTGGGCTTTTCTTTTGTTTAACTTAACTGTTTCAACCCCATTTTACAATATGTGCTACAGGGGTTGGTTCTAACTTACCTCGCTGCTGATTCGCTTTCTCCTGTGCTGCGTGGGTGCGCGTGCGCTTTGCACGTATGCGCAGTGCTGAAAAATAAAAAAAATCCCCACCAAAAAATCCAAAAACAAGATGGCGACACATGCGCAGTGCCAGAAATTTGGCTTCTGCGCATGCGCAGAAGAAAAAAAAATGGGAAATTTTTTTTAAAAAGATGCCGCCATTCACGGACTGGCACTGACAGAACTGGTTCTGTGACATCATCATGACATCACCAGCAGTTTGCTACCGGTTCGGGTGAACAGGTCTGAACTGGAAGGAACCCACCTCTGCTGTGCTATTTGAGTAGAAATCTATAGCACCAACTTTCAGCAATGCTTGAGGAAGGGACTATGACAGCTTGAATAAAATTGATTCAGAAGTTTCAGAGTATCTATGCTTGATCTGGAATTTCATCACTCAAAAGTAATACTTGGTTTATTTTAGTATGTTTATACTGTTATTTATTATCAGGAGACAACATAAATTTCAGATAGAGGATATGCTACAAGTTAAGTTTCATCTCACATAATTTGCATTGCTATTCTAGTTTGAAGAGAATTCTTTAAGCAAATCCTTAATGAAGTATGAAGACGGTATAAATTAATTTTAATAAATGCTCCAAGAATAGAGGACATTTTTATAATTTATCTTTGAATGTACTTTTGAACTAGGAAATGATGCTCCTGTGTGCATAGCATATTTGCAATGATGCATGGGATAAAAACATTGTCTTCAGGTCTTGCTTTTTGTTGCTATAATTAGAAATAGTAAAGTGACAGCTCACAAGTAGGTTTGAAACAGAAGAATATGGGGGGGGGGAGTATTCAGAGTCATATGAATAATGCTATTTTGCATGCAGCCCTGCCCTTATTCCTTCAAAGTCACTGATTAACATTTGTAGCAATCAAAGGAACAACCATGATGTCTTTGTGGCAATACAATATAATTTCAGGTATACTTCAGCCTACTAGAATATTGCTATGCTCTCTTACCAGTAAGGCATATGAATTCCAATATTCAAGTCTAAATCAGGCTAGCTGTTCCTCTCCTATAACCACAGCGTTCAAGAAAGTGCACAGCATGAATATAATAGAAGTTGGATTGCAAGTTTATTGTAGTGGCTCCTTAGTTACTGAGCACTTAAGAGTGTAACTAATTAACACCTTGGGCTAATGTAGCTTATAAGAACAGGTAAGTTCTTAAAATAATGAGTGTGCTTGAGGAAAATTCTGGCATTTAAAGTTCATGAATTCAGCCTGAGTTTGCCAGTTCATTTTCCTCCCCGAAAAACTGCTTATTCTTTAAATAAAGGGAGCAAGACCAGCAAATGTTCCCACAGCAGCACAGTTCTTTTGACTTACACTTAATGATAATATATAAACTGAATATGTGTTTGTTTTTTAGATATGTAGGACCTCTGCCTTGCCCTACATGTGCTTGGATCAATTCTAATTACCTTTTGGATGAACTTTTTGAATGAGAGAACTTTCTTGGACTTGTATACTACACTGGGAATTTAGAAACAAAACAAAAATTAAAAAAAAAGAATGAGATACTAATTTGCTTCCCATACTATTAAAAAACTAGGTGGATGGAGAAGCTACATCTGTACAGAAAAGTGAAGATAGATAAGATGTTTTGAATTCAAAATGTTAGAAGCTTGAAACATTTTGCTTACTTCCACTTTCTGGTGCAGAAATGATTCTCTACAAACGGGGAGCATGTATCCCTGCACTCTCCTTCACTTGATTGTGGTTTAATGAATTTATTACTAAATAGAACTTCAAGGTTTCTAATGGTTTTCCCTCTTTTATTGAATCAGTTGGTCTGATTTGTGCCGTAGTCCTGAACTGCCTTTAGATGATTTGATGATTTTACTGCAACATTTGGAAATCTTGTGTGCCCACAGTGGTCACTGGGATAGTGATTCAATGAAGTACCAGCAAGACATTGTCTCAGAAGATTGCAGAAACAAAAAAAATATTCTCATAAAATATTCTTCATTTCTTTGATTCATTTATTCTCTGCTGCATTCTTGTAAGACTTGGTATCTAAAATATGAAAACATTAAAACATCCACTGTATGATTAGAACATCAAAAATAAAATAAGTTATAAAATTAATGATTGATATCTAATATAAGTATAAATGTAGCAAAGGTAAAAAAAGTAAAAGATGTCACTATAGGTGGGCATCAGGTGGCACACACTCCACAAAAATCCAGTTTTTAATACCATCCAGAAGGAACCAAGCTTATTTCTGTTGAGATGCTGGTCAAAGCACTGCCCTGCTGATGAAAAACAGTGCTTCTTAACTTCAGCTCCCTACACTAGAGATGTTTCTCCCTGGATGATTTATCAGGTTGGGTCAATTCAGATTGGTCATGCAAGGACACAGGAGTAAGCCATGAAAGGCTTTTAAACCAGCACTTTAAACTGTACCTGGCAATGAAATAGTAGCCAACTCAAGGCCTGTAGCATGAATAATACATGCTTCCAGTGTCAGGTGCAAATTAGCACATGGGCGAGTGAATTATAGACTAATTGTAGTTTCTGCATAGCCTTTAAAGGCAACCTCAGGTAGAGTGCATTATAGTAATCAAGCTAGGTGGTAATGATAGTATGAGTTACTGTATCCAGCTCTTCCTGCATAATAAGATGACTAAAATGCAGATAGATCAGAGGTGGGTTCCTGCCGGTACGCTCTTACCTGTTGGTCGCCGCAGAACCGAAGAAGCCGGTGGCGTTCGCGGCATGGGGCTTCCCCCGCCTGCTTTTCCCCACCCGCCTGTACGCCGCCATTTGCGTTCTTTTGCCCTCTGCGCAAGCAGAACGCTTTGCGCATGCACAGAGGGCAAAAGAATGCAAATGGCGTCATCTAGGCGGGTGGGGGAAAGAGGGCGGGGAAAGCCCCATGCTGCGAATGCCACTGGCTTCTTCGGTTCTGCGGCGACCAACAGGTAAGAGCGTACCGGCAGGAACCCACCTCTGGGATAGATGCTATGCAATCCCTACTGAAACAAATAACAGGTTCCTAGAAATGTTCTGGATTACAGCCAGAGATGGGTTCCTACTGGTTCTAACTGGTTCTTTAGAACCGTTAGTAGTTCGACGATGATGTCACAGAGCCAGTTCTGTTGGTGTCTCCGTGGGGGCTGTGATCTTGGATTTTGCGCAGAAGCTATTTTTTTATTGCTGCAGGCGCGTGCATGCACGGCGCGACCCGGAGCGAACCGGCAGCAAAAGGATCCAGAACCCACCCCTGATTATAGCACATTATAGATTAGTAAGGGAAATCAGAAGTAAGAGGGATATGAACATTACTTTCCCAAAGAAGAAAAGTGTCTGAGACGATTCTAAGAGTGGTTAGACTTGAAACCTATAAAGTTCCAGTGAGAAAAATACCACCTATAGGTGTGGGGTAGTTCATACTTAATTTGGGTTAATTAAAAATATAGTTATGTGAATATGAATGAAGGATTGATGGAAGTATGATTAATGAAGCACAAGTAGGTATTTATAATTTGTAGCTTTCCAAAACTTTCTTATTCTATGCAGAATAAGTACCACTGCTCTGTACATGCTTCATAAATTCATCAATAAAATATTGCATTAAAGGTGAATTATAGATTAATAGTTTTGTGTTTGGATTGCTCAATATCTCCTTTTCTTGATCCTACATATCTGATCTCATTGCTCTATTTAAAAGCAAATGAGAGCAAATTAAAATGGTACGTAACATCTACCATCTTTATTTTTTTTAACTTGCTCAGAGCAATGTTTCTCAATTTAGCAACCTGTGGACTTCAATTCCCAGAATTCCCCAACCAGAGAGTCCAGAAGTCCAGACATCTTTAAAATTTTCATGGTTGAGAAACTCTGGCTTAGAGGATTACTTTGAGAACACCATTGTAGAATATTGAAATTGCCACGTACGTAGTTTGTTTACAACGTATTTAAAGTTTAAGTATTTCCCAAACAAATTATCAGTTTCTCTCTTCCAGTAGTTTTATATTTCAGAAGAAAAAAAACCCAGTTCATCAGCTACAGTGTGTACTTTGGCCCTTCTCTGGAGGTTATGTTTACTCTTCGGTTGGTCTTTGTATTCCATGATAGCACGTCAATAGGATATGCTTCTTACACTGACTCATTTATTTTCAAAATGGGTCCTTTAAGGCCTTCTTCTCATTTAGCTCTCTAGCTTGTGAAGTAGACAAAATGATTCATAGCTCAATAACAATGATTAATGTTGCAATGTCACACATGGTCTTGTAATGCTGTCATCTCCACTGACAGGAAGCATGGTGTGGCAAGTAAATAAGGTTGTGTTGAAAGCAGAGTATCAGGTGACTAAAAAATGTGCATCTATAAGTCTACTTTTACAAAATGAAGTAGTCACTGGTTGAATGCTAAATCTGGAAGTCGGTTCCCTAAAGGTGAGTTGCTGGCAGCCCTGTGCTGTTTTTAGCCAGCAGTAATTTATTAAAGTTACAACTGGTGTAGATGCCATAGAATAAGGTGTTCTGCATATTTTCCTAAGGACCTTTTTCAAGTGGGGCAATACTATATTTAATATTTGTTTCTTCTAAGATGGTAACAGAAGAGGCTTCCAATTATTGCATCTCTGAGGAATACCCATTAGGCTATCACTTATACTGTAGATACAGGAATAAAATGTCATTTTTATGGTTCATATGGTTTACCTTTCTTGATGGGCATGCAATTAAAAAAATCCACATTTCAATAATTTTGTTAGATGTTAACAAAGTAAGGGCAGCGATGGAGGACTTGCCATTTTGCTAAATTACTGTGGCCAGAATCCCTCACTATCGCTTATGCTGGCTGGGATCATTGGGAATTGTAATTCAGTAACATCTGGAAGGCAACAAATTCTCAATTCCTGCTGGGTTAAATAAATGGTTTCAGAGAGAAGCAGGGCTGTTAGTCTGTTGCAGTAAAAAGAATATTGCAGCATCTGAAAGGTCGTATAGGTTTCCATGGATCATAGTTTATCTTTCTTTGTGGGCATGCAATATATCCTGAGAGAATAGTATTATGTATATACAGCCACTGTTGTGAGAGAAGGGAATTGTAAAAGAAAGGTCAGAGAATAGTGAAATGTAAGAGGTGCAGAAGTGAGAATGACCTATCGGTAGTTGTCATTGTTACTGGATGTTTAATAATACCGGTAACTTAGAAGTCAGATGTTGCTATAGTGCAGAAAACCCTAAAGCTCCCATCCTAATTGTATTGCAGCTGTGGAGGTTTGAATGGGGGTATCCGCTCCATGAAACTTCAAATGAAGCATATCTTGAAAGTGCTTCAACAGAGCAAAGCATCTGCTTCCCCAGAATCAAAGCACAAAGCTTTGCAAATACTTTTTTTCTGTATCTATTCTGCATGTGCAAAAACTTTGTTCCTTGATACAAAATAGCTGATTATGACCTATCATTGATGTTCAGGATAGTAAAATTCCTTACCAGAGAATAGCACTGCTAACACACATTTCTAAAACCAACTGTATGTTCTAATATAACTTGTCATCATTACTAAAAAGTAAATTCCATTGAACCTAATTAGCATGCTCTGGGTGAACAAGCTTAGGATCCCAAAGATCAGTTAGTACACTTCCATGATCTTTAAAGCCCAATACATATTTTATATGCCATAATAATGCTGGTGGTGGTCAAAATTAGGGGTGGACAACCTGACCTTCCTGAGAAGTTATTGTTTTTGTTTTGCAGTCCTTGGTTCCTAAAAACTTGGTAAACCTATTAAAACAGAACACACATACTTGCAGATTTAAAACAGATGCAAAATATAATATAAATTCTCAAATGAGCATATAACAATTTACAAAGGAGTTCTCAAAAATTCAGCTCCGCCCAAAATTGGTCTATTTCTGCTACTCTTAAGATGCAGTTACCAGATTATTCATATACATTATACACCTTGGTAGCTATGTTGTGAAGTTTGCTTAGTTACTGTTGATTTATTTAATATATAGTCTCCCTTTATTATAGCTACCAAGGTAGGAGCTGAGGTGGCGCAGTGGTTAAAAGCAGCACTGCAACCTACTTCAGCTGACTGCTAGTTCAGCAGTTCAGCTGTTCAAATCTCACCGGCTCAAGGTTGACTCAGCCTTCCATCCTTCTGAGGTCGGTAAAATGAGGACCCAGATTGTTGGAGGCAATATGCTGAACTCTGTAAACCGCTTAGAGAGGGCTGTAAAGCACTATGAAGCGGTATATAAGTCTAAGTGCTATTGCTATTGCTATTTATATTTTATAAATAATTTATATTTATTAATAAAGTCTCTCTTTATTTTCATTTATCAGCAAAAAAAATCCTATAGATAGATAGATAGATAGATAGATAGATAGATAGATAGATAGATAGATAGATAGATAGATAGATAGATAGATAGATAGATAGATAAAGAAGCGATAGCCATCACGATCTCTGGAACGTTTAAAATTTTATTTAAAACTACTATTAAAATTGCTAAGCTTTCGTCAACCCCTGTTGACTTCATCAGAGTGTAAAATCCCCATGGAAGAGATGCTTGCTTTTATAGAATGCCTATCAATTTATGTAATGCCCATCATTTATATATATATAAAATTTGACCTAGAAAATTATCTGACTATTCTTAATGGCTGAAATATGCCAGCATGCACAACTTCCTTAAACATTTGAAGAGTTACCAGAGACAACCTACTAACTCTGCCATCCCTTCCCCTTTTGGCTTTCCCAACCTCAGGGTCTTTCCCAATGAGTCATTTCTTCTCATTTGGTGGCCAAAGTATTACTGTATAGATGATAGATAGATAGATGGATGGATGGATGGATGGATGGATGGATGGGTGGGTGGGTGGATGGATGGATGGATGGATGGATAGATAGATAGATAGATAGATAGATAGATAGATAGATAGATAGATAGATAGATAGATAGATAGATAGATAGATAGATAGATAGATGATAGATAGATAGATAGATAGATAGATAGATAGATAGATAGATAGATATGAGAGAGAGAGAGAGAGAGAGAGAGACAGACAGACAGACAGACAGACAGCATCATAAAACAAATCCAAATGCCAGACTAATTAAACTAAATCACCCAATAATAGTAGACAATAGTTTACTGTACTAAATGGCACAGGAGACCTTAATGGCTACCAAATCAGTGCAGTGATATTGTGGAAATAAAAGGGATAAATTATTTTTTCAAAGCTTTCTTCTCTCTTAATGCAAGTGGACTTACTTTCTGATTTAAGGTGTGCAACCACCTAGTGAAACTTGATTGTTTTATGTGCAAGAGACCACATACAGCAGATGGTCTGTTTTTTCAGAGCAGTCTGTTGGGATCGCTTTAGTTATTCCTCAATGGTTTGGAGCACATCTCATCTCATGGTGTTTCTTTAGGGTAAGATTCTTAGCCTGGTTAAAGATAGGAAGTAAGTTCTGTGAAAGAAAAACAAGGCCTAGAAGCATAATAGTTACATTAATGCTCAAGGCGTATTGCTGCTAATAATAGCAATAGCACTTAGACTTATATACTGCTTCACAGTGCTTTACAGCCCTCTCTAAGCAGTTTACAGAGTCAGCATATTGCCCCCAACCATCTGGGTCCTCATTTTACTGAAGGACTGAAGGACGGAAGGCTGAGTTAACCTTGAGCCAGTGAGAATCAAACTGCTGAATTTCTGGTAGCTGGCAGTCAGCAGAAATAGGCTGCAGTACTGCATTCTAACCACTGTGCCATCACAGCTCTTATTATATATATATATCCCCTTTGATATATCATAAATGTAATAATATAAACACTGAGTGTGTGATGAATCTGGTCCCCCACCAACCCCTTTGATTGCAGATTTGCCATCCTTCTTGACTTCTGAGGTATCTGCCAGACATGGGAAGCCTTTTCCATTACCAATGAAAAGAGTGGTAAGCAGAATACTTGAGTATTCTTAACAATACTGGAAGAATTTAAAAAAATGTCTATCCTACGATGGATGGGTAAGGTAGTTGGATAGATGACCTAAAACATTCCTATTCTTCCAAGCATAGTTATATCATACTAATATTTATATAAGACTCTGATACCAGAATGGAAAATATTTATTGCAATGTATAGTTTTCCTTTAATTGGTCATTTGGATTTATTTATGGTTTAATTTTTTGGGGACTGCTTTATGTATAGAGCTACACAGAAACATACACACACACACGCACGCTAGTTGCACTGAATGACGTATGTATGTGTTCTGAGCTGCATAACGAGATTGACTGGGAGGGTACTGAGTGCAAACTAAATTGGATATTATTCACAATAACTTTCCCACACTCGCTAGTTACTGGAAACACAAATGTTAATAATATTAACACTTGTAAACCTTCTGTAGATATTAATGATGATTAACATGAAGAATAACCCAATGGAAAGTTGAGGCTTAAAAGGCCATGACAATTTAACACTAAGTTGTTGTTGTATTATAATATAAAATGCAGTGGTTGGACCTCTGAAAAGACAATGCTGACAGGATGGAAAAAAACTTACTTTGAAATCGCTATATCAGTTGCCAATTCAAAGTGTTAGTTATAACTTTTTAAAGCTTTTGATAGTAGCACTATAACAACCAATGGCTTGCCAGAATTGAATCTGCCTGTCTGGGATGGTCATAAACAGAGTTCTATGGGCAGTCTCTCTCTCTCTCTCTCTCTCTCTCTCTCTCTCTCTCTCTCTCTCTCTCTCTCTCTCTCTCTCTCTCTCTCTCTCTCTCTCTCTCTCTCTCTCCCTCCCTCCCTCCCTCCCTCCCTCTCTCTCCCCCCCTCCCTCCCTCCCTCCCTCTCTCTCTCTCTCTCTCTCTCTCTCCCTCCCTCCCTCCCTCCCTCTCTCTCCCCTCCCTCCCTCCCTCCCTCCCTCCCTCCCTCTCTCTCTCTCTCTCTCTCTCTCTCTCTCTCTCTCTCTCTCTCTCTCCACAAGGTATGTGTAGGTGCCAAGGTACACAGGTGCCAAGACTTCTTATTGGCTGCCACCATTTTAAGATCACCATCTCTTCAGAGCTACAGTTGGCTAGCATTTCATAAACAAGTTAAAGCAGTTTAATATCAATTAATTTCAATAATCTAGAGAAGTTCCTCTATTTTCCTTTTTACTGTTGGAATATTTTAGAATCCATTTTAGTGTAATTGAAAAATAATAATCTTAAATCTCATATGAATTGGTTAAGTGCTCAGAATGAAAATTTTCAAGTTTAAGCCTATAAATTGGTTCTGAATAAGATGGAACATAAAGCTTAAAGTGAATAAAGTTTAAAGTGATTAAGATTAAGTATAAGCAAAACTTTCTGTGTAGGCTAGATCTTAAAAGTATATGATTGATTGCTCCAATCAGGTTACTGACATTCAAGCCTTACTGTATATTCCAGAATATCCTGTCCGGAAAATAATCAGCAACCAGTACAATCTTTGTCAACCCTAGTGTCAGGAGCCCAGACGTGTTAGCATTACAGCTAGAATTTCAAGTAAGGATGCTAGTAGACTGCAGGCTATAAAATAGGGATAGTGCTTAACCAGTATGTATAATAAGGTCAGGTACAAGTTTAGAAGTTTCCTTCAGTATGCAAAGCAAACCATCCTAGATTTTTTTATGGCTTAGTATGTCATGTGACTCTCAGCCTATTTTATTAATTATTGTGCCAATATATAGTAAACCCAGAAAAGGACTTCATTGAATAATCAAGTTAAGTGATTTCCATGAATATGGCAAAGGAATTATAATCTCAACCTGTCTAGAATGGATTTGGGAAAGCAGGTTGATATCATACATATTTCATTTAGAAATTAGCTCCACAGAGTTCAGTAGTATCTATTTTCAGATGGAGTTTAACCTATCAAAAAGTGTTCTTTACTAGCTCTCATGTTTCTTGACATTTCAAGTTTCTGAAACTTTGTTTTGTTGTTGTTGTTGTTGTGACCTTTTCTAAATACCTTATTTTGCATTGTGTTTTTATAACTCAATAGCACTTTGTAAAAAGAAAAAGAAAGAAAAAAGGACTTGAAAAAAATCTGCCTAGAGTTTCAGGTAAAACAATTTGATTTGAATAAACACTTGTCACTATACTATATTTTTAAAAAATAAAATTTAGCAGAGTCTACAAAATATAAACATATGCTTTTGTAAGCTGACATGTAAACATTCTATCTGACATTTTTTAAACTTCATATTTTTAATTGGACTAAGGCTTAGGACTTGACGTTGTCTTTCTGCCTAAATAAATATGTGAGAATTGTTTAGCTCTATAGAATTCGCTTGCGAAAGGCAAGGGAGAAAAAGAAAGATACACCCAATTGAATGCAGAATTCCAGAGAATAGCTAGAAGAGATAAGAATACCTTCTTAAATGAACAGTGCAAAAAAATAGAAGAAAACAATAGAATAGAGAGGACCAGAGATCTCTTCAAGAAAATTGGAGATATGAAGGGAACGTTTCATGCAAAGATGGGCATGATAAAGGACCAAACTGGCAGGATCTAACAGTGGCAGAAGAGATTAAGAAGAGGTGGCAAAATTACACAGAAGAACTATACAAGAATGAGCTTAACGTCCCTGATAATCCCGATGGGGTGGTCACTGACCTCAAGCCAGACATCCTAGAATGTGAAGTCAAATGGGCCTTAGGAAATCTGAGCAACAACAAAGCCAGTGGAGGTGACAGTTTTCCAGCTGAGTATTCAAAATCTTAAAAGACGATGCAGTAAAAGTGCTACACTCAATTTGCCAGCAAATTTGGAAAACTCAACAATGGCCACAGGATTGGAAAAGGTCAGTTTACATTCCAATTCCAAAGAAAGGCAATGCCAAAGAATGTTCAAACTATCACACCATTGCACTCATTTCACATGCTAGTAAAGTTATGCTTAAAATCCTACAAGCTAGTCTCCAGCAGTATGTGGATTGAGAACTACCAGAAGTACAGGCAGGATTTCGAAGAGGCAGAGGAACTAGAGATCAAATTGCCAACATATGCTGGATCATGGAGAAAGCTAGGGAGTTCCAGAAAAACATCTACTTCTGCTTCATTGACTTTGCTAAAGCCTTTGATTGTGTGGATCACAACAAATTGTGGCAAGTTCTTAAAGAGATGGGAGTACTTATTGTCTCTTGAGAAACCTATATGCGGGTCTCTTGAGAAACCTATATGCGGGTCAAGAAGCAACAGTGAGAACTGGACATGGAACCACTGATTGGTTCAAAATTGGGAAAGGACTCCGGCAAAGCTGTATACTGTCGCCCTGCCTATTTAATTTATATGCAGAGCATATCATGAGAAAGGCGGGGCTAGATGAATCAAAAGTTGGAATTAAGATTACCGGGAGAAATATCAACAACCTTAGATATGCAGATGATACCACTCTAATGACAGAAAGTGAAGAGGAACTAAAGAGCCTCTTGATGTGGGTGAAGAAGGAGAGTGCAAAAGTTTGCTTGAAACTCAACATTAAGAAAACTAAGATCATGGCATCCGGTCCTCTCAATTCCTAGCAAATAGATGGGGAAGAAATGGAGGTAGTGACAGATTTTATTTTCCTGGGCTCCAAGATCACCACAGATGGGGACTGCAGCCAAGAAATTAAAAGACGTTTGCTCCTGGGGAGGAAAGCTATGGCAAATCTAGACAGCATACTAAAAAGCAGAGACATCACCCTGCCAACAAAAGTGCGTATAGTCAAGGCTATGGTTTTCCCAGTTGCAATGTATGGCTGTGAAAGTTGGACCATAAGGAAGGCTGAGCGCCAAAGAATTGAGGCCTTTGAACTATGGTGCTGGAGAAGAGTCCTGTGAGTTCCTTGGACTGCAAGGTGATCAAACTGGTCAGTCCTAGAGGAGATCAACCCTGACTGCTCTTTAGAAGGCCAGATCCTGAAGTTGAAACTCAAATACTTTGGCCACCTAATGAGAAGGAAGGACTCACTGGAGAAGAGTCTAATGCTGGGAAAGATTGAGGGCAAAAGAAGAACGGCCCAACAGAGAATGAGGTGGCTGGATGGAGTCACCGAAGCAGTAGGCGTGAGCTTAAATGGACTCCAGAGGATGGTAGAGGACAGGAAGACCTGGAGGAACGTTGTCCATGGGGTCGCGATGGGTCAGACCCGAATTCAAAACTAACAACAACAACATAGAATTTGTTCACTACTTAAAAATAACAGGAAAGCAGCAATCAGAATACAATGCATTATAAAAACACTTGTTACAGTACTGTTGTTCATTCGAATTTTGCTTTCAGTTTGAACACAATGACAATAAGCTTAATCAGACAGATGTCTTATTGAGGAAAAAGGAAAAGGAAGTGCAGTTCTGTTATTCATCTGAACCTCCTGGTGGCTGTCATTGACCATGGCTTCCTGCTGGATTACTGGAATACCATTTATTCCTGGCTAAATATGTGCCCTATCTGTAGGAGTCTATTTGGCCAGGGTAATTAGAACTTTCTCCCATCATGCAGATGGTACATCTGCTGTGATCTTTGTATTAACTTAAGCTCTGGTTACATCCAGATGAGTCTATTGCAGGGGTGACCAAACTATGGTTCTTTGAGGATCTGTGGACTTCAACTCCCAGAATTCCTGAGCTAGCCATGCATGCATGGCTGGCTCAGGAATTCTGGGAGTTGAAGTCCACAGGTCCTCAAAGAACCATAGTTTGGCCACCCCTGGTCTATTGCAATATACCAATATTTTTAATATATAGATTGCACCAGAACGCCCTTGAATGTCCTTGGTAAAAGTGTGATTATGTTATTGTGAGGGAAGATTCAACTTACCAGATTTACATCTACATGAAGGCTGCCAGGTATATGTCATTATTAATAGAGAAGCAGTTATATTTTCCATGCAAATCACACGAGAAATTGATTCTGTGATGTAGCCCTGTTTGAAAATAGTAGGGAAGATGTTTTATGGAATGCTTGGACTAAACAAGAGATTAACACTTGATTTCTAATGCTGTTTTAAAGACCTTAAGAGATTGCACATAGAATGTGATCAGTCTAAAATATTTGTTTTGCAATGTATACCATTTGGAGACCTTGAGTTCTACTCCTCTCTTAGCCACGAAAGCCATGGATCTAAGGTTGGAAGGGAAACTTAGAAAAGTAGGGGAAGAAGTAAGGAATAATTTCTCCAGTTTCACCAAATTTTGTGATGAGCCATTTGATCACACCCATTTTGTGAGCCAATTACTCATTAACTCAAAAATATTGGAAGCCTCTAAGATATTGGGATTAAAATATAAGGTGAATAGCTTTTTAACTGCTTTTCATGAAACTGTTAATTCATGAATTAACTGTTGAATTATGTTGTTTAGTTTGTGATTTGATTGTGATTTGATTGTGCCCCCCAGAGTCATATGCAAATGAGATAGCTGGCTATATAAAACCAATAAGTAAAAAATAAATAGATAAATAAATATTTTAAAACATAATGCATTCTTCCAAATCAGTCAGTCACTTTTAGTCCAACTCATCTTGCAGGGTTGTTGTTGTGGGGAAAATAGAAGGAGGAAGGTATGTCTGAATATGTCTTGAGTTATTTGTGTAAATACCATATTTTTCGGAGTATAAGACGCACTGGAGTATAGGAAGCACCTTAGTTTGGGGGGAGGAAAATAGGGAATAAAATCTACCTACCAGGTATTCATCTGGCTAGCGTCCTTAGTCTGGTCAGCTTCAGCACATTATTTTATCCCCTGGTTAGGGCTGAAAAAATCTTCTTCGGAGGGAGTAGCAATGAAAACAAGCCTGCAAAGACTTAGGGCTGGAAAAAAAACTTCTTCGGAGGGAGTGACAATGAAAAAAATCCTGCAAGCCGGGAAGAGCCGGGAAGATCCTTACACCTTGTTAGGGCTGGAAAAAACATTATTTGGAGCAAGTAGCAATGAAAAAAAGCCTGCAAAGACTTAGGGCTAGAAAAAAACTTCTTCGGAGGGAGTAGCAGTGCAAAAATCCTGCAAGCGGGGAAGATCATTAGCACCTCGTTAGGGCTGAAAAAAACTTTTTCGGAGGGAGTAGCAATGAAAACAAGCCTGCAAGCCGGGAAGAGCCGGGGAAGAAGGTTAGCACCTCATTAGGGCTGGAAAAAAAGCTTCGAAAAAGCTACATTCAGAGTATAAGACGCACCCAAATTTTCAGCCTCTTTTGGGGGGGGGAAGGTGCGTCTTATACTCCAAAAAATATGGTAACTCAAAAGTCAAATTATAAATAAATAAAAATGTGGCTTGAATATTCTAGCAGGGGGAATAAAGGGATAATTTTAAAAAAAGTTTGTTTCTGCTACTGGAAATGAAATTATATGCTTTCTCAGAATGAATGTTCTAATTTATTTATCCTTCTATATATATATCAATAGTATGATGTGCTAATGTGGGGGTTTGGCAGAAAAATACTGCTTTGATGGAACACTGAATCTGACAGCTCTCACAATAATAAAGACAACAGATTTTGTATATGCAGAGATGGATTTGTTGATGCAAAATAACCTATCTGCATATGCATACAAATTTATTCTAACTTTATTTATGGAAGTAATTTTTATTCTGTTTTCTATAAAAAATGAAAAAGAAATCATAAATACTCTTTAAAGCAGAAAACAATTGTTTTATCAGAATAAGAACCACACACTAGTTGTGTAGAACTGTGCAAAACCTTAGAAAGAGATACTTTTCAACATATAGGAGTACATACAAAAACATCTATGTTCTAATTGATAAAATGCCTATAACCATGCCCTGCATGGCTATTTTAGACAATAATCACATCTGACTCTGCATTAATTTGCATTCATGTTCATTTCACTAGGCTGGGAAAAAGTAAATTGAAGTATCTGTTTTAGGGGCTTCTTTGTCACCATCCCATCTGGCTGGCCGCATCCAACCAGGATCTCAACTTTCATTACTCCCCTCAACCAAGAGAAAGGCCCAAAGCACAAGGGTGTTCTAATCCTTGCAACCAACAAACAATTGTTTAATGGTTAAGGTTATAATTCTTCTGAAATAATCAGCCTTAAAATGATGTCTTAATAAACTAAATAGTATTTACTTTATTAAGCACTCAGCAATGAGAGTAACATGGATGGCATCTGGCTCAAAGAAAAGAGTTAGAATTGAAATAGAATAAACAAAGAAACAAGGATTAGGTGCATCCAAAATCGAGATTAAGCCTCTAGCAAAAAAGCTTTGTAAAGAACCTGGCATGCCTTTAACACATTCAAATGGAAATAAACTTATGCAACTCCAGCCAGTTAATTATTGGATGTAGATGTCTGTGGGTGTTGAATGTTCTTTCCTGAATTCTGGAAGACTTACATGCTGTTATGAGTTGTAATGTATCAAATTACTTGTAAAAATAATATAATGAGTGAATATATGGAGCAATACGCATTTGAGAATGTCTTTCTATTTCTAATGTAACCTTCAACCTACTTATAAAGCTTAGTTGTGTATTGGGTTTTTTCTTTTATGTTGTGATACCACAACATTGTGTTAGAAGTCAACTGAAGATCCAAATGGTCCTACTGTAGTAATGTATCAGTACAGCCTTCAAACAATTTAAGGTTGTTTGGAAATATGTTGGAAAACTGGGAAAACTGGAGACGTAAGCCTGGTGTGGTGAATGGCGACATTAAAAAGAATGAGGAATTGCAAGCAGCTTTGATTTGTCTAGTACACAAACAGGAAACAGGCAAAAGAAATGGTAATACATTCTAATTTTAAGAGGAATCTGAGAAACAGAAGGGATGATTCGGGATAGTTTGAGAAATGTGAAATGGTTATGGTGTATCACAAAAGAATATTGCATATGATAAGCATACAACTTTTACTAAGAGTCAAAGAGAAAGTGTTGCTATCGATGCCTAAATCAATCAATAGAATAGAACTGGAAGGCACCTTGAAGGTCTTCTAGTTCAATCCTCTGCTCTAGCAGGAGACCCTATACCAGTGATGGTGAACCTTTTTTTCCTCGGGTGCCAAAAGCGCGTGTGCGCATGCTATTGCACATGCGCGAGTGCCCACACCCATAATTCAATCCATGGGGAGGGTGAAAATGGCCTCCCCCGCTCCCCGGAGACCCTCTGGAGGCCAGAAACTGCCCATTTCCCAACTTCTGGTGCGCCTGGTTGGCCCATTTTTTGCCCTCCCCAGGCTCCAGAGGCTTCCCTGGAGCCTGGGGAGGGTGAAAATGCCTCCCCCCCCAAGGCCCTCTGGAAGCCGAAAACACCGTCCCAGAGCCTCCGTGCAAGCCGAAAATCAGCTGGCCGGTGTGCACATCACACTGGAACTGAGCTAGGGCAACGGCTCGCGTGCCAGCAGATATGGCTCCGCGTTCCACCTATGCCATAGGTTCGCCATCACTGCCCTATACCATTTCAGACAAGTGGCTGTCTTCTTAAAAACCTCCAGTGATGGAGCACCCACAACTTCTGAAGGTAAGCCGTTCCACTGGTTAATTGTCCTCACTGTTAGGAAGTTTCTCCTTAATTCCAGGGTGCTTCTCTCTTTGATTAGTTTCCATCAATTGTTTCTTGTCTTGCCTCCTGGTGCTTTGGAAAATAAGATAACCTCTTCTTCTTTGTAGCAGCCCCTCAAATACTGGAATACTGCTATCATGTCACCCCTAGAAAGACTTGAGTTATAACAGATAACAGAGTTAAAACTTTTAATGCACTCTTGTGACTTTAGAACAATTATGTGACTTTTTAATTAAGGACTATGTAATACGTGGAATAAGATCAGAAACAGTTAAGACCAAGATAAATGATTTATCATTGGAATACACTGTTGATGTTTGTGGAACTGAGCAGCTATTTGCAATTCCATTAAAAGACTTTGCAAATGCTGATAAGGAAATTGATATTTGGAGGAATGAAAAGGAAGCCTCAACTGAAGTTAACTCCCAGCCATCAGTTGTAATGCCAATGACCAGAAATTGGAAGCAGGAGTTTCTCATATTAAAAGAACAAGTCCAACTGTTAAAAGAGAATGTAAAAAATAGGGAAGGCTAAATCATTTTTAAAATATTGTAACAAAAAATTACAATAAAGCGTTACATGCATTCCATGAGAGTCCTTCAGAATTTTTTATTGGACTGATTAAAAAGGAAGATGTAGAAGTTGAATGGACTTATTTATTTTGATAATCAGTAAACAAATGGGCAAATTGGAGTATTTCATTCATATACTGATGTCAGGTGGTAATGTCAAATGATGATACAAAGATTGAAACCATTGTTAACACAAAAAGCCCATAGAACAAAACTAAACTTCGGCAGCTTTTAGATATGTCTAATTATTTGTCACAATTTGTTCCAGGAATGACTATTGTAACAAGTGCTTTAATTGCTGTTTCAACAGATGGAATTTGCTTATACACACAAGTCCATAAAATAATTTCAAAGTATTTTTAGCAACAGTATCTGGTTTAGGTGCACTATTACCAAAAGAAGGATTTCCAAAGACATGTAAGTCTAAAGTTATGATTAACACACAGCAAAAGAGCATTAGCTATTGTTTTGGATATTCAAGATTTCAGCAGCACATTTATGGAAATAATCAAAGTTTAGATCATAAACTTTTGGAATTTTGCAAAAAAATATATGTGGGGTTTCTTAGGTGGTATGAATTATGTGTGATTTGTTCTGATGTTGCAGTATACATCATGACATTTTTCCCCTTTTTAAAATGTGTTTTAAATAATTTGTATTAATCCATGTTTAAACAGACATGCATAAGATTAACAATTCACCACATATAAAGAAAAAAAAATTAAGTAAATATTTTTTTTAAAGAAAGGACAAATATATTCCAAGTTCACCAAATCTGTTAAGTATTTAAAAGGGGGAAATAAATTACAAAATCTGTCCTACATTTTTTTTCCAAAGGGAGAAATAATGATGTGGACATCTAATTTGCATATATCTGCAAAAGAATTTAAAGTAATTAAAGATGCTTCATCGAATTATAAGACCTTACAATGTTTAAAGAATACAAATGCAAATATACTTTTAAAAATGAAAGAATGACATTATGATAATGATAATATCTGAGGTGGCGCAGTGGTTAAAAGCAGCACTGCAACCTACTTCAGCTGACTGCTAGTTCAGCAGTTCAGCTGTTCAAATCTCACCGGCTCAAGGTTGACTCAGCCTTCCATCCTTCTGAGGTCGGTAAAATGAGGACCCAGATTGTTGGGGGCAATATGCTGAACTCTGTAAACCAGTTAGAGAGGGCTGTAAAGCACTATGAAGCGGTATATAAGTCTAAGTGCTATTGCTATAAGGTTAAGGTTAAGAGTTGACATCTTGAAATAATAAATGAGGTCATCTAGCTATTGAATTGAGATGAACTGAAGATGTTGTCTTTGGGCCAAGTATAAATACTCAGATAAAGATAATTTGATAACCATTGACAGACTTTTGGGAACTGTAACTATAATAAGCCAATATAAATTTTTATAGCAGCTTTGCAAAAATTAGGTATTGATGTAATTAAATTTCATTTTAAAACATTTCATAGTGGTAGATTACTATTCTAAATTTATAGAAGTTTGTTGTTTGGAAATTGTTTAGACAAACGATGGTTTTACATTTTAAGCCTCTCTTCCCAACACATGGAATCCCTGATGCTTTAATATTTGAAAGGTTGAGATGTTGTGCATACTAGTTCAGTTCATATTGTGCTCCCACGAGTGTGTTTTCAGAAAAGACTATATGAAAATAATTTTTGAAAAGTCAGTGTGGATGGTTTTATTTATTAGTTGTGTCTTTATAGAAATACTTCTACTTTGAGCAATAAATGACCAGCATTGTTATTGATAGGGTGGTGCAGCGACTGAGCAGTTAAGAAGCTGGGCTTGTTAGCTAGAAAGCTGGCAGCCCAGGTTCGAGACCAGAGTGCAGCGTGATGGGGTGAGCTCCTGTACTTGCCCCAGCTCCTGCCAACCTAGCAGTTTGAAAGCATGCAAATGTGAGTAGATAAATAGGTACCATGGTGGGAAGATAACAATGTTCCATGATGTCATGCTAGCCACATGACCGTGGAAATGTCTTTGGTCAGTGCTGGCTCAATGGCCTTGAAATGGAGATGACACACACAAACACCGAGTTTAGCAATAACTAGAGGAGTAAAATATGCAGGGATTCCTTTACTTTTTGTTATAGTTATTGATAGATTGATGTTTAATGAACTAGCTCACCAACATCTAGTGTTAAGTTTGCAAGATGATCAAAGAAGTGCTAATGAATAATTGAATCACAGACAAGAAAAACAAAATAAGTTTAATAACTGAAGGCTAAAACTTTACCACCTCTGGTTGTGGGTGATCATGTGTATCCCACACATAGTGGAATGTAGTGGCGACAAGTCCAAATTTTAGATCTCCATCAAACAGCACCATAAGGAGCCGAGGTGGCGCATTGGTTAAAAGCAGCACTGCAACCTACTCAGCTGACTGCTAGTTCAGCAGTTCAGCTGTTCAAATCTCACTGGCTCAAGGTTGACTCAGCCTTCCATCCTTCTGAGGTTGGTAAAATGAGGACCCAGATTGTTGGGGGCTGACTCTGTAAACCGCTTAGACTCTGCTGACTCTGTAAACCGCTTAGAGAGGGCTGTAAAAGCACTATGAAGCGGTATATAAGTCTAAGTGCTATTGCTATTGCTAAACTCCTTAATCCTACTCTCTCTGAGCAGCTGAAATAACAGTTTATTGATAGCAACCAAAGAATCTAGGGAAATATGACCAAGGAGATCTAGGTGGCATTTTAAGTTTATCAGAAATTGAGAATAGTTCAGAACTGAACCATGCTTTCTACCAAGGTTTTAAGTTACCCTTGGCAAAGAAGATACTGAAGTGGTGGATAAATTCTGTCTTTTTAGGCTCAATCATCAACAGTAAACAAAGCAGCAATCAAGAATTACACCACAAATCATCACTTGGTAGAGCAATAGCAATAGCAATAGCACTTAGACTTTTATACTGCTTCATAGTGCTTTACAGCCCTCTCTAAGCGGTTTACAGAGTTCAACATATTGCCCCCAACAATCTGGGTCCTCATTTTACCGACCTCAGAAGGATGGAAGGCTGAGTCAACCTTGAGCCGGTGAGATTTGAACAGCTGAACTGCTGAACTAGCAGTAGCCTGCAGTGCTGCATTTAACCTCTGTGCCACCTCGGCAGCAATGAAAGCCTTGGAAAAGATATTCAGATGCCATGAGGTGTCTATACCACTGTTTCCCAACCTTAGCAACTTTAAAAAGTATGGACTATTGGTGGTGTTTCCCATTCATTGGATGTCTATGGAGATTCTCAGTCTTCCTGGTCACGATTTCTTTCAAAAGGCAACTGGACTTTTTTGTTTTGCTTGAAGATGTTTCATTTCTCATCCAAGAAGCTTCTTCAGTTCTGACTGAATGGTGGAGAATGGAAGGATTTATATTCCTTGAAGTCATGTGGTCATTACCCTGTTTCTGAGAAAGTTTTCTTCTTTGAAAGAAAGCACCTTTGGGACATTGACTGGATGGGTCACTAGTATGCAGAAAGAAAAAAAGGAGATGAATGGTAATGAAAATCTGTAGAATATGCACAGTAAAAATTGAAAATTGAAAATTATATTTTTCATACAAAGTGAAGCATGTATCAATGAAACACAGTAAACATCCACAAAAATAGATTTAAAACCAGAACTCTTTTTACTGGGACTAATGATAGATAAATATGATAAAATCACAAATATGAGAAAAGCACAACATATTTAATGCTGCACATATTGACCGCAGCGTGATTGGCCTTCACTCAAAAATGGAAAAATAAAGGTATCCCCACAGATGAAGAAATGTTATACAAAATATTATAATGCGCAGAGATGGACAGACTAACGTTGGAGTTGAAAGACAAAAATGAAACAGAGTATTATGAAACCTGGGACAAATTATATTATTGGTGGGAAAGGAGGAAAGCCAAGGATAAGAGTTAGCGAAAATTATTCTGTTGTATAATCTAAGAAGGATAATGGAAAAAGAAGTAATTAAATGAAATATGTAGACTGGATAATAAGTCATGTACATGTTTTTATGTTTCATGTTTAGTATTTGCTTGTATTTTCTTTTTTGTTTTAATTGTACTATAAATAAAAAACTTTAAAAAACATCCACATGTGCTTGTTATTTTAATGTTATTCACACCCAAGTAGTTAAAGGTGACTTGACAATTTCATTATAGTTCCTTATTTTTATGTGGTTGCATCTAAGCTGTAGGAGACGTATTGCAGCTATATGTATATTTATTCCATCTTCTGAACACAAGGTTATTATTTTGCTGCATTTTAAAGGAAAGCTATTGCCTAATACTGGAGGTGGAATTCAAAAAGTAGATTTGCTGTGGACAACAGATTTAAAAGGTTGCAGAATTAAGTGGCAAAGCCACAAATGACAATATAAGCATGAGTTGACAGAGATAGGGAAACAGAGAAATGATAAAAACTCTAGTAGAAAGAAAATGGCATAAATGCATGGGTAGCAAGTAAGTAGTCTTTCATACTACACAACCATACGCCAACTTTGGAGGGATGTACAAAGAAGCACTGCTACATTTCAGCATGGTGCTTTGATTTGATACAGTAAGGTGTGCTTTCTCATCACAGCTCTCATCCTTTGACATATCAAGGTATTCAGTCTTGTTGAAGCATTGGGAATAGGGTGGGGGAGCAGTGCTGATCCATAATGACTGGTCACTGCAATTATAGGGCTGCTGTGCATTTTCTGCGCATGCACAGAAGTCTTACTTGTTGGTAAAAACAATATTGTGCAACCATTCATCTCTGACATATGGAAATGGAAGGCTGCTTGTTTCAGTGAAATGCTTTGAAAGGCTACTTGAATTGGAACTACTCTTACTGAGAACTGTGAGGTCTGTTATCCCAGCAATGATATTTACTGAATTATTTTTGTCTGTTTGACGTAGTTAATTATCGAGGTCAGAGTGCTCACATTGTTCTCCATAAATTATTGACCACTAAAAGTTATATCAGACCAGAAAATCAACCCCACAAGAATACTAAAACTAGACTTTGCTGAAACAGATTATAATACAAGATATTATAATTGTCCAATTGTGCTATCCTCCCCTTCTTCTTCTACACAATGAATAAGGGAGGTCTTAGCTGAGCCACTTCTGAATATTATTGTTTCCCAGGACTTAAAAAAAGATGTATCAGCCCCTCTGTGCCTAGGTAAAGTTTCTTGTGCCCCTCTGGCAAGGTCATTTCATTTACTCTCAATAGCTGATTTATGAATTGCTCTTTTAAATGCCCTATAGCACCACCCACAACCTTTTGGACTGATTCCCTGGGAAAAAAAATTCACAGATCAGGGAGGCATGGTTTTTCATGCTACCTAGATCCCATGCATGCGCAGATGAAGCTTTGCTTGGTTGCATGGTCCGGTTCTTAATGGACCGTGGACTGGTACCAGTCCATAGCAGCGGTGGGTTGCTCCTGGTTTGAACTGGTTCTTAGAACTGGTAGCAGCGGCAGCGGGAGGCTCTGCCTACCCACCAAGGATGCTCCACCCACCCACTTGGGATGCTTCAGCGCATGCGCAGAAGCATTGTGTAGCGCGCAAGCCGGTAGCACACTAATTCAGAACCCACTACTGGTCCATAGTCCAGGGGTTGGGGACTCCTGCCCTATAAAAAGTAAGATACCAACATCATAATTATTGTTTTCCCAAAAAATTTTTCTTTATTTTCTCCATCACTTCATATACAATTCAATACACATATACCTTAAAATATTACAATAAAAATTACATATTTTTCAATATAATCAATCATTCAAAAATCAATGTCTTATTCAACACTTGCCTCATCAGTCTCAGTCTGTTCTATTACACTCCCCTCTCTCTATCTCCAACTTCTCCTCCTACTTTCTAACTCCTTCCTTCCTCCTCTACCTTCTCTACACCTTCTCTTCCTCCCCTTCTACTTCCTCTTTCACTTTCTTTACCTTTCCTGAGTGCTTTTTATACTAACTCATTTTATGTTCGACAGGCTGATGCTAACCTCAATTTTAAACTACTCATATCTCTTCTAAAGAAAAAGTTTTAACCATTATCATTATATTATTATTCTTTTTATGTAGTACTTTCTTCTAGGTACATGCTACTATTTCCATCTCAAAAAAAAAAAAGGAAAAAAATCTAATTTTCTAATTTTGTCATCTGGGATATTCACCAGTTGATTTCAAATTTCCTTCCAAATTGACCGCTATTCTCTTGAATTCTCAAGATAGTTACTGTCTCCTGCTTTTTAATTTTAAGCCATATTGCTTCCTCTAATTCTTTAATCTCTCTATTCATTATTTGTTTTTTTATCTTTTATTCTATCAAAAAAACTAAAAGTCCAATTATCATCATGCATATTGGCCCCAGAAGTCCTGAAACTTTTGCAACATCTTTTTATGGTTTAGAAAGGTATCTTTCAGTACCCAAAAGTGGCAATATTTATCCAGCATTTCAATTATTGGTCTTTCCTCTAGCCATATCTAGAAATGCTTTCTGGAAACCCTTTGCTCTGTTCTGAGCTTTTCCTCTTATAAATTTGTCATTTCTATCCTGTTCAGTTCAACATGCAGTAAATTAAATTAGTAAGCATCAGTAATATCTTGGTGCATTCAACTCAGAGCATCACTATTGTTCTTGCTTTTTGCTGTACAGATACTGCTTCCCGAGCTATGACTTTGCATTTCCCACTGAGACAACCATGCCAGAATAGGAATATATATATTTTAAAAAGAAATCTGCCATGGTGAATTTGTGAGAAACAGGAAAACAGATTCAGAATGGCAAAAATGATAGCAATGATTAGAATCCATTAGTATCAGTTATTTGAATTGGAAAAGAACTTATACAAACAAATCACTTGTAAGATAATTTTATTTTTTTGGGGGAGGCATGTTTTTGAAAGTTGTATATTAAAATGTATTTTGGTTTTTTTTAAGGAGTTGTCTAAGGAAATTTACGAGACTGAAGAATCCATAAAGAAATAAACAAATCCTGACTTCAGGCATTACATTTCATTACGAACAATGTGATAAGGAAAATTTATATTTAACAAGTTAGGGAAAACATGCAGAACAAATGACAAATGAATGGGGAAAAAATGTGTATAAAACTTTTTCCAAAAAAATAAATCTATTTAGCCCCAAAGACTTAAATGCTACTTTACATACAGTATGATGCAAAACAGATGAGATTTTTTTAGTGATATACAATTACAGTACTATTCTAGTCCTGCCCTTTTCTATTTGTCATTGTTTTGCCACTTCTATGAAATTCATCTGAAATTTTCTGTCCTCATCCATATACTTAATCAGAAAGTCCAATATTTCCCAGCCTAGACATAACTTTCTGTTTAAATTATTATGATCACTGTTCAATTTTATTCAAACTACTTTTTATTTTTACTTTTTCTGTAAATATTAAAGTATTCAGTCATATTGTATAGGCTGTTAAATGCTTCCTTAAATATTTTATTATTTAATACAACAGTACATTAATATTAAATTAAACAAAATACTTTTTTCACCTTGTACAATGTCTTTAAAATATATATCCCATTTCATTATTTATACTTTTATATCTACCTTGATATTCACATTCTGTAAAGCCATAGTTCACTGTAGGAAAATTTGTACTACTGTGTTATGACAGTCTGAAGCAATCAGTTGTTGTTGTTGTTGTTGTTGTTGTTTAAAAAAAGCTCTACCAGCTGTCAATTAAAAGCAGTACATTTGTGGAAATAAGGTCATACTATTGAGAATATGTACTGATATGTAAGAGAGTGAGTTTGGTGTAGCAGTTAAGACTCTGGGCTAGAAACTAGGAAACTCTGAATTCTAGTCCCATTTTAAGCACTGGGTGACCTTGGGCCAGCCCTAGGAAGAAGGCAATGGCAAGCTACTTCTACAAAATCTTGCCAAGAAAATTGTGGGGACTTGTCCAGGAAGGCAAGACTGACTTGAAGGCAAAGTAAACTAACAAACAACTGTCCATCTCATCTGAAGACCTGAGGGAATAACCAGGTCTTCAGGACCTTATGGAATGCCAACAGGATGGGAGCCAATGGATTGCAATAGCACTTAGCAATAGCACTTAGACTTATATACCACTTCATAATGCTTTACAGCCCTCTCTAAGCGGTTTACAGAGTTCAGCATATTGCCCCCAACAATCTGGGTCCTCATTTTACCAACCTCAGAAGGATGGAAGAGTGAGTCAACCTTGAGACAGTGAGATTTGAACAGCTGAACAGCTGAACTAGCAGTCAGCTGAAGTAGGTTGCAGTGCTGCTTTTAACCACTGCGCCACCTCGGCGCCTAATAAATTGCAAGGGGAACCTCATTCTACAGGGCAGGCACATAGAAAGACAAGGCACGTTTCCTGGGTTCTAACAGATTGCACACTTAAATCAAAGGAAGCCAGAGTGTGTCATCTCTGCCAGTGTATATTGGTTGGGAAGGAAGCATAGGAGTTGACAGTCTCAATTAACATGACCCTATCCATAGTTAATAGTCAGACAAATGTATTATGGGGAGATATGGTTCTGAAAATGAAGAGCATTATAGCTTGTGGATGAAATGGGCCTTGTTTCAATTTTCCTTCTGTTTTAACAGATCAGAATATCTGTAATTAAGGAAGAGAGCTCTGCAATAGGAGGACCTAAATATTACTGGAATCTAGGATCGCCTAGGACAGAACCCTTGGCCAAAAAGAGTCTGCAATTTGTCCTATTAAGAGATGCTTCATTCCCTGTAGCTCTTTCCCCCTCTCCTTTTCCATGAGCATGGTATGATCTGGCCTTGAAGGACAAGTTTCAGGAAGGGAACCAGTACCACAAATAGAATATTTTTCTGAACAATCGTAAGAAAGAGTATTGGAAGAGAAAAAGAGGCATCTTGGGCTCAGTGTTGCAATTTAACTTTACACCTTATTTTTATTAGTCGTTCACAAACTAAAAGTCATTCACCGTAACTCTTTTTTACTCTGAGCAATGATAGAGAACTTTAATTAGATATTTGGAAAGGTAATTAGAAATTACATATATGGTTACACTTCAAACCTATTAGCAGTTAAGGCAGTATATATAGTTCAAAGCTTCCCTGCATAAGTATTAAGCAAATTAGAAGGCTTAATCACTATGATATTATTTTCTGAGCTACGGTATGTACTGCTTTATTTCAAAAAGGACTTAGGATTTATAACATTAATTTGCCAAACATTTTATGGAATCCTTTCTGAAGCCTAACTAATTTTTCATTTATTGCATCGAGTGTTACATTGATCTCACTGGGAGTAAGGGAAACTTTTCTCCAGTAGATGCAAAAAGATGCAGTTTGATTTCTGATATTTCAGATAGCTTTATTATTGGCTGCCCATGCACCTGGTATCCTAGTGGCAAAAATGCTAATACGATCAATTTGTAACTTTATGCACTGCACATGTTTATGGCTCTATCTTATCTGTCAAAATATTAACCTTTTGTTCACATAATTAGCTTATGCACTCAATGAGTCCTCACAGTGACCTTAGTGAAAGGCAATTTGGGTATTCTAAATTGGAAATGCTAATAAGATATCAGAAGGTGAATTCGTTCTTTGATTTAATGAAGCCATAGCATGTCATCATTTTTTTTAAAAGACTAAAAGAAACACAGTATGTGGGATAGGGGAAGTGTCCACTATAGTTAACAAACAAACATGAATTAATTTCCTGTTCAACCATTGATTTTTATGCAAAACCGTATTTTCTCAATATATAATAGTTAGTGGAGCTGGGATACTAGAGCAACATGTTCCAGGATTGATGCTCCTTCAGAGGGCTTTTAAAATCTCTCTTTCTTCTAAGGATAAAAATTTTGTGAAAAGGTTATTAGGAAACCATATCTCTTGTTATATTGTGAGAGAGCAGTAAATTGCTATTTATTTTTATGGTTATATTTTTATATTTTTTTGTTCTAGGGGCACACTTGGAAGGTTACTTCAAGTTTTTTAAACAGTTCAGACATCACACTAACATATTGTATTTAATCGTGATTTATTGAATGAACCCCATTTAAGTGAGGTTCATAAAAGAAGCTAAGCCATAAGCAAGATTGCCATTAAGTGACACCTTGCAGCTTTTCTGTCTCATACCAAAACAGCTTAAACAGATCCACCAGTTTTGCTATCCAGGAAGAGGGAACAACAGTTTGTGGAGCGGGGCAGAGCTTCATTTCCATGGGGTTTTGATTGAGACATCCCTTTTGCAGATCCTTGTTTTAAGGAGTGGATTAGCCATGCTGCTTTGCTTTGCCTTAGTAAAATAACATTCGGGCTTCCGCAGAACATGCAAAAAAATCCACATTTCCCAAAGTGAAATGGGCAGAAGGGACAGATCAGCCCTGTGTCTTTCTTCTAATTGAATAATGATGGTGAAAGGTTTTAGGTATATGCAAAGCAAGTTATTGCTTACAGCCTCACAGACTGAAAGATGTTTGGAAAATGTCTTTTTCTTTACACTTTTATTAGACTTTAATACTTGAAAATCTCCATGAATTAAACTGCCCAGTATGGTTCACACGATTTTCATTAATTAAGATATGGCTTGCTTCTGCATTCATTCATACCTTCTATTCAAAGAAAATTGTTTGTGATCCAACCCAGGTTTGTTATGCATCTTGGTGATAGTTTTACCAAGTCCAGCTGTTATATAACTTTTTTTTCTAATTACAAATAAAACTAGTAGATTAATCATAGTTATTACATTCAACCAACTTATATATTTTTTGTTGTTGTTGTTGTTGTTGTTGTTGTTAATATATCAACAATAACAATAACAATACGCAGTGTTTCAATATCTCAGGGGTTGCCACAAAGAAGAGGGAGTCAAACTATTCTCCAAAGCACCTGAGGGTAGAACAAGAAGCAATGGGTGGAAACTAATCTAGGAGAGAAGCAACTTAGAAATAAGGAGAAATTTCCTGACAGTTAGAACAATTAATCAGTGGAACAGCTTGCCTCCAGAAGTTGGGAATGCTCCAACACTGGAAGTTTTTAAGAAGATGTTGGATAACCATTTGTCTGAAGTGGTGTAGGGTTTCCTGGCTAAGCAGGGGGTTGGACTAGAAGACCTCCAAGGTCCCTTCCAACTCTCTTATTCTGTTCTGTTCTGTTCTGTTCTGTTCTGTTCTGTTCTGTTCTGTTCTGTTCTATTCTATTCTAATACACATATTTATTAAGTTGTAGTCTGTCATTATTCAATTATTCCATGTTTTCTCTTGTTATTGCTTTTATTTTATAATATAAAAGTGTATACACTAATATTCCCCCTTTATCTTATTTCTAACTCTTATTCTAACTTTTAATCATGTCACCCTTTTATTAAAAAACATTTTCTTTCTATCCTACCTAACTTCTAATCATGTCACCTACCTAAAAAGGAAAGGAAAGAGAGAGAAAAAGAAAGGCAAATCAGAGCAACAACAAAAAGGAAAAATAATCTATCCATCGTCTCTTGTTTGCTTTAGTACTGTAATTGCTATGCTTTTTTTAACTTGCCTCCCATATTCCTCTCTTAGATCTTTATCTCTGTCTGCATCTACTTTTTGGCTATTCAATCTAAGTATTTCTCCCATCTCTACCCTCTTCCACTGACTAATTTCCAAAATTTCTGCTCAAGCCCCTATTTCCCCTTCAAAAGTATCTTCCTATATCTCCAATTCTCTTTTCAACTCTCTTAAAAAAATTTTCCTCTAGTTTAATTCATCAGTCACTGTTATTTTCATTATTATCTCCTTCTTGTCTTCTTCTTTTGGTCACTGGTTCTTTTGTTCAATCTTTTCCTCCATTCCTTCTGTTGGCTCCTCCCTTTCCTGAGTGTCTTGGTCTTTACTAATCATCCATCATATAGTATTTTCCATTTTTTCCATAGTCTCCTTAAATCCTTTCTCCATGATATCCTTTGTATTTTGAAAAAGTACAAAGTTCCTCAAAGTTCCACTCATTTCTTCCTTATAAAGCATCTTATTTTGTTTTAAAACATTCAACTTTTGTCCAGCTGTCAAAGAACCATTTTTTCAGTCCTAAAGTTGTCCTTCAAGGACTGCACTAATCACAGTTCTTTATATCCCATAGGTAAACAATCAGTTCCGTTTAAATAGTCCCAGAGGTTATCAAAAGCCTCTTTACGTCCCCTTTACAAATTCAATCTTCTAGCATAACATTCAGGGGTCCCTTTAATTAAATAGCTTTCTTATTTTCTTATTTGAGTCTTCAGTAATCATGGGGTAGTTAGGAATAACCCAGTAAATATTTCCACAGTCCTTCATATAAGTATTCCGACTTGTATATTTTCCTTTCATCAGCAGGTGGCACTCTCAGCTTAATTTTCAGTATTGCCACTAGTCAATCATCATTTAGTTGTAGATCAATTATGGAAGCAGGATAAGTTTTTAAAGTAAATGATTCCAGCTTTTTAAAATGCCTTCCCATTACCACATCTTCCCAGTTTAAGAGTCCAATTTTCTGTATATTTAAATTTTTTTATTATTTTTCTCTCTTTGCATCCTTCCCTCCCAGCCTGGTATTTTTCTCAGAATGCTTAAATGCCACTTTAACAACTAATTCTGAGCAAATCGTTCTAAATTATTCCTTGGGGTTAGGTTTTAAGCAAAAAGGAATCCTCTCCCCCAGTTTCAGTCACTGTTCACCTACTTCGCCCCAGCACCAGTCTTAGTCATTTCACAGTTGTCACAGCTTTGTGGCAGCCATCTTTAGGCTGCCTCTTCACCTCACCATAGCTGAGAGGAAAAAAGAACCCAGGTTCGGACAGGAGAGCTGCGACTCTCTGCGACCTCACAGGGCACCCCTCTTTGCTTCACCATCCCTACAGGGTGGCTTTGGCTCCTTTTGGAGCCCACCAACGAAGGGAACTTGACACAGGAATGTGGAGACACAATCCGCCTGTCTGATCCTGCCGCGACATCAATCGGAAGTCGCCAACTGTTATATAACTTTATTCCCTATTAGCGCTTGCAAAATAGACCCTACAGTTTTGCCATAGCTTAAGGTATCACTAAATCTAAAATTTGGCCGTAACAGTGTATCATTTATGCAGCTCAGTAAACATTTTATAATGAACCCAGAGCATCATCAAAGATAAAACTACACGGTGTACACTTCAAGTAACATAAATTGATTGTTGTGCACTCTCCAGAGTCATTTCTGCTGAGATGGGTGGCTATATAAATTGTATAAATAAATAAAAATAATTATTTGACTGGTCTACAGAGAATATTATTTTTATATTTGCTGCATTACAAGTAAACTACACTTCTGCCTTTTTTTTGGCTTTATCTTTCTGTCTCCATTTTATCATGGCAAATTACATCCATCCATTCATTAAAATGCATGATTATTAATGTGCCTACTTTTGTTCAACTCGTTTCATTAGCTACCATTTGTCATCTTTGAAGATAAACATGGTTGATAACTATAAAAAATTAATAGAAATTTAAATACATTCAATGCCAACATAGTTATCATGGGAATAATTCCCAAAGATGAAAGATAATAATAATAATAATGAATATTAATTTTATTCTTAAAAGGGGTTTTCATAAAAAAATAGAAAATATGATACTTAAAGTATTACAATAGATATTCAGAGAAAGAACTATACTAAGAGAAGTGTTATAAAAGCCAACTTACAAGCATATGTGAGTATGTGACTCCATGTGAGTGGAGTACATATATATATATATATATATATATATATATATATATATATATATATATATATATATATATATATATATATATATATATATGTGTGTGTGTGTGTGTGTGTGTGTGTGTGTGTGTGTGTGTGTGTGTGTGTGTGTCTGTGTGTGTGTGTGTGTGTGTGTGTGTGTGTGTACTAGTGGTTGGATACTATGTGATCGGGCTTGATAAATTGACAGTTAAAGCTTGAAAATTAATGAGTAGTAGGTAGTTCTCTCCCTCAGGCTTGCCCCACAGAAGCCTCTCCTCTCCCCTGCTCTCCCCTGCTCTCCCCTTCTCTCCCTCAGGCTTGCTCCACAGAAGCCTCTCCTCTCCCTTTCTCTCCCTCAGGCTTGCCTCACAGAAGCCTCTCCTATCTTATTCCCTTCTCTCCCTTTCAGGTGGGGAGGGGGAATAGAATGTCTAACTCCTTAGCATTGAGTAGACTGTCTAAACTCCCAGCCCACAAGCCAGATGAGTCATGCACTGGTCATGCCCACTGGCAGTTGGAACAGAGTTCTTTTCAGGTGGGGAGGGGGAGTAGAACGTCTAGCTCCTTAGCATCAGAGCGTGTTAATAATAATATAAGAAATAACGAATGATCTGATGGTCATTTCAAAAAATCCTTTCTTAGTGAGCACCTAGAAGCCAAGAGGAACATACATTCCAAGTTTCAAGTTTGTAGGCTTTACAGTTCTGGAGATTTTGTGATGATGCGTGAGTGGCATTTGGCGTGTGTGTGTGTGTGTGTGTGTGTGTGTGTGTGTGTGTGTATATATATATATATATATATATATATATATATATATATATATATATATATATATATATATATATATATATATATATATATATATATATATATATATATTTCAGTTATATATCATAAAATAAATTGTACCACACTAAAAACCTTTTGTAAAGCTAATTCGGAAAGGGGTCTTCAAATGTATTGATATGCTGAGAATTTAGGCTGAAATTATTTATGGCAACTAAAGCTGTACCCTGCTATAAATAATTATATACCGTTATCCTGGTCCAGAACTTTGACCACAAATGTATCACTTAAGATGTTACATCTCTCAACCATGAAGGTTACTTGGTGACTTGGAATCAGTCATTCTCTCTCAACACAACCTATCTCACAAGATGGTTGTTGCAGGGAAATAGGAGAGGAGATCTACACTGCTTTAGGCGCCTAAATAAAAATCAAGATATAAATTTAATAAATTAAACAAGTGTTTGCCCATGATATTCATAAATGAATATTTTGTGCATATCCATTCATTTCAATGGCAAGAATCAATCTAAGTCCTCTGAGAATAAAACTGAAATAAAGAATGGTTTCTCTGCTGAAGTGAGCAGTGTTAACTACAGCATTCTAAACAGATGGTTGTAACAGAGTATTGATATGTAAATGCTCAACTATAAGAATTTATTTCCTAGTGAACATAGCTGAGAACATTATCTGAAAGGCAAAGAATAACTGAATGGAACAGCATCTCTTTTTCTTGATTGTTTCGCCTGTCAAAAAGTGGAATGCATTTTGGAGGGTCTTCTTTAGTTCCAAATGGCAAATATAAATGACACTTATAAATAGAGTATTATGATCCATTGGTCTTTTTTGTATGCCAGTGCTCAGTGCAAACAGGAATGGTATATCGGAATTACCCCATTCATCTGAATCAAAGTAGTCAATTTCTATGAGAAGTGAAGACCTGCTTGAGTTCAACACTTTTTTAGTAACAGAAAAGAAGTGATTTGATAGAACCTTCTGCAGTATTTTGTCTTCCCAAGCTAGATAATAGCCTTAGGATTTCCTGTTTAGATTTTTCAAGACCAGGCAAGTTCAGCTAGAAAATGACATATCCCTTTACACCTATTCTACTGAGAAGAACTGATTTAATTGGTGTACACAGAAACTCTATATGTAGATAGAACAGCTTGTAAAATTGGATCATTGTGAGGTCTATAGGTAATATCTAAAGTAAGTGTATAGATCAGGGGTGTCAAACTCGATTTCATTGAGGGCCACATCAGGGTTGTGTATGACCTCGGAGGGCCAGGGGGGATGGGGCTGTGTGCCTGGTGTGGGCGTGGGAGTTTGACACAGGATCAAGATGCATTTCCCCCCCTTCTCTTCTTTCCACAGTTCTTTACTATAACCATTTTCTTGTCTCTTCTACCAGATATTACTGACAAACATATATTACTTATTCTTCATACTCCACTAAACTATTTATTTCTAAATTTATACCCCATTGTTTAATAGTAAATTGCTTTTCCAGGCTATTTATACTATTGTATTTTTATTATTCAATTAATAATAAAAATACAATAGCATAAATAACAGGATAATACAAGATCTAACAGCAGAGGTACATTTCTAGGATAGTAAATAGAAATGGCTGTCAATTATAGATTGTTGATTGTAGATGAAATGGACCTACAGTTTGTAAAATCTGGCATTAAACTGTAGTATTAACATAGGATGTTGCTTGTTTTCTATCCAGATCAGGCACTTACTTGAGGCCACATAATTGTAATCCAGTCCAATCCAATCCTCCTGCAGCACTCTGCGGTCAGAGTGTTGCTGGAAGCTGGGGAGGCCAAAAATGGACTGTGCAGGACGCTCGCAGGGCCTCCGCATGGCCCTTTTTCGGTTGGCAGACTGCTGCAGGAGGCAGGGGAGGCCAAAAATGGGCTGCGTTTTGGCCAGCAGAGGCACTGCAGGCCGGTCCTTTGATATTTCCAGTCCGGCCCAGCAGGCCAGATTTAAGCACCCCACAGGCCAGATCTGGCCCGTGGGCCTTGAGTTTGACACCCCTGGTATAGATAATCAGTGGAAGCTTATTGAAATATGGATAAAACATTCAAAGCAGGACAATTTCTATTTTCACATGGGTGTAATCAGACCAAATGGTTCTAATCACCTTGTGAACAAGGGTCAGGGCTTTTGTTATACACATTATGAGGAATCAGTCTATATCAGTGCTTCTCAACATTGGCCACTCTAAGATGTATGAACTTCAATTCCCAGGGATTCCCATCCAGCCAAGAAATCTACACATCTTAATGTTGCCAAGGTTGAGAAACACTGGTCTAAATATTTGGCATGCAAAATGTTTGATTCATCTTGAAAAGGCTCTTCATGCCATGAAGGTGACATGATTCACTTCCTTGTTGGTGTCGCTAGGTAACAAAATATCACATTAACAACAAAGGCAGTTTGCCATAAGGAATAAAATATAATGCATCTAAACTTCCAGCATTTATGTTCAGCATGTCTTGTTCAACATCAATCTGAAAGACTTTACATGATAGTAGTGATAATGCGATCTCTATGGGAGGTGGTTTTTTAGAAGTCTTTCCATAAAATGTATAATGTACCGGAAGGCCGCTAGGGGGCCACTCTAGGAGCGGGAACAATGGTAGCCCGTGATTGGCCGAGCCATTTGACAGCCGACTATATAAGGGAGCTGTCAAATGGTGCCGGTGTTCTTTTAGTCAGGCGTTTGGTTTCCAGTTGTTGTATTTCTTCGAGTTATTAAAGTTATGTTCAAGGCAACACCGAGTCACCACAGTTATTGCACCCACCGACTACGCTACACAGCACTGGTGACGAAAGTGGGATTCCGCTCCAGGACTGAGGTAATAGTGGGTCCTCAAAAGAACCTGTCAACCATGAGGAAAATTTCGCGCTCACCCAGACGTACCCCATAAAATGTAAAATAGATATATTAATATTTAGGATCAAAGAGTTTGTGTGATCATCTTGCTTAGTCATAATCCCATCAACTCCCTTTGATGGAAGCATACTTCTCAAACTATCTAATAAATTAGAGCCATAATCCTTAGTGTCATCTGAAATCACTTTCTATTTCTCTGGGTGCTATTAGTTCAGTAGAAAACATACTGTAAAATAGTTAAAATGTGACTACAGGGTTCTGACCAGAGGGCACCCACATAGGGGATCAAAACAGTCAAAACAGTGGTCATGACAACTCATGACAACTAATTTAAAAGAATGGCTCTCTGATCAACAAGTCTTGGTTTTTTTAAAAAATACGTCCACTTGTGGATAACCCTGGGGTTGACCATTATCCTGGGGAAAATAACTTCAGCTGCAGTGCAGCCATCCAAGAAATCTACTTTGTAGAGCCAATCTGAATGTTCTATAAATTATACATTGTCTACCAATCAGAGACCTTGACCTTGCAGCCCCCTTTTCTACTTTTGAAAGATGACTGAGTTCTTCAAAGAAGTGGTTCATTGCAGTTCACATGATGAATTCCCTGCTTAACATCTCACATCTTTGGAAGTGATTGCTTTTGAGGTTGTACTTGTCATTTATTATTCCTTTTTTACTTTTTATTTCATTGGTTGATTGCATGATCAAACTTGAAAATGTATATGATCTGAGTCCTTATCTATTGCTTCACTTGCAACTTTTTCCGCCAAAGTCAGTCTGTATTCAGAGAAAAAAAAGCTAAAGAACCTTGAGTTGAACTTTCTTCTAGACTTAAAATCTCCCCATTTAAATTGCATCAATCTTGGATGTAATTATGAAAGATGCAAAAGCTCCATTTTGATAAGTATTCCTGTGATTATGATTAATTGCATCCCAAACTTTCACACATGTACAAAATGAGCAATTAGATATAGTACACTTCTTTCCTTACCATAAGACTAATAAGTTAGCTTATAAATAGTGACAGGATCATTTGAGTGTAAGAAACTTCTATATTACTTCATATTAGTTACAAAAAGATTTTTGAACATTTGCTCTCATCTAAGGAATTTTAACATTTCCACAGTCTTTCTTTTTATTATTTTAAAGTGCAGTCAGGCACAATGTTACAAATTGATTTTGGAAGTTCCACTCTTTAGTTATCATTTCAATCTTTGTACAGCTAGAATTATACTGGTGTTAAAACACAGTGTGATGTGCAAAGAACATTATTATACAATGCTTTTATTTTTTCTCCCCTCACTTGTTTAGGAAACAGAAGATGGCCTTTTCCTTCTTTATTTTTAAAAATACTTTTTACGTTCATATTTTTTCAAATGTAGAGGATAATGCTAAGAAGCTACCTGGTCTGTGTTGGATGTATAAATCTTTTCATCCCCTTGTTCTTTTATTCCAAGTGGAACTTTTACAAGACCACTCTTCTCCCTACTGACCCAAATGCCACATTAATTTTAAAAATGCAAAATGCAGCCACTTATATTTACATATTATGTGTAATTTATTTGTATTAGGATCTTTTATATATATGAAATTATGTGCAAAAATAAACATAAATATAATAAATCCTAATATACCGTATTTTTCAGAGTATAGGACGCACCAGAGTATAAGACGCACCTAGATTTTAGAGGAGGAAAACAAGGAAAAAAGTATTCTGAACCAAATAGTGTAGTAATATATTATTTAATAAATTACAAGTGTAGCAGAATACCTTTTACAACCATGTACACTTTTTACAACCATGTACACTTTTTACAAACTTCAAACTTGACAGCTTTGTGGACTTCAACTCCCAGAATTCCTACTCCAGTCATGCTAGCTCAGGAATGGGAGTTGAAGTCCACAAGTCTTAAAGCTGTCAAGTTTGAAGTTTGTAAAAAGTGTACATGGTTGTAAAAAGTCTTGCCAAGTTTGAAGACCCTTGCACCCCTAACCCCTAACCCAGGGGTCTTCAAACTTGACAGCTTTAAGACTTGTGGACTTCAACTCCAATTCCTGAGCTAGCATGACTGGAGGAGGAATTCTGGCAGTTGAAGTCCACAAGTTTGAAGACCCTTGCACCCCCTTGGCAAGTTTAAGACTTGTGGACTTCAACTCCCAGAATTCCTCCTCCAGTCATCCTAGCTCAGGAATGGGAGTTAAAGTCCACAAGTCTTAAAGTTGCCAAGTTTGAAGAGCCCTGGGTTAGAGGTGGCAAGGGTCTTCAAACTTGGCAAGTTTAAGACTTGTGGACTTCAACTCCCAGAATTCCTCCTCCAGTCATGCTAGCTAGAGCTGAAGTCCACAAGTCCTCTCGGTCTCGCAGCCAGTTCCGTCCTGAAGTTCAAGGGCCACAACTTGAGCTGAGCAGATCTGCGGCGAAAGCGGCGGCTCCTGGTTTTCCCGGCCAAAGAGCGCTCGCTAGAGAAGAGCAGCTGAGGAAGCAGGTGAGGCGCGGCGGCAGGCAGGTGTCTTGGAAGCGCCGAGGGCAGCACGCGCGTCTGGGATGCCCCTCTCTGTGCTTTCCGCTTAGGCAGCGGCAGCGGGCGCAGCGAGTCCCGTCCCCACGAGCATCCCAGGCACTTGCTGTGGCGACGCTGTTTTCTCCGAGACCTTTGTCTCGGAGAAGGAGCAGTAGACAAAGGTCTCGGAGAAAACAGCGTCGTCACAGCAAGCGCCGGGGACGCGCGTGAGGACGGGACTCGCTGCGCCCGCTGCTGCCGCCTAAGCGGAAAGCACAGAGAGGGGCATCCCGGAAGCGCGTGCTGCCCTCGGCGCTTCCAAGACACCTGCCTGCCGCCGTGCCTCGCCTGCTCGCACGCCCGCTCGCTCGCAAGCAGGCAGCGGTGGGGATCGAAGCGCAGCGGTGGCACCTCGAAAGGACTGGGGTGCTAGATTTCATGCTAGCTCAGGAATGGGTGGTGGGGGCAAGCAGCGGTGGTGGCGGCGGCAAGCAACAGCAGGGACGGCGGGGGCAAGCAGCGGGGGGGCAAGTGGTGGTGGCGGCGGCAGCGGCGGGCGGCGGGGAAAACCTCCGAAGGGTGGGGGCTGGGAGGGTGGGGGCTGCATTCGGTGTATAAGACGCACCCAAATTTTCACCCTCTTTTTGGGGGTAAAAAGGTGCGTCCTATACTCCGAAAAATACGGTAATGGTATTACAGTTATCGTCTTATGTCATGTTTCAAATGTACAGTTGGCAATGATCAAAACCAAACACTTACTTATGTATCAAGATATAAAATTTACTTATACACAAAATTTATTAATACATGTATAAATAACTATATACAGTACATAAATATATAAACAGTGGCACTTTGGTACTCAACTGCTTTGAAACTCTTCAAATTTGGTACTCAATGCATTTTGACATGAAACTTTTGTCCCAGTACTCATTGTTTATTTGGTACTCAATGCATAAGCTAGAAATTGTCAATGTCAATTACCTTGTGACTCACTACATTATTTCTTATGGGAAAAAATTGTTGTCATCATTTTTGGTACTCATTGTGCCTGAGTTAATGAGTACCGATATACAACTGTATTAGGAACAAAGCCCATCAAGTTAATGTTTCATAAAAGAAAGAAGTTTCTATAAGCTAAACATATGGATATAAAACTATTTAGTGCTTTTGAAATTTTGGGTAGTTGTAATTTAATAACAATATCTCAATCTTCTCATTATGAATGCGGTGGTCAAATTAAAGAGCAGGTCTACCAGCTCTGATTTTCAGTATGCATACAGTGGGCTCTTTAGAAGAATATTAAACCAGATCAAGAGATCAACCCTACAGTATATCAACCCTATATTCAAGCATATACATATTTTGTCTTCATATGGAAGATTGGAATATCAAGGTAGATTCCCTACCTTTTTTTGATAGTTTAACAATAATAATTATTTATTTAATACATTGGTATATTTCTTCCATTAGAAAAACAATATAACTAAAAGCAGTGTATGAATACTCTGGCTTTTACTGAGTTTATATTTCAATTTATGTCATTTAATATATCTTATTTCAAATTGTGATGGCCTGATGATTCTATATTTGCACCAAGCCTACTTTGTTGTGTTCTGTGTCTCACTAAGAGCAATGTTTTGTCACATTTTTGTTACCTTGCTTAGAATTCAGCAATAACTAAACATGATTATAATTAAGCTGTATGAGAGAGTTAATTTTGTATAAATTTTACAATTTTTACTGATATAGAAACCCGCAAAGATAGATAAATTATTATATATTCCTTCAGTATTTTACTATTGATTTCTTCTTCTAGTCATTTGCTGAAAATATTTCTTCCTTCTGAAAATCCAGCAGAAGAACAAAGAAATAATCCCTCATTTTACACATCAGTCCTTTCAGTCCTTTTAAGGATTGTTGAATGAGTTTACATTTTTTTTCTCCCCCTCCCCAAAGCAAATATGCAAGGGAATAGCTAACCACAGCCCAAAAGATAGTAACTATGTATGCTGTTTTTGAAATGAGCTGCAAAGTAATCACCAGCTCCAATATTCTCCAAGAACAGTTTAATAAGCAATTATTATTTGTGAGACAATTCTCCTGAGAAATAGCTGTGCTCTTTAGCCTTTATTGTTCAGTGGTAATGGAAATTGACATGAAAAGAAAATAGTAGAGTGGCTTTTTTTAAACTATTTGTAAAGAACCAAAACATTAAAATGTTGCTCAAGTGGCAATTTCTATTCTGCACAATCGGAACATTAGAGATCCAATAGTCACCTTGCTCCTTAACACAACACTTGCATTGAAGAAAATACTTCCTATTGAAACTAAATGCTGATGGAAATGTGTATTGATTTCCGTGAAAGGGGTAAAGAGATTATTAGGAGGAAAAGGAAAGGAAGAGGCTGATGACTTCACATCTTGTATTCAGAAACTGTTGGAATTCAGTCATTATTTATCGATCTGTTGAAAGCTGAACAAGCTAATGTGCTGAGGGCAAAATCCTACAGAGCAGACGAGCCACAATCAATGTGAATGCGATGTTACTTGTGTTTCTGTCCTCTTTTGTAGGGGTGATAAAACAAAAGACCGTGACACATTAACTCATTGAAATGGCAAAGGAATGAACTCTGGCAGCCTGAGCCTCTTAGACACAGGTGCCTCATGGAGAAATAACTCCTCACAAGTGTAGCTAATCAAACTAACTTTAGAAAAGTGAAATAATGTTCATTAGGGGAAATGGAAAAATATGACCATTTGAAGAATGTCTACAGATAATAGCAAATATATGAGACAGTGAAAGCCAGATGGCTTGTACAATATATGCTAATTTAAGGATGTAAAAATGCAAAATGTATGTTACCCTTCCTTCCTTCCTTCCTTCTTCCCTTCTTCCCTTCCTTCCTTTTTTCTTTCTTTCTTTCTTTCTTTCTTTCTTTCTTTCTTTCTTTCTTTCTTTCTTTCTATTTATTTATTTATTTATTTATTTATTTATCTTGTTTTTCTTAGCTGAAATCAGCAATATAGCACAATTGTATTCTTCTTTTTGTAAATTTGTGTTCTTTTCTTCATAATTGCTGAAACACTATCCTCCTGCAGAGATTCCGGAACTCATTATGCCTCTACAGCTGACTTTCCATCCATCAGATATGTTTCCTTTTTTTTTTACTATACAACCATTTTTAAAAGCAAAAATCACAAACCAGACAACCTTTAAAAGGCCAAAAATGACAAGAAGTTTTTGTGAGCATAAATAAACGATATTGCATTTGGTATATGACCAATCAGAACCCTAGGAGAAGCAAACCATCATGAGTAAAATAGTAGTCTCTGCATAGCATATAAACATATATACACAAATACGGAGATTCTTAGCAATTGGTTTAGTTGGGCATGATTTGTGGGAGCACAAAAATGATGAAATACCAGTTGTCAAAAACCAGGGTTGAAAAAATGCTGTTAAGAACTCAATTTATTTTGAAAGAATGTGGACTGTTTGTGGGCATGAGTTTATAAGTTTTTATGTATCTCTTTGCATTTTGTTTTTTAGCATTATTATGAAAGAATAAAAAATAATACACATTTTGAATTGAAAGGGAAAAGTAATAAGAAAATGAAAATGAGAAATAAAAATTAATAATAATAACAAAGAAGATACTTCATAGCTTCTTAATACCAGTTGTATGTGCGTTTATATTTTACCCTCTATCTTTCTAAGGTTACATTATAATTTCCTTCTTTTATAATCTAATTTTTCTAATCATCAAATTAGCAGTTCATTTTTTTTCTTATTTCAGCAAAGGGTGAAAAAGGGGGGTATTTCTCTGTGGTTTTATGTGTGCATCACATATATGTGCTCTGGGGATGTTGTTATCTATCCATCACTCTGCTAAACAAATAATTCCCTCAACACTGTCAAAACTATTTACTAAGTCTGCACTACTGTTAATCTTCTCATCGTTCCCATCACCGATCTCCTCTCACTAATGACTGTATGACTGTAACTTTGTTGCTTGTATCCTTACAATTTATATTGACTGGTTCCTAATATGATTTGATTGCTTATTTGTACCTGGACTATCATTAAGTGTTGTACCTTATGATCCTTGACAAATGTATCTTTTCTTTTATGAACACTGAGACCATATGCATCAAGACAAATTCCTTGTGTGTCCAATCACACTTGGCCAATACAAAATTCTATTCTATTCTATTCTATTCTATTCTATTCTATTCTATTCTATTCTATTCTATTCTATTCTATTCCATTCCATTCCATTCCATTCCATTCCATTCCATTCCATTCCATTCCATTCTATTCTATTCTATTCTATTCTATTCTATTCTATTCAACAACTGTCAGCCTTTGGAAGTTGATGAGGTTAAGAAACAATCACAAGGAATCAGAATCTTCTCATGCTTTCCTATTTTCCTGAGTTAAGATCATGTCTTACTAACAGTTGCTACACATTAGCCTTAAAGTATTTTATGTATTTCTCTGGGATTTTAGCTGTTACAGAACCAAAACTCCCAACATTCATCCATACATTGATAATGCTTCCTTTCAATACTGGGACTTTTAGAGTATCAATTTTTGGATGATCATAGATTGTCTTCTTTGGGTATAGCTTTTAATCACAATTTCCGCCCAATATTGAGGTCTGAGGTAGAAACTTAGTGAACAATAGTTGCTGTTTCCCTATTCCTTCATGATTTCATGTTTATCCAGTTCTCTTCTGATATGAGATCATGAACACTGACTTTAGCCTAGATGAGACAGAGAGACAGGTTCTTGCTCTGGTTATTCTTGGATATTCTTGGATATACTGTAAATACAATGTTCTTGGGATGATTTTGACAGGATGGCCACTCTTGGGGAAATTCACTATTCCCCCCAAATCTTCTGCATTTAAAATCTATGTCTCTGGTTTCAAATCAGCATTCTAGGCATGTTTTTGTAAACTTTTCCAAAAAGATGGGCATCAATACCTACTGTTGTTGTTGTTAGTTGCGAAGTCAAGTCCGACCCATCACAACCCCATGGACAACATTCCTCCAGGTCTTCCTGTCCTCTACCATCCTCTGGAGTCCATTTAAGCTGACACCTACTGCTTCAGTGACTCCATCCAGCCACCTCATTTTCTGTTGTCCCTTTCTTCTTTTGCCCTCAATCTTTCCCAGCATTAGGCTCTTCTCCAGTGAGTCCTTCCTTCTCATTAGGTGGCCAAAGTATTTGAGTTTCATCTTCAGGATCTGGCCTTCTAAAGAGCAGTCAGGATTGATCTCCTCTAGGACTGACCGGTTGGATCTCCTTGCAGTCCAAGGGACTTGTAGGAGTCTTCTCCAGCACCATAGTTCAAAGGCCTCAATTCTTTGGTGCTCAGTCTTTCTTATGGTCCAACTTTCACAGTCATACATTGCAACATTGCAACTGGGAAAACCATAACCTTGATATATGCACTTTTGTTGGCAGGGTGATATCTATGCTTTTTAGTATGCTGTCTAGATTGTATTTTTATTATGATTTTTATGATTTTAGTATGCTGTCTATTACAAGGATCTTTAGAATGGTAAGTGGCATACTTCTAGAATCTGTGTGCAAGAATTTCACTGTGCTGAAGGGAGCCAATCTTTATAAGATTTATACAGGGCAGCATTGACCCCAAATCAGCCATGATTGTTTAATGAAACATTCATCACACAAATAACCCTAGATATCCCTTAAATGGGGGGGTATTACTTTTTCACAATGGCATATTATTTTATATTATGAAATAACTAATAGAGAGTGCAGAACTCATATAAAGCTCTGATAACATTCAGCAAAGATACTGCAAAACATTCCAAAACTCTGATAAGAAGTAAATAAAAAGTTGTATTATTCTACAGTGGATCTAGTTGAGAATGAGGGGCAGCCGCATTTGTAATATGTTTCACAGAATTTCCTTTCTATGCAGGTCAAAAACAGGTAGTGTTTTTCATTGGTCAGGTAGTGGCTTCAGATACCCTTTGATAACATATACAAGATAAACCACATTAATGTTCCAAGTGAACTGCATTGTAAAGTTGATGGGGCTTATAAATGTGGAATGGCGGGGAAGAGAAAGAGAAAGAGAGAGATGGAGGGAGGGAGGAGGGAGGGAGAAAGAGAGAGAGAATTAGAAAGAGAGAGAAAGAAAGAAAAGGAAGAAGAAGAAGAAGAAGAAGAAGAAGAAGAAGAAGAAGAAGAAGAAGAGGAAGAGGAAGAGGAAGAGGAAGAGGAAGAGGAAGAGGAAGAAGAAGAAGAAGAAGAAGAAGAAGAAGAAGAAGAAGAAGAAGAAGAAGAAGAAGAAGAAGAAGAAGAAGAAGAAGAAGAAGAAGAAGAAACTCATATAAAGCTGTGATAACCTTCAAGGAAGATATTGCAAAACATTTCAAAACTGATAAGAAGTAAATACTTTCTTATATAATTAGATCTTGGAATAATCATAGATACAGTCATATCAAGATTTCTAGTTTACAGTTTTTCATCAATGTGCACATGTGCATTAACAATTTAAAAAGGAGAAAGAAAAGCCAATATTCAAGGAAATGCTTGTAGAATGCCAAATATCTACTTCAGCAACAAGACCAGACAATTTAGAACCCCAAAGAAAATGGAAGCCCCTGGGTGAAAAGAATTTCAGATGAAAGAGCTGGACATACCTAAAATGCATATTCATTGTGGATGTTTGAAGCAGCACTGTTCTGCTTTAGTGAGACACGTTGCCTAGATATACAGTAGACAACAACCTGACTTAGATACAGTTCTTCGCTTTGACTCATTGAGGTGTTTCATTCTGAAGAATCGGTGTACTGGGCCTTGTTAGGGTTTTGAGTCAGGGCCAATCCTGAATCAGATGCTTCACTGAACAATACAAGAATTCATTTGTCAATTACAATGAAGTGACACAACTCTTCCGCTCCAGTGTTTGTAAGTAGAGGACCACAATTTTTCATTGAAGTGCTTCAGAGGAGCACATAGATTGAAGATTTATCAAGTCAATTCATTTCTTTAAAACTCCTTTCTTCTGTAATAGTCTATGGTCCTTGGGAATAGTCCAAGGAATATATTCCTTGTCCCAGGAGCAATTGACTTGGGTTTTATATTTAAATATATAGAATTTGAATCTGAGTTGTAAGATTGGCCCATTCTGGGGTTTTGTTTCTTTCCATTTTAATATTTATCTACAATAATATTTTATAGAATACATGTAGACTCTACTGCAGTAAGTAACTACTACAGCCATCATTGTAGGTCTATCTATACTCACTCTTCTCGAATTTAATTGCATCCTCGGAATTGAGAGCAAATTATACTTCAAAGACAAAAACCAAACTACAATAATATTGGAATATTTCCAACAACACCTTTGGGTCCCATAAAGAAAATGACTATTTTTGTTTGAATGTCAGAAGTTTGGGGAGATCAGGAAAGTTGCTATGGATGATAGCTTTAATGAATGATTTATATTTATTTGTTTGTTCCTTCATTCCTACAGATTTCCAGCTTTCAGAATATACCTATATTCATAACAACAAGTGCACAGATATTTTTAAACCTGTCTTAGTTAATATGGTAGTGGGAAATCCTGTATATTTGTAAGGCACCAGGCTTGGGAAAGTGATTATTAGTATTTCAGCATCAGCTACACATTTGCTGGTATTTACATTATTAATTAAAGTGACAATTGAGCTTTATTTAAATGAAATCTATTTCTAACTCTTGTACTTTTTTTCAGATACTCTAATTCTGACAGTGTTGTTAATGTAAGCAGAGAAAAGATTGTTCAAGAATGCCAAACCAATTTTGCCTCTGTTTGTCAGAATGAAATATATTTTATCACTAATAGAATAGATAATAATACATAACCTGACTTCTACATTCTGCATCTTTTTCTATTTCTCAGCCTAGTTCCAACTGCAGTGAAAAAGTTGTGAAAAATGACTATACATAATTGATAGAAAGATAATGGAGGAGAGAGGAATGGATAGGATAGGATAGGATAGGATAGGATAGGATAGGATAGGATAGGATAGGATAGGATAGGATAGGATAGGATAGGATAGGATAGGAAGATAGATAGATAGATAGATAGATAGATAGATAGATAGATAGATAGATAGATAGATAGATAGATAGATAGATAGATAGATAGATAGATAGATAGATAGATAGATAGATAGATAGATAGATAGATAGATAGATAGATAGATAGATAGATAGAAGAGAGAGCCAATGGGGTAGTGGTTAAGGCATCAGGTTAGAAGCCAGGAGACTGAGAGTTCTAATCCCTTCCTAAGCTATGAAGCCAACTGGGTGGCTTTCTCTCAGCTTTAGGAAAATTGCAGGGACTTATCCAAGCAGTCGCTAGGAGACCAATCTGACTTGAAGTAAAAAAAATAGCCATGAAGCCAGCTGGGTGTCCTTGGGCTAGTAGTCACAGTCTTCAGTCTATCTGCAGTGGTTCCTAGGAAGGAGGTAATGGCAAACCACTTTCTGTGAGGAGTCAACACTGACTTGAAGAATATAGATATAGATGACACAGGCAGAGACAATAGAGATTATAGAAATAGAGATGATAGTGACAGAGATAATAGAGATAAATACAGAGACAGAAAATATATAGAAGTGATAGAAATGAGAAAGATAGAGATGATAGAAGCAGAGCTAGAGCTAAAGATGATATAGATAGAGACAAAGGCAGAGATATAGAGAAAGTAAATTTTATTGCCCTATCCTTCATTTATATCCTTGGTTTACAAATTTCTAAGACCATACTCCTGACATTTTTGCAAACATTGGTCCTGTATCATCCTCTTAGGTAATCAGTGATCATTGTTTTTACTACACTAACCAAAGATTTCTCTCTGCTACATAATGTCTTTTATAACACTGTCTAGTTTAGCCTATATATCTAAGCTCTTTTATTGGAGTCAGTCATGGTTAGATAGTATTAAACCACAAACTATGTTGTCAAACATTCACTTAATTCTTAGCTCAAAATCTAACTAAGGTCCTCATCTATTATGGATGGACTAGAAAAAGTTAAATCATCCTCCTACATAGAGTACCCCAATCATGGATGCAAAAATTCAGAAAACCACAAGAAAACTTTTTACTGCCTATTGTTATTTAAATTTCTGTAGTTCAGAAAAGTAACCTTCTTCTCTAGCCATCTTGATTCAGAATCTCTTTCCCACCCTCTCCAGTCACACAGAATATTAAGAAAGAAAACTAATACAGATTCTTTCTTTCTTTCTTTCCTTCCTTCAGCATGAATCATTGCATTGTGGTTTCAATTTAGATTGGTATCTCACAACTTTAGACTAATTAAAATCATTAGAGTAAGCTGTGTGCTGCAAAAAAACAAATAAACATGGAACTATCTCTAAAAAGAAAATATTTGGGGTCTGAAGTAGAAATGGAGAAATGCCAAGGGATGAACTGCTATAAAGAAAAAGAAGATGGCCTATTACTAAAAAAAAAAGTGACAAAAACACATAACTTCAAGGACACTGTGACCTTAACTTTAATCCTGCAAACCTGTTATCTGAGTGGCTTAAGTAGATTAAGTGATACTAAATGAACACAAATTTAGAAATTTTCACTGTTTCAAAAAGAACTATGCACACCAGAATCCTTCCTAGAACAATGGTCATCCCCATTTTTCTGGGACCTGTATCTTAACAGATGTACTATACGATGAATAAACTATTGTGTCAAATCTACTCCTGTTATCGCATCTTATTGCTTTCATTTCTTATTTAGTTTTCCCACTACTTCTTGGCTTCTGAAATGCAGTGACAAGGAACTCCCTACAGAATACCTGTGCATTGAATGAAATCTCATGCCGAATGAGGTCACAGGGCTGCACATTAAGATGAATGCCAAATAATCAGGCATATTGTGAAACACTGTTTAGCATCTGTTACTGCTGGGTATCCCCACCAGACCCAGCTGGGTAATATAGTGGTAATGAGGGCAGGATATGGGGATATTGCGGAGATGAATACAAATTATGAGTGCATAAATTTAACATTCTAATTGGCTTTTATATGGCTTGTTGTCAAAGGCAAAATTACAGCAGCTTTTCATGATTATTCAAATGTTTGGTTCTCAACTTAATTCTCCTTGTGTGGCTGGAGTATGCTGTTTAGGAGAGAAATGAAAAACATGCCCAATGCAGCACAAAAAGATTGCATGCTTACAAAGCTTCAATTCAAATTTTCCCTTGGGGATTCACCATTTCTGCCAATGAACAGTTAGGGGCAGAAATTTTGTCACTAGATGGTAGCCTTTTATGCTTCCTGGGCAGTCATCTTGGCAAGACCTGACAGGACTACAGGCATGCACACCCATTAGATTTTGTTTTATTTATTAATAGAATCCTCTGATCAACAAAGCATTCATTCACAAGAATATAGATATAGCACTAAACATTTAATTTATAGGAAATAAAATTCATGATAGTTGCCATTCTTTATTTTGTTTGAAAATAAAACCCCAACTCTGTGGTGCAAGAGAAAAAAATTGTGATGGGCTTGAATACTTAATGAGGAATAACCAATGTTTTATTTGCTTTTAGGGGGGGGGGACAAAGCTTATCACAAAAATTCAAAGAAGGCTGCCTTCTGAAAAATGGGCACTTTGGGACAGGCCACATTCTCTAGAGCAATCATTGTGTAAGAAGACACTTGAATTCCCAAGTCCCAGATCTGTTCATTGACCCCAAAGTAGTTATTAATAGGCACCTAATTTAAACCACAATGACCTCATCTGTTGTGATATCATCACATAAATGATGTGAATTGTGTATTTTGCATCATTTATGTGATTAAGGTATGAGAGAACCCTAGTGGCATGCTGGTTAGAATGCAGTATTGCACTAAGTGCCTACAGTTCAATTCTGATGGGGCTTGAGATTGAAGCCTTCCATCCTTCTGAGATCGGTAAAATGAGGATCCAAATTGTTGGGGACAATAGGCAAATAATGCTTCCACATTATAACCCCCCCCCCCCCAGTGCTGTAAAGCACTATTGGACAGTATATAAGCCTAAATGCTATTGCTATTCCTTTCCTCCTGCTGATTTCAAAATATCTCACCTTTCTATTCTACCAATTTAAGCTGTAATTCTGCAGCTCAACACAGCCACTGAGTTCTATCTTTTAAAACAAACAAACAAACACTGTAATTTACCATTTGGAATTCTGAGAGCAGAGAGATTACATCATGTCTGACTTTTCCACTGATTCCAACAAATGCAGGAATCATTACATGAGTAGTTGTACTCACAAATTATTATTGCTCTAATGTTGACAAAGACATTTAGTAGACAATAGCTCTAGTCAGGTTTTTTTTCTGATTGCCTGAGGATTTTAAACTAGATTGGGATACAACAGGCTGTGTCTCTGTTCTCCATTTCTTCTGTATTTCACATGTCTTCAAGTGTTCTGGGCTATACTCCTATTCATACAGATGTGAGAACAATTTCCCCTTTAGGCTTCCTGCTGGATTTATTGGCTATAGAAAGAAGTAGGCAGGATTATCTGCTGTTCCCTATTTCTTGGCCTTGAATAAAGAATGCTAATAATCATGGATGTCTGTTCCATGTGTTTTCCCCTTCAATTTATTTATGGTTGAATGAGGATATATAATTGTTAATCATTAGCCATTTTCTAATTATTTTTTAATAATTAAAACAATAAAACCAAAACAATTAGATATGCTACAAATGCTCTGAACTATTAATTGGTGGAAGGAAGGACTGAAAAAACAACAACACTGAGGTCATGATTCCAATATAAATGGTTTGTTTCACAATTCTGTAAAAGAAATTGTTTGAATATATTGCGCATTCCCTCTCAAAAATCATATGGAAAACCACATGTGTAATTTTACAGATGTGCAATACTTTTGGGGCAATGGTGAAATCCATTTTTTTAACTACCGGTTCTGTGGGCGTGGCTTGGTAGGGCGTGGTGTGGCTTGGTGGGCGTGGCTTGGTGGGTGTGGCAGGGGAGGGATACTGCAAAATCTCCATTCCCACCCCACTCCAGGGGAAGGATATTGCAAAATCCCCATTCCCTCCCCACTCCAGGGGAAGGATACTGCAAGATCCCCATTCCCTCCCCACTCCTGGGGGAAGGATATTGCAAAATCTCCATTCCTATCCCACTCTGGGGCCAGCCAGAGGTGGTATTTGCCGGTTCTCCGAACTACTCAAAATTTCCACTACCGGTTCTCCATAACCTGTCAGAACCTGCTGGATTTCACCCCTGTTTTGGGGAGGGGGCAGAACATTGTTGAACATCACCAACCATCTTGCTGTTGGAGAATTGTTGTGACAAATTCTGTATGTATTCACATACAATACACCATTATATCTTTTGATTTGTTTGATATACTATGCTGTGATTGAAGATTCCTGCAGTTTTTACATCTGTTTACATCATTAAAGTTTAGATATTGTGCAATGATCTATAAAAAATTAATTTTTTCTTCCAGTAGCTGAATAGTGTGTAAGTCTGCAAAAAAGTCCCTACTGAGTAGATACTACAAGTGTTTAATGATGTGTAAAATATATTCCACTGTGAAATATTAAAAATAAATTGAAATTAAAGAAAATCTCTCCCATAATGAAATGGATTATCTGGAGACTTTTATACATCTTGCATACTTACACATACACACATATTTTGTGTGTGTGTGTGTGTGTGTGTGTGTGTGTGTGTGTGTGTGTGTGTGTGTGTGCGAGAGAGAGAGAGAGAGAGAGAGAGAGAGAGAGAGAGAGAGAGAGAGAGAGAGAGAGAGAGAGATGTATTCTTCTGATAATATGTGTATAAACTTATTTACTTTTATGTGTCCTAGAAAAAAATTACTATGGTAGATGGGGAAATTGACATGTCTAAAAATAGCTAACAAATTGCTTGGAAGCTGATATGATTTTTGTTTTCTTTACCTGTCTTCTCTGTCCACTTCTTAGGGTACTTATCTTTACCAGGTTCTTTTCATATGTGATAGATTTCAATTTCTTGAATTTCCAGGCGGCAGAATCACATTCGTTGGGAATCCTATGAATTATTGTTCAATTTATCTGAAGAACACCAATGTGGGGAAAAGTGTTTGAGAGTTCTGTTGGCTGTTGGGTGTTCAGTTGCTTAATTATTATACAAATGATTTAGTAATTAAAAGCAAAACTTGTCTGATGAAAAGTGAATTAATAGGCAAATTGTTTTTGGGAGGATTTCTTAGTGGTGTCAATTAGATGTTGATGAGGGTTGGCTATGGCTTTAAAAAAATATAAATGCAAATGAGATAAGGGTTTTTCCAATGAAACAAAGAGCTCTCAATCTGTATTAAAATTTGTCTTTAGTGAGCAGATCAACTTCAAAATTCAATGAGATGTGATCAGCCACTGTTCTACAAGTACTGCTAGTCCTCGCTTAATAAACAGAACTCCTCAAAAGCCATTTAGAAACCAGTTCTGGAGTTCTGCCAGCTTCACACATGACTGCATTTAGGGTGCTTGGTAACTGGCCTACCTTTTTGGCTGGCTGCAGCATTTCATGGTCAGGTGACTGCAATTTTCCAGTTCCTGGTCTTACTGGCCAGTTTCTGGCAAAAAATGCCCTAGAAATATATAGATTTGCGATAGTGGTAAATATCTGTAGCTTGGGTGTGGGATGAGGGTGGATATTCATTCTTCGAGCTTGTGGGTTGGTTTTCAAATGTTTTATCAGGGTAGGTAACATCTTCAGCAGAATTTAGGGGATGTCAGTATTCTTCTGTTTATAAGGCTTCCTGTGGTCACTAGGTCTTGTAATGGTGAGGTCAGGTCAGGGTCATATCAAGTCAGGGTGTTATTATGGGTCTTGGGATGAGTCAGCTGTGGGTGTGTCAAGTGAGGGTTTTGTGATGGGTCTTGTGATGGGGAGGGTTAGGGTTAGGGTTTATGTGGGCTGATTGAGGGTTGGTGCTGTCTCTGGTTGGCTGTGCGGTTGATTTGAATTTTGAGGGGTTCATAGGCTGATTGTAGGTCGATATGTCTGTTGATGGAATTGCTTGTAGAGTTCCAGGCTTTGATGAACTCACAAGCATGGTGGGTTGTAACGTGGCCAATGATTCTTGTATTGTTCCAATTCAACTGGTGCTGTTTGGTGTCAGTATGGATAGAGATTAGGGATTTGGGACCGTGATATTTCACTCCCAACTGGTGTTCATAGATCCTGGGTTTTAATTGATGTGATGTTTATCCCACGTAAAATTGGTTGCAATTGTTACAATTGATTTTGTAAATTATATTGTTTCTTTCATCCTTCTGTATCTTGTCTTTGGTTCTGGATGCACGGAAGCAAAATCTCGCTAAAATCTTGCAAGGGGACATGCGCGCACACGAGATTTTGGCGAGATTTTGCTTCCACGCATACGCGGAAGCAAAATCGCGCAAGGGGGCGTGCACATGTAGCGAGCGTGCACGCACACGCAATATGGTGATGTGCGCACAGCGCACCGGTAGCGAGCTAAGAGCAACCCGCCCCTGCTCCCTTACATTTGTAAGTCAAGGATTACTTATAGCAAGTCTAAAGTACAATACATTTGCCCCTTTTGTGCATTCTTCACTTCCAACATAGATTACCTAAGGATCTCCATAGCTGATCATACTGCTTTTTTATGATGTAAGCAGAGGAGTGTATCCTAATCTGGGACAGCTGCTTTCCGTATCCTCCTGTCTAAGGAGATTGCATGCTTTGGTTAGTGTACATTAATCCTAGGGAGTGTAAGCACAAGCAGCTCATTCAAAGTGACAGATCCATTTAATATGATTCACCAAGTTTTATCCATTCATAGTTTCTCAGCACATCACATTCCTGCTCCTGTGCTGCTTGGGTAAATTGAATTTGTCACTGGGAGAGACAAAGGCAAGACTCTCCTGCCTTTGGATCATTACTCAAAGCCAGGGTGGACAAGCCACCACACACACCTTAGCAGAATCGTAATAATTATTTATTTATTTATTTATTTATTTAGACGCTCTTATAGGCCGCCCAATCCCGTGGGACTCAGGGCGGTGTACAGCATGAATAAGAAGCGTACATTTAAAAACAATAATCATAATTTAAATTAAAATATAATTAAAAAAAACATTATAAACACAACATTCAGGGGGAAATCTGATTATCCTATTCACCCCATCTGCCGGAAGAGCCATGTTTTTAAGGCTTTACGGAAGGCCAGCAGGGTGGGGATGGTCCGGATCTCTGGTGGAAGTTGGTTCCAGAGGGACGGGGCTCCCACAGAGAAGGCCCTCACCCTAGGCCCCGCCAGTCGGCATTGTTTGGCCGACGGGACCCGGAGGAGGCCCTCTCTGTGGGACCTAACCGGTCTTAGGGAGGTATGTGGTAGGATGCGGTCCCGCAGGTAACCTGGCCCTGAGCCATGTAGGGCTTTAAAGGTAACGACCAACACCTTAAATTGCAACCGGAGACTAATTGGTAGCCAATGCAGCTGGCGAAGGAGAGGTGTTACGTGGGTGTATCTTGGTACACCCACTACAGCTCGCGCAGCTGCATTCTGTACCAACTGGAGTCTCCGGATGCTCTTCGAGGGTAGCCCCATGTAGAGCGCGTTACAGTAGTCTAGCCGTGAGGTGACAAGGGCATGAGTGACTGTGAGCAAGGCCTCCCTCTCCAAGTAAGGTCGCAATTGGTGCACAAGACGGATCTAAATGAAGCATAAAACCCCCATCTGTTATCTAGCTCACTGATGTCAGCTGGTTTATTTTTGGTGTAATGGTTTACCATTCTTCCTATCACTTAGGTCAGAAGAGGAAACTGCAGAACTCTTGCCTGGCTACAGATATCCTAAATGAATAAGTCTTGCAAAAAAAATGCTGGCACCAAGTGGCTGCAACATCTAGAGGAATCCCAGGGAGTGTGTAAAATGGCACAACCTCAATCCATTATTTTTCTGTAGGACAACAGGTAAAAACTTCTCCATTATTCACTTGTAATGTAAGAACCGTGGTGGCACAGTGATTAGAATGTAGTACTGCAGGGCTAACTCACTGCTCACTCCAGGAGTTCGGTTCTGAGAGGCTCAAGGTTGATTCAGCCTTCCATCTTTCTGAGGTGGGTAAAATGAGGACCCAGATTGTTGGGAGAAATATGCTGACTCTGTAAACCATTTAGAGAGGGCTGTAAAGCACTATGAAGTGGTATATAAGTCTAAGTGCTGCTGCTAAGTGCTATTGTATTAATTGGTTTCTTGAATTATTCAACAAAACACCAGTGTCATCTTACCTCTACAGGAATCAAGTACCAATATCCAAAACACTAATGTTCTCAGATATACAAAGAAACCATATAAGACATGAGATGTACTTTGCAAACAATGCATCACCAGGCTTTACACAGTAGGATTCCTTCTGAACAGAAGCTGGCATGATGAAATAGCTGTGGAGAACAGCTACTTGTGGCAAGAGAGAAGGGGTATGCCTGCAAAAGCAGATACTGTACTAGCTAATTGGAGTAGAGGCATTGTCTGCAAAAGAAGGAAGCATTGCAGGCAGATTGAATAGCACTGGCTGCAGTTCAAAACCAGAACTTTTGACATGGAGCAAGAAGAGAAGGTAAGGGCTTCCCTTCTTGTCCTGGCAATATGGATTCATATTCTCAGTTAGTGGGGAATTTCATGTCAGAACAAGCAGGACCTGCAGATGAGTACAGAGAAAGCTTGCATGATCTGAGTGGAAGAAATGACATGATACAGAGCAGCATTAAAAACATCTAAAACAGATTCCTGTTTCTGTTTCTCAGATGTAAGAGTATAAAGGTCTCTTTGAAATGTTACTGGCACACTTCTTCAAGGAATGCTTCATGATTTCAACAAGCAGCCTTGGCAAACCTCTTTGGAGATTTCACAGTACGAACACCATCTCTGAAAATGCTCTTCTCCAAAGGTCAGGTTGTACATGATGTTAATCATACAGTTTCTATTCTAAGTATAGAATTTTTCTTTCACAAACAGCTGGTGCAAGAAAGAAAAATGATTTGATTCAGGATACTGCCATGGGTTAGAATCAGCGGTGAAATCCAGCAGGTTCTAACAGGTTCTGGAGAACTGGTAGCGGAAATTTTGAGTAGCTCGGAGAACCAGTAGCGAAAATTTTGAGTAGTTCGGAGAACTGGCAAATACAACCTCTGGCTGGCCCCTGAGTGGGATGGGAATGGGGATTTTGCAGTATCCTTCCCCTGCCACGCCCACCAAGCCACCAAGCCACACCACGCCCACCAAGCCACGCCCACAGAACTGGTAATAAAAACAATTGGATTTCACCACTGGTTAGAATGGAAGGGATTTACACCTTCCATTCTATGGGAATTCTATTTAACATCAGGGCACCCATCTGCTATTAGAATTCATGGGGGGAAAGGCTCCTGACTTCAGCTGGAATTATTTTATCCTATGTATAATAGAAGAATGTGGCAGGAAAAAAAAGTCATCTCATAATTATATCGTTGTATCTTCAAGTCACTCTAGACTTCTGGTGAGTATCTGAACAAGTCCCTGGAGTTTTATTGGCAACATTTGAAAAAGTGCTTTGTCATGCCTTCTCCTTAAGACAAAGAGACTGATAGATTTGATGTCACCGAGTGGATTTTGTGCCTAAGGCAAAATGAGAACTTAGCCTCCCAGTTTTTAGTTTGATGCTTTTAACCTGTAGAAAGTTAGCACCCAGCCTCCTCCTAGAAGAATGAAATATTTTGAGAAATATGAAAAAAGGTAGGATAAAATATTTCCCCTAAAAGAGAAATAAAAATCTTAAGGGAGTCTGAAACTCAGAACCCCAGCAGATATTGTGACCATTGAGAAATATTGGGCCAGCCTATCTACAAAAAAACACACCTTCAGCTCCAGAGTGAAAGGATTAAGACATGACCCTTCAGGACATAATAGGATTAATCCACTACCATCTAGCAGCAGAGCTCACTACATTGCACAATCTCCTAAGGACATTGCATCACCCAGCAAACTTCAACCCAACTTAACTCAGACAAACATGACCCCTACATGGCCTCATGGGAGTCTGACAGCCAATAAAATACATGTTCTTGCACAGGGACAGGAAGCTCAAGTTCAACGCCCAAGAGAAGGTCTAAAAACCCCTCACTCTCAACTCCATGTGGTCAGCTACTCAGAATCCATGGGCTTGGTGGTTCTCTCCATCATTAAACCATCTTTCCAATCAGCCTCCATGTTCCCAGTGTCTTTTTTCCGGCTTGGAACTGAACCAGGTGGATATTTCTTCCAATAAACCTCTACACTGGACTGGCTGTCTCTTCCATAATCTACCAGAGCTGCAGTTCTTACTCCACTTAAAAGGAAAAGCTGAGTTTTCAGAGTTTATAATATATATATTTTGAATGGCAAAATAGAAGGTGGTGGAGGACAGTAAAAAAAAGAAGCAAGGGAAATTGGGGAAAATGGTTATCAATTGTTCTGTAAACATGTCTTTATTATGGAGCTGGCATTTGGGGCTATCATCAACCACCTTTTTCAAGGAGAGAAGAGAAAGAGAAATTGATTCTTATCCTTATCAAGTAAACATGAAACTGGTGCTGGTGAAATGGTAGCAGATTCACAAGAATGGAAGAAAATGATAAACCTAATCGTTTGCATATACAGCTTTCTTCTCTGCGGCACTTTTATTTGCAAATAGAAAGTTATTCTTCTGACAGTATTGGGCTATCACATGTTAGCGGCTCCAGCTGCTTCATAGTGCTCCAGATTGTAGCCTGTGGTTTTGCAGGCTACAAACTAGAGAATCTTAAGGTGGATTTTTAATGTGCCATGAGCTTTTTCTCTCTCTCACTGTCCTTGGAAGGTTTATTTTCAAATGAAAGAACTTTCGCATCTGATTGTTGTTTGCCTTCTAGCCTAAATGAATGAGAACACAGATTTTGATTAGCACTGCTTAATTGGTGCAGTTTCCCTTTCTGGGTAATTTGCTTGTGACATAGATATATTAACGTAATACTTCTAAAAATGGAAACCTGCATAAAAATGTCAGCAGTTCTTCATTTCTGATGGCTATTTACATTAAAAGTTGTTCTACTTTAAAGAGACACTTAAGCAATTGAGGATTGTGCAGACAGCATGCAAGGAAAACTTGGAATTCTGTCTGTTATTCAGCATACCATCTAATTGCCAATCTGATAGTTTGGTGGCGTCTGACCTAGCAATAAAATGCAGTTGCCAAGAAAAAAAGTAATAGATTTTCCCCTTTTTCCCAGATGCTACATGACAACATTTTTAAAACTGGTATTCTGCCGATAGGTTGGGCTACAGCCTCCCAACCTAGTGCAACAATGGCATTGTTGATTAGAGGAATGGAATATGGTAACTTGATGTATTTATGAGGTTCCAAGTGGGAGAAGATTGATAAAAGGAGAAAGAACTGCACTGATTGCTTTACATACAGCTCTCAATATTCAAATAAATAGGTACAAAAGTTATATTTGTTTGTTTATTTAAATTTATTAGTTGCCCATCTTTCCACAAGATAACTCTTAATTACTTCCTTATTCTCTACAAATACTAATCTACTCTGGTTGGGAGCTACAGTATTCTAACCATTCGTTCACTAATATTTATTTATTTATTATTATTTTATTTTGTGAGATTTATATACCGCCTCACAGCGCAAGCACTCTCTAAGCGGTTTACACCAGTAAGCAATGTATTTTTATATTGCCCCCAACAATCTGGGTCCTCATTTTACCTACCTTGGGAGAATGGAAGGCTGAGTCAACCTTGAACTGGTGAGATTTGAACTGCTGACCTGAGGATCACAGTCAGCTAAAGTGGCCTGCAGTACTGCCTCTAACCGCTGAGCCACCTCGGCTCCTGATTTCTCATCCTAAAAGCAGCCGTCACGGCAAATAATGTATGTTTTCTCATGAGTTTTTAAATGTATTTTTTTTAAAAAAATTGTTAACTTCTTTATATAATGTTTGTTGTTGCCCCTATGTTCCCCATTTATTTTTCCACACTTTCTTAACAAAAACTTCTTAAAGAGATAGTGAGGTGCAAACATTTCTTCAGCGAAGATTAATCCTTCCTCCCACAAAAGGTCCATCACATATGCTTACCAGTGTGGTTAGTCATACTGGGGATCTGGATTAGTGCAATGTTTTGTCTCACAGGGACAATAACTGCTAAGAATAGAGATCCCCTATACTAACTAACCAGGAGAAATAGGAAAGTTTAATCAAAGTCACTTATTTTAAAAACAAAAATGGCAAAAAAGGGGGGGTATATCATTTGTAGTTCTGTCTGCAAGGAAGTTGCTGATTATCCGCTGATGTTTGATATCTATATAGGTATTTGATGATACTGTACAGATATATTATCATTTACTGTTGTGCCCTAAGAACCCTTTTAGGGGTAATAAATATGTGGTGCAGCCAAGTTCTTTCCAATCAGTCAGTTCCATCCCAGTTTTGTAAGACTTATAATATGTGAAGCAAGTATTATGTTGACGTAATACTATCAGGGGCGGGTTCCTAAATTTTTTACTACCACTCTGTGGGTGTGGCTTAATTTTGTGGGTGTGACTTAATTTTGTGGGTGTGGCTTGATGGTCATGTGACCGGGTGGGAGTGGCTTCATGGTGGGTGTGGCTTCATGGTCATGTGACTGGCCGGGCATGGCTTCATGGTCATGTGACTGGGCAGGTGTGGTTAAGTGGTCACGATCCTAGTTCCCCCTACAAGGATTCCTGCATCCGGACCTTTTACAATCCCCCAAAGGATTAAAAGAAACCAGATTCCATACAGCTCTGAACCCTTAAGGCAAACCAAATACAAGTGGTCCTCGCTTAATGGCTTAGCAATTGCTTAGCAAGTGTTCAAATTTATGACTGACCTCCTCAGAGCTACTTGACCTGTTTTTTGAGTTTTGACAGCCTTATGCATGCACACATGTACACATGCGTGCACACATACATTTATGACCAGTTACAACATCCCACAGTCATGTGACTGAGGTTTTCTATGTTTTTTGCCAGTTCCCAACAATTTCTTCTGGTTTCCGGTTAAAAATGCCCATAAGGGAAAATGGACTCATTTAACAATCAGTGTTTGCTTAATGACCACAAGGTTCACTTAACCACCATGGTGTTTGCCTAACCCAGGGGTCTGCAGCCTTAAACACTTAAAGAGCCATTTTTCTATTTTCTTTTAAACAGGTATCTCTCTCTGTCTCTTTCTTTCTCCCTATCTCTCTTTCTCTTCTCTCTCTCATCTCCTGTCACTCATCTCTTTCATCTCTTTTTCTTTCTCCCCCTCTTTCTTTCTCATCTCTCTCCCTCTCTCATCTCTTTCTCCCTTTCTCTCTCTCGTTTCTCTCTTTCCTGTCTCTCATTCTCTCCCTCCATCATTTTCTCATTTCTTTCTCTTTTCCTCCTCTTTCCTCTCTCTCATCTCTTTCACGCGTGAGTCCAGTCCCCTAATCATCTTTGTTGCTCTTCTCTGCACTCTTTCCAGAGTCTCAACATCCTTTTTACATAGACTAACAGTGTTTTCAAGCTTCATACTTTTATGGCATTTGGCTCCTAAAATTCTCCAGCCAGCATGCTGGCTGGGAAATTCTGGGAGTTGAAGTCCATACATCTTAAAATTGCCAAGGTTGAAAAACACTGGATAACAATTACATCTATTTCAAGGACATTTATATTAAATTAACTTAGGCATAGTGCAGGAATTTAAAATTTACAATTTGCTGCAATGGTTCACCCCTTTAAAAAAATTGCATTTGGCACAAAATGCTGCTCCAATAGCTGCATCTTTGCAGTCAACTATATCTCTTATTCTAGAGAATGAAACCATAAAAATATCTGAATTCTGAATTCTAATATCTGAATTAGTCCTGATAATTCATGGCAGCAACATGTGTTCAAATCATTGATTGTTTAGTTAAAAGAATTGTGTTTTGACCACAAGAGGATTTGGGTTCATATGTTTTAGCCTCCAGTCCAGTCCCCTAATCCAGGAAAGCTGGCTGAGGAATTCTAGGAGTTGAAGTCCACAAGTCTTAAAGTTGCTAAGGTTAGAGACCCCTGCAATCACCTTAAACATTCAAAGAGCCATTTGGAACCATTTTCCACAGAAGTTGAACCCCCTTAACAACCTTACTCCTTACTCCCTCCCTCCTTATTTTACCTCCCTTCCTTCCTTCCCCCCCCCCTCTCTCAGAAGCCTTCCTCCTTCCTCCCTCCCTCCTTATTTTACCTTCCTTCCTTCCTCCTCCCCCCCCCATCTCTCATTATTTAATACCTCTCTCTCTCTCACACACACAGAGTCTGATTGCAGGCAAGCTCCATTGTTTAAAAGAGCTCCCTCATTCCCCCCTCCCCCCCTCGCTTCCTTTTGCTTCCAGCTTTCCTTTGCTATCTCCGTTTATATTTGCCTCTGTTTGCAAGGGAAATAGTGCCTAGCTGTAAATTAGAGAAAGGCATTTTCTGGGGCTGAAAAGTTGAGGGGACCCAAGCAGAGTGGATTCTAACTCACCTCTCTGCTGGCTGCATTCCTCAAGATGGCGACCGCATGTACAGGGCCGGAAGCTCGGCTTCTGCACATGCTCAGAAGAAAATTTAAAAATAAAATAAAATAAAATAAAATAAATTCAAAAAAATAAAAAAAATAAAAGAAAGCCAAAAACAAGATAGCGACTGCATGCACAGGGCCGGAAGCTCGACTTCTGCACATGCTCAGAAGAAAATAAAAAAAAAAATTCTAAAAAAATTCAAAAAAAAATTAAAAAAAATATGGCGGCTCCCAGGGACCTGTAACTGACCATGACGTCACCAGCCAGTTGCTACCGGTGCGATAGAGTGGGCCGCACCGGTAGGAACCCACTACTGAATACTACCATCCCTGACCCACTCTTATTAATTGAATTAGTTATTAATACAATTATAAAACTTCACGGAGTCGGGGGCTGCTGTTTGGAAAACAGAAAATAAAATTTAAAAATACTGTAGTTTCAGAAATGCTTATAAATGTAGTTACATCTATAATTTATGCTGACTTTAAATATCATATTTTCCATTATAACATCCTCCCCACCCATCTAAGTTAAATTCTAATTTTCTTTAATGGTGGCTCTTGTTTTGAATGTAGCCCGCTCCCAGCCCTTCCTGGCAGATAATCTCAGATACACAAATAATATTCAAGGCATCTTCGTGGAGGGTCAGAGAGTATGGGGTGAAACATATGACTGAACACTACCCCTTCTGTACTTGTATGGTGATATTGCATCTGAAAAAAGATTGCAGTCTGAGAATATCTAGGCAACCAAGTGTTTGCTGCCAAGGGATCCATTTAGACAGGTTTGAGCTAGAAATATTGAGTAAGATATTTCTCTACTGTGACAAGACTGTAGCTATTTGCATTTTACGATCTCTGATCTCAAGCTGCTTCTGATGTGGATTTTCCCTATGTGACTTCAATGATTATGTATTTTAGCTAACAGACCAATACCATCTAATTGTCTTCTCAGTGTCTCAACTTTACTTGTGTATTTTTGAGAGGCTGTCTGTGATTTTTTTTTGCAGGTCTCTATTTTTATCTTCGGTACCACATGCAGATTGTTTTGCATGTGAATTCTTAAATGTAAAAAAGAAACTTCTACCTCTTTCCCTTTTGTGACAACTGCTGGGTTGTCAGTGGTTACAGTGCTTTGCTCAGTGTGTGTGTGTGTGTGTGTGGCCATCCTTCCTCACTAAATTGCTCTGGGTGCTGCACTGACAAAAGACTTGCTGAGGTTTCGTTCAGGGCTGCAGTGGCCACGAATATAGGTTTTAACACAGAATTCTCTGCATGGCCTGATCAATTGGGAAACAAGACAGGGCTTGCCTAGCTGGAAAACACAGCTTTCTGGGGGAATGCCAGAAAAGTCATTCTTGGCTGAGCAGCCCAGCTGGAAAGAAAATAATATGGGGAAGAGGAAAAGGAGGGATGCCCACCCACCCCATTTTGCAGCAGCCATTCATAATTACACCAATAGTGGTCAAGCCAGTTGGGTGGCAATTACAAACTGGCCCAAGAATCAGTGCCAAGTATTTTCAAAACACAGGCAAGTTTGTCAAAATCAAATCATCTGGTCATTCAAGCTGAGGGATATCAGCATTTATAGGGAAACAGAATTATATGAATGGGTTCTGGTAAGTATGGTGAGTGGAGAACCTAATGGGTAGCTTTGGGGGCAAGGACTGGTCCATAGAGCAGTGGAGTAAGAGGATTTATAAGCAGCTTACGAAAATCCCAGCCAAGCATAATGCCAAGACAAGGGTAATCATCTATGAAGATTCTTAGTCATCCAGGTTATGGTTGTTCCAAAGTTGATTTTTCAAAAGGCAACTGGACTTTGTTTGTTTGTTTGTTTGTTTGTTTGTTTGATTGATTGATTGATTGATTGATTGATTGATTGATTGATTGATTGATTGTTTTGGGGGTTTTTTGAACACAATTCACTTTTCATCCCAAAATTGAAGAGGCTTGTTGGATAAGAAGTGAAACGTCTTCAAGAAAAAACAAAGAAAGTTGTACTTCCAGATATCTCTTGAAAAAGCAGCTTTGGGACAAGGACAAGGATAGTGACAGGAAAAACATGCTGGCAAGGAGAAAATATCTACCCTGATTAGAAAGGAGGAACAGCATTGGCTGATGATGGTTTTTTTTTTCCAATTTCCACCCTTCTTTCCCACCTCCTCTGGGGACTCTGAAAAAGTAGACTCTATTCTCTCTTGGATACATCTTCCTTCCCCCACCCCCCACCCCCATTATTTTTTTCCTAAATTAACACCCCTCTGTCCCTGATTTTGCAACTAAGCTATTTTGCTAAGCAGGGGGCCAGATTCAAGCTATATATTCTCAGTAGATTCTCGTCCAACAGAGTGTTGTCTCCCAGCCCTTCTGCCATCCAGAAGATACTTTGAAAGATGCTTTTATTGTTCAAATGATCCTCCTGATTTTGCTCTAGGGATGAACCTTGTCTAGCAGGATGGAGATTTGCAAAGGACTTCTGCTTTGAACCTTTTACTCTATAAAGCTACAAGTTGGCAAAAGGAATTCTGATATTTGATAAAGTGTCACATCATATAGCAGGCAGAACAATGATCTTGCAATGTCTAAAATGTCTCAGAGGCTCACACAGCATTAAATCAGATGGGCAAAAATGTCCATTTTCCTGTACAAGCATAAATCATTTGTTTGCTTCAGCTGTCCTGCATCTATCTGTGATTGGAAAGATTGGTCCCCACCCTCCTGTCAATACCGCTTCAATCTGTGATATTCTCTGAGCCAGAAAATGCACTTCTCACTTCAAGAAGCAAATCCACATACTTCAGCAGCAAAATCCATATGTGTGGGCTCAGACAGATGCCTTCCACAGTGACCCCCAATTAATCCTCCTCACTTCTTGGAAGAGCCATTCTAGTTCTACAGGAGGAGGGTTTTTCATAGCTTTGCCATAAGAGGAACCCAAATGGACATTAAGACTGTCTACTTTACCTGACTTTTATGACTGCTATAAATCTGTGCATGATATAGGGCCAAGTTACTTGGGAGACCACCTGTCTCCCATAGAGTCTGTCCTACCAGTTCAATCTTGCAGGGCTTGCTTGCTCCAAGTTCCATCAATGCCACATATCAAGGTCCCAAAAGTTCATCTTCTCTGTAGCAGTACCTGGCCTCCAGACTGAGGTTTCTCCTGATATTTGAATGACTCCTACCCTGGTATTTCAAAGGGCCTTAAAGATTAGGCTCTTCACCCAAGATGATGAATGTTACTTGTATTCAAACTCAAGGTTTTAATTTTACATATTGAAAATCTCAAGGCACAAAAGTTTCAAAGAATATGGTCCCATTCTACTTCACAAACTAATAGCAAGGATGGAAATATCACTTAGGAAAGAATTGCTAGATCATCTGAGATTCCCCTTTGCTTGATGTTATATTAAGCAACTGATGAAATATTAAGTTGAGTAGTTGGAAATGTAAAGCTGTGGTGGAATTACCTTAAAGTATTTGTTGAAAACGTGTTGTCTGATTGGTGAACTGTCCACATTTGTCCTATTATTACTTTATTTAAGATCTTAGTTTGCTAATAAAGTGTTATCCTCTATCTATAAGTCACGGGTGCCTTCCTGTGAGAAGGGTGATATATGTCTTCCTTCTAAACTTTTTGTTAACATATTTTGTCAATCTAGCCTAATGATGTGCCAATGACAAGAAGACTGTAATTAACTGATGTTAATGAAAAACATACAACATCTTTGGGAAATACTAGATATTTCCCTAAAAAATTATCTTTATAAATTGTTCCTCCTCTTCATCCACCTCCTCCTCCTCCTCCTCCTCCCACTCTCTGAAATGAAACAAGTTTGATGCAGAGTACTATTCAATATCCATGGGATCCAATGAAAAAAAATGGAATATGGTGGAAAGAATGAAATCCTTCCTTTGAGGATGCAACTTTTTGTTTCAAGTCCTCATTTGTTATACCCTCCTTCTGAATTGTCAATCCATTATATGGAAAAGGCTGTTCTATTTATATGAAGGGTTAATGCTCATCTCACCAATCTGTCTTTGCCAAAGCATTCTGCTACTGTTTATATGTCTACTACCTACAATTGCTAACTAAAGGAAACTGTTAATTTATGTGTATCTATGCCAATTTTATAATAAAATGCTTATTTAAATTCTATGCAAGCAAATTAAATAACAGCCGATCAAAATGAAGCCAATTAAAAAATATTTGTACCTCAGCCAGGTTTTCTGAAATCAGTGGTTTTCCTTCAATGAAATTTCTCCTGTTTCCTTTAGCTAATTACTATTATCTATCAATCATCACTATAACCAATAATTATATTGGAAGAAAATACAGTGTACATTAACATTAAAAGATACTCAAGGCAATAAGTAATCCTTAAAATTCTACATCTAATTACTATAAAACTCAAAACTATATTATTATGCTGAAAATTTGAGTAAAATGGTTGACTATTTCATTTCTTTAATATTAAAAAAACCCCAGAAGATTCACATTTGATGCTTAACCAAGGAATCTAAATTTGATTTTTAAAAGTCTGAAGTTATTCCTACAAATTATACAACAATGAGGTTGAATTTTTCAGTCAGCTAAAGTTAAGCCAACTGTTCTAATGAAAGTAAATTAAATTCAGTGAAAAGAAAAGTAAGGTTTTACACTTAGGCAAGAAAAAGCAAATGTAGAAGTAGATATTAGATTAAACTTAGCTCAATAGCAGTAACTGTGAGAGGGATCTTGGCATCCTCACACTTAAATATGAGCCAGCAGTGTGCTGCAGTCACCAAAAAAGCTTATGCAATGCTAGGCTACATTAACAGAGGGATAGAACCAAGATCATGAGAAGTGTTATTACTGCTTTATAAGGACTTGGTAAGACCACAGTTGGAATGCTGCATCCAGTTTTGGTCACCACAATGTAAAAAAAGATGCTGAGACTCTGGAAAGAATGCAGAGAATAGCAACAAAGATGATTGGGGGATTGGAGGCTAAAACATATGAAGAACAGTTGCAGGAATTGGGTATGGCTAGTCTAATGAGAAGAAGAACTAGGGGTGACATGATAGCAGTGTTCCAATATTGAAGGGCTGCCACAAAGAAGAGGGGCTCAACCTATTCTCCAAAGCACCTGAGGGTAGGACAATAAGCAATGGTTGGAAATTAACCAAGGAGAGAAGCAATCTAAAAATAAGAAGAAACTTCCTGACAGTTAGAACAATTAATCAGTGGAACTACTGGCCTCCAGATGTTGTGGGTGCTCCATCACTGGAGGCTGTCAAAGAGATTTTGAAATGTTATAGGATCTCCTGCTTGACTAGGGGACCTCCAAGGTCACTTCCAACTCCGTTAGTCTGTTAAAGTCCTCCCCAATTGTAAGACAACTGTGTATGATTATGACTATAATGTTAGCACTGACAAGCAAGAATCACCCCCAAAAATATGAATGTTAGGATGGAAGTGTTGAATCCCATGTCCTCAAATATCATTTCAGTTTTGCACTCTTCAGTGCTGAGACTAACATTACATGAAAAACATGTTACGCATGATGAACTAATCCAATTCTGATGCTAAACGGTAAGCTAATTATCCATTATTGTCACATCACATATTTTGTTGATTACCATCAATTTTATCCAGCCACTTTGAGAATGAATAGGTAATCCACATCTGCTGATTTTTTTACAGCTATTTCCCCCCCTCCCCATTCTTTCATGTCCATATCTCATACTCAGTATACCTAGAGGATGAAAAAGAGGCAAGAGCAATGGATACAATTTTGATTTGCTGAATCCTCCAATCTCTTGTCTATTATTAGAGTCCAAAAGGGAGACTTTAAATTCATATCCCATTTGCATTTAGAAGACACTCTAGACAGGGATGTAGACGAATAAACATAATAAATTCTAATTAAGTTCTTTAACTACAATTGAACAGTCCAAATTTGAACATGATAAGCTTAATTACAATCTACTTTAGAATGTAACTGTTTCTCTCTTTCATACGGCTAGAACAAACAGTAACATTTTTCTTAAATATTTTCATTGCTGGGTGATGAATTTCAATTTCTTTTATACCAGGTAAAAAATATTTGTTTGTTTTTGAGTAGGGTGTTGTTATATTAAACAAACAGTAATAAAAATGCAAATGTCATAGTAATGGAAACAAAAATGATAAGTACTGAATTCAACTTCAGTACCACTCAAACAATGATAGATAATATAATATGAATTAACAAATGAACAGTCCATATATACCGTAATAAGAAACTAAAGTTTAGAGAAAATAATATATAAACAAGTAAATACATTTCTTAAAAATTACATATTATTCTCTCTAATTACTCCTTGATTTGGCTTAACATATATGAAAAAACTGTTTTGTTTTGTTTAAAGTTATTTAAAGTGTATCAAAAGAGATTATCTTCATGTTTTTCAAACATTCTGACACTAGATTTCAAAAACAGAACATTTGAGCTTGTTATTTCAAAGGTTGCATAAATAATTAATATCAACTTCCACCAGCTTCATATGAATTGATGTCAGAAGTGTAGCATCTGCAATTAATTCTCCCAAGACCTTTAAGAAATATGGATCTTTAGGAGCAGCAATTCCATCACAGCTCCCCCCACCATGAAATTTATTAGAAAAGTGTAAATCGAATAAACATCTGATAACTTCAAACTCAGCTAGAAGTGACATAAAACTTATTTCAATAGAGCTAAATTGATCCAAAATAACATTATGCTTCTTCCTTCTGCATGTTGCCTTCCCATTTAAAATTAATAGAACCAAAACATCCCTGATCTTGCAGTACCAGCAAAATGAAAAAGCACCACCTGGGCAGAATATTCATTCAGGAACATGCAAATGTTCTGTGGTCTTTAAAGAGGGACAGGAAGGAGGATCCAGGAAATACAGAGCTGTTGCTAAAAGTGAATTGATTACTCCCCAATATGTTTACATTATAGCAGGGGTGAAATGCTATCGGTTTGGCCCTGATGCAGCGTACTGATAGCGCATCCACCAGTGGTTCGGAGAACCGGTAGCGGTGGCAGTGTGAGGCTCCGCCCATCCGCCTGGACGCTGCCAATCTTTTAACCCTCTGCGCATGTGCAAAGCCTTCTGCGCATGTGCAGAGGGCAAAAAAGCATGTGTGACGGTGGCGCAAATCGTGCGCTTCCGAACCGGTATGGAAGGTAAGTAGATTTCACCGCTGCATTATAGGTACAATGTATATGTCTACTTATAGAGCAATTGTCTTTTTTACCTCCCCTGACATTGCTAAGACATTTTCAACCTGTAATCATCAACTATTCCAATATTATTTTCATTCCATTTTGTTACTTGTTTCTTTGATTTCTTGCTTTGTAGCTGCCACTGTTAAATTTAATTCTGTTATTTTTAGTCCCTCTCTTTAACATGATTGTTTTTAATCTTATTTCTGTCTTTTAAAATGTTGGCTATCCCACACAATTTGGTGTCATCTCCAACTTCATAAGTATTGCTCCTATCTCATTATCCAAGTGATTAATAAAAACATTGAAAAGTAGAGGTCTGAGGATCAATTTTGGTTGGTGAGCAACTGTTGAAGAAATTCTTTGCATACAATTTTTCAGCCAGCTATGAATCCACTTGATTGCCATGCAATCAAATTCAGGCTTGGTAATCAGAATATTGTTTTTGTGTCTGGTGCAATAAACAGTATGATCCTCTTACAGAAAGTGTTCAATTCTAGACTATTTCAATTCACTGATGCATGTCGATGTCATTTAAACTTTTACTATGTTGAGTTTTCCCATAATTCTTACGTTCAGTGGTCCAACTCTTATGTCTTTGCAACTTTAGACATCATTTTTCTACATGGAAATATAAGCAACCAACAAAGTCCTAAACACATTTTAATCTATCTGTAACCAAAATACCATTAGTGTTTCCTTTTCATTGCTTAACCAGTAAGACATTAAGATTCAGTAAGTGCTGAAGGTAAAATAAGAGATTACAAATTCACTTTTCTTCTAGGCCAGTTCCCAGGCCAGACCCCACAACTATCTTAAATAAATCTTTTAAAAATTGTTATTTATTTAGCACTGAATAGCAGTAAACTATTAAGCAAATCATTTATTTATAACTACGGCAATAGAAAGCAATATTTTCAACTCTTTCTCAGGCATTTTAACAAAATTGTTATAAGGGAAATTTTAAAAAACATATTAAAGTTTAGTGTGGTAATGAAAGAGTTAAGGGCATAATAGCAAAAGGGAAAAAACTCTGTGTGAACTCCTTCTCATAATTCTCTAGAACATACCTCTTTTGCTTAATGGATAATCCAGGAGTGGAGCTTTGTATCAAGTAGGATCCATGTTGTCTATTAGTCCAGCAGTCTAGTGTATAGAGCAGTGATGGCGAACCTTTTCTCCCTCGGGTGCCAAAAGCGCGTGCGCGCGCACTGTCATGTCTGTGTAAGTGCCCACACCCATAATTCAATGCCTGGGGAGGGCGAAAACGGCCTCTCCCGCCCCCGCAGAGGCCCTCTGGAGGCCGGAAATGGCCCATTTCCTGACTTCTGGTGGGCCTGGTAGGCCCGTTTTTCGCCCTCCCCAGGCTCCAGAGGCTTCCCTGGAGCCTGGGGAGGGCAAAAACACCCCCCCGGAGACCCTCTGGAAACCTAAATTCCCTCACAGAGCCTCCACACGAGCCAAAAATCAGCTGGCCAGCACACACATGCATGCTGGAGTTGAGCTAGGGCAACGGCTCGCGTGCCGGCAGATATGGCTCCGCGTGCCACCTGTGGCACGCGTGCCATAGGTTCGCCATCACTGGTATAGAGAGAGGCTCTTTGAAGGTATATAAATATTTTAAATCAAGGCTATTCCAAGATATCAGCTGATTTTCCAATGTCTATTATCTGGAATTCAGTATAATTTTTAAAATGTATCCATCAGCAGTTTCATTCATCAGCTTTCCTCAGCAACGTTCGATAACCCCCATCCCAATCCTTTCATCTAACTTGTAGACATTTCCTTTGTTAGTCATCCTTTGCTATCAAGTCAATAATTGTGTGATGCAAGACAAACATATTATAAAATTTTATCCTTGAACTTTGAAAGCTCCATTAGCAATAGTGGAAATACATCATCCTCTAAGTAAAGATTGTAGAAGAGCTATTTAGAGTGATAGAGATGCACAGAATTCCCACATTGACCTTTGAAAATAATTACAATGCTGATTGCATTTTGTGTATTCTAGCATCAGAATCTTTATGAGCTTCTCTCATTTTTCAGGAAATGAAAGCCTTATAAAGTCATTTGCATAGAAAACAAATACATAAAGGAATTGCCATTATGAAAGATAAAAATTAAAGGGTCTTCAGCACAAGAAGCATTCTGTAAAACATAAACACCAGATAGGGAGAAACGATTAATATAAGAAGACTATTCATATAGGAAGATGAAGAATTTAAGAGGAAGTGAAGAGAAAACATGACCACAGAAGGAAATAGTTTTCAATGGTTTTCATACACTTAATTAAGAAAAGGGTTTAACATGGAGGAAAAGGCACCTGTAATTTTTAAAAACAACAACAACACAGAAATTGAAATTGAATTATGTACTAATGATGAACATGTGATTGCAAAAAAAGTATAAGACTTGCTAAAGATTTGAAATAGAAGATGAACAGGTGAAAGACTGCATGACAAAATGGGCTATTAATTGCAGAATCTAAAATACATATAGATATTTGGGAAAGAATGCGGGTAGCCGGTATCTAATTTACAATGTGTCATAATTTAAGACAAAACTTTTATTAAATGATGTATTGCTGGTATGTGACACCAGAGAAATTATACAAAGGTATTTACAACCAAAGTCAGAAATGTGAAAACAGGAGGGAACAGAAAGTCAGTGGAGGAGGTGTAGTGACATGGGGGTGCTGAGAGATATATGGCTATATGGCTGGAGGAATCTTCCCTTACCTCTGGTATATGTTGTTGGAGTTGGTACATGATAAGAGGGGAAGCCATTCTGTTTATAATGATCAATACACAAATTTTAAAACACACATAGACTAATTCCCCTGCAAAGCAAGTTTTTTTTTTAAAAAAAACTTCCCCTAGCATTTGCAAAGGTGAAAGTGAACTATAAGAAGCAGTTTTGAAGAGGGAAATGAGTCCAAAGCTGCTTGTCATCTGTGAATGAAGATATGAAAGTCAGGAGTAGTTGCCCTTCTACTTATGACAGTGGGACATTTGTAAAATCCAGTGTGAACTCATAATCTAATACTTTAAATGCTGCCAATAAGAGGGTAAATGTGCCAGGGCAAAAAAAAAATTCTAGCAGACACATTTCAACATTTGAATGTCAGCATATTGTACCACCAGACAATTTAATCATCGCAAAAAGCACAACAGCACTTAGAGTGCCAGCTGAGAGGTATTTAAAGAGCAAGGACCAGACAGTCTGAATGACAAAATAAACAAAGGAAAACAGTCAATACAGAAGACTTAGCCTTCAGAATTCCTTGCCTGATGTATGCCCAAAGTAATGTACCGTATTTTTAGGAGCATAAGACGCACCTTTTTACCCCCCAAAAGAGGGTGAAAACTTGGGTGTGTCTTATACACTGAATGTAGCCCCACCCACCCAGCCACTCCCACCCTTTGGTCTCTGTCTTCAAGCAATTTACCTGTTTGCAGCAAAGAGGGAAGAGCCTGTAAAGCCAAGCAAGTCATTAGCTGCTTCCTGACCTACAGCTGATTTGCCACGTGCTAAAATGAAAGTGAAACTGGCAGCAAAGAGACATAGCTGGGAGAGACACGCAGATTTTTATTTTCTGCTGAACTGGATGCAAGGGAGTAAAGTGAATAACTATAAATGTCTGTAGAATGTACAAATTATTAGACTTATTTTTTAAAGACTGCTTTATTATTGTTCTAGAGCCAGGGGTCTTCAACCTTGGCAATTTTAAGACTTGTGGACTTCAACTCCCAGAAATCCACAGCCAGCTTTGTTAGCTTTGCTGGCTGTGGAATTCTGGGAGTTGAAGTCCACAAGTCTTAAAGTTGCCAAGGTTGGAGACCCCTGTATATCTAGACAACTTAAAAAAATAAAAAAAGCTTTTAAAAATAAATGCTTGCTCTGAAGAGGCCCAGTGCTATTGTATCTTCTTTTAAATAATAGAGAATAATGTATACTTCTAGAAATTTTAATTAATTTTAACAGCTCTGTACAAGTATAGTCTGAAATGTAACAGTGTCCTGTTTAGTATTAGAGTTAAATCCTGACTTACCTTGGAGTAAATCTATTTCAATAATTGGAAGGAGTTAGTGTGACTACATTTAAGAAAACTTTCTGGCATAATGTATATTTCTCCAATTCTTTGCTATTTCTATGGGTCAGGCACACATGCACAGAAATACACAGCAAACAGCGTATATCATCTGTGCTGTTTGCTGTTTGGCAAATTGCTTGGAGGCAGAGGCCTTTTTTCCTTGTTTTCCTCCCCCAAAAACTAAGGTGCGTCTTATACTCCGAAAAATACGGTATTTAATCCCAGAATAAGAATTTCATATACACAATTTTGCTTGATTATGTGGTCTCCATTTTTAATCACCCAATCTAGCCAGGGTGGTTCATTAGGGTACTAAAGGAAATTACAAAACATGGATTTGGTGCAAGCTATACTTGGTTTGTACATTCATCGCAACACTGCATGTAAGTCATAATGCAAATATTTATTTATTGAAATTTATATAGTTTATTCGTAATATATTTCAACCTAGCTTAGTGTTACCTAGTGGTCTCTTATCTAAGCATCAGTCCAATCTGATATTGTTTAGACTTCTAGAAAGCTAGCTGGCTAAAATCACCCAGGTACTGCCTGTCTCTACTGAGACATATTGTTATTATAGATAATTTAAAAAGGAATCATAAATCTTTAAATATGTATTTATTATTCTTTATTACTGAATTTATTTGCTTCTCATCTAGATTCAAAGTCATTCTAAATATACAGTAGAATAAGACACAATAAATTAAACTGTGCAAGAAGTAGCAAGTGAAAAGAAGAACTGCAATGGCTATCTTGGATCAGGAAGGTGAACACTTCATAACCAGTCATGCCTTCCCAAGTTGTTCTTTCATACCAACACATTTTTCCCAATTTGCGAATCAATAAACCATACCGTGATGCTGATGGAATCTGAACCATATGGGGCTGCTGATTGTCCCTCTCGAGTCAAAGATGTTTTATTTGAGATAGGTTAGGAAATGGACTAAAGATCTGTCTCTTACACAAGAGATTTTAGGGGGTTTATGTTGGTGGTTTTTAAATGTGCATGTTTCCATACAGATATAGCTATAAGAATGCACGGAAAGCCATTTTTTTTTAAAAAAGTAGCATATCTATTTGAAATACCAATACACAAACCATCCATAAGATCATGTTTTGTAAGCCATTTCCATTAAATTCAAGATAATCCTGCTTTTAAGGGCAGTGGCAAAGCTAAGGCTGTCTGGGGAAGTTTTAAAAATTTAAATGATAGTTCTAACACTCAAGTCTTACAAGGCAGAGTTGAAAAAGGTAAATGGGTTTAGCCTTCCAAAGGGTTGATTAACATTTCAAGAGAGGCAAGAAACAGCTTGATCCATACACATGCTGTGCTGGTTCTTGTTGTATATAAGTAGTATCTATGGCGGGCAATCCATGGCTTTTTGTTGATTTCCAAAAGTAGACATTTCTCAGTGCATATATATATAGTATTTGCTTTATTCCATAAAAGTTTAATAAGCAGGAGCAGAGAACTCTGCTGAGAGATAATCCCTGTATTTAAAGACAGTGACAAAGTTAAGGATGTCTTGAGAAGCTTAACTACAGCTATCATGTTATGCTAGAGGCTTGTGTGACCTTCTGGAATACATATTGGAAAGGTACTGCAGTGGGAAAGGTTAATGACAAAAATTGTGTCCCAGTCTCATAGTTTGGAAGAGGTAAGCCTCTTACTGAAAAGTTATTTCATAAGTATGAATGAGTATGTAACCTGCAACTTTCACCTGCCACTATTTTTCAACAAATTTGTTAGCATTAATCATAATATAAATCATTTATAAAGTGAAAGAGGAGGTTTGGTTAGGGGAAAAAAAAGATATGCAATTGGATGAAAATGAGCTTCACTTTATAAAGTGTTCCTCTCAGACGACTCTCTTTTTTTATGTAGACCTTTATGAGGACCACATGTCCCATCTGTCTCATTTTTGTCTGTCAGTCCGGGAAAAAATGGCTATCTATGCTGTACCTTTTTGTGTATGCATCAGCGGTGGGTTCCTCCTGGTTTGGCCCAGTTCAGTGAACCGGTAGTGGCAGCGGCAGAAGGCTCCACCCACCTGCCCGGGACGCTTCTGCACATGCGCAGAAGCGTCGTGCACATGCATGAGCGTGCTCGCAAACCGGTAGCAACGGGATTTAGAACCCACTACTGGTGTGCATATATGTAGGACTTATAGTCAGTGATGTAGTGTATGTTTAGACAGGTTTTCTTGGCAAAATTTCAGAAGTGGTTTGCCATTGTTTGCTTCTTAGGACTGACAGAAAGTGACTGGTCCAAGGTCAAACAGCTGGCTTTGTGTTTAACATTGGAGTCCCCCTGTATCTATTTACTATATTTATTTCACATAATAGAAGGGAATTTGTTCTTTTAAATCATCTGAACTAGAATATTTTGAATCTCAGCACTTTTTAAAATCCAAAACTTATGGTCACCATTTTATTTTCACTATTGCTATCCCTCTATCTTATAATGAGAAAAGCTAAGCTTTTTTTACTAGTTCATGTTAAATAATACATTCTAATGCAGGAGTAAGTAAATCAGAATACAGCAAGGGAATTAATTTATAAATATAAAAATCTATTAAATAAGCATTTAATTTCTCACAGTACAAATACCGCTTGTTTCCATTTCTTTCATCCCTAGGAATCAAAGTACATATTTGCTTTTCTTTTTGTAAAAATACAGAGTAGCCAAGTAAAAGGCACATCATCAAAATTTCTATTTGAGTTACATCATACCTTATTTACTGAACCTATTAATTGAGCCCAAGAAAGTACACAACTGTGCATGTCTATCAAAAATAAATCCTGCAGACTTACATCAGTTAAACTGAGTATCAAGGATAAGGATAGGGATAGGAATGAGCTTCTGTAAGCTTTGTGAAGAAAAGTGATTTTCATAAGATCTTGAACAGAAGAGAATTTTAGGGCATTTCTAAATGGATTGTTTTTGGTGGTACTGATATAAGGCTGCTATGTCATTACTTAGTTCCCCTGAGGAAGATGGGTGGTTAAGAAATTGAATGACTGAATGAATGAATGAATAATCTATCCATCTTTCCCACTTAGCCAGTTTTTTTTTTTTTTTTTTTTGTGATACACTGAAAAGATTACCAAAGAAAGATAATACCTTTAGACTCTCCCTCCCATAAAGTTATTGATCAGGTCAACTTTATTTCAGTATTTAGCAAGCAAAGCCATACAATTATATTTTTAAAAAAACCAAGTCCCACACGGAGCATTTTAAAGCTCTGAGAAATCCAAATTCCCACTCTTCTTACTACACTTTATGTCGATGCAATGTTTTTTTCAATGTAATGTTTTTCTCATTGATTTTGGTCCATTAAAGTCCATTAAATCATAGAGCTGGAAGACACAATTCAGCTAGTGGTTAGAGAGACTTCCTGATAGCTACCGGTACTCACGATAAACATTTTTCCTACTTTTTTATTTTATATCGACACAAAGCCACTGGGAGAGGTTATCTGTTGGTCTGGAATATGGTAATGTCATTATTTATGGGCTATGGCAGGGGTCTGCAACCTTGAACACTCAAAGAGCCACTTGACCCCGTTTCCCAAAGAAAACAAAACACTGGGAGCTGCAACGCCTGGGTGGGTGTGGCCAACTTGACACACACCCTGGTTACATGACCCCCCCAGCTACGCCTTGTGGGAGTGGCCAATGCGACATCACTCCCACCCACAAAACATTTTGAACATGTGTATTGGAGGATAGGGTGCAGTCAGCTGTCAAATTCCACCAATAGGGACAAGAGGGATCATGAACATGAACAGACCGAATTGCGCCTAAGCGACCTCTCCGTGGCAGTGGATCCTGGAAAGCTCCGTGGTTTACCGAGGAGCTCCGGGAGATGAAACGCCAGAAGAGACGTCTGGAGCGCCGCTGGAGGACCAGGAAGACCGAGTCTGACCGAACACTATTAAGAATTTACATCAGATCTTATTTAGTGGCGATAAGGGCGGCAAGACGATCCTATCTTTCCGCTCTTATTGCGTCCGCAGATTCTCATCCAGCCGCCTTGTTTAGGGTGACTCGCTCCCTCCTTGGAAAAGGGGGGAGCGAGGAACACTTACAAGGCAGAGCTGAGGAATTTGCTGAGTTTCTGTCGGATAAAGTCGCTCAGATTAGGTCGAACCTGGACTCTGGCATGGCAGAGTCCATAGAGTGGACGGGGGCAAGTCCTAGTCCATCATTATGGGAAGAGTTTGGGCCTGTTTTTTCCCGAGGATGTGGACAGGGCTATGGGAGCGATGGGTACCTCCACCTGTTTATTGGACCCGTGCCCCTCCTGGCTGGTCTCGGCCAGCAGGGCGGTGGCACGTGGCTGGATCCAGGCGGTGATCACCGCTTCTCTGAGAGAGGGATCCATACCGCAGTCGTTAAAAGCTGCGGTGGTGCGACCCCTCCTGAAGAAGCCTTCCCTGGATCCAGCTGATTTGAAGAACTATCGTCCAGTCTCCAACTTACCTTTTTTAGGGAAAGTTGTGGAGAAGGTGGTGGTGACTCAGCTTCTGCAGCTCCTGGATGAAACAGATCATCTAGATCCTTATCAGTCGGGTTTCAGGCGCGGCTACAGTACAGAAACTGCCTTGGTCGCCCTGATGGATGATCTCTGGCGGGCCCGGGATGGGGGGAACTCCTCCATCCTGGTGCTACTTGACCTCTCAGCGGCTTTCGATACCATCGACCATGGTATCCTTCTGCATCGGCTCGGTGAGTTGGGAGTGGGAGGCACCGTTTTGCGGTGGTTCTCCTCTTATCTCGCCGATCGGATGCAGTCGGTGTTGGCAGGAGGGCAGAGATCATCCCCTAGGCCCCTATCATGTGGGGTGCCTCAGGGGTCGGTTCTCTTGCCCATCCTGTTTAACATCTACATGAAACCGTTGGGTGAGATCATTCGCAGACATGGGGTGCGTTTCCATCAGTACGCTGACAACACCCAGCTGTACATCACCACCCCGTCTGACTTCAGGGAAGCAGTTGATGTAATGTGCCGATGCCTGGACGACGTTAAGATCTGGATGGGGAGGAACAGACTCAGACTTAATCCCGACAAGACTGAGTGGCTGTGGATATTGCCTCCTAAGGACCATGACAACTATCCCTCCTTGGTCTTTGAGGGTGCGAAACTGACTCCCTCAGACCAGGCCCGCAACTTGGGGGTCCTCCTAGATCCACAGCTAAAATTGGACCACCATCTTTCTGCTGTGGCTAGGGGGGCCTTTGCACAGGTTCGCCTGGTGCACCAGTTGCGGCCATATTTGGAGAAGGAGGCTCTACTCACTGTCACTCATGCCCTTGTCACCTCGCGTTTGGACTACTGCAATGCGCTCTACATGGGGCTACCCTTGAAGAGTATCCGGAGACTTCAGCTGGTGCAAAATGCGGCTGCGCGTGCTGTGGTGGGTGTGCCAAAGTACACCCACGTGACACCGATATTCCGCCAGCTGCATTGGTTGCCCATCGGTCTCCGGGTCCAATTCAAGGTGTTGATCACCATCTTTAAAGCCCTTCATGGCTTAGGCCCAGGATATCTTCGGGACCGCATTCTGCCTCATACTTCCCTCCGACCGGTTAGGGCCCACAGAGTTGGCCTCCTCCAGGTCCCATCGGCCAAGCAATGCCGGCTGGCGGGCCCTAGGGGGAGAGCCTTCTCTGTGGCCGGCCCCATGCTCTGGAACCAACTACCCCCAGAGACCCGGACCATCCCCACTCTGCTGGCCTTCCGAAAAGCCGTTAAGACATGGCTTTTCCTGCAGGTGGGGGGGACAGCTTAATCCACTCGAGCTCAACCCCCCAAGTATGTATGGTGCTGAATGGATGTTGTTGTTTTAATACTGTTTTTAAATTTTGTACTTGTTTTTTAATTATATGTAATTTTGTTTATTCTTGTTTTTCTCCCTGTTGTACGCCGCCCTGAGTCCTTCGGGAGTTGGGCGGCATATAAGAATAACAAAATAAATAAATAAATAAATAAATAAACATTTCCAGGAAAGGCTGCAGTGATGCTCAGCACAAGGCAAATGGCGGTGGTGCTCAGGCTCTTGACCTGCTGCTCCCCACCTCTCTCTGTCTCTCTCTCGGAGGAAGGACACCAAAAGGGACCATCTGGGCTTCCAGGAGCATCTCGTCTCCCAAGCAGCGTGAGGGCTACTGGACCGTAACCGTGGCCTTTCGGGGGGGGAGGCAACCAAAGTAGCAGCAGCAGCATCCTTGCCAGGAGTAGATGGGGATTGCGGCTTTCAGGGCCAGCCATCTCCCAGGCGCCCCCCAAGGATTCATTGGCGGGCATTCCGCCTTCCCGCCCCCAAACAGGCCTCCTTCCCCACTCGGCACCCCCTCCTCAATCAGGATGGGGGAGCACAGGAATGCCTGAGAAGGAAGGGAAGGGGACCGACCAGCTGTGTGGCCCTTCCAGCCTTGTGGGCACACACACACACACACACACACAGAGTCCCGACCTATCTGGTCTCCCTCAGTAATCACACCCAGGGCGAGATGTTAAGTTGAAGCAGTCCACATCCAAAGGAGCCGCCGCGATGTTTCCTTCCACCTGTCACTATTTCTCTGCTCCTCGGACCTCGCGGGTTGTGGTCAGAGAGACACGCGCTCGACCGAGAGGATGACGGCCCAGGCAAGTGCACCCCAGGGCTTCCCTCCCGCCCCACCGAGTGCGCGTTCGTGCACGGGACTGATTTCAACGTCACCGAGGCAGGTGGAATGCACATGTGGAGGGACAAGGGGGGGAACGCCCCCGTGCACCGAGAAATGGCCCTTGCCGGGGAGGCAGAACCAGCAGCAGTGGAAAGAAGGAACGGAGCGGTGGGGGAAAAACCCCGTTTCCTCGGAACGACCAGCCATTCTCACAACCTCTGCCTCGAGCACACCCGAGGCCCAGCCCGCTCAGAAGGGTGGGAAAAGGGGGACAAGGGGAAAGAAGCAGTGCCACCGCCAATCACAACCTTGCGGGGGTGCGCGCACTTATGCACACACACACACACATACACCCCGGGCCTGGGAAGTAAGGGAAGGGGAACGACCAGCCGGGCGGCCCTTCCAGCCTTGCGGGCACGCACACACACACACCCCACACACATACACCCCTGGCCTGGGAAGGAAGGGAAGGGGAGCCCCGCACCTACCTTCCCCTTGCAGGCTCCAACCAGGGACTCCCTTCACTCCTAAACGAGCAGTTTTAAACGTTCCTCCGTGCCAAACTCTGGCTAATGGCGGCGGCAGCGGTGATGAGTACAGATTTAAATGCTCCCGCTGGATGTGAAGGCGGGTCTATGACTGCCTCTGCCCAATCAGCGCCGGCTCCGAAGAATGGTTTTTTTTGCATGTGGCCTCTTGGCGGCCTGCCACCCTCATTCCCACCCACCGGCCGGCCTGCCGCCACTTCGAACAGACCCTGGCTCCCTTGGGAGACTCCATGGGCCCGGAGTCCCACGAGCAACCGGTGGGTACGACAGGGAGCCACAGGGGAGGGGCTAAAGAGCCACATGCAGCTCTGGAGCCATAGATTGCCGACCCCTGGGCTATGGCATGGAAGACTAGCCTGTCAGCTGCCAAAACATAAATGGTTTGTTCATTGAGATTCCTGGCTGGGTCCAGTTTTGTCTATGACTTCACACTCTCCTGGACATACTGTACACCTAATGGTGGATGGACCGTGGAGTTTCTGGCCAACATTTGCCCAATTTTAGCTAGTCAATCATAGCTTTATACAGATGAACATTGCAATGGAAGTCATACCTTTCCCCTAGTTCAGGGGTAGGCAAAGTTGGCTCTTCTATGACTCATGGACTTCAACTCCCAGAATTCCTGATGCATGATTGGCTCAGAAAGTCTGGGAGTTGAAGTCCATGAGTCATAGAAGAGCCAACTTTGCCTACCCTGCCCTAGTTGATCCAGACTATTGCAATGTGCTCTACTTAGGATGGCCTTTGAAAACCACTTGAAGCTGAAATGATAGCAAATGCTGTGGCTCATTTGCTATCAGGTTTTAACTACCAGGAGCCTGTTTTGTCTATGCCTAAAGCTCTCCACTGGCTGTCAATAGGTTCCTTGGTGCAAACTGCTGCTTCTAAGCTATAAAATCCTATATTACTTGTCTCCTGGAGGCTCACTTTTTTCAATGCATTCATCATAGAAGAAACTCTTGCTTGTCCCGCATTTTCATGAGATGGAGGTAGATAACGCCAGGAAAACGTTTCAATGCTATTGCACCAATATTTTAGAACAGCTTCCCTATGGATGTTAATGTAGCTTCTCCTTTGATGGCCTTTTGAAAATCAGTGAAGTTTAATCAATTCCAAAGGCTGTTTGGTGATGTAATGTCATATTCTGTGTAACTGTGGACTGTGATTGTGAACAATGGGATTATTGTTATGTAATTCTATTGTGGGATTGTTTATACTGCATTACTGAGTATGATTTGTTTTTATACTGTTTACCATGGATATTTTAGTGTTTATAGTGTTCATCACTGATGTTTTATTATTTTACATGTTATCTTGTATTGCACTCAGTTTAATTGCTTTTTCTTCTAATCTGTCAGGAGCATGAGTAATTTCAGCAGCATACAAATTCAGTATCGAATAAATAAATTTAGTCCATTGCTTGGTGCATTTCTAAATAAAAATATCACCTATAGATAACTGTGCAGCCTTTCCTTAAAGGTGTGCACTAAAAGAAAGCCCATCACATCTCTGAATAATCAGCTTCACCATCAAACTGCAATTTGTTTTGAGAAAGCAGCAAATGTTATTTACCAGACACCAGATACAAGTCCAGTTTCCGATATAGAAACTTATTGGGTGATTTATTTAGTTCTCTAAGCATCTTTTGATTTTTGATCTGCCAAACATTTGCAACACATATACAGTATATGTAAAGAACCATGGAGATGAACTTGGAGAAGGCATCAGAGCAGTAGTGGGTTCTAAAACCTGTTGCTACCGGTTCACGTGTGTGCTTGCATGCAATGCTTCTGTGCATGCACAGAAGCGTCCTGGGTAGGTGGGCAGAGCCTCCCGCCGCCGGCGCTACTGATTCGGAGAACTAGGTCGAACCAGAAGCAACCCACCGCTGCTTCAGAGACTACTAGCAAAACATGAGCTCAGCTCAGGAAACAGAATATAGTGAGAAAGAAACTCAAGATTGTGTCTCTTTAATATCAGAGAGCGGGACCTATAATGACAAGGTGATGTTCCAGTATTTCTATGGCATTTGCTGCTACAGCCTATGTGAAAGAATTGTCATAAATCTTGAAAATGTGATAGGTTAAACTTATGTTTTGCCAAGTCTCCACACAGCTTCTCCAAAATCATGTGGATCTCTATAATGTGAAGATTATTTTAAAGCAAAAACACAACTGTGCTATAAGTATGATTTCAGAATCTTGCCCTTCCACCTTCTCAATAGATGAGTTCCATTTTTTGTTGTTCTCTTTTCAAGCTTTCAAACACATCAGTCAAATGGAAAAAATGGGTGGACTTCCTTATATATTCCCCACCAAACTCCACTGACAACCTGCTTGTTTTCCCAGTATATCCGATATTCTTTGTATAGTCTCTGCTTACTTATCAGAAAGTAAACAATTAATTACCCACAATAGGCAAACAACAGTTATTGGGAGGGTTATTTTTCCACTTCTCAAAGCTGACCACATAATGCAGGGGTCCCCAAACTTGGCAACTTTAAGACCTGTGGACTTCAATTCCCAGAATTCTCCAGCCAGCTATGCTGGCTGGAGAATTCTGGGAGTTGAAAGTCCACAAGTCTTAAAGTTGCCAAGTTTGAAGACCTCTGACATAGTGCCTTATAACACAGAAGTTCCCTAGTCACTCTTTTCTAGATCTTTGTCCTGTTAAATTTTATTATTTATTTTATTATTTATTTATTTATTTATTTATTTATTTTATTATTTATTTATTTATTTATTTATTTATTTATTTTGTCAACATGTGTACAAGATAACAGGTATGATATAAACATAAACAAAAGCAAAGTATGTATAGGTAAATTTAGACAATAAGACAGAAGGACAGGGATGGTACACACGATGGTGCGCTTATGCACGCCCCTTACAGACCTCTTAGGAATGGGGTGAGGTCAAATGTAGACAGTCTAAGGTTAAAGTTTTTGGGGTTTGGGGAAGGAACCACAGAGTCAGGTAGTGCATTCCAGGCATTGATTAGTCTGTTGCTGAAGTCGTATTTTCTGCAGTCGAATTTCGAGCGGTTTACATTAAGTTTGAATCTATTGTGTGCTCGTGTATTGCTGCGGTTGAAGCTGAAGTATTCATTGACAGGTAGGACATTGTGGTAGATGATTTTATGAACTACATTTAGATCAGATTGAAGGCGATGTAGCTCTAAGTTGTCTAAGCCCAAAATTTCAAGTCTGGTGGAATAAGGAATTCTGTTGCGAGCAGAGGAGTGGAGGACTCTTCTTGTGAAGTATTTCTGGACTCTCTCAATTGTATTAATGTCTGATATGCAGTGTGGGTTCCAGACAGGTGAGCTGTATTCGAAGATTGGTCTGGCAAATGTTTTGTATGCTCTGGTTAGCAGAGTGATATTGCCAGAGAAGAAGCTACGCAAGATTAGGTTGACTGTTCTCTAAAAAAAGATTTGGAATTATAGTTTAATTGAGTTGAACTATCTAAAATAAAATGCATTTAATTATACATTTAATAAAATGTATAAAATTATGAAACATATTTGTGAGGCCTAATGGAATTGCTTTTCTAAAAATATTTTGTCACAATGTATAAAGAGCCTCAGTTTCTACTTATACAGAACATTTGATAAGTGAAATGTTAGCCTCAAAACAGAAAATCATTTTTTATTAATCAAACCAATAGCAGTTTTTTCTGTTTCCTACCTGCCACATCCATGTAAACCAAATCTAAAACCTTGAAATTATTGATTTCAACCTTCTACTAAATTGGACTTCAAGATAGACACCCGATCAGAGAATGAAAAAAGCAACAGGAAAAGTACATTAATTGTTCTAGGAAAGGAAGGGAAAATAACTATTCCAGCTGTATTAGAAATGGAGAGTCTAATTTGATTTATGATGCAGGATTGTCCTTTTCCTTGCACACAGATGAATTTTAGTAAAAGGCAATCTTCTAGTGGAAGGAATACCTTCACGTGTGCTAAATAGACAAAAATTGGGAAGCAATCCCATAGCTGGCAATTATCCTGAAGTTCAATCTCTACACTTTTTAGAAAGGACTTTCCAAGTGGTTATTCTAGCTGCATCATCCCTAGAATGTAATTGAAGTCCCCTGCCATGGAAATGCATGTCATCTGATTGTCTCAGCCATAACACGTTGAGGGTCATAATAGAATTTGACAGATATTTTGAACCAGGATTGTTATAGGATACCATACAGCAAGGGTTGGGAGGAAAGTAAGCCCAGCCACTTTCAGAGGACAGCAATTCATAGCCACCATTCAGAACTGTTAAAACTAACACTGTACTTCCATTTAATTCATTTTTAGGCAAAGACAGCCTATAGTAGGGGAACTTGAACTTACTCCTAGTAGAAATACATTTATTCTTCCATTACAATCAGGAAGTACTCTGACACAATGGCTAAGTTAAGCAATATGAAAGAAACACATTCTGAAGGTGCTTCAAGTCTTGGAAGACTATAATCATAAAAGATTGGCTGAAAACTGGTTTAGGAGGACAATGGTTTGTCCCATTGTCATATGGAAAGAATATGCACCCAGCTTGATACCTGTGTAAATGATTTAAATATTCATTACCCAGAGCAAATGTACTTTCAGATTATCTAAAATTGCCCACAAAGAGGTCAGAGACAGTAACGTACAACACTGAGAAAGTATGTGTGACTGGTGGGCAGATCTTAGTAGTTGTTCCTTGTATCCAAATTAAGAGTTTCCTCATGAGTTTCAAAGAATGCCTGAGGGAAGTTCCACACAATTTAATGACATAGCATTGCAAAAGCTATGGTAAATGATGGTAAATGATGCTATCCCTTCGAAATTTCCTGTGAAACTAGTATCCTTGACATCATCTTCCTGAAATTCTTCCTTGTAGTGGTGAGTATCTATCCACACAAAGCAAGTTTCAAAAGTAAGTGGGTGCTATTCTGTCTTAAAAACCAATATCAGTAAGAATCATTGATCGTTTTATATTTCAAAAGGGTTATTACACTGATCAGGATGTGTCTGCTCATAGGTTTGTCTGGCAACTTATCTTTCTCAGTGTTCCATGTATGGAGTTCAGAGCATAACAGAAAGCCTTTTATAGGAATGGTTTAAATTCTTGGTTCCAGAAGCCTACAGATGCCTAGATTCCTTTGCAGAGAATACTTGGAAACTTGGGATGTTTCCAGATTCTTGCAATATTGTATATGTTTTCTACAATTCACAGTAGTCATAGTATCTGACTACCTGGGGGCAAGAGAACTTGCTTGGGAGGCTCTAGCCACCCAACCTCATGACTATTTCTGATTTTAGCAGTACATATGGATGGGTAACTGAATGAGCCCTGAAATGCTGATAGGAAGTAAAAACAGCAAGCCCAGATGCTTAAGTTACTAAGAAGCCTTCAGGAGGCCACTGATCAGATCTACAGACTGCAAGTTGAGGCTTCTCTATTCAAGATAATCATTTTACTACACTTTTTTGAGAACTCTGGAATGGATGAATTTGTACAGCCAAAAACAATGGTAAACTAGGCTAGACATGCAATATTTCTGAAACCTATTCAAGGGTAAGACCACCTCTCAAGATAATGGTGTGTATCACTTTGATACACTGTGGGTTATTTCAAAGTTTCCCCTTAAATATTGTACATTAATGGCATCATTGATAGCACATTTGATAGTGAGTTGAGCTTCTTATGTGATCCACCTCTTGAGGTAATTGCAATCCAAGATGGCAAAGTCTTGCAGCCTGAATCAAGGGCACCTTGTAAGGGGTTAACACAGTCAGTAAGTATTACAGCCCAGCTTAAGGGAGACGTGCAATTGATGTATTTCATGACATGATGACATGAAGAGATAACATTTCTCTTAACTTAGGGACCCTCAGGAGCTGACATCTCTTGAGGCTCCCTGAATTAACTGACTGAGGAGAAGTCATGTGATTAGTAAGAAAGCTAGCAAAATATTATATTTGGGATTCTGCTGCACCAAAATATCATTTTAGTAAAAAAACAATAATATTATGCCCCAAATTTCTCAAAATATGTGTCAAGTGTTTTTCTGTTTCTTCTCTTCCTTATCTGTCTCTCACATGGCCTCCATTTAATGCATCTTTTCACAGTATTCAGCATAATTTACAGTGCAGTTTTTGAACAAAATCATGTTCTAAAAAACAAGCTAAATGAGATATCAATTGTATTTCCATAATTGTTGATATTCAAAAAGCTCTTGCGCTGAGCTAATTCAGAGTTTTTATACAGAAAGATGACTTTCTGTGAAACTACAAGGTTTCATGTGTAAATATTAACTGAAGTAGAATTAAATTAAAATGAATAGTATTGAATTATAATGCTAAATTAAATTTGGCTTGCATTTATGCTCACTTCATGATTATTGGCTAACTAAGCAATATATCTTGCTGGGCTTTATTTTAATTTAGCCTGAATTTCATTAGTATTTATTAAAAAAAATTCTAATTAGAAATCCGATGCCAAATTACTCATAAAGGTTAGCTATGAGTTTTTTGTTGACTCAAAGTAACTTAGCTGATTTAATTCCACGCTGGTGACTTTCTATTGCTGAGACTTTTTTCCAAGGGAGATAAACTAGACCCTCCATTTCCACAGATGCCAGTATAGCCCCTTGGCAGCCTTGGCATCTTGGCAAGAGATCAATCCTTGAGCTGCTTTGGCACAGACAGGAGCTTGGTTCCTGCCAAAGAAGTCCAAGATCCAACATTTTCAATTAGAACTTAAAAGTCCTCAGTTTAAGTTGCCAGATGCCATTAAGTCCCACCTGCAGCACTAGTGTGTTAGTAAATTGCAGTATAAATAGAGTCATAGACTTCCTGATGCTACACACTTATCCCAGCAAAGCACTAATGCCTTTAAGAGCAGCATAATAAGCAGAAATTCAGCAAATATTTTTTTATCAGTAAGGATAAATGCTCTAAAATATCTGACATGCAATTCTTGAAGGCACAAGAAATCTGACAGTAAAGAAGTATCATCATATTAGGTTGCAATATGCTATTACACTTATTTTTGTCCTTGAACTTTGGACATATTCATGAGAATGCACTTGTTACCATTTAATCAGATAAATAAAAAAATCCAGAAAATGGTAAGGATGCTGCATTTGAGAGTCTTCTGCATGAATACACTCAGCTGTGATTTCTGCAGACTGCAGAACTATCAATATAAGACCAGAGGTTTTGTTATGCAAGGACCTTACAAGAACCTGCTAAGGTTCCTGATTTTAGGGAAATGAGCATTCCCACATTAGACCTCTTCCTCTTCTGAATCAATTCTGGGCCTAATTTTGCAATCTCAATTTAATAAATAGGGTGGTTTATTTCTTATTCAGCTGTAATGTAATTGAAAATGCAGGGAAACTTAAAAATCTGGTTATAAGGATAATGATGTATTGAGAAATATCCATAAATATTCATGCTATTTCGCTATAAGATGACAAAACAAGATAAGAATTATAGACACCAATAAGGGAAAAAATTAATTGTATATATATCAGCAAAAAATGCCTTTTTTTTCAAATCCCACTAAGGGTATGGCTATCTGACGAGAGAAAAATAGCTCGAAATAGATCTATAATAGTCTCCCTTTATTTTCATTTATCAGTAAAAAATGTTACACATATAGACAATATAGTTTGTCGGCTATAGAAAACTGCCTGGATGGCCCCAGGAGGGGCCAAAAGGCAAAAGGAAGCTGTGATGTTTCCTTCCATACACCAGGATGACTCGACAGAAAAAAACATTTATAACCCTTTCCTGGTGAAGAGCTGATAGGGAAGAGAACCTTGTGGCCTGGAGGTTAAAACTGCTGCCTTACAAGCAGACTGCCCAGGTTCAAATCCCACTAAGGGTATGGCTATCTGACGAGAGCAAAATAGCTCGAAATAGATCTATAATAGTCTCCCTTTATTTTCATTTATCAGAAAAATATGTTACACACACACACACACATGTGTGTGTGTGTGTGTGTGTGTGTGTGTGTGTGTGTGTGTGTGTGTGTGTAGCATTTTTTGCTGATAAATGAAAATAAAGGGAGACTATTATAGATCTATTTTGAGCTATTTAGCTCTTGTCAGATAGCCATACCCTTACTGGGATTTGAACCTGGGCCGCCTGCCTTGTAAGGCAGCAGTGTTATAATAATACTATAAATACTAGAAATATAAATACCTATAAATGTTTCATATTTATAGCTTTAAATATGAAACAAATCTTGACAATGCTGTAATAGTGATTGATTATCTATTGTTGTTTGTAAATATTTGTTATTGTTCAGCTTCTTTGTTTGTTGGTTTTGTCTGTTTTTTCAAGTGTAAAAACTCAATAAAGACTATTTTTTTAAAAAAGAAAAGAAAATGCAGGAAATATTTTATTTAAAATGCTGTAGCTTTGTGGAACATTTGAGTGGTCCATTTCTTCTGTTACTTTACCTTATCCTGCCTTCCAGATCCTGGATTTCTTCTTAGCAGTCTTTTCAAAGATGAGGGTTGCTTGATGGCTTTCCAAATCTCACACAGAGGAATTACTTTTATATATGCTGTGTACAGAAACACAAACAACATGGGAAGGATGTGAATGGGAGCCACAAGTGCCCAATGTGTTTTCAGTTGCATATGATGAGGATAGGGTAATTTGTTTCTACACGATAAATTCTAGATTTTGTGTTCTTAGCATTGTGCAGCTGGCAAAAGAGTAGATGGTTATGGTTGTCTTAAAAGTGTTTTTGAGGGATTAAAGAATGGAAATAATGGAGGTACAAAAATAGTCAACATCACTCCAGTTCTGAGGACCCATATTCTATCCACATATAGTTATTAATACCCCCTGGTAGATTTAGGAGACTTGTGATCTCTATTCAAGATGATTTAAAAAAAAGATAGTAGTACATTTCTTTAAAAAAAAGGTTACTTTGCTAGTATGTGCTATGCAAGATCAGAACTGCACAGATTTTAAAAGATTGGTTGCTAGTCACATTGAACCTTATTTCTAAATGATGCTTATACTTTAAAAGGTTGGATGCATCAAGCACAGACAAATTATTTTAATCTTCTGAGTAAGTGCAACCTATAAATGTCTGAAACCAAATATATAATGTAATTACAGTCTTATCACATGTGTTCTGTCCCTGAAAATTATTTTCTTTCTTAAATAGACAACAAACAACATGCATCTAAAACAGGGGTCCCCAAACTTGGCAACTTTAAGACTTGTGGACTTCAACTCCCAGAATTCTCCAGCCAGCATAGGGAGTTGAAGTCCACAAGTCTTAAAGTTGCCAAGTTTAAAGACCTCTGATCTAAAATGTGAAATGAAGTATAAAAACAAATTCAGACAATAAGCACTTGACTGCATTGTTTACCTTTTACTGAAATGGATGTCATGATTTCTATATGAAAGAGAAAAACTAAAACATTTGTCATAATTTAATATCGAAATGGTTATGGTTATGAATATAGGTTTGATTATCAGGCTCAAATTTGTCATATGTCTAAGAGCCACATTTTCATGCAATTTAGACACAACACTGTCTAGTGGTGGGTTGAGATCTTTTGTACCTTCATGACATCAGTACGGAGAGGTATCCATCTCTGTAGTGAAAAAGATTTTATTTGCACAGGCACAAGCATGTAGGCTTCCAAGCAATTCTGAATTCTGATAGATGTCCTGAGCATTTTTCACATTTTCTTGACTACAGGTATTATCAAATGCAAAACTGCTTAAACATTGAAGAGAGGAGCCTCTTTACTTTCCCATGCAAGCATTAGAAAGATTTGCAGATCTTCCCCTCAGTAGTTATACATACAATTCTAAGCAAGAATCTCTTTCTAAGACTGTATTCCAGTTCCCTTTTTTCCCCCTATAACCTAATCTTTCTAATTATCAAAACCATGAGTCACAAAATTAGTTTCCTTTTTGTGCAAAAAGTCCATAGGGGTTTCCCGACATTGATGAATGTTAATAATGACCTTTCTCTAATCAATGACGTTAGTTTGGCCATCTCAGCAAGTTCTGTCAACTTCACCAACCATTCTTCCATGATGGGTTATTTGGAAACCATTTTTTTCAGTTTAGATTGCTTTTTTTCCCCTTTCTCTGTTGGCAGCTCCATTACTCTGCTGACTAATAATTAATTTATAACCAATTTACTGTGCCAAGCTTTTTTTCACAGGAACTTTTTCTAAGCAAAATATCCTCCCCCTCCCGCCATATACCTGTGTATTTCAGGATTGTTTCCTAAGTGAACATTTCTAATCTTGTTTCCTTTGAATTTCATTTGGTTATGATTCTTTATCAGCATGCTTGCTGTATTTCAACATTTTTCTGAGAGTGACTTATTTTTGATACAAACCTGCTTTTAGGTGATGGAGATTTTAATAGAAAAAGAAAAAACTGTAACATTTAAATGCCTTCCACAAATCCAACCCGACATCTATTATTCAAACCTGCCAAACAGAGAAATCACAATCATGGGGAAAGGGTCCATAATATATATATACATCCATTGACAAAATATAACGGAGAAAGAAATAAAGTGCAATAATTTCATTCTAAACAATTTCTAATGCATTATCCTGGAACCAGTGAAATCAATTTATTTCAGTTAGGAGGAAAAATAATAAAATGAACCTGTATACATTGGGATATGAAATTACATTTTTCTTAGCATCATTTAAGACATTATCCAGATTTTCTTTCAGAAATATTTCCTTAGAGAAAGTTTTAAAAGAGCTATAGAATACAAAGCGTTCCATGTCTCTGCTTTTTTCTTGAGCAAAAACATATAAATGACAATTAACAGAATTCTTTTCTAAGTATGCTAAAGGCATTATTTGAAAGAGGAAAGCAGAAAATACTTCAAAGAAAGAAAACTCAGAAAAATAATTAGAGAGGCTTAAGTTATTCTAACAAGACAAAACAGAAAAACTGCCTACACTTTATATTATATATATGGCTCTCTTACATCTTTGGATAGGGAGTTTTGCAATTACTTTGAAAGACGGCAAAATATGGTTAATGTTGCTCCAATATTACCTTTGTTTTCTGAATTGTATAGTAGATATAATAATAATGGACTAGGAAGCTTTGCACATAGTGACTCATGCCTTAGTCACTTCCCATTTGAATTATAGCTCTATATGGGGCTACCTGCTGGTCCAGAATGCAGCAGCACAGACAATTTTGGGCATTTCCTATTGTGACTATATAAATCATTACTGTTCTGTAAACTGCCTTGGCTCATCATGTGTTTTCAGGTGCAGTTCAAGGTGTTGGCCATTACCTTTAAAGCCCCCCCTCCCAATGGCACAGAGCCAGGATACTAGTAAGCCTGCCTTTCTCTAATTGCTTCTGCCAATCCCAACAAATCTAATAAAGAGGCCATGCTGTGTCTTCTCATTAACAGTGCTTGCCCTGTGGAACATCATCTCCCAGAAAGTCGTATGGTACCACCCTATTAGCCTTTGGTAAAGCATTGAAGTCCTGGCTATTTCCCTAGGCATTTGGGTCTTGTGTGAGATGGGTAGCTATATAAATCAAATAAATACACTTATAATTAAATATAATTCTGAATGACTTTAGCAATATTCAAGCAGTTTTAAGTTTCTACACTGTAAATTCTTAATGGAATTTATCTTCCTGTAAAGGATACAGAGATACATAACAAACTGCCCCACCATTCGAAAAGTCAGAATTACATTAATTGATAAACCTTTAGTGATTGGGGGAGGGGGTATCAACCATATTGTTTCAGTAAGATTGGTGAGTGTGACACATTAGAGATGACTGAATGGAGCTATGTCACACTGTAGCTTACTCTTCTTGGATTTGGAGGAGGTAGGATAAATTCTTAATTTTTTAAAAAATATATTTTCATTTCCTGACTTAAAATAATGGGACACCATGCAGATGGATTTGTAGTGCTTGTATTTAGAGAAAGTTCTGATGTCTACCAAAAAAGAGCCTGGAAGCCACTTGTGGTCTTGGAGTTTTGACCTGCCATTCTAACTTTCTTCAAAGACTTGGAATATTGCTGTGTCTTGATGGCTTGCTTATTAGATGATCATATTTCAATTTCAATTTTATTATTTCTGAAATAGATAATATAGATGATAGAAAGAAAGAAAGAAAGAAAGAAAGAAAGAAAGAAAGAAAGAAAGAAAGAAAGATAGATAGATAGATAGATAGATAGATAGATAGATAGATAGATAGATAGATAGATAGATAGACAGATAGACAGATAGATAGATAGATAGATAGATAGATAGATAGATAGATAGATAGATAGATAGATAGATAGATAGATAGATAGGCAGGCAGGCAGGCAGGCAGGCAGGCAGACAGACAGACAGACAGACAGACAGTTTGAGGTAGTGGTTAAGGCAGTGATGGCGAACCTTTTTTTCCTCTGGTGCCGAAAGTACGTGCGCACGTGCTATCGTGCATGTGCGAGTGCCCACACCCATAATTCAATCCCTGGGGAGGGTGAAAATGGCCTCCCCCACCATCCTGGAGGCCCTCTGGAGGCCAGAAACGGCCCATTTCCCAACTTCTGGTGGGCCTAGTAGGCCCATTTTTCATCCTCCCCAGGCTCCAGAGGCTTTCCTGGAGCTTGGGGAGGGTGAAAATGCCCTCCCCCGCCCACCGGAGGCCCTCCGGAAGCCGAAAACACCCTCCCAGAGCCTCTGTGCAAGCCGAAAATCAGATAGCTGGAGTGCACATGCACGTTGGAGCTGAGCTAGGACAACGGCTCGCGTGCCGGCAGATATGGCTCCGCGTGCCACCTGTGGCATGCGTGCCATAGGTTCGCCATCACTGGGTTAAGGCATCAGGTTAGAAACCAGGAGACTAGATAGGTAGATGATACTTTCCTATTTTGATATTATTTGTCTTTCTGTCTGTCATCTATTTCTATCATTTGATTTACCTCCTGCCTTTAACAAGCACGTGAAGTGATTTTTAAAAAAAATCAAAATACAAAGAATGTTAAAAGTATTAAAATATTTCTGAAAAGGTGTATCTTTAAATTCCAAGAGTAGAAGCTAAATCTCTAGGAATATATATTGTGTAAAGCCACAGGAGAGAAAGACACAGCAACACCTAGATATGATTAATAGTGTTATCTGTATATCCACAAAGACTTTAGGAGGGAACAGGAATCTACTGATGCTTGTTAATGACATGTCCAGTTATATATCACTTAGTTGATGGGATAGAAAAATCAATGCTAGAGAAATTTACAGCATATCTCAACGGTCAGGAATACGTTTGTAAGAACATCTTAGATTCTGTGTTCAGAACATCAAATCCATACTAAACGATGCAGCAAAATACCTAAACATAGAGAATAATGAGCATCTTACAACAATATCATGTGTCTATTTCAGAATAGAGGAGCAGAGAGGAATACTGTGTTTCTTTTTAATGGAGAATGTATACTAAAGGTGCATTCTGATTTATTATCTATTATTAACTTAGTCAAATGCATTTCCATTATTGTATGTTATTAATCATTCCATCTAGGGTGGAGTCCTATTCAGTTACCTGGGAATGGTTTGAACCTATTAGACCTGAGGAAGTGAACAGGATCCTTAAGACTGTGAGCATGCTTTTTAGACCCTTGTGAAAGTAGCCATGGGAGGGGTTCTCATGTTAGTAGGCCCTAGCAGTGTTTAATTCTTCTTTGAATTAGAGAGTTGTTTATTTACTTCTTCAGGAGACTTTGGTTCATCTCCCTCTTCACAAAGCCATCATTGTAGTACCCCAATACTGGACAACCTCTGCCCAGGATCCAACCTCCTCTTTTGAGGGAAAAATGATAAAGTAGTTGCACAACGATTGCGCTTTCAGAAGTCCCTCAAGACTTTGTTGTGCCAATAAATTTTATTTGTTTTTGGTCTTTCAACACCTCATATCGTGAGCATTTGCTTTCTGAGTTTTATACATCCATAGAATATTCTTAACAATATTTTTTTTGTTTTTAAAATAATTACAATCCATTATCATTTCATTTTCAATATAACTCTCACATTTCTTTCCCTCTTAATATCTGTCTTCAGTCTTTTTCTCCTCTTATTTTATCCCTATTTTAATTCCAACAATCAAAGATGTGGTCCTTTCCCAACTTATATATTTCTAATATTAATATTACTTTATTTATTTCCTAAACAATAATAAAAAATCTTCTTATAATTTCTTTATCCTCTTTTCCACGTTATTATTTTTAGTACAAACTAATTTTTCTTCTTCTAACAATCATTCAACACTAACTTTTATCTCTTATATCCCATACAAAACATATTTCAAAATTACATATTTTCAATCTTCATATTTTCTTCTATTTTTCAATCTTCATCTTTTCTTATGTTATTTTATAATTTCATTTCTATATATTATTCATACATCTATTTTATCCTTATTACAATGAACAATTTATTCATGCATATATAATACTAGTAAACTAATTAGACATACACATTAACACTAATTATTATCTCTTATATCCCATACATATATTTAAAAGTGACATATTTTCAATATTCATATTTTCTATTATCAGACTTTTATTCAAAAATATTACTACTAATTAAACATACACATTTTTATTTTTCTATCCCATATTTTCAATCTTCATATTTTCTTATATTATTTTATAACTTCATTTCTACATGTTGCTTCCATCATCAAGCTTATATTAATATTACTTTCCTTTTCCCCATACAAAACATATTTAAAAGTTACATATTTTCAATCTCCATATTTTCTAGTATCAGACTTATATTCAAAAATATTACTACTAATTAAACATACACATTTTTATTTTTCTATCCCTTCTCTTTTTTCCTGCTCCAAAGTTTTAATCCTCTTTTCTTTTTCTTTTTTGGTTGCCTCCCCCATATTTCTTTTAACTCTCTCATTTCTATCTTTAACTCCCTTCTTTTACTATAATCTCTATCTTTCTCTCCTCTCTTTTTCCCTTTTTGTTGTCTAATTATGCTTACATCTTTTCTAGTTTTTTTTCTTTCTTTTCCCTTCTAGCTTTCCTTTCCTTCCTTGTCTTTTCCATACCAGAGATCTTCCCCTTCTGCTTTGCTACCTTTTTCACCCTCTGTATTTCAATCATCACTTTGTTATATTTTGTTTCTTGTTTCTTCTGTTTCTTTCACTCTTCCAAAGTTCTCCATATTTTCCTCATTTGTCTGGACTGCATTTGTTATTTTTTGCATTATATTTTCCAGTTTTAGTTCTATATGGTCCATAACTTGAAGTATTTCTTTCGTTCCCACATGCTGTTTGTTTTTTATTGGGGGGGGGGCAGACTTTGTTGTGCCAAGGATCCCCAGGGGATGGGTTAACTTGTGAGGTGGCTTCATTATCATTGATATCCCACAATATATTTATTATTTTTATTTTCTTGTTTAGTTTTTCTTTTATTTTATATTTTTTAATGTTTTAAAATAATTATATATAGTAGTTTTAGGTAGCTATTGTTTTATTGGATCGTTATATGCCTCCCAGAGTTACTTTTTGTGAAATGGGCAGCCATATAAATTTGATAAATAAATAAATAAATTTTATCTCTACAGTATCTTTAAATATTTGGATAATTTTATGTCACTTTTGTCACTGTTTTTAAAATTACATTATTTATACCACATTTGATTATATAACGTTGTCTTACAGTCTAAAATTTAAATAAATTTATGTTCTTGGTACAAACTTAATTCAAGATTACCCTCCATCAATTGTAACAATACAGAACATGAGGATTGAAAGAAAACAGCTTTCCTTGGTCTTGAAGTCAGAATCAGGTGGAAATGATCAGAACTTAGGTTATGATAGTATTAGAAAAGGAATTTTTTAAGTTTGTGGACTCAGCACTATTTGTTTAATAGCAATATCAATAGCACTTAAACTTATATACCGCTTCACAGTGCCTTACAGCCCTCTCTAAACAGTTTATAGAGTCAGCATATTGCCCCCAACAATTTGGGTCCTCATTTTATCAACCTTGGAAGGATGGAAGTCTGAGTTAACCTTGAGCCGGTGAGACTCGAACTGCCAAACTGCTGGCAGCCGGCAGTCAGCAGAAGTAGCCTGCAGTACTTCATTCTAACTACTGTGCCACCACAGCTCCTCTTAGAAACAGGTAGGACTATACTTCAAAATGTAGCACTTTTAGATGAAAAGGGATGAAAAAATGTCTGCTTATATTTTGGGGATAAATCTGGAATGACAAAGTTTATTTTACTAAGAATAGACTCTGAACGGGCAATATCTCTTAAATAATAGCAACAGCAGTAGCACTTAGACTATTATCATTTTACCAACCTTGGAAGGGTGGAAGGCTGAATCAACCTTGAACCAATGAGGATTGAAGCCCTGGCAGTCAGCAGAATTAGCGTGCAATATAGTATTCTAACCACTGTGCCATCACGGCTCTATAGTATCTTATAGATGTGGCATATTTATTCATAGTCTCCAAACTCCTTCTGGAATAGTGGATAAGTTATTGCCTATAACCCCTGTCACCCCTTACACAACTGGTTTATGTGGGGCATAGAAACACTGGCATGAGTTCTGCCCTTATGGGATGGGAAGATAGAAACAATTGAGCATGTAACACTGTTTAGCCAAGTTTATAGCCAATGCCATATATGCAGCACCTATAATACATCCTTGCAAGTAGATTTTCCAGGTTGCCTCAGGCGTTTCTATGCATTGCTTCAATTGTCTGATAGACTCTTACCTTAACATACAATATGACAACATTTTGTGTGGTAACATCAGATGCTGGTGCCTGTGGGTACCTGCAACAAGCAAAATAGTTTCTCTCGTCAGTTTTTGTCTCTTCATTTCCTGAACTGTTTGCTTCCTTCCAGTTTTGCCACATGCTTATAGATTTTTTGCTTTATGTATTTATATTTATACTGATTTGTTTTATGAATTATTTTCATTTTATATAAGGAGTTTTTGTAAAATACAAATTTTAACCATATTTGAATTATACTTTTAGTAATTCCAGGATTCTCTATGATGGGTTATGTATGCCTGTTTCCCCTACACTGTGTTACCCTTTATTTGGCAAATTATAGTTATATATTTCTATATATTTCTTTATATTTCTATATAAAACTGTGGTTATACAGTTTTATGCTGGTCTTTAGCTGTAATAGTTGGTGGTTTGGGTTTTGGGGGGTATTACATTACATAAATAGCAAACTCTGAAGCATCTCACTGATAAATAACAAAAGACAATAGTCAGATTTATTTTTGTTTACAGTAAGAAGCCAATACATTTTCTCATTTTTGTAACAATGTCTTGACCTTTTGGGGAAAATGAAACTATCTGGTAGACAAGTGAGGCAAAAAACATGGCAAAATATTCTGCATTTGAATAAGATGGTTTCAAGTTATAGCAGAAAGGGGCCCAGTATAAATATTGATATTGAGATTCTATTTGGAATTAACAGTATTAAATTCAACTTTGCTGACATCTGGTGGGAGTCATAGTAGCTATTGGATTTAATATTTTTTTAAAAAAACATGAGTGCAATTAAATTGCTAATATTAATAAGAACTGTGAATTATTTAAAACTATTTCTGATATGCCTAAATTGAGTGCAGCAACAATAGTTAGTGTTTGTTCAATCTTTGTTCCCTGTTCCTTTTCCCTTTCCTTGAAATAGACTAGAGAAAACTTTATTGCAAATTAAGTCAAATTCATAATGACAATGCAGTTGATAGGGGCTTGTTTGTCTGTTTAAGCCAAACTTGGCAATATGCTCATTAAGACAGCAAAGAGAAAGCATAATTTGAGAACCATTTGGCCTTGGCAAAGGCTGTTCCCAGGAAGATTAAGTCTAAAGAGTCACAGATTTTTGAGAATGGAGGTGCTAATCCATGGGAGCCTCAGCCTCTTTCTCCTACTGTTGAAAAGGGAGGTTAAATAGGATTTTCAAAGTCTGTCACAGTGACCAGTAATTAAAATCTAGCTGAAGGGAGGGCCCATTGCTTCATTTTGGCTTTTAAATCTGACTTTAGTGCAGTTATGGGGAGAAATTGGAAATTACCAAGTAGGAATTGGGAGTAATGAAGAAAAATAATGGCATGCTGCTAAATAAGAAGTAGTGATTACAAAATTACAGTGTGTAATTCAAAATATTGTTTTTGGTAATATAAAGGAAAGATTAGAAGAAAGTCTGTATGTGAGGGAGGGAAACACAATAATATAGAATCCTGACTGCTAGAAGGAGAAAATTAGATTCCAGATTTGGAAGAGGCTGTTAGATTCATAGCATTAGATGGTGGTTAATGAACAGAATGATAAAATGGAATAGAGGACAAGGAATACTATAAAAGAATTGAAGGAAGTTAATGAAAAGGGACAAAGGACAGTCAATGTCAGATAAGAAGTTTTTAAGAAAGGTAATTTTAAAAAGAAGATGAATTGTAGAAATAAAGCACAGGTAGTACAAAAGGAAGGATTTGGTGAAGGTATTATGACAGATAGGAACTTACATATGAAAGATGACCAAATCAGCTAAAAACGACTGGATTGCCATTAAAGATTGGCCATTACCTAATGGGTACAGTGTACTTCATATTATTGTTTGAGTGATTGATTAATGGATCAAATTTATATGGCTGCTCATTTCACAGGAAGTAACTTGGGCAGCGTACAAAATTAAATAAAACAAATATATTAAAATTTATACACATCATGAAGCATGGAGAAGTAAATATAACAACTACAGTAGTGGAGCCATCTTAAAACATATCCAGTTCCTGTGATTGAGGCCTAGTGACATAACTAAATCTTGAGGGACTTTTGACATTAACATGCATAGTGCTGTAGGAGGAGTGACACAACCTGGGGGCAGAGTCAGAAGAGGAATCCACTTAGAATCCCTATATAACCACAAACATATTAAATCCAAGGCCTCTTTAAGAGGTAGAGGAACAAACCCCTCATTGCAAGAAGAATTAACCACTGCCAAACTACTCAAACAACCCTCACCTCACCCCATCATTTTAAAAATCCAGGAGGGTCATGGGTCTAGAGAGCAGGTACGTAACTGTGGTCAGAATCTTAAGAGCCTTGATGTGATGGATTGTGTCTATGAAGGAAGGAGTTGGTGTGATGGACTACAATGAAACAGCAGTTTCCCAGGAAGGAAGGAGCACATTCCAAGGAGGGGAGCAAGATAAGAGACAGCCCTGGAGCTGGATCAGAGAAAGAGAGTTAGGATAGCTATTCCCTAGAATTTCCCAGGATATATCAGTTAGGATTGGAGTGATATAGATTTAATGTGGCAAGATTCTGTCCATATGGTATGAAGAAATAAAAAACTGAACATTGGTCGGATTGTTCTGTGTTGGTCTTGGGCTGTCCACTTCCTCAGGCCCAACAGATATAAACCATTTCCAAATAACTGTGCAAGACTTTTCCCTGGGCATCTCCTCTGGACTTGCAATAAAGCCAGCATCCAACTGCCAGCAAATCAGATACTAGAACGTGTGGCAGACCAACAGGAACAAAGCCCCAGCAGAAGCCTCAGCAGCAAAACACATCCAGCAACCGCATTCCATCAAAAGCAACCAACAGCAGCATCCCACAGCATTTCACCACAGCTTGCTTCTCAACTTACTAGCAGGGTTAATCTTAGGAGCTAGCAGCAGCCCACTCCTCTGGAAAAACAGACCAGAAGTCAGTATCAGGTCCAAAAACAGTCCAAAAGCCAATGGTCAGTCCAAAAAACCAACTACCAAGTCCAAGGCTGGTGCAGCCAGCCAAAAATGGTTTGAATTGGGTGGCCAATAAAGCATCAAAAATGGTATGATATGCCATAAAATGATAAGCAAGCAAAATAGTAAAGGCAGATGTATTCTGTCCTCTCTCCTCTGACATGCTGCACTCTCATCCAGTTTGGCCATTCCTCCAGTCTCCAAAATTGAACAGTCCACACCATCAAAGTAAATACCTCAAAATATATATATCCACAAACACAATACACAAACCACATAAACAATCATGAGGATAGCCCAACATCTCCCTCTCTCTCCCTATGTACAAGATAAAGAGAAGAAGGAGGTTGAGGTGAAGAAAGTCCCACAGAAGAGATGGTGAAATGCAGTTCGATCCAATTGCCACCAAGATTCATTGAGACATGATGGGAGTTGTAAATCAATGTACTCTTATGGATTGATCCACAAACTGATGAAATACAATGTTGAATATGCAGCACCAGAAGCTTTCATTCTTTGTTTCTTTTATCTAGCGATCTTTAGAAATGGAAAGAGCAAACAAGGGATTATCTTTTAGCGCCTCTCTTAGTGTTTCAGCCAGGGAAAAAGAAATAGGAAAACACTCTCAGATTTTCAATTTTCCCTGTTTGTTTGTTTTTTACTGAAATAATATGATTCTTCTTCCTTCCTGAGAACAGAAAACTCCACAAGTCTACAGAAATGTAGACTTTATATCAGAAAATATAGCATTTTTAATAAGCTTATATTGTTTTTTTAGATTTTAAACATGTTGCTTTGGATACTCATAGTGGGGGCGGGGTATGCATCTATGTATACACAGTAGGTATATATGTATTTCCCAAGGTCTGTGTGGTCTTGACCTTGCTGTCCTTCAAAAACCAAAAAGGTTCTGGCTTTCCAGCAGGTTCTCAGCTATGGGGTTATCCTTATTTTGATTTTGATTTCGCTTGGATTGTTATTTGTTATTTAGTTATCCTTAATGTTATATTTTGGCTTTAAAGTGTCATGTGTGAATCATTTTAATTATGATGTGGCCATACAAATCCAGTGAGTGAGTGAGTGAGTGAGTGAGTGAGTGAGTGAGTGAGTGAGTGAGTGGGTGGGTGGGTGGGTGAGTGGGTGGGTGGATGGGTGAATGGTTGGACGGACGGACGGATGGACAGACAGACATACAGACATACAGATAAACAAACAAACAAACAAACAAACAAATAAATAAATAAATAAATAAATAAATAAATAAATAAATAAATAGCAGTGTTAAATATGAACCTTAGTGAATGAAGTTCAGGATTCCAATATGGAAACCTTATACAGATATAATAGGATAACCCTGCCTCCAACAAATTCAGAGCATCATTGGAATCTATTAAGCAGGTGGATCAGCTAATTAATTGGTCCCCCATCCTTCTGAGGTTAGTACCAGCCATCAGCCACTCACTATATATAGTAGAAAATGATCTGTCCATGGCAATGGAGTTACAAATGGTTCTCCACCATCAAAAATACAGCTTGTTGCTTTATACCTTGAGGCTATTTTTATAATAAACAGAAGCATGTTATCACCTTTGTATATTAAGATCTTACTATGAAAAATAGAGGGCAGATCATATTGCTTGCTTTGGAGATGTTTATTTTTGTAAATATAAAAGTTTATATATGAATTAGATAGTTAATTAACTGTGCTAAGCCAGTCCTGGAAATGATAATGTTATTGGAATTTTGATCCTCATTAAACTTGGAAATCACAAATGTAAAAATGATATTTAATCCAAACCATCTTTATTAATGCTAATTTTGTACTTTGAATGCAAAAATCAATCAATAAATAAATATAGATTTGTCTTCTTTATGTAGACTGCAGCAAAAAAGTTCATCTTTTTGCTGCAGTCTTTTTTATTAGAGATTATGATAATCTAGTAAAGTCATAGTGCTATTTGTTTTATGTATGGAAAGAAGTACATGTTGACATATAAATAAAACATCAAGCTCAGATGAATAAGATACAAACTTTTGTGCCATCTTGGGATGAGCTATTTTATAGGAATTTGTAGACTTTCTTGGAAAATGTTCTGTGAAACTCCAGTTTTCATCTCAGTTTAGAAAATCTTGCACAGTTGATATATGATGTTTGCCTAGTGCTTACTCAACCCTCAGAATGAGTTTATTTTCAATATTCCCTCCCATCAAGTTATCACTCATTATCCAAAATCATAAATGTAGCAAAAATGAAAGCCTACACAGTTAATGGGTTACCCTGGCATTATCAAACAGTTGGGTCTTCATTCATTAAGCAAGTTCAATAGGCTGCTAAATTAGAAAGAATCAGGAAGTAGGGTAAAATAGCATTGATAATAACTGAAGCGCAGGGATGCTAAAGTGAATACTAATTTTCTTCTGCTCAGACTGCAGCATTAACATCTTTGATAGAACTGTCTCATCCATTCCCATGATGCCTCTACACTTGTTTCAGCTTGAACTAGGCTTTTGGTTTATAATTGCTTTCTTTGAAACTTCCTCACCAGACATTTTCAAAGTCAGATTTGCTTATATTTAAACATAGCTTCACTTTGTCGCATCACTATGTGACGAGATGTCCTCAACTTTTCTGCTAGTGCAATTCCTGGAGCAGACGTACAATATGGGCATACCAAGATGCTCCCGTAATTTCTTGTGCCACTGCATTCTGGACCAGCTTCTATTTCTAGATAATTTTCAAAGGCAGCCCCATCCAGAAGTCATTTCAGTAATCCACTTGGGAAATGATTAAGGCCAGTGACTCCTGGTCCATGAAGGGGCCCAATTAGCATATAAAATGAAGTGGTGCAAAAGTTCTGCTGGCCATGGCTACCACCTGCTCTTCAAACAGGAATTATGAGTCCAGAAAGCTATTAAATTTTATACCAGTTCTCTTTAAGATAGTTCATCCCCATCCAGAATTAAAGATGGAAAAACCACAGAACCAGGAGACCCTAAAAACCCACAACCAGAATTCAGGGTTTAGCTGAAACATGTTCTTCTCCATTCCCTGAGAACCTTCACAACGTCACTTGGTCACCCCAGGAGAGAGATTAAAACTGAGTATTATCAACATACTCATGATGCTGCCTTCTATGTCATCAGATAACCTCACCCAGAGGCTTCATGTAGATATTAAATAGGAATTGGGAGCTTTATTTTATTTTATTTTATTTTATTTGTCAAACATGTACAGGATAGTAGGTGTTTGTATAAGCATAATATAAGCAAAGAAGTACAGATAAATGAGGACAATAGGACAGTAAGACAGGGATGGTAGGCACAGTGGTGTGCTTATGCACGCCCCTTACAGACCTCTTAGGAATGGGGTGAGGTCGACTGTAGACAGTCTAAGGTTAAAGCTTTGGGGGTTTGGGGAAGAAACCACAAAGACAGGTAGTGCATTCCAGGCATTGATCACTCTGTTGCTGAACTCGTATTTTCTGCAGTCGAGTTTGGAGCGGTTTACATTAAGTTTGTATCTATTGCGTGCTTGTGTATTGTTACGGTTGAAGCTGAAGTAATCATTGACAGGAAGGACATTGTGGTATATGATTTTATGAACTACATTTAGATCATATCGAAGGTGACGTAGTTCTAAATTGTCTAATCCCAATATTTCAAGTCTGGTGGAATAAGGTATTCTATTGTGAGCAGAGGATTGGAGGACTCTTCTTGTGAAATATTTCTGGACTCTCTCGATTGTATTAATGTCCGATATGCAGTGTGGGTTCCAGACAGGTGAGCTATATTCAAGAATTGGTCTAGCAAATGTTTTGTATGCTCCTGTTAGCAGTGTAATATTGTCAGAGAAGACGCTATGCAAGAAGCTTGTCAAACTGCAAGGAACCTCGCAGAAAAGGGACCATGGGCTAGATGTCCCCAACCCCCATTAACATGGGATAACAGGGTCTGAATAAGAGAGGAGGACCAGTGCAGAACTGTACCTTCCACTTCTTATCCCCATAACTTGTCCAGAAGGATAATGTGATCAATAGTATCAAATACTGATAAAAAAAATTAAGAGCCAGGATGGATGCACTGCCCCTTCACTGCTCTCATCAGAGTTCATTCACAAGTGCAATCAATACACCAGGATCCAACTACATATCATCTATCAACATATCAAGACTTTGGAAGCCAGAAGGGACAGTGGTTCAACACAGAGGTGCCTGAGTTAACGGTTCCAACAACCCTGTCCACTTCTTGAAGATCCGCAAGATCAAGCTCATTCCAAATAACCAGGCCTGACTGCATCTATGCAGTGCTGGGTACGAATTGCTTTTTAAAACTCTTCATAAATTTTGTGAGCAGAGAAATTGGCAGATGATTCTTCTGAATTTTTCCAGGCTCTGGAGACATCTTCTATATCTCCTCAGGCAAAGGCCTTTCTTTTGGCAGTGTTATTATGTCGTTCTGAAAACATTCAGTGGAAATAATTTTCTTAAGATGTCTTCCTTTGGGAATCAAGTCTAGTGTGAGAAGTCAGCTAAAGAAATGGTTATACACTGCCAGATGACAGTCTCAAATGTTCCTTAGCCACCTGACACATAAATAGGTACAGAACTCACACATTCCATCCATGGTGATATCTCTGCAATCTTTTTTTTCCCTTTAATAATTGGAAATGTTTAGAAAATAATTTCTAATGTAGGCTCACTTTCATTGGATGAGAATGTCTCTGTCAGTCCTAAAATTAAATCAATTCATTTTTTAAAACGTGAACTAAACTAAGTTCTCTGGCATCCCCATCTACCCAATTATCTTGCATTGATGTCCTTACTACCAAAAGAAAATTTACAGCAAGCATCAGGCAATACAACTGTAGTACTGTATATAACCGGCTTATGGCTCACATGAATTATATTCAGAGACATCTGTTTCTAAGGGAGCTTTGTGCATTCATTTCTCTTCTTCAATATAAGTAGCAGAAGCTAATACAAAGCTTTGTTATTAGTTACCTGTCCTTGCTCAGCTAATGGTTAAGAAGCCTGATCTAGATGAAAGTGCCTTTAACTTCCACTTTGCCTAGTGAAACATTTTCATGGATTAATCAACTAAAGTTATAAATGATTGGTTCCTCCCTCCCTCTATTAGCTCTCATTAGTGTTAAAAAGGAAGCTTTGGAGTATTAGGACTCCATCAATGCCAAAGCTTTAACTAACATAACCTCTGTCCCACTGGGTCATCATTTCAGAGATATTTCTTTATCTAAATAGAGAAACAGAAATGACCACTGATGGCCAAGAAAACAGTGGGACAGAAGCATTCTCCATACTGGGTGGAGCTAGCCTCCAAGAATGGGTTAAATCTGCCCTCCAGCCAATCAGGACCGAGAAGGGGCGTTCAGGTAAGTATACAACGCCCTATTTCTAACATTCTGCCAATTTCCCTATTGAGATTCCCTTGAAAAACTGGCAGGAAGTGTCAGAAATTCATTCCTTCATTCATTCCTTCCTTCCCTCCCTCCCTCCCTCCCTCTTTCCTTCCTTTCTCCTTCTTTCCTTCCTTCCTTTCTTCCCTCTTCCCTTCCTTCCCTCCCTCCCTCCTTTTTTCTTTCTTTCTTTCCTTCCTTCCTCCCTCCCTCCTTCCATCCTTCCTTCCCTCCCTCCTTCCCTCTTTCCCTCTTTCCTTCCTTCCTTCCTTCCTTCCTTCCTTCCTTCCCTCCCTCCTTCCTTCCCTCTCTCCCTCTTTCCTTCCTTCCTTCCTTCCTTCCTTCCTTCCTTCCTTCTGGATGAGTGAGTGAGGGATTACAAAACTGGCTGGAAAACTGTCACACCATGATGAAAATAAAGAACATGTGACTGCAGCAGCAGCACAGCAGCAGCCAGTAACACTGAAGCAGCCACAACTTTTCCAAATTTCATCCTCTCAGGAGTCATGAGTTCCTCATTTGGACACATTTCATAAATTAGCCCATTGGTTCAAAAATGGTTTCCATTTGATGCACCATTTTGCCCAGTCATGACAATGAATGTTTTAGTAATAGTAGATGTATCAGAAGCCTCCCTGTTGCCAGTCACGGAATGCTCTGTATGAGCACTAAAAGTGCCAAAAGCACTGGCAACGTAAAACAGTGACATTTTGCATGTTTGCACAAGGCACATTATAGTAACAGCTGCTTAGACAGATTTCTGCATTTTTTCACACAACCACTTCCCAATGTAGTTCTATCCTTGGCATTCCCTTTCAAAAATAGAAAATACCAGCTGTTCCTTCTGGCTGCCAAGGCTGAAAACAGCATATCTCCCTTCTCTCACCAAATAAATAACTTATTGACACATGCTGCAAATGCTCAGCTTTGCAATGGATTCCCTTTCTAACGAAAAGATAACAACAATAAAAAAGACAGTAGACTATTGCCTCCCTCCAGCAGAAGGCTGTTGATCTCCTGCAGACATGAGAAAGCAAAGTTTAAAGGCTACAGATAGTGATATAACATTGCTCGGTGACTGCTGAACTCAGTGGTTTCAATAAAAGAAAGGGAAAAAATGCTCACAAAATAGATGTTTTTAAGCTTACTTTGTGCTCCAGGAATACCTCTGTCAACATTGGAATCCCTATATTGCTCATTTATTCTTCTTTCAATGGTTTTCTGCTTTGGGGTAAGTTAACAGGAATGAATCCTGTCTTGACAAAAAAGGATCACTGATGTAGGTTGTGCTTTTTGGAGAAGGCATCTTAGCTCAATAAAAGTACCCTGGATAAATAAGGTTAAAAATCACTGAGATCTCTTTATACTGACTGCTACTTTCTTCCATATAGTGTTCCTTAGATTTACTATATTATAATTATTGTAATTCCTAGCCAATATGGCATATTAGAGGTATCGTTCCCGGACCTCTGAGTTGAGCAAGAATGGTATACACCAGATTAATTAGATTGTTAGATGTTCCTTCATGGAAAAGAGCAGTTTCTTAATCAGAATAGAGCTGGAAGGGAACTTGGAGGTCTTCTAGTCCAACCTGCACCTGCTCAAGCAGGAGACCCTATACCAGTGGTGAAATATTCTACCAGTTCGGAAGTGTATGCTTTGCTCGCACATATGCTTTTTCACCCTTTGCGCATGTGCAGAATGCTTTGCGCATGCATAGAGGGTTAAAAAAATAAAATGGTGGCATGCGGGCGGGTGGGCGGAGCCTCGTGCTTCCACCGCTACCGGTTCTCTGAACCACCAGATGCCGCCACTACCGGTACGCCCGAACTGGGCCAAACCAGTAGCATTTCACTCCTGCATACCATTTCAGATAGGAGGCTATCCAGTCTCTTCTTTAAAACCTCCAGTGATGAAGCACCCACAACTTCTGAAGGCAAGCTGTTCCACTGGTTAATTTTTCTCACTGTTAGGAAGTTTCTCCTTCATTCCAGGTTGCTTCTCTCCTTGATTAGTTTCCATCCGTTGCTTCTTGTCTTGCCTTCTAGTGATCCTCTTTGTGGCAGCCCATCAAATACTGGAACATTGTTGTCATGTCACCCCTAGTCCTTCTTTTCTCTAGATTGGCCATACCCAATTCCTGCAACATTCTTCATATGTTTTAGTCTCCAGGTCTTTAATCATCTTAGTTGGTTTTCTCTGCACTTCTTAACTTGAAGACAGAGACAAATTGTTACAAATAATTTCAGGGATAATCCCTATCCTTTGTTTTTAAAAGTCTGTTAGGAGCTTGTTCTTTTGCTCTTTCACTGACATGGATAGGGCTAAATTATTTTTCTTCAACGTAAGTAGATATTGACTAATGTTATAGATCTCTTCCCATGTAATTCCATCTGATTTGATTATTTGAAAATATTGCTCTAGAACAGAGATCTTCAAACTTGGCAACTTTAAGACTTGTGGACTTCAACTCCCAGAATTCTCCAGCCCTTGAAAATGTTCAGAGAAGATCAACAAAGCTGATAAGGGGGTCTGGAAACTAAACCATATAATGAACAGCTAAAGAAACTAGGTATGTTTAACCCAACAAAGAGAAGTCTTAGTGGTAGCCATCTTCCAATACTTGAAGAGTATCACAGGGAAGAGAGGCTCAATTTATCTTCCAAAGAACCTCAGGGCAAGAAAAGAAGCAACGGATAGATGTTCGGGGAGGAAGATCCAACCTGGAACTAAGGAGAAATTTCCTGGCAGTGAGAACAATTGGTCAATGGAATAGCTCGTCTCCTGAACTTGTGGGTGCTCCATTATTGGAGGTTTTTTTAAAAAAAATTGGGCAACTATTTGTCTGGGATGGAATAACATGATTCCTGCCCTAGGCAAGGGGTTGGACTAGAACAGAGGTATTCAAACTTGGCAACTTTAAGACTTGTGGACTTCAACTTCCAGAATTCTCAGCCAGCTATGCTATGCTGGCTGGAGAATTCTGGAAGTTGAAGTCCACAAGTCTTAAAGTTGTCAAGTTTAGGGACCTCTGCTCTAGAAAACAAAACTAATCATTTGTCCTAGAATTCATCTTGCGGAAGGAAAGGAGGAGAAATCAGCATTGGTGAAGCAAACCATGGACAAATTTCATTTTATTAGGTAAGCACTATAAATTGGGCTTATTTGTAAATTATACCCAAGTAATTGTAGCAATTTTGTATCATTTTGTCACTTATTATAACACCCGAGGAGTTTGAAATGTGTTTCCTGCCCTAAGGTGATTCCCTCTGATGAAATTCAGAAACACACATTCAAATAGTTCCCTGCATTCACAGTGTATAGAAGGTTATTACAAACATTTTTTTTAACTATTAATAATATTTACTTTCATTTTTTCTCTCATCATGTTTCCAGGCTACCAATTCAAGTTAATTCAGCAAAGATCACATTTCACATGCCCAATTTCTGACAACATTGTTCCTGTTTGTTGCCTGATTATTTGCAATCAATAACATTCTAGGCAATGGACTCATTGCAGTTACAAACATTAAGTGAATTAGAAAAAGAAATGCAATTAGTGTATTTTAACATTTTCTTGCACAATTGGAGAACATTGTATATACTTTATTTCTCTTCTTCTCTCTGTTTCTATGTATGTACATATGTACAGTATATGCATATATATTTTATTTGTATGTTTATATCTAATACATATAATTATATATATATATATATATATATATATATATATATATATATATATATATATATATATATATATATATATATATATATATATATATATATATATATATATATATATATATATATATATATATATATAATCTTGAATATGCTAAATATTCCAGGCCTCATCAAAATCTGTTTATCCATGCAGACTCAGTAACCTATTTACTCTAGCTTGTCTGCACTGCTGGGATTAGAAAATGGTCCTTAAACTAATGCATATCAAAACTGGAATTTCAGCTTCAGCTCATTATGCTTGAATAAATAATTCTTGTCCTCTTGCTTGCATTCAATTATTAAGAGGTTCTGAAGTTCAAACCTATTGCCTTTTCAAATTGTGACTTTTTCTTTCCTTTCTCTTTCTCTTTCCCTTTCCCTTCTACTCCCCTTCTTCTTTCACTCCTCCTGCTTCCCCCTTCTCTCTTCTCTTCTCTTCTCTTCTCTTCTCTTCTCTTCTCTTCTCTTCTCTTCTCTTCTCTTCTCTTCTCTTCTCTTCTCTTCTCTTCTCTTCTCTTCTCTTCTCTCCTCTCCTCTCCTCTCCTCCCCTCTTGTCACATAGTGAATATTGTCAGTTGTGAGTCTATGCAGGGTGATAAACCCCTATCCTAAATATGATGGTACTTTCCAATACAAGCAGAACACGTGACATGATGTTTGTGCATGCCTACATTCCTAATCCACCATTATCCTCTTCTGACTTGGCTCTTGACCTGAACGGTCGTGTTTCTTAGAAAAGATGTAATTATTCAGGATTTATTGTTTTTGTACTGAAATAAATATTTTCTATTAGACATTTAATCTCGGTTTTATTTCTAACTGTTTGGATTCCAAGTAAAGGTCCAGCATCGCCTCTATGAGATTTTATTCTCATCCTAACACCTCTCCTCTTCTCTCTTTTCTCCTCTTCCCTTGTCTTCTCTCTCTTTCTCTTCAACACTTGGTTGCCAAATTTTGTTTCCTTCTTTTTGTGGTTGAATAATGTATAAAGAACAATATTTACTATGTTCTGTGTATTAGCAAGGCATTTTTACAACATTTATTTGACATTATTACAACATTATATAAACACAGAGATGCAAATGCAAATATACACACACAGCATTATGTATATGACAGTATTACCACATTCCCTCTGAAATATCTATTGGCAATATCCCAGCAAAAAGGACTTAGCGAAACAAAACCACTTTATATCATTTTAGAACCAGGAACCAGATAGCACTTGGATATCAATATATAAACATTGAGAATGTGTGGAATTGTAAACTCGCTTCGCAGTGGGTTTTTTAAAATTAATCTAAAGGGTATAGACTGTATATTGTAGAAAAGTATATAAAAATCCTCATTATATCAATGTGGCAGGACATGTATTAGAAGAAAGGAAGCATGTAGCTAATCAGTGCAATGTGTAGGAAGGCAACTGAAGGCAGTCCACTGGAATCAAGATAATAATGAATTTATTTCTATGGAGTCCTTTGAATTCTCAGGGTTTAGGCTTTCAGCCAAATGCATCCTCCCTTTTGTAGTTTCAGATTTCTAAACAATTAATCAAATTATAATTCCAATGAAAGAAGTAAGTCAACATTAGCAGTACGATAGAGCTCAGGAAGCCACCCAGAGTCCCCCGGGAGTTGGGCGGCATAGAAATCCATTTAAATAAATAAATAAATAAATAAATCTTTTGATCTCCCCCTTCCTGAATGATGTATTCAGCTGCAGAAATTTAGGCAGCCCTTTTATATTCCTAAAGGCATGTTTTTATGGAACCACGCACATCGGGGTTCCCTGAAACCCCACAACTCATCTGTGAGAATGATGACAGCTACAAATAATGTCCTCCCATCTCCCCTCATCCCTTGTTTATATGTACCATGTATGTGACACGCATAAAAAAGAAGGCTAGTGGAAGGAAGCTGTCCTTGGATGGTTGAAACCATTTTGTACTTCTGAGCTAAAAATCCTAAACAAGACACCTATTCACCATTTTGTTCACCATTTTCTTTCAGCTTCTACCTCATCTCAGGTTTCCTCTCAGCCCAGTTGTGGAACAGTAACCCAATGGATACACGAATCATAAGAAAAGCAAAAGGGTAGAGATTTTTATGCAGATTTCCCCCAAAGACAATGTGCAATCATTAAGAAACTAAGAGAAACTAAAACTGACATATTTTTATGTTCTTGCGATAGTTGTCCATTTGTGTAAGGTATTACAATATTTTATATTAGTACACTGCTATGGACAATTCTTGGAACTGAAAACAATAATCTCTCAAGGTCTCAGACTATTCTGACCCATATAAGAGTCTGTTGGCTTTCATAATTGGTTCAACTATTAATCTTCTTAAGTGGAGGGTATTAAGTTTGTAAATCGAACAGCTTTTTCTCCCCCCCCCTTTCTCCCCCCCTTTTTAATTTTTTTCTTTCTTGTCTGAAACCTGGAACTCCTTCCACATCTATGTATGTATTTAATTTGTAGAATATTTAATAAACCTTTGCCAGACCTATCCTTGAATACTGCTCACCTGCCTGGAACCCACACTGTATTTCGGACATTAATACATTAGAATGGGTCCAGAGGTATTTTACAAGAAGAGTACTCAACTCTTCTGCTCGCAATAAAATTCCTTATTCCAGTAGACTTGAAATTTTAGGCTTGGATAACCTTGAACTACGCCGTCTACTTTCTGACCTAAGCTTAGTACACAAGATCATCTACCTTAATGTCCTACCTGTTAACGACTACTTTAATTTCAACCGCAATAACACTAGGGCTATCAATAGATACAAACTAAATGTATTCCGCTCTAATCTTGATTGCAGAAAATACGACTTCTGCAATAGAGTAGTAAATGTCTGGAACACTTTACCTGATCCTGTTGTTAGTTTCTCTAACTCCCATACCTTTTACCTTAAACTGTCTTACCGTGGACCTTACATGTTTCTTAAGAGATACCTGAGGGGGCATGCATAAGTGCACCAACGTGCCTACCGTCCCTGTCCTACTGTACCCGTTTGTATGTACTCGTTTTATGTGTTTATGGCTATGTTTTGCTTCTTTATATCCATTTATTTGTGCCATTTTTTTCATGTGTCCTGTTTTCTTGCACTTGTTGACAAATAAATAAATAAATAAATAAATAAATAAATAAATAAATAAATAAATAAATAAATAAATAAATAAATAAATAAATAAATATCTAATTCCCAAATGACTGTACGTACAGTTATTGCTGCTATTGATGATGATGAAAATGATGACTGATGATAATAGATTATTTCAGTAGAAGTAATATTTTTCTAATGGAAGTCTGGAGTTGATACAAATTTTATACCACAAGAAGAAAATCTTGAGATTTTCTTCTTAATATTCACCTGACTTCACAATGGCAAGAAGGCAAATTATGAGCATGTGAAAGTATTTACAAGTTATGAAAACACATTAAAAGAAGAGTACTGAAGAATACATGAAGCAAAAGGAATTTCCATTATTTGATAGTAATGAAGATGAAATACATGAGGGTTTTCACAAAGACAGAAGATAACTAATAACTGTATTACCTGCCATATCATTGTTTCACCTAAAAATGCTGAGTTCTTAATATGCACAAGGCTTCTCTAATATTCATAAATCCTTTTACACTGTGTATTCTGCATCTTTGTCATGCATTTAGATGTCATTACTATGTTTGTTAAAGATTAAAATGTATTGTAATAACATGTGAACTGCTAAATCTATTTTCTAAACTTAGCTCTTGTCAATTATGAAACAAAGTGGAAGTTTCTAGGTCTGGAAATTGTAATGATAAAATATTATGAGAATCATTAATCAACTTATTTCTCTAAAACCACTTACCGTGAATGAAATACTAGAAAATATTCGAAAACTTTTAATAACTCAGAAATTGAGTTGCACATAAGCAAAAGACTCCACGTGTATTTTTGATAAGAACCTATGAAATTACAAATTCTAAAAACTCTTCCATACAATGAAAAGAAATAACCAACCATATTGCTATTTTGCACTCTCATGGATATATATCATAGAGTCATAGGTTTGGTTCTGTTCTTGTCTTCTTCTGATCTGTGGTATGACTGTCTTGTGCTTTCTTGGATCTCTATGGGAAATTGTCTGGTTTTAAATGCACTTATGATCAGCACTGATGATGTTACCTAGTTTGGTAATGAAACACCTGCAAGAAAACAACCAAGCTCGGAGTGTACCAAGGACCCCACAATTATACTCTTTGTATAAGGCAGGAATACAAATTAAACATTCCAAATGAACAGTTATTTATTTTTCCCTAAACAATTCCAGAAAAAGGAAGAGTGTCAACACCCAAAATGGTGACAGCAAATGCTGACTCAGGGTTGCCATACTTGGGGGAAGGACCCCTAGCACAGAATGTGGGTGATGGGAAGAACGCAGTGTCATGAAGCTCTTTGGACCAACAAACGTCGGAGGCTGTGAATAGCAAGCAAAACAGAGCCGACACACAGCTGATTCCGTCTGACTGAAAGCCGACCCGACAATCAGCTGATAGTGGTTGCCTGCAAGCAGGCCGATGAACAGCTGATTATAGCTGCTGGCAGGCCAATGAACAGCTGATTGGGCCTGCCAGATGGTTAGCTGGTCCAGCCTTCAGCTGAGAGGCAAAGGCTCCCAGCGCTAGCTTTATTCCTTTCAATGGAATTCACTGTGTGCCGAGACTCCGGTTCTAAAATCATTGGGAAAACACAGTGACTGCCATCCTGATTTTAGTTTGGGTTCGGACTTTGGACCTTTGAGATAGAGTTTCCTGCTTGAGCAGGAGTTGGTCTAGAAGTCCTCCATGTTCCCTTCTAGTTCTATTCTGATTGATTGAAATATTAAGAAAAGTGCATTCCTAGTCTTTGATGCAATTACAGTAAATAATCACTGACCAAGAGCAATTTTATACCACAGTATCTGGAATGCAAGGTGGAAGCAAATGTATAGTAGAAAAGAATCTTTATAATTGCTTTAGGCATGTGTCTTCTTAGATAAAATTTTAGCAGGAGTTGGCTGACAATACTTCTTTTCTCAAGTAAAAATGTGAATAAATGTTGTCTACTACTGCATTGTGCCCTGGTGATCTGAAAATATCCAGGCATTATCCATTCCACTCAGAAAGTAAAGGGGCATTTTAGAAATAAGAGTCATCAGTTAAGTGGTCTTTGCATTAGGGACATATTTCACTGGTGATTACTGAATCTGGGAAGAGTGAAATGTTCTGGAGTGACTTTAAATGTCAGGCAAGAAACAGTCCTTTCATAATAGGTCATAATAGGTCATCCTCTCTTGAGGATGCAAAATTCTGGTCACCTGCTGCAGGTCTTATTATTAATATAGCAATTTCAAATTTTGTACTCCAAGACAATAGGGTTTGGTGTGACTGTTTCTCTCAATAGACATATCGGCATACAGAAATGGTGACATGAGATTGATGGAAATTTTAGCTTTTAAAAAAAATCAGTTCTGTTGGCATAATAGCATTGCAGAGCAGTGGTCTTCTTTAAAAATTCAAAACATCCCATTTTTTTGTTTTAAAAAACAACATATTTGAGGTGTAGAGAGCCAGTTTGTCATAGTGGTTAAGGCATCAGGCTAGAAACCAGGAAATCATGAGTTCTAATGCCTTGGGTACAAAGCCACTGGGTGACCTTGGACCAGTCACTCTCTCTCAGCCCTAGGAAGAAGGCAATTTTTGAAATCTTGCCAAGAAAACTGCAAGGACTTCTGCAGGCAGTTGCCAGGAGTCAATACTGACTCAAAGACACTAAAAAAAAATCAACTTTGCCAATATAAATTGCTATGTCGGCTGACAACTTTATTTATTTAATTAATCATACTTATTTGCTGCTCATCTCACCTTGAGACAACTCAGGATGGCTTACAAACCATAAAGCCAATAAAACACTGCCGCCATAAATATTCATAATAACAGTAATAATTTACCATTAAAAAGATGGAGTGGAAGGGAGAAGGATGCGCATGGGATGGGAGGTGAGGTGGTGTTTTAATCCATCAGCCACCTGATGGATAAACTTTGGGGGCTAACGAGTCCTTTTGAAATTTTGTGATGATGTCATAATAAAGTAACTGATACAGTTTAAAATAGAATGTTGCCTATTCACACAAAAAATGTTGCAAAGGTTAATGGTGAGATTGTCCCTACTGCCATCTCTTCTGACCCCCTTCTCCGAGACATCAAATAATCTGTGATAGTTTAGAAGTGATAGAGGTTGATGGGAGAAACTAATGGCCTGCCCCATTAGAGCTACCAGAGAAGGCATGCTGTGGATAGCAGTAGCTAGGGACCTTCATTTGGTAAGTCCCAGAAGTGCCTTCTCTGCTGTGGCACCGGCCTTATGGAAAATTCTGCCTGAGATTAGATTCACTCTATCCCTTTTGATATCCCTGAAGTCTCTCAAAACCTGGTTATCTTATCAGTCCTGAGGCTCAGTAGTGGGTTCTGAATTACTGTAGTTTGCTACCGGTTCGCATGCGCGCAAGTGCAGAAGCATCCCAGGCAGGTGGGCGGAGCCTCCTGCCACCTCCGCTACCGGTTCTAAGAACCGGTCGAAACTGGGAGCAACCCACCACTACTGAGGCTCCCATGGAACCAGAGACATGCTTTGATGGCTCCATTGTTGAGGTGGCCATTCTTGTCCTTTCCTAGGATTTATATTTTTGCTTCATACTATTTATGTTTTAGTGTTTATATTTTTACATCTGTTCTTTTTATCTTTGTTTTTTATTCAGTTGTTGTACACTGGCTTTTTATGGGATGAGCAGCTATAGAAACTGGATTAGTAAATAAAATAAATAAAGGCTGGAAGTTGTAGGTTTGTTTGCAGTTCTTGCATGATTCATGTTGCTTTTTCTATCTGTTCTAATTCCTTCAAATTTATTAAGGAAGGAAAATCAAATAGCTTTTGACAAGTATCCTTTGACAGATTGTAGTATGAGCCATCTGTCTGAAAGTATCTGATCAAGAAAAGAATAATAAGGAAATACATTTTTGATTGAAGGTAACACCCTAACATTCAATCCACATTTCAAATTTCAAATTACGCTTCAGGAACTAATTAAGTGTTTATAGATTAGTCAACAGATTTATCAACCAAGCGTATATCATCAGAGCACAGGGCAATGCAAATGCAAACCAGAATAATAAACCAACATTTCTAATTTACGATTAACTAACACTGTCCTATGTATGTCTCTCTTGTGCCAGATTGATTGCTTCTTTGATGGAAGCTGCATAGCTAGGGGTTCATGATGTACCGTATTTTTCGGAGTATAAGACGCACCGGAGTATAAGATGCACCTTAGTTTTTGGGGAAGAAAATAGGGGAAAACAATCTGCCTACCAGGTATTCATCTGCTAGCATCCTTAGTCTGGTCAGCTTCAGCACATTATTTTATCTCCTGGTTAGGACTTAAAAAAACCTTCTTCTGAGAGTAACAATGAAAGAGCCTGCAAGCCAGTAAGAGCTGGGAAGATCGTTAGCACCTGGTTAGGGCTAAAAAAAATACTTATTCGGAGCAGCTGCAGCACATTATTTTATCTCCTGGTTAGGACTTAAAAAAACCTTCTGGGAGAATAACAATGAAAGAGCCTGCAAGCCGGTAAGAGCTGGGAAGATCGTTAGCACCTGGTTAGGGGTAGAAAACAACTTCTTTGCAGCAAGTAGAGCAATGAAAAAAAACCCTTCAAAGACTTAGGGCTGGAAAAACATTCTTTGGAGAGAGTAACAATGAAAAAGCCTGCAAGGTAAGAGCTGGGAAGATCTGTTAGCACCTAGTTAGGTCTGGAAAAAAAAGCTACATTCGAAGTATAAGACACACCTGAATTTTCAGCCACTTTTAGGGAGGAAAAAGGTGCGTCTTATACTCCAAAAAATACGGTAGTTTTGCTCCAAATGTGATTGTTTCTATGTATCTAATGAAACAATAGGATAGAAATTGAGATTGCAAAACTCATTCCCTATGTTACTTTTTTCACCTCAAAGTTGCCCTATTGTAATGGATAGGTTTTTCCATATAAGAAAGAAATATGGTAAAACCACACACAACACAGAGAAATATATATATATATATATATATATATATATATATATATATATATATATATATATATATATATATATATATATATATATATATATATATATATATATATATATATATATATATATATATATATATGAAAAATCAGTTTGAGGAAGGTGATTAGCTGAAAAGACCACCCCTCAACTTAGTTCAGTGTGCTATTTCATAAAGTATCAGAGACTTTTCCAGAAAAGCAATTATCTGTGCTTTACTCATGATCCATATATCATTATCTTTTAGTTATAACCCTCACCTATTTTGCCACTGCTTCTTCTCTCTTTGTTAATGAGGAATGTGCTTAAATCATTACAAAGATTAACTGATTAATGGGAAGCAACCTAGCAGTAGCAATGGTTTTCTCATTTCTTCTGCTTGGAGCCATCTATCTAAAAGCATGATCTCAAAGCTGTTTTGATTTTTTTTTAAAAAAATGTATAGGTAATAATAACAGAACTTTATATAATGGTACTACCTATATAATGTTAAAGACTTAGCATTATCCTGCTGGAAAAATAAGATATTTTGTCATGTTTGTATGATTTGTTTTTGAATGAGTAAAAATACAGGATAATAGATGTGGGCTACTGTCTATAGTACATTATTGAACAATTTCAAAGTACTTATTTTTACTTTCTGTTTTATTGACAATCTCTGAATGCACAAGGGAGAATGTGACAATTCTACAGCTAGGATGGCTCTTAAGAATTTGTAAAGGAGCAGTTGTAGTTTTGGAAGAAAAAGTAAAATTAAGAGGTATCAATGATCACATATTACCTATCTACATACTTTCTTCTTCTTTTTTTCAGACATAAAACACAAGTGATGTAACAGAATCCATCCATTATCATGTTTTAGAATTGTTGCATAATTATTAAATGTATTTATCTTTTAAAAAATCTGAAATATTTTATTCTGCTCTTATACTTTAAAAGCATTCACATAGCTGCAAACATCATTTGAAATATTGCCATCTTTAATAATTTACTCATATTATGAATAATTTTGCATATCTCAATCATTTCCCCTCTGGTTTTCCACCTTTACAGATTAAAAAGGCCCAAATGTCACCACTTTCCTTTGTGGTAAAAGCTGCTCCAGCCCCTTGTTCATCTTAGTTACCTTCTCTAGTTCCACTATATCCTTTTTGCAGGACTGCATCCACAATATTCAAGATGTGGTTACATCATGATTTGTAACTGCTGCAAATGCTTATACACTCTGTAAGCATATATACATAATACAGTGGTGGGATTCAAATTTTTTAATAATCAGTTCTGTGGGCGTGGCTTGTTTGGGGGCATGGCTTGGTGGTCGTGTGACTGGGCGGGTGTGGCTAGTGGGTCGTGTGACCAGGTGGGCTACATGCATAGGAACTACTCAGAGGGCTGAAAAAAGTGAAGTATGATCGGTCCTTGCACTTACAACCATCCTCGCATTTATGCCCATTGCAGCATTCTTAACAACCGTGTCACTCATTTCACAACTGCGGTGCTTCTCTTCAGCATGGTGACAAGATAGGGCGCAAAACATAAAATGTGAGGACAGTCGTAAGTGCGAGGACCAGTCAAAATCACTTTTTCAGCCCTCTGAGTAGTCCCTATGTGCACCTGGCATGGCCAGGTGGTCATGTGACTGGGTAGGCATGGCCAACTCGATGTCACTCATGTTGAGGGGTGCTTCTCCTCGCCTGTGATGTCACGATGACATCATAGAACCGGTTCAGTCAGTGCCGGTCCGTGGGTGTCACCATCTTTTTTTTAAATTTTTTTTATTGGGGGGGGTTCCGGGTTTTTTTTCTTCTGCACATGTGCAGAAGCCAAGTTTCTGGCACTGTGCATGCGGTCACCATCTTGTTTTCAGATTTTTTTGGTGGTTTATTTTTTGCTACTGCGCATGCACACGCATGCAAAGCGCACACACAGCCACGCAGCGCGGCCACGTAGCACAGGAGGAAGAGAACCGGCAGTGAGGTAAGTAAGAACCCACCCCTGTTGCACACCTCATAAATTTCTCAAGTTTGTAAAATGCTTGGTATCCAATTTACCCTTTAGTTTCTCCAAGATAGAAATCTAGTCCACTAGACCGAGGTTGGAATTTTTAAGGATGCAATGAATGCCTTAAACCTCTATAAGACAGTATTGACTTTTAAAATTTTCCAAATTTTAGGCTTAAATATTTCAACCTCACCCAAGCAAGCGAGCAGGGCTGCATAAATTCAATGTGGCATCAGTTTTACAATCAGCAGTCTGCCAAAGCATAATCACATAATAGATAGACTTAAGAGGCTGCAAGAATCTTTCCCCAGCTCAAAATGTATACAGCAATGCAGCATATTAAAACCAGTGTCTTTTATCTAGGTAGGTACTTGATTGTGGGGGTAGTGAGAAGTGAAGCCAAAAGCCATGGAGATGCTGATCTTAAATGTTGTCCCCTGCTAGTTCTCTGTATGTGATTGTACTTTTGGGGATATGCTGATGTGTTTCTCATAGTGTTATAGAATTAATGAGCTCAAATGTCATTATAATGCTAGCAGCAGAGGTAGCATTGGAACACATTAAAGGGGGAAGATTTACAAATGTTACACTGGCCAAATTTGTACATTCCCATCCCTGCTAGAGCCTGTGAAGTACATCCCCCCTTGAGATGGTTTTAAACTTTGAGTTTTGAAATTCTAAGTCAAACTTAAAAGTTTATTTAATATCTGAAGTATAGATACCCACAGGAAAACAAATGGGAAAAGGACAAAATCAAATTACTATTTCTTATTTAAAAATTGCCTGGGGAAAAAAGAGATCACATGTTATTGAACTACTTAGAAAAAGAAAGTAGCTTTGCTGATACTATTATATACTAATCTGTACAAGTGAATGAAGTGTTCCAGATAAAGTTTACACTTTAAAGTAGCCATATGCTACAAGATTACTTTTAGTATAATAAAAAAAATTAGAAACTATAAAAACAACTTGGTTTAGATTGGAACTTTAGTCTGAAGGCTGCATTTTTCCATTTTACACAATTGCAATTTTGTTTAAAGTGAAATAAATGTTTTTAGTTACTATTGATAAGGAGTGATATGGTTTTTGTTTAACGGTAATCTAATCTTGCTTGCCCATGACCATAACACCTAGAGCTGTTTTAATAAAATGATAAAACTGCCATGGACACCCATGTCTGTCCTCTTTAGGTATAGAAAATGGAAATAAAATCAGGAAAATTGTAAAGAATTAGGGGAAAAAATGCCACTGCCTACCAGATGCTGTGATGGCAAGCAGCTTTTTTTAAATGCTGTTAAGTCAGTATTGACACTTAACTGCCTGCACAAGTCCCTGCAATATTCTGAGCGAAATTTTCCAAAAGTAGTTTGACATTGCCTCCTTCATAGGATTGAGAGAAAGTGACTGACCAAAAGTCACCCAGCTGGCTTGGTGACAAAGTGGGATTAGAACACATGGTCTCTAGCTTGATGTCTTAACCATTACATGAAATTTACAAGCAGAAAAAAAATGTTTAATGCAAAACTATGCAGTCAGTTCTAACATTATAGTTCCAATAAGATCTATATCTATGCACCTGAATCTAGTCAATGAATGGTTAGCACTATTTTAGCGCTAGATAAAAATTAATGGCATTTAAGAGGGATTGGACTTGGTCCACTTGGGACAACGTAGAACCTCTGGAGTGGTTCTTCCTTTGACGCTGTCCCCAGGTTCCTTTTCCTAACAAAGATGCAGGTCAATGGTAAGAAAAGTAAGGTCCTGCCCATAGACACAAAAAACCAAAGGTACAAATACAGAATAGACAGTACTTGGCTCATCAGGAGTATCTGTGAAAGTGATCTAGTTGTACTAGTAGACCATTGCTTAAATATGAGCCAGCAGTGTGCTGCATTTGCCAAAAAATATCAACGCAGTCCTAAGCTGCATGAACATAGAGATAACCTGAAGATCATGAGAAGTGATAGAATATCTCTATATTGCACTAGTAGGGCCACATTTAGAATACTGCAGCCAGTTCTGGTTACCATGATACAAAAAATATGCCCTTGAAAATGTACAGAGAAGATCAACAAAGATGATAAGGGGGTCTGGAAACTAAACCATATAATGAACAGCTAAGGAAACTAGGTATGTTTAACCTAACAAAGAGAAGTCTTAGTGGTAGCCATCTTCCAATACTTGAAGAGTATCACAGGGAAGAGAGGCTCAATTTATCTTCCAAAGAACCTGAAGGCCAAAAAAGAAGCAATGGATAGACCTTCAGGGAGGAAGATCCAACCTGGAACTAAGGAGAAATTTCCTGGCAGTGAGAACAATTTGTCAATGGAATAGCTCGTCTCCTGAACTTGTGGGTGCGCCATTATTGGAGGGATTTTTTTTAAAAAAAATGGGTAACTATTTGTCTGTGATGGAATAACATGACCCCTAGGCAAGGGGTTGGACTAGAACAGAGGTATTCAAATTTGGCAACTTTAAGACTTTTGGACTTCAACTCCCAGAATTCTCCAGCCAGCATATCTGGCTGTAGAATTCTGGAAGTTGAAGTCCACAAGTCTTAAAGTTGCCAAGTTTGGGGACCCTTGGACTAGAAGATGTCCAAGGTCCTTTCCAGCTTTTGATTCTATGAATAATTAGATTATTGCTCACATACTGTCCAGGGCACCATTGTCACTCCTCCACTCTGAGATGGCCCTGAACACAGTGGGAAATGTCAGGCTGCAAAAATAAGTATAGGAGTCAAGTAGTAATTGTACAATAGACTAGATTAAGATGTCCAGGGCAGGCCATGAGATATATAGATCTCTTCTATAGAAATTTAGTTCATCCCTAATAATCTGCTCCCAGAAGTTGTTTCTTACTTCTGCTTCATGATAGGATATTGTTAGGTATTTTCATGCTCAGCAAAAATTGAGAAAGAGGAAAAGAGAACTAAAAGTAAAACTTGCAAATCGAGTCTCTCATTAAATTAATTTCTGCATGTTACTAGATGCTTGATCTTTGTAATATGTATTAATGCCTTTAATATGTTTATTCAACAAATAGAATTAAGGGAAACTGAATATAAATTGCTGTTTAAAAGCCAGAAACAGACCAACTTTAAAATGTTTTCTTTCCATTATCCATGTTAAGAGATATAGCACTACATTGATTAGACATATAATATGTACTTGTTTCATTGTTGTTTAAATGCACATAAAATCCAAATTATATTAGGTGAGTTACTGCCTGAAAATAGAGAATGTTCTAGCATTGATCTAAAAATAAAATTAGAACAAAGTAAAGCATAGGACAGGTTTTACGAAGCTCAGCAAATTGTAGTACTGTAGAAGGAAAAATGAGACTTCTCCACACATGATATCATATAATACCAGGTAACCCTAAACGATCTGATATGATATAGGAGACCTAGGTCAAAATAACATCATCAGAATAGCCAATTCACCAATAATTAAAAGAAGGAAAAATGTAGAAAGCTTATTAAAATGCCTCTGGAAGCTTAATCTAAACAGGACATTTCTAAATATTCTCAGATTTCACTGGCAAATAAAATTAATTCAAACGCCTCTTTCCTCAGAGTTATCTTTTTTTATTTCATTGCATTGATTTTGTGCACTGAAGGAAAACAGAATGCATTATCTATTCACACATTGTATCTAATCCTAACCCTAACTCTCTGCTGGAACAGGGACTAGAAAATAAGAAAGCTATGATTTTCTTTCTGCCAATTTCCACGCTAATAACAAAAGTAGAAAAGTCAATGTCCTATTTTTGTGTTATTTACAAAAGCCAATTCTAATCATCTTTACTTTTTCTAAAGCAAACATGGCACTATGGTGGAGTCCTGTTCTTTTTATTTAGTCAAATTTAGTTTAAAGAAGCATCAATCCAGCATGTAATCAGGATTTCCTAGAAATGAAATGTATCTTGTAAATTAAATGATTGATAGCTCAAAGGCTGAGGCAACATATCCATAACAGTCCCTGAAAGCTTTGTGTGTGAGAGAAAATACCCTCTAAATCAGAAATAAAGATGCATTGCCTTTGTTTTTAAAAATCCCAATTCTTTAGTAAGAAAAATGAGCGATCAGCAAAACCAGCTTTACATTTCATATATTTAAATAATTAGCATATCATATTCTAGAGTCCTAAAATGGCAAGATTTACAGCCTTGTTGTAACGATACCAGCTAACATTTGCATTTAGCTTTAAAAATTCTTACGTTTGATCTACAGAGTTTTTGAAGTCTGATCTGATTCTCTGGTCTCCTCCAGTGTTTTCAACCAAGCAGTGCTACTCTGTGGGACTATTTGGCAATAAAGAGTGCTGTAGCAGAGACTTTCAGCTAGAACAAAAATTCTGCTGATATTTCTTTACTAGATCAGTGAGAGGTCCTACAACCACCACAAGAGCTTCCAGATTCAGCTAAACTCAAAGCTAAACTCAAAGCAGTGTGCAGCAGCAGCCAAAAAGGCCAAAGCAGTCCTGAGCTGCATAAATAGAGGGATACAATCAAGGACCAGAGAGGTACTAGTACCACTCTATAAAGCCTTGGTCAGACCACTCCTAGAGTACTGCATCCAGTTTTGGTCACCACACTACAAAAAAGACATTGAAACCCTCGAGAAAGTGCAGAAGAGAGCAACCAGGATGATAAAGGGTCTGGAAAATAAAGCATACAAAGAGTGGTTGCAGGAACTGAGCTTGGCCAGTCTGGCAAAGAGAAGGACCAAGGGTGACATGATAGCAGTGTTCCAATACTTGAGGGGATGCCACAGAGAGGAGGGGGTAAGGCTGTTCTCTATGGCACCAGAAAGCCAAACAAGGAATAACGGATGGAAGCTGACCAAGGAGAGATTCAACCTGGAAGTGAGGAGAAACGTTCTGACGGTGAGAGCAATCAACCAGTGGAACAGCTTGCCAGCGGAGGTTGTGAGAACCCCAACACTTGCGACCTTCAAGGAGAGACTGGACTGCTATCTGTCTCAAATGGTGTAGGGGGTTGGACTAGATGACCTACAAGGTCCCTTCCAACTCTAATAATAAATCTAAATCTAAATCTCCCTTCTTCTGTGCTCTTCTTCTCTCTCTCTCTTCCTTTTTGTCTATAATTTTGCAATTCACAATTGTACCTAAAAATAAACATACTGTCCCCACCTGCTGGCCACAGCTTTAAATGCTAAGGACTGTTCTGAGTCGCTCACCCTTGAGGCTCATGACATAAATGTGCAGCCTTTTCAAATATCTTTGGAGGGTTGTCATATAAGTTAACCTGTACTTGGCAAGAGAAAAGCATAGAAATGCAAAGGAAATAGCCAATCCTAGCAGTAACTCAGTTTCCTTTCAGCCTTGCTCATATCGCTTGTCCTTATTTCAGTTATTTTTTTTTATACTGTCACCCAGTATAAAGAACAATCAGTTCCAGTTGCTTGAGATAGAGCAGGTAAAAAATGAAACTCTCCAGAACATGTAGCAAAACAAAACAAAAATGTATTTGACACGCATGTGACCAGAACACCACACTGAAGCTTTCCCCAGGGTGAGCAAGTGGCTGTCAGTAAGATATCAAGAGAATAGACACAGCCTGCAGATGCCCTGGAGGGGCCTTTCGTGCTTAAAAATGTAAAGAAGGGCATAAAGGTTAAAGGCTATGTCTATTGGTGGTACATTTGGCTTCATGTCATAAAGGTTGCATAGGTCTCACTGTCAAATACTTGAGTTGAGCTGAAATGGATCAAGGCAACTTGACTGATAATCAACTGAATAATTTGTTCTGTGAAGAGAGACTGGGGAGCCAGAAAAGTTTAACCTTGAGAAATGAATGTTGAAGGAGGATATCACACACTCTTCAAGTATCTGAAAGTATGCAAAAGAAAGCCAAGACGTTTCTCTATTTTATCTGGTTGCAGGATAAGGATAATTGATTTAAATTGCAAGAAGGAAGATTTTAATGCAATGTTGGAATCAACTCCCTTACAGAAAGAGCAGTGTGACAATGAAATCAGTTCTCCAGAAAAGTCATGAACTTCTTTTTACTGGATGTGTTCAAGAATCTATCAGGGATTTTAAAATTTGAATCTCTGTACTGAGCTGATTCTATCCTCTAAGTGGCTCTTCCAATTCTATGTTTCTATCGTTCTACATTTGTGTATCATTTGGCCCAGGTAACCTGGATTATTATTATTATTATTATTATTATTATTATTATTATTATTATTATTATTATTATTATTATTATTATTATTATTATTATTATTATTATTATTATTATTATTATTATTATTATTATTATTATACAATTGTATCACAATGGCCAGTTGTTTCACCGGATTTGACACTGATTACTAATCGAGCCCCACCCAGGGGCCTAGGACGTCATAATGTATTTTCGAAGTATATGTGCGGAACCGAGCAGTGCGGCTTTCTGCATTTGACTGATGGTGATTTTGTCAATTTTGAGCTGTTTTAAATGTAATTCCAGTGCTTTTGGGATAGCACCCAGTGTTCCAATCACCACTGGAATTACCACTGCTGGTTTGTGCCATAATCGTTGAATTTCTATTTTTAAGTCCTGGTATTTTGCGATTTTTTCGTGTTCCTTTTCATCGACCTTGCTATCACCTGGTATTGCAATGTCAATGATAGTCACCTTGTTTTTCTCGACCAGTGTGATGTCTGGTGTATTATGCGCCAGTACCTTGTCTGTTTGTATACAAAAATCCCACAAGATCTTGACCATCTGATTTTCAGTTACTTTTTCAGGCTTGTGTTCCCACCAGTTTGTAGCAGTATGGATGTTATAATTTTTTCATAAATTCCAGTGGATCATTATTATTATTATTATTATTATTATTATTATTATTATTATTATTATTATTATTATTATTATTATTATTATTATTATTATTATTATTATTATTATTATTATTATTATTATTATTATTATTAATTCACAAAAAATGTAATATACAGCAAACGAGATTTATATGCTGGATTTTGTATCACTATGACTGTGTGATGTATTTTCATATGATGCGCGCAGATCCAAGTATGGTGGCCTTTTGTAACTGAATGATCGTGATTTTGTCAATGTTTATTGTTTTCAAATGCCGGTTAAGGTTTTTTGGCATTATTATTATTATTATTATTATTATTATTATTATTATTATTATTATTATTATTATTATTATTATTATTATTATTATTATTATTATTACAAATATATCACATAGTTCTTTTTCATGAGTAGAAAAATATAACTAGTGATCAAGGGTCAGCCCAAGAAAGAATTGAAGTGCTTTATAATCCAACACATATTTATGCAATATATAAACTTACATATTTAATTTACAAATTTACTACATACATATTATGCTAAAATTTTATTGCTCTGTTAATACATGAAAATGTATTCTCCTAGAAATTCAAGAAAAGAATAAGTAAGACCCTTGACTATTTTGGCCATGTTAGAATAGAGAAGGTAAAGTGGGCCCACAGAATCAGAAAGGCTGCTTGAATAGTGCAGGCAAGATAAGAAAGTAAACTTGGGACTGCTGCAAGATTATTATTTTGCTCAAAAATGGGAAATGGGTCACCTTGCACCAGTCACCTCTCGACTGTACTACTGTAACGTGCTCTACATGGGGCTACCCTTGAAGAGTATCCAGAGACTGCAATTGGTGCAAAATGTGGCTGCGCGAGCTGTGGTGGGTGTCTCTAGATACACCCACGTAACACCTATACTCCGCCAGCTGCATTGGTTGCCCATTAGTCTCCGGGTGCAATTCAAGGTGTTGATTATCATCTTTAAAGCCCTACATAGCTTAGGATCAGGTTATCTTCGGGACCACATCCTACCTCATACATCCCTATGACCAGTTAGGTCCCACAGAGTCGGTCTCCTCCAGGTCCCTTCAACCAAACAATGTCGGTTGGCGGGGCCAAGGGGGAGAGCCTTCTCTGTGGGGGCTCCGGGTCTCTGGGACCAACTACCCCCAGAGATCCAAACTATTCCCACCTTGCTGGCCTTCCGGAAAGCCATTAAGACATGGCTCTTCCTGCAGGCGGGGTGACTTAGAGACAGTTGAACTTCTTGGTCTCCCCCATGTATGTATTGCTTGTGTTGTTTTTATTCTTTTAAACTGCTATTTTATTATTGTATTTTTATTGTATTACAGCTGTTCTTGTACATGTTGTATGCCGCCCTGAGTCCCCAGGGAGTAGGGCAGCATATAAGAATTGCTAAATAAATAAATAAATAACAGAGGAATGGATAGTGAAGATGACAGAATTGGCAAAATATACATGTTTTATTAGGGAAAAGACAATAACTCAGTTTATTGATGACTGGAAATCCTTTATGGATTTTTTGCAGAAAAAAAGGGGGGAATCATTTGTAGAGTAATTTATGGGATTGATGATTAAAAAGGGTAGATTATGGGAAGAAGGAAATTATATGGTAAGAGAAAGTAAAAGAGAGAGAAAATAAATCCCTCCCATTCCCACTCTCCTCCCTTCCCATTCTAATCCAACCCCATCCCACCTCATCCTTTCTTTACTCCTTTCTTCAACCTGGAAATGATGCAAAATGAAATACGGGATTTTCATGTTGCATGGAAATTACACTGCATAAAGGACTTACATGCAAGAAAATAGAAGAACTCAACAGAAAAACTTGTACTATTCTGGATGTCTGGTGTGCATATCTCTAGTTCAACATTTTTTCAAGGCTTATAAAGGACTAGACAACCCATAACCTCTCGGGTCTTCCTTTTAGAAATATTTCCTTACCAAATTCCTTAATAGCTTCTAACGTCCTGCTTTCCTGGAAAATTTGGGGGTACATTTAGAGATGTATTTGCCTTGAAAATAGCTCATGTTGAACTTTATAGCACAGTTAAACATTAGCACAAGAAATGTTTTATGACATTTTATATTAGGTCATAAACTGTTTATGGTAATTTTATGTCATAAACTGTTTTATAAAATTTGCCAAATTTTAATTCTATGGGAATCATGGGTCCTGGATTTTTGACTTTTTTTGTAAGTTAGTCCATTTGAGGAACCTTGGTTCAAAATGTTTAGCCAGTGAAAGGGTACAGGAATCAGAGTTTTAGTAGTATACAGTATATAGATTGCAGAGTAGATACCCCAGTCTATGATCGAGATGAATATTTTATTTATACTACAGTCTATTATCACACAATGTACTCTAAACTCCATGCAAATTCCAGTAATGTGAAAATACCAGCTTATTTTCAGTGGGCTCCTGATAATGTTTGACTGCTTTGCAATTGTTCATTTGCTTTTAACTAGCACCATTAGCCAGTCAGGCTTTCAGAAATTGAATAGGCTCTTGCTGTAGAACAGTAATAGCAGAAATTGGGAAGGTCTATGAGGAAGAGTTTTCATCATTAACCAGAGTGTAATTATTGCTGTTAATCCTAATTTAAAAGTATACATTTAAATAAATAAGGTGGAGGAGGTGATTTTGTGTTCCGATTATCAAAGGCAGTGCCCTGAATATAGAAACTGTAATTCTCTATGGAAAGATGTAGCAAAAAGGTATATTAAAACCTGTAAGGTTATCTTTGAGTAAACATGTATTGAATAATGACAGAACAAGAATATAATGGAAGTATCATGTTATATATAGATTTATATTCCAGAGCTTGACCTTATTTAAAATATGAACAATGTAATATTTTTGGAACTTGGCGGAGTTATTCAAATGATTTTCCCCATAGATGGTGTTATGAGGATTTTTTTCCTTTGTATTTGCAAAACACATATACAAATGAATTGCCTAGAGAATGGAGGCTGGTATATTCTAGTATAAATATTTGTAATCTACAATAAAGTATGACCATCATAGAGAATATTCTGGTATATGATGATAGTATGGGGAACATTGGCCTTCGTGTCCCAAAGAGCTAAAGTTTACAGAGTGGAAAAAATGGGGTTGCTCCTGTGCATTTAGTACTGGGTATTCAAACTTTAATGGTCTGTGGACACCTTTAATTTTGAAGAGGTAGGCATGAAGAGCCACAACCCAAGAAATAATACTACAAATATTTATTTTCTTTTGATGTGTTTGCTTGATTGATGTGGGAAAAAAGATTGGGGTTCATGTTTTCAGAGTGGCATCAAACATTTATCTCATGCTTTAGAGGGATAGAAAATTCCTAAAAATTTCAGCAACTACAAGTGAAATTCAGTGGTGTTGTCTGCATGTTTTCTAGAAGCTGCAGAAGAAGGCTCAAGGTCCTGGAGCCATGGATTATGTAGTCCACATTTATTAACTTGAGGTAATCTATAGAATTCACAGATACCTTTTGGTCTTACCTTCGCTGAATCATATTCAAGAGCTGCTTCTTTTCCCTCCCAGTTATAATGTAAGCATTAAAACTCTGAATTAACAGAGCATTTTTAATAGGATTTAAGTGGTAGTTTCTGTTTCAGCACTTTAGTTTGTCCTGTTTATAATTAAAGGAAACCCATTTTACAACATGATTACACTGAAAATAATCCAATGTCCCTATAGCACTGGGACTTTATACATGAACCTGTGAGCCTCTGGGTCAATGAAATGGCTCAATGGATCAAGTCATAAATTAGATCAGAGTATTTCTGCTTCAACTTAATTGGACTGGGGATTGGGGCTGTAATGTGGCCAACATTTTACAAAGAAATCTTTTGTTATGTGAGAAGTTTCAACTCATAAACAAATTAAACGTTCCTTAAAATGGCTCTGTTCAACCTTGGAAAAATCTATAGTTTGATTTACTGAAGTTAGAAAACAACCATCACATGGATTGCATTCATACTATTCCAATACAAATTGCATCTGCAAATGCTTAGATAATATTTTGCTGTAAAAGATGCCCTGCTTGCTCTGACTACTGAAAATATATCACTGGTGACTATGCAACAGACTTGCTTATTAAAACTTTGAGCAGAAGAAAACATAGAGGCATTTTGGAAATTAAAATTTTACTGTAGGCATAGGTGACTAATAAAATTTATTATGTCATCAAAATGACATTGTTCACATCACGACATCATACAAATCATGATTACATGATTGCATCATTTTGTCACTTGTGCCAATTTCACAATGTAATGTACATAATATCACTTGTACTTCTTCCTCCTCCTTCTCCCTACCAACCACAGACTTTATTATAGCAATGTTTTAGATACTTGGTCTTCTGTATCTAAATGTATCTAAGGTAAACTTAGCTTAGAATTAAATGCTTTCATTGCCAGAAGCCCAAGCAAAAGCTAGCTCCATTGTGCACACAAAGTTGGGGGAAATGTACAAGGAGCGTTATGGGCAATGTTCCCTCTAAGCTGCATGTCTGCGCAGCCGCGCACGTGATAAGAAAACGCCGCGCGGCAGTTTCCAACTGCCGCACAGCGTTTTCTAATGTCAGAGGGAACATTGGTTATGGGAGGGACAGAACATCCACTAAGACACTCAGATCATCAAATTAACCTGGTGACCAATGAGGTGACTGATGTCAGGTCACCCTTATGTCACATTTTGGTCTACAATCATAGATTTTAACAAACTTTATGGAACTAATAGTCACATGGGAAGCTTTTTTGGCCTGTCTCCTGGTAGAGAGAAGGTTTTTTCCACTTTCTTCATGCAAAATAGTTAACTTCTAGCTAAGTATCCAGTCAAAATATACAAGACATTATAGCAGGCCTGCGAAGTTCCGAGCTACCATACTGAGCACCCTGAAATACAGCAGAGCCTAGTGTTACATCAAGTAGGAGGGGCTGCTGCCTGATTTTAGGGACAGCTGGCAAGGAAAGATTAAATATGCAACTAACAGAACTGAAATTATGGGCAGTTGTAATTGGCCTTAGGAAAGCTGGTGAAAAGCACTTAATTTAAGACAGCTGATATTTAGCCTTTTGTCAATTTGCTACAGATCCTGAATGAAGTTGTGAATTTCAGTCCATAAATTCATATATTTTTCCTTCTTAAGGGAAAGAATATTTTAACTCTTTTAATTCCTATGTCTGTGTGAAGGATGCCTATTTGTTTTTAAAACATTATCCATTGCTTATTGAGAGAATTGGATTGTATTTAAGACAATTTTTAATGAAAAGCAAAACTTTTCCTTGAATATTTATTTTGAAAGAGAGCGAATGTGTGTGCAACTGTATGACAGAAAGAATATATGAAATATCAAAGTTTGTTTACAAAAATGCAAAGAAGAGAAATTAAGGGTGAAGAATCTACAAGATAAAAAGCAAGTGCTTTTGAATAATTGGAATGTTGTTATACAGAAGTATTAGAAACAGCAATAATATATTGGACAGAAGGGTAATTTCTGTTGCAGTACTGCTAATAAAGTGAAATTCAGGTTTGGCTGCTAGCAATATTTATCAACATCTTCTAGATTAATCAGTGTTACTACTTTGTAACCCTACATTAGAAATGCAAGAAACGAGATTACCGGGTAAGTGTGGCTGGCTGACCAATGTACTCACTGAGTAAATGCTAAGGAATGGAATCCAAACTAGAGACTTCATAAGTCATAGCCATGACAACACACTTTGAAAACTGAAGACTGATAAATGGGCTACACTTAATTAGCTACTTACCTATACTTGTTTAGATAAGTAACTGTAATTGTAACATTACCTGTTGAGATATTCAAAATGTGGATTTATAGAAGGAAGAGGCTATAACAACATTCGTTGGTCACCCTCCTTGTACAGTTGATGTGTGCACATCTGTACAATATTTACATAAAGCCCAATAAAAGGCAAAGGAAAACAATTACAGGTAGTCCTCAATTTATGACCACAATTGAGCCTAATATTTCCATTGCTAAGCAAGACAATTGCTAAGTGGGTTTTAATGTACCTTAAATTGCTCCATTTTTAAAACCTTGCTCTTTGTTTGACATTCTTGATTTTCATCATCACTTTCCTCAAAAAAAAACCACCTTGATTTTATATCTCTAATTTTTTTCCTCAAAAAACCCAGTGATTTTACATCTCTAAATTCACATGCTGCATATTATCCAGCTTGGAATATTACATCTGTAAACATGCACACACTGCACATTACCTAGTAATTATAGCGTGTTAAAATATTCTATGCACATTACTAGGAAATAGCTATGTGTCACCAACATCTAAATGGTGTGATAAATCTTAAATTAGAGAAATAAATAAGTACAAGTAATGATGATGATTGTTACTTGCGCCATCCATACAAGCTACATAAATGCTTTCCGAGGTACAAGAACAGATAACATCATCCCACTCCCAGCCAGTATTGCAAATACAGCCCTATGATTTCCAGTATTGATTGTGTTTTGAGAGGTGAGCTAACTTAGCTCTTCATATCTTTTATATATAAATGTTATAAAAAGTTTTAAAGAGAACAGAAAAACTAATAAAAAGTTATAATGAGTAAAGGAGAATAGTTGTAGCTCAGGGTCGGAATGCTCTCCGAGATTGGGGTTTGTTTGGGGTTTTTTTTTTTGCAGATGTTTCATTACCTAAACTAGGTAACATCATCAATGCTAGCCCTCATGATGTTACCTAGTTTTGGATAATGAAAAGTCTGCAAGAAAACAACCAAATTGAGAGAGCATCAAGGAACCCTCATAAACTAATAAAGAATAAAGAATAAAGAATAAAGAATAAAGAAATAGAGAAAGAATAAAGAAATAGCAATAGCAATAGCAATAGCACTTAGACTTATATACCACTTCACAGTGCTTTACAACCCTCTCTAAGCAGTTTACAGAGTCAGCATATTGCCCCCAACAATTTGGGCCCTCATTTTACCCACCTCGGAAAGATGGAAGGCTGAGTCAACCTTGAGCCTGGTGAGATTTGAACTGCCAAATTGCAGGCAGCTGGCAGTCATCAGAAGTAGCCTGCAGTATTGCACTACAACCACTGCACCACCGCAGAATGTACAGAAAGAAGGATAAAAAAAATTTGAAGCTTCCAATTACCTTTGCAACAAATACAAGTATGATTGCAAAGTTATCTCCTACTCCATGATTACAGAAGAAAGCTCCCTTCTTTCAATTAACTCCCCCCCCCCAATCATGGAAACCATGTCATAAGTGACCTTGTGGTTGAGATGAGCCACAAATGAAGTAAGTAAGTAAGTAAGTAAGTAAGTAAGTAAGTAAGTAAGTAAGTAAGTAAGTAAGTAAAATAAGTGGATTTTTTTTCTGTTCCATGCAAAAAAGGGGGTTTTCAATCAGCCATAAATACAGTCTTTTTATAATCAAGCAAGTCAATTTAGCCACCTTTGCAAGTTTTCTCATCTTCACCAATCATTCCTACATTGTGGGTGGTGTTGAACCTTTCCATTTCTGAAACCCCCCCCCCCCCGACTGGCGAGGCCTAGGGGGAGGGCCTTCTCTGTAGGGGCCCCTGCTCTCTGGAACCAACTTCCCCCAGAGATCTGAATCATCCCCACCCTGCTGCCTTCCGAAAAGCCATTAAGACATGGCTCTTCCTGCAGGCAGGGTGATTTTGAGACAACCTTGCATCTGACGTCTCCCCCATGTATGTATGATGTTATATGTTTTTAAAATTGTTTAAAATTGTTTTTAATGATTTGTTTGATGTTCCCTAAAATGTTTTACGCCGCCCTGAGTCCTGAGGGAGTAGGGCGGCATAGAAGAACCTCAAATAAATAAATAAATAAATAAACATATAATATGTTTGCTGCAGACATGAGAGCTAAAAACAAAATTCTATGTTCCAGATTTTTTTCCTAGTTTCCTGGCCATTAGTCCCCAAAGGAAAGCCTCTGGGTTCAATTATCTTTAAAATCTTCTAAATTAATGTAGGTATCTGTATTCAAATTTCTCCGCTTTTTCACACATCCACCAAACATGATTAAAAAATGTTCACATTTCCAGCATAGATTCAAAGTACATTTATACATTCTAGACTGCTTATCTGGTGAGAAATACAAACAATACAAAAATATTTTTTATAAAAAATTCTCTTTAAGATGAGAACATACCGTATTTTTCGGAGTATAAGACGCACTGGAGTATAACACGCACCTTGGTTTTGGGGAAGGAAAATAGGGGGGGGGAATCTACCTACCAGGTATTCATCTGGTTAGCATCCTTAGTCTGTTCAGCTTCAGCACATTATTTTATCCCCTGGTTAGGGCTGGAAAAAATATTCTTCGAAGGGAGTAGGACTGAAAACATGCCTACAAAGACTTAGGGCTGGCAAAAACTACTTTGGAGGGAGTAGGAATAAAAAAAATGCTGCAAGCCAGTAAGATCGTTGGCACCTTGTTAGGGCTGAAAAGACCTTTTTCAGAGGGAGTAGAAATGAAAACAAGCCTGCAAAGACTTAGGGCTGGAAAAAAACTTCTTCAGATGGAGTAGGAAGCCTGGAAGATAGTTAGCACCTTCTTAGGGCTGAAAAAAAAAGCTTTGAAAAAAAGCTACATTCGGAGTATAAGACGCACCCAAATTTTCAGCCTCTTTTAGGGAGGAAAAAGGTGCGTCTTATACTCCGAAAAATACGGTAATATAAATTTTGATCCTTTCATCCACATATTGACTGACAGTCCATTTGTATATTGTAACCAAATTTTTTAGTCCATTATATTATACCATATCATTTTTTCATTTGTTCTCATATTTTAGCAAAAGTTTATACATATTAGCAATAGCATAATTATTAGTAGTACATACGGTAGTTGCTCAGTCTTACATTGTTCAAAGCCATAAAATGTTTTATCCACTTTAAATATTTCAGATAATTGCGCAACATTCTATAGAATGCTTTGCACACTGAAAGCCACAAAGGTGTTTTCAGGCACAACCTAGATTTATATTCATTCCAGACTCTAAGAATGATGTATATAATATAATGTTTTTTGAAATCTAAATTAACCTTAACTTTGTCATACCATAGATATCCATTCCACCCAAATTTCAAATCATGTCCTTCTAACTCCAATAACCTTCTATTTCTTCACAACACCCACTCTTTCATTCAAACTAAAGAGGAGGCAGCAAAATATAATTTCAAATTGGGTAGATCACCTAGTCCTCTTTTCTTCACATCTTGTAATACCAGATATTTAACTCATGCTTTTTTCCTGCTATACAATTTCATCTATAACTTTCTGGAGTTATTTAAAAAGTACATCAGTTTTCAAAATAGGCATTGTCTGAAATAAAAATATTCTAAGTAAAATATTTGTCTTAATCAGAGAAATTCTACTCTACATCACAACTTTGTCTCATCTTGGCTATATCTTTTTAACTTCAATTCATGTCTTAAAATATTTTTTTTGAAATAGCATATAATTCATATGTATCATAAATATAAACAAGTGTTTTACTTTCTACTCATATTAAAAATCATTTTATTCATCAATTTTATATGATATGATATTGTCACGTTCTGTAAATATTTTTGTCTTCAGTTTAATGATATTAAAACATGCTAATGCTCCAAATTCTTTCAATGTATTATTACAAGTTTAATACCATTTAACAAGTTTGCCAAAACAAGAAAAAAAAGTCACCTGCCAAAGCATTTAACTTGTGTGACACTATTTGAATCTTAGGCCTACAATTCTCTCATCTATTTCAAGACTAAATGAAAAATAGAGGGGCTTTAGGCAATTTTGCTTGTTCCTTTTTGTATCTCATATATTTTGGTTAAACATCCATTAATGATTGTATGTGCCATTTGTAAGAATAAACCCATTTTAGCCATTTTATAAAATTCTCCCAAAATTGCTATGTTCCAAAACCTTAAACAAGAACATCCAGTTCAATTGTCAAAAGCCCTCTCGGCATCTAAAAAAGATCAATGCAACTTGTTTTTATTATGTACTTCCAAAATTATTTTTCAACTATCTCTTAGGTCAAAATCCACATTGATCCTCATGCATACATCCTTGTAAAATTATTTTCAGTGTTTCATCTAACATTGTTGTAAACAAATTGTAATCATTATTTAATAATAATCAAAGGCCCCACAGTTCAACCCTGGGCCACAAATATTCTCTTCTCTTCTCTTCTCTTCTCTTCTCTTCTCTTCTCTTCTCTTCTCTTCTCTTCTCTTCTCTTCTCTTCTCTTCTCTTCTCTTCTCTTCTCTTCTCTTCTCTGATTGATTGATTGATTCCAATTGATCAGTTATACTCAGTTCAACAAACATATTCTCCATTCAGCTCTGACATTTCCTAGCAGGTCCCCTTTCAATTTCTGCCAAGGCTGGGTATGAAACATGCTTTCTTTGCCTTACTACCTGCCCACAGTACTGCATTTCCCTTTTCTAATAGTTTTAAATACCTTTAAGTTATCATGTAGGGACACCTCTTTTTTCTGCAAATCTCCATATATTAGTTATCCCTTGTTATACATTTCCATGGAATTCTATGGAACCTAGAAACCAAAGAAACAACCTGTTTCCTATTGCTTAGGGTTATGATGGTACAATGAGGTGGAAAAAAGGGGGAGGGGAGAAACGGTCTACATTAGTGTCCAAGGTGATAATCTGGAAAGAGGAGGTGAAGGCAGTTGAGAAAGTAATAGAAAAACATAGAGACTAATAAGGAGAGGACAATCATTGAAAAAAGGCTAGCACTGGTGGAGTGGTTCATACAACAAGCCAACTAAATAGCATGGTGAGGGAATTATTTGCTAAACAAATAATTCCCTCACCACTGTCAAACTATTCACTAAGGTTGCATTACTATTAGTCTTCTCATTGTTCCTATCACCCATCACCTCCCACTTATAACTTGTTGCTTGTATCCTTACGATTTATATCAATATTGATTGTTTCTTGATTGCTTATTTGTACCCTGTGACAATCATTAAGTGTTGTACCTCATGATTCTTGACAAATGTATCTTTTCCTTTATGTACTCTGAGAGCATATGCACCAAAGACAAATTCCTTGTGTGTCCAATCACACTTGGCCAACAAAGAATTCTATTCTATTCTAAAAAAAAAAGCCAGAGAAGGACAAGAAGCAGGGAAATGACCAGTTCAATCTTGAAGTAAATGTAGGACATCTTGATCAATCCAGGAATACATTTCTGGAATTTGCTTAAGAACCACACAGAACTATTATAAGAAGCAAGTAACTTAGGCTGCTATTGGAGTTGTCCTGAAAAAAAGTTCCTGGGGAAGGAGGCTGAATACTGGTATTAATTCTCCTTTCGATATGAAACTCTGTTCTAAAAAGAGAAAAGTTACAATAACTTACAAACAACAGCAATAACAAGAAGGAACAAAAGTGACATTTTTTTTAAAAAAAATGAGGAATGCTTCCAATTCATACTTTCATCTCAAGTTCCTCCAAAAGCTGACAGAACAAACAAAACCTGTGGGTGGCAGGACCACAATAAACCCCGAGAAGCTTTTGCATAATTTCAGTAAACATGCCATTCAAAGTGAGGTTTTATCCCAAAAGGCTTTTAGTGCCTTTACAATCTCATACAAAACCACTCAAATTTCACAATAACAATGACATTTTTAAATGTGAATGTTTTGTTCCATGTAGGGTAACCTCAAACTTTGATGGTATTTTTTGTAACTCCACTTTATTTATTGACAACATAATGCTTATGATCATCTCCAGTACTGAGGTGATGATAGATTGTTTTTCAATTGACCTTCAAAAGTCTCTCAACCCTTTATTTGTCACAAAGGACATGCGATTATACATTTGTCACTTACTGTAGTTGCAAATATCTTATGGCTACAATCCAGTCAAAGGTATACATGTGCATTTTGAATTAAGCCCAGATATGTTGAGGACAACATAAAAAATGAGTTCAGAGAGATATTAGTTATTAGCTGATGTACAAGATGGAAACTGACAATTTAATGAATAGTTGAAGCCAACTATTATGCAAATTGCCCTCAAATTAGTAGTGTTTGTCCCTTTATCAGATCTAAAATCTATTTTTAATTCTTCAGAGCTATCTGGGTTTTCTTTTGGGTGATCCCTGGTTAAACCTGGAAACCTAACAGTGGTATTTTAATTCCTCTGGACCAGAATGGATACTTATTTGTGTAGCATATTTGGTGCTCTTTGAGCTTTGTGGTTTTTATGCAGATATCCCACTTTATATTTATTTATTTATTTATTTTATTATATTTCTATGCTGCCCAACTCCCGGAGGACTCTGGGTGGCTCACAACATGTAGAAACATAAATAAAATATCGATATAAAAAGATTAAAATTTTAAAAGGCATAGATTAAAACATATTAAAAAATTTCAATCATACCACAGTCATGGGCCGACCTCAACTGTTGACATCAGAGATCAATGGTCCCAAGCCTGTTGGAACAGCCAGGTCTTGGTAGCTTTCTGGAAGGCCAGCAAGGAGGGGGTAGTATAGATCTCGGGAGGTAGTTGATTCCAGAGAGCTGGAGCCGCTACAGAGAAGGCCCTCCCCCACGGGCCCGCCAGCCTACATTGTTTAGCTGATGGGACCTGGAGGAGCCCAACTCTGTGGGCTCTTACCGGTCATTGGGAGGTATGTGGTAGCAGCCGGTCTCACAAATAACCTGGCCCTGAGCCATGTAGGGTTTTAAAGGTCATAACCAACATCTTGAATTGTGTCCGGAAACCAATGGGGAGCCAGTGCAGCTTGCAAAGGATTGGTGTAATGTGGGTGTATCTTGGGACACCCACAACCGCTCGCGCGGCTGCATTCTGGATCAGTTGAAGTCTCCAAACAGTCTTCAGGGGTAGCCCCAAGTAGAGCGTGTTGCAATAATCAAGCCGTGAGGTGATAAGGGCATGAGTGACAGTGAGCAATGCCTCCTGATCCAAATAGAGTCACAATTGGTGCACCAGGCGAACCTGTGCAAAGGTTATAAACAGAAAGCAAACCCCACTCCTCTCTAGCATTGCAGATGTTGTTTAGCCAGGTAATGAAACACCTGCATGAAAATAATCAAACTCAGAGACCACCAAGGATTCAATTTTTCAACCCTGAGAATCATATATTCACTTTTATTGGTAACACATATTTGGGGGGGGTATTTAAATATGCTCTTTAAAAAAGAATATCTTCATATTGTCATTCTGGGATATATGTAAGAAAAACAGTTTCACAGTTTCTTACTTTTAAGAAATAGGAAGCTTCTCTTGTCTCTTACTCCTGAAGCATACTTCTCTTAAGAACAGAAAGAACTTGACTAGATTATTCAGTGGACATATCAAGAGGTAGACATACAGTAGGTTTAGCAAATGTCAATGCTTTGGCACACTATTAACTATGGGAGAAAGGACAGCCATCCATACAGATTTTATATTAACTTCTACAGGACTTCTCACTTTAATTTTTCATAAGTTTGTCTGAAAGACTTTCAGCAAGTAAACAAAATATATTTTGCAAATAGTAATTTTGCAGGTACATAATACTGCATAGTTTCATCTATGCTAGACAAAGGAAATCAAAGCAAACAAAAAATATACATTAAAATATGAACTGTATTTTAACATGTCCTTGAGTTACCAGAATGAATAACAAAGCTGTCTTTGCAAAAATCATTTATTTTGCCCAATGATTTAAAATGTTGCTTACTGTTATTATTTTTTATCCAAGTGGCCTTAGAAAGTTCTTATTTCAAATCCACCTAACTATGGTGAGGTCCACTTCAATAGTTAAATGGTCTAGACCCGTGATGGCGAACCTATGGCACGGGTGCCACAAGTGGCACGCGGAGCCATATCGGTGGGCACGCGAGCTCAGGTCCGGCGTGCATGTGTGCACCAGCCGGCTGATTTTCGGGCCTTCTGGGCCCACTGGGAGTCAGGAAACAGGCTGTTTCCAGCCTCCAGAGGGGGTGGGGAAGGCCATTTTCGCCCTCCCCAGGCTCCTAGAAAGGCTCTGGAGCCCGGGGAGAGCGAAAAATGGGCATGCCATTGCATGCTGGGAGCAGGGGGGTCATGCGTGCATGTGCGGGGGTGCATGGAATTATGAGTGTGGGCACGCACACACGTGATCCCCCGCATTCCCCCCCCTTTTGGCACGCGAACCAAAAAAGGTTCGCCATCACTGGTATAGACATTGGTATCCGAATCTTTTTAATTTAGGTGAAATGTTCATATAGCTTGCAAGTCCATGTATGTTGTGCCATAAGCTAAACGAATAAATAAAATAACTAAATAGGGGGCTTTTTAAAAATAATGTTATTAAATCTTTTGAAAGTAAAAAAATAACAAATAACAAAAAGCTAAAAGTCAAGAAAGAGAATAAAAACAGAAACAGAATATACAGAGAAATAACAGAAGTGGAAAAATGTAAGTAAAAATACATAGGAAAATAATGACTTCTGACTTCTTTTACAGCAGATATAAATAAAACTTGAGTCAAAAAGAGGCTTCCAATTGGTATGAAATTTAATCAGTATCTTTTTTTTGTAATCGGGGCTGTCAGTTTTGCCAGTTCACTCCTTCATTGAAGATATTGGCAAATTGTTCCAATGATCTGTTTATATTTATATTTTTTTATATTTATATGTTTTATTATATTGTAACCTGCTCAGAGTTACTTTGAATTGTGAGATGTGCGATATAATAAATAAATAAATAAATAAATAAATAAATAAATAAATAAATAAATAAATAAATAAATAAATAAATAAATAAATAAATAAATAACCAGGCAGATAGGACACCCTCCTCTTCCTTTGCCTTTGTATTTGGCAACTGTGTAAGAGTGGTGGTTTTCTTTTATTTTGCTCTATGATAGTTTTTGGTTATCAGAATCAAGTGCCATGGTTCAGTGAGGTATTGAACCAGGGCCCAACTTGTTTGTTTGTTTGGTTGGTTGGTTGGTTGTTTGTTCAGTCAGTCAGACAATTTTTATTGCTATCCAACTTAACCAAGTGATTATTCTGGGACTCTAGAGTGGAAAAATGCAACAAACTACCAAAGTAATTATTTCTGTAGATTTCTGAAGTTTTTATATCTTTCCAGTCTAGAGAACCAACGTAATACTTCATTATTTTACAATATATAGAGGGGTTTTTTTTAAGTCCCACTTGTCTTTCTGACTATACTGTCTATGAACTTAGCAGAAGCATTTCCATTCATGCTGTAAACCAGAATATATTTTGTAAAAATCTCAAGTTGGAATTTATCCCAAACCAATGTCTGTTAATCTTGTCTTGGTTTTAAACATTTGTTTTCCAAAGATTAAGCTGCTACTTTAGAACTGCTGACCTGGGTAAAAATCATAATGTAACCAACCTAGCTAGTATGCTGAATCCAAGCAGTTATAACATAAGTGCTTTAATAAGTAGTAGTCTGCTATGATATAGATACATAGAAATTACATATTTCCGAGTGTAGAAATCCAATTTTTCTAATTTGAACTTGCTTTAGAGCCTAGAAAGGTAATATTTTCCCTGTACAGAATAATACTTGACCCTAGCCTAGTAGAAAATTACAGACCAATCTCACTGTGTTGCGTCACCTGTAAAGTCATGTAATCAATTATAAACCAATCCATCACCCTCCAGTTAGAAACAAACAACCTTCTTTCTAACAAGCAGTTTGGGTTCAGGAAAAAATTGTCCTGTAATCTGCAACTCATACACTGCAGAAACATTTGGACCACACATCTTGACCAGGGTAAAGCAATAGACCCAATTTACATAGACTTGGTCAATGCCTGGAATGCTCTACCTGACTCCGTTGTTACAGCCTCAAACCCTCACAGCTTCAATCTCAAATTGTCTATCGTGGACCTCACCCCATTCTTAAGAGGTCCGCAAAGGGGGCGTGCATAAGCGCACCAGTGTGCCCACCATCCCTGTCTTCCTGTCCCCATTTATCTGTATTTACTTCCTTTGTTCATGTTTATGTTCACACCAGTGGCGGGTTGCTTCCTTACTGGTGCCGGTGTGCTGCGCGCGCATCTCCATGCTTTGTGCTCCCTCGTGCAATTTTGCTTCTACGCATGCGCGGAAGCAAAATTGTGCCGAAATCTCATGAGGGGACATGCGCGAGAGAGAGATTTTGGTGCAATTTTACTTCTGTGCATGCGCAGAAGCAAAATCTCACCAAAATCTCTCTCTCTCTCTCTCGCGTCCCCTCACAAGATTTTGGCGCAATTTTGCTTCCGCACATGCGCAGAAGCAAAATCAGCCAAAAATTCACGGGAAAAAATGGCGACGCGCGCAGTGGACCGGCAGAGAAGGCTCCAGAGTGGTTGCGCACAAATTGCGCAATCGGCCGCTCCGTACTGGAGCTGCGCAGCGGGCAGCTCCAGCAGGAACTCACCTCTGGTTCACACCTATACTTGTTATCTTGTAGATGTTTGACAAACAAACAAACAAACAGTTCACTTACAAGAGTGGCTTTGATCAAATACAGTATTATAGATTTTGGGTTTTGTTTGTTTAAGATGAAAATAATGATTGTAGACCCAGTAGTTAGATATGCGTTTACCTGTCCAGAAAAAGACAAAAAAATGTTACAGCAGTAGGAATCCAGTGGGTTAATTTGCCACCTGGCCATAAATGATTTGTGGTGGGCCATTGTCCCAAATGGCACCGTTTTTACAAAAAGGCAGGTTTTCCCCATGACAGTCATTTTGTGAAAGAGCCTGCAGTATGTTCATAAAATTCTAAATGTTTCACTTTCATGCAAGGTTACTAAACTAGTCGTTTAGCACCTTAGGTTTGGCAAGCTCACTTTCAGCCAGCAAAAATTACCTGAGCAATGCATTGCACTTTAAATTGAAATTATGTATTTATGATTTATTTCATCAGTCAATGTAATAGAAATGTATCCTTGCTTATATTTCAACCAGAAATAGTTGCTAAGGAAACATGACTGTCCAATTTTTTAAAAAAAGTTTAAGCACTTCAGCGTCTATAAAATATTACTGCTGTCTACAAAAAATATGTGTCTTTCTTGTTTCTGTAATGGCTGATTTCTACAATTTAAAAACAAATGTTTCTTAGATTTTTTTATATTTTTTTTCCAAGGGGGGGGGGTAGAAGAGACTGTAAGAGTCCATTTCTTTAAAATACCCAAAATTCCAAGTCTTCCCAATGTATGCATTATTTATCAATAGATAATACTATTCTGTTATTGCAGCTAGTTGCTGTAACAATTGCTGGTGACATATCTTATTAAAAGGTAAGTTAATATTGATATCAGAATTTTTGTCATAAAAAGCCATTAGACTTTGTTTCTCTCACAGTCTATAGCACCTAAGTGTCTAGTATCTTGGGTAAAGCCCTCAACGTTGCAGCTGAAAAATAATTAAAATAATGTTTAATATGACAGAACTGGAAAATTATTAACCATGTGAGGAATAATAGTAATTAATTTAATTACCTGGTTTAATTTTTGAAAGTTTGATTTTACTGTTTGTATTACAATGCAGATCTTACCATAGAAAAAGCTACATATCTAGTCTATAGTGCTGAAGGAGATTTCACATATCAAAAAAGCATGTAGGGTCCTCTGCCAACAGTGTTTGTTTGTTTGTTTGTTTGTTTGTTTGTTTGTTTGTTTGTTTGTTTGTTTGCGATTCTTATAGGCTGCCCTACTCCCTGGGGACTCAGGGCAGCATACAACATATATAAGAACAGCTGAATACTATATAAAAAATACTATAAAAACAACAATAATAAAATAGTGATTAAAAAAATAAAAACAACACAAGCAACAGTCACAATCACCCCGCCTGCAGTAAGAGCCATGTCTTAATGGCTTTCTGGAAGGCCAGCAAGGTGGGAATGATTCGGATCTCTGGGGGGAGTTGGTTTAATAACATGCAAAATCACTGACTGGAATCAAAGAATACAGAAGGATGGTATTATGTTGTGTAATAAACATTGAACCAATTGAGTTCTCTGGGGAAATAAACAATTGCTTTGACATCATGGAAACAGAGATTGTAGTGTGGAAATTCACATAGGGAATTCTCCTACACACAAATCACCCCAAAAAAAGTGTGAGGATGAGTGGGCTACTCCCATCCTGATGACTAAAGCATCCACTTTTGTTCACCACATTAAAATGTTCTATAAATGTATGAGTGAAAATCCTTCCACACAAATGAAGCAGCTGCCAGTAGAGACAGTTTCCCCATGCCAGCTTAATGCCTAAATTGCACATAGCAAAGCTAAAAGAAGCTGAACCTTCAGTATATGGGGAGTGGTATTACATCCTTCACTAATACTACATTTTCCCAAAGTAGCTTGTTATAGAAATTCTACTTTTGACTTTTCTTATGAAAGTTGATGTTTGATGGGAGATTGGAAAGGAGTGGTTTTGGCTCAGATGACCAGGACTTCTGAAGAAAAATATTAAAAGTTCAAGAGAGTATGGTTATTTTTCAGAAAGAAACAATCTTTTTCCAGAATAAATATGATTTGGATTTCAAGAGAATTGGTTACTAAATTTCTAAGGTAGAGATTTTACCAAAGATATTGGTAATTTTGAATCATAAAAAGAAACCAAGTTCTTTCAGTTGGAGATGAAATGAAATTATTAAGGAATGTAAAAAGAAATTAAAAGAATATTTTGAAACTAATTTAAATAAAGGTACTGATATGAGAATCGTTTGGGATACAAGTAAAGCCTTTAGTAGTGGATATTTGATACAACATAATTCTGAACATATGAAGTAGAGGCAAGGAATATTTTGATGAGATAAAAAGAAATTCCTAAGAAATAAAACTATCTTCCAACAAATTAAGATTTTACAGCAACACTTATCTATATAATCAATAAGAGAAATGGAAATAAAATTGAATTATGTAAAGAAATTTAGAAGTGTGAATAAACCAGAGAAATGGCTGCTTTATAAATTATGAAAAGAAAAGAAAATTAAATTAAATTAATAAGAGGGAAGTACTGTATTAATTAATAATATGGGCATACAAAAATATTTAATCAAATATCATTCTAATTTGTATAAAGGAAGTGATATTCTTTGGGAGAAGTAAATGAAAATCTTAGAAAACAAATTTACTTAGAATTACAGAAGAACAAAGACAAAATAAGTATGCACCTATAATAAGGTAAGTTTCAGAAGCAATTAAAAAGAGAAAACAAGGAAAGGTGCCTGAACCAGATGGACTATCAAGTTTGGTATAAATGCTTTGAGAATGAACTTTCACAAACTTCACAACCTTTACAAAAATACAGTGAATTTTATTTTACATGGGAAAAGTATACCAGAGATATGGAAAGGTGCTAATGTAACATTAATACCTAAAGAGGGAGAAGATTTGACTTCAACAAGAAATTACACATTAATGAATAATGATTAAAGCTGCAAAGATTTTAGATGAAAAACTGATAACAATTTTGCAAACATTTATTTATGAGGATCAATGTGGGTTCCCCCCCCCCCGCCAAGGGACAGTTGAAAAATAATTCTGGAACTATTATATCATTTGGAAGAACATAATGAAAAACAAACCAAATTTTAGAGAAGGCTTTTGACATTTAAACTGGATTTTCTTGTTTAAGGTTCTGAAAGATATGAATTTTGACAAAATTTTATAAAATTCTCCAGTTTGGTCTAGTAGTTTATGCAAAGGCACCACACTAGGAACCAGGAGACTGTGAATTCTAATCCTGACTTAGCCATGAAATCTGACTGAGTGACTTTGGGCCAATCACTCTCTCTCAGCCTCAGTTACCTCACATGGTGATGGTGGTTGTTGTGGAGAGAGGAGGAGGAAGAGGAGGAGGAGGAGGAGGAGGGAGCATTATGTATGTTCACTGTATTATTTATACAAATAATAAATGTGGGATAAAAATAAACAAACAAAATGGTCAAAATGAATGTATACTTAACATGTGCACAAATAATCATTAAGGGAGATTTAACCTGACTCATTAAGGGAAATCGAGTTTTAATAAATAAATGGAAGGAATTTGGGCCAATATGTTTCAATATCAATAATGTCAAACCTTGACATCCGAGGTTTGCCATAACGGGGCGGGGCGGCACTGGTGAAGGGGGGTGTCGGAACCGTGGTGACGGACAATGCCTATTTTGAAAACTGATGTACTTTTTAAATAACTTCAGAAAGTTATAGATGAATTTGTATGGCAGGAAAAAAGCATGAGTTATCTGGTATTACAAGATGTGAAAAAAAGAGGACTAGGTCTAGTCCTAGTCCGATTTGAAATTATATTTTGCTGCCTACTCCTTAGTTTGAATGGAAGAATGGGTGTTGTGAAGAAATAGAAGGTTATTGGAGTTAGAAGGACATGAAGAAGAGCCAAGGTGGCGCAGCGGTTAGAGGCAGGTACTGCAGGCCACTTTAGCTGACACTGATCAGCAGGTCAGCAGTTCAAATTTCACCGACTCAAGGTTGACTCAGCCTTCCATCCTTCCGAGGTAGGTAAAATGAGGACCCAGATTGTTGGGGGCAATATAAATATACATTGCTTACTGTTGTAAACCGCTTAGAGAGTGCTTGCACTGTGAGGCGGTATATAAATGTCACTAAATAAATAAAATAAATAATGATTTGAAATTTGGGTGGCATGGATATCTATGGTACGACAAAGCTAAGGTTAATGTAGATTTCAAAAACCATTATATTATGTGGGTCATTCTTAGAGTCTGGAATGAATATAAATCTAGGTTGTGCCTGAAAACACCTTTGTGGCTTTCAATGTGTGAAGCATTATATAGAATGTTGTGCAATAATCTAAAAGATTTAAACTGTATAAAACATTTTATGGCTTAGAACAATATAAGAAACTATATGTTAATTGCTAAAATTATAAACTTTTGCTGAAATATGAGTAAGAAGAACAAGTGAACAAATGATATGGTTTGATATAATGGACTGAAAATTTTGGTTACAATATACAAATGGATACAAATTTACATTATGTTCTAACTTTAAGAGAATTTTTATAAAATGATGCATTGCTGGTATTTCTCAGATAAATAGTCTAGAATGTATAAATGTACTTTGAATCTATGCTGAAGATGTGAACAACATGAAGGGATGTTTTTTAATCATGTTTTTGGTGGATGTATGAAAAAGCTGAACATTTTTGAATACAAATATCTACATTAATTTAGAAGATTTTAAAGTCTACACTATAATTGTACCCATAGGCTTTCTTTTGGGGACTACTGGCTAGGCAACTAGAAAAAAAATTGGAACACAGAGCTTTGTTTTTATATATCATGTCTGCAGCAAGTATATTATATGTTCAAAAATTGAAAGTTTTAACACCACCCACAATGCAGGAATGGTTGGCGAAGGTGAGGAACTTGCAAAGATGGCTAAATTGGCTTCTTTGGTGTTCTCTGAGCTTATTTGTTTTCTTGCAGACATTTCTGCAAACTAGGTAACATCATCAGTGCTACTAAGCTGTTTGCTGTTTATATTCTGTTGTCTTGCTCTGTCATTGTTGGACACCAACACTCTAAGACCAACACTGTAAGACCAACACTCTAAGTCCACACCATCAACACTGACAGGGCAAGCCAACAGAATATAAGCTGACAGAAAACAGCTTAGTAGCACTGATGATGTTACCTAGTTTGGATATGAAACATCTGCAAGAAAACAAGCAAGCTCAGAGATCACCAAAGACCCCTTGTTTCAACCTGAGCTACAAATATTCTCCTTCATCGGTGACTCCTTGATTATAAAAATGACTTCATCTATATTAATAGCTGACTGAAAACCCCTTATAGACCTTTTACATGAAACAGAATAAAAATGCACTTATGACTTGTGGTTTCAATTATTAGAAAAAAGATTAGATAATGGAAAGAAGTGAGCTTTCTTTTGTAATCATAGAGTACCGAGATCTTGCTTGTATTTGTTGCAAAGGAGATTGGAAGCTTCTATTTCTTTTTATGCTCTCTCTCTCTCTCTCTCTCTCTCTCTCTCTCTCTCTCTCTCTCTCTCTCTCTCTCTCTCTCTCTCTCTCTCTCTCCCTCTCCCTCTCCCTCTCCCTCTCCCTCTCCCTCTCCCTCCCTCCCTCTCTCTCTCTCTCTTCCTTTGTTTCCTTTCTTCTGTATTAGTTTATATTAGTTTCTACATTCTCTTTAAAAAATTGATTAAATTTATTTTAAAAAGGGAATAAATCATGCAAGAGGTTCACTCTATTGAAACAAATTTTATAAAGCCTCAATACTTAAACCTGATTTCTTCTTATTTTGTTCTGGGAGTACCACACATTTTCCTTTTATGCTTTGCGATGGATCCATTGAAAGCCTACATAAAAATATCTTTGTAAATGAAAGTAGAACATGGTACAAAATTTCCTTTGGGTCAAAGAGTCTAATTTCTTGTATTAATTAGCATTCAGTCCACTGAGGTTTGCATGTATTTCACAGAAAGCTAAGCAAAAGATTCTACTGTGATCTAGTATCTACTTTGTTCAGTTTGATTAAACACAACAAATGTGCCACTGGACTTCTTGAAACTACATACTTTATGCACTTGAGGGCCTCAATTTCACCTTCATTTGAATTTGCCATGATTTTTAATGATGATATTACTACAGGTACTGCATAACAACACCATTTGTTGGTTAATTAAATTTCTACCTTCAAATGCCAACAAAGACTGGAAGTAAGTTTGAGAATTAGGTTTGGGCTGATGAAAGAATGTAAGATGAAATTCATATTTTTTTTAAACAATGGCTATCTTAATAATGTAAAGAGGTCGGAATTAATTAGAAATGTGTTTGGAGTTCAAATAAAATTATTTACATAAATTATCAGCTAATAGGTACAGCTTTAGAAGAACTAATTTAAGGATTACACACAAAAGTCCACTACAGAGGAAATAGTTTGGTAAACTGGATGTCTACCCATTCTTTATATGGAAAGATGATATCTGTTATCTTATATAATTTTAAAATTATTAAAATTATATGATTTTAATATACATTTTTAAATAGTCGCCTCCCTCTACTCTTTGAGAGTTTGCCTAATGTGAATCTATCACATTAGTTCACACTCTTATTCAAGAGGAATCAATCAAGGTAAACCAATCAAGGTTTTTCTTGTTATGAAGAGAAACTCTGTCTACTCATGTCAGGATCTATAGAAAGTCTTTTCACATTTAGCCAAAAACAGAGGTAAGAGATACTGTATGGCCAATAAACATTCTTGGACTGGAAATAAGTCTAGCTTTCACAGTCCACTTAACCACAATACCTCCATGGTTTTTTTCAGTCTGTGCCAGAGGTGGGTTCCTACCGGTTCTAACCAGTTCTTTAGAACCGTTAGTAATCCAGTGATGACGTCACGGAGCCAGTTCTGTCGGTGTCTCTGTGGGTGCGGCTATCTTGGATTTTTCTTCTGCGCATGCGCAGAAGCTAATTTTTACTTCTGTGCATGCACAGAAACTATTTTTTGCTTGCTGCGGGTGCGCGGGCTCATGGTGCGACCCTGAGCGAACCGGCAGCAAAAGGATCCAGAACCCCCCATGGTTCTGATTTTAACAACAGTAACAGTAACAATAACAATAGCAATATAAAATAAAAATAATAATAATAATAATAAAAATAAAAATAAAAATAAAAATAAAAAAATAAAAAGATATCTATTGTTACTATTGTACCTTATTAAGCTGCCTACACTTGCCAAAGGTATAGGTGGGGCATATAAACATAACTGAACAAATAAATACTCAGTTTATATAATTAACTGGGCTAGCCATAGAAATGAATAAGAGAAGCTTGGATTTATAAAAGCCAGCTTTCATTTATCACAAGTCCACATTTAAATAAAAGGGGTTAAAGGTAATATATGGATACATTTTGGGGATAATTTAGAACTATTTTATTCCTTTTTCTTTTTGCTGGAACATTATGATCTGCAAAATACAATATACTGCCATAGACTGCATGGATAAAGTGAAGCATGAAGGAAACTGAATATTTTCAGGTTCTTTTGAGCTGAAAAGTTCTGTTTTTCTCTCTGGACTTTGTTGCTTCCAGTATTAAATTTATTTTATTAGTAGTAGATTTTTCAACTATTTAATCCAAATCTGCCTTGCTTTATTTTAAATTGCTTATTATCTGAAAGAATTAAGAACAAGGTATAACATTTCTTCAAAACTTGAAATGTGCAGCCTGTAGTCCTATCTGAGAACTACTGCTTGTCAATCAGCCTGACATTTATTTATTTATTTATTTATTTATTAAAATTTCTATGCCGCCCAACTCCTGGGGGACTCTGGGCGGCTGGGTCATAGATATTTTACTCCTTAAATTGAATATCAACCTGGAAATCTTGCAGTACCCCCGATCCAAATTTTGCCCCTGAAAAGACAAAGTACATCAACAAATGTTTCCAAAATTCCAGATTTTCTACATATTTTTAAAATTGCACTTCTTCAGATTTCACCCTGGATTATTGAATTACTTGAATCCTGACCAGGAAATATATTCCCATGTATATTTGAACACAAAAAACACAATGAGCAGCACACAGAGACACATACACTACACTCCAATGCTTGCTGCTGATGTTATTAAAGAGCCAGTCTCCATGGATGCAGTGTAATTGTCTGCAGTGTAGATTGTGGTAGGTTCCAGCAAACATGGAAACTTTTGTGACTATGGGAAGGCTTCCCACAGCAAATAATCATGCTGTGCCTTTGGGGATATGAATTGCTTTCTCTCTTCTACTCTTATTTTAATTTAAATGTCTTGGTTTTGTAAGAACTATTGTGTACATAGTATTGTCTATGTAGTAATGTGTATTTAATGATCACTTACCATTCCCCTCATTTTTTTAAAATTCAATTCGTCAAAAGATTGCACTTTTACAGGTTGGATTGAAGAAAACTTTTCCTATTAGCCTGTTAGAACAGCAGTAGATGTTCTAGTTGTGTTTAATAAAGTATAACAGCCATTGCTCTACTCTGTATTGATTTGTTAGAAGACAAAGCAGGTTTTGCTGAAGGGAAAAGAAGCGGTATTTTGCAGCAATATAAGAAACCTCCTATACAGATTTTGATGTTTGCTATAGTTGCGGTGTCAACATAAAAATCCTGATTTTGATTGGATAGAAATACCGTTAAGATATAATCATTTTATGGAGAAATTACCATTCCTGGAAGGTACATCAAGGAGCAGGGCCAATGTGAGTTCTTAAAAAAGAAGCAAAATGTCTTACAGAGCAATATTACGTTTTGTTTAGGAGATCTGATATCAGAGCATCTAAAAATTTTGAGGCTCTTTTGGCCCCAGTGGAAGAGGGGAAAAAGTATCTCCTGGCTATTTTGTTTTATTTTGTGCTTTCCTTGCAGCAATGGGAAAATTTAATCCATGCCAGCTCCAAGGCTGGTGTAACTCAGTAATTGCCTGGAGACATGTTTTGGGGCTAAGAAGGACTCTAGATTGAGAGAGTTTCCAATGTATCCCAGGGATTTTTCCTTTTTTTTCTTTTTCTAGTGCTGAAACGTTTATACTTGGAAAGAATTACAGTGAAAAATATCATGATTTTCCAGAAAGTACTGTATATCTGCCAGATACAGAATGTTCTTTGTCAGCTGCATCCTCAGTTAAATTATAAAGATAACCAAGAGCTTCCAGCAGAAAAGTTGAACTGCAGTAATGAACAAACTCAACTGAAGAAAGCTGGACATTTCTTTCAATTCTACTTTATTAGTCTTCTGTAAATCTATCTGTATGGAATGGAATGGAATGGAATGGAATGGAATGGAATGGAATGGAATGGAATTTTTTTTTATTGGCCAAGTGTGATTGGACACACAAGCAATTTGTCTTGGTGCATATGCTCTCAGTGTACATAAAAGAAAAGATACGTTCGTCAAGAATCATAAGGTACAACACTTAATGATAGTCCGGGTACAAATAAGTAATCAAATCATATTAGGAACCAGTCAATATAAATCATAAGGATACAAGCAACAAAGTTACAGTCATACAGTCATTAGTGGGAGGAGTATCTATCTCTGTCCACCTTATTTATTTTGTTATTCTTATTCTTGATGCTGCTGTCCTTCAGAACTGATACAATTAATTTCTGAGTTATAGCATCTGAAGATACAAAGAACCATTTAGAGAAGCTCACGCAGGCACATAAAAGATATTGATCAAAATCCAGCCAAGTTAAATATTTTGATGTTTATGCCAATAATTAAATCACCCAGCAGCATTCTCTAATTCTGTGCACTGGGAAGATATCAGAAGGGTTTTCAACTTCCAAGTTAAGAATTGTCTTAAAATATAGGACAAAAAATGAGAAATAATTTGACTAAACAAATAGAAAAAATAAAAGATCGTTTTTTTAGAGATTGTTTGATGCCTTTCATACTGGCAAAACTGATGGGAAAGAAGGAAGGAAGGGAGGGAGGGAGGGAGGGAGGGAGGGAGAAGAAGGCAGGCAGGCAGGCAGGCAGGCAGGCAGGCAGGCAGGCAGGCAAGAAGGAAGGAAGGAAGGAAGGAAGGAAGGAAGGAAGGAAGGAAGGAAGGAAGGAAGGAAGGAAGGAAGGAAGGAAGGAAGGAAGGAAATTATTTTTCATTATGTAATAAAGCAATCATGGCCATACAGTATACAAATATATAGAAACATCCTCATTTGTGCTTTTGTACAAGTGAATATTTCTGCTCAAAAAGAATAATCAAAGACCCTTTCAAGTTAAGGGAGAAATTCTTTCACATAGTTGAAAGGTGTACATAGCATAAATTATTTAATAATACTGGGCATGATCTACTGAAAACTAGGCAATTAATGAAATATTAATACTTAATTGTGATGAGACGGTATCTACACCGGTCCGATTATTTGTAATAGAATAGAACCTAAAAGCCATAATTTCTGAAAGTTCAGCCAATTTTTCACAGTAATCTCATCTCATTAGCACTCACTAATGTTATGTTCTACCTTTCCTCCCTACCCCTCCTATCTTTTGCAAGTTTTAGGATTCTTTTGCATAGCGCTACCAATGAGTCAACTTCCAAATTAAATAGCTCTATTTTATCCACAGGTTTCCATTTCTTTCTTTTAGAAAAAAGGTTTTTGAACAAGTTCATAGAAGGTGAAATAAGTGCTGAATGTGCCATTTAGAAAAAATTGAGCATATCAGTACGGGAAAATTCTACTGCTGAGAATCTCCTAATTAACTCTGTGCAATATATCCTAATGAGTACATGTATAGATATCCAACTGAACAGGATATTTCTGATCTTTTTTTAACATAGTTAATATCACAAATTTAACAGGAAATGTATGTGTGCGTACATATACACACACATACACATGCGTGCATGCACACACACACACACACACACACACACACACACACACACACACACAAAGTTATGACAGATCTCCCATAGTCATGTGATCTCATTTTGGCCATTTGAAAACCAGCTCTCTTTTACTGTTATTTGCAGCACTGCATAGCCATGTGAATGCAATTTGTTATATTTGTGTCCAATGTTTACCGGTACTTCTGGTTTCTGACAAAAAATGTCCATTGGGAAAAATCAATTTCCTTAATGACCATAGTGTTTGCTTAAAGCCCTTTCAACTTTCCGTAAAAGCCGCCAGATCAGCTGTCTGGCGGCTTGAAAATCTCTCCCCGGGCGAAGGGGAGAGATGAGAGCGTGACAGGTGGAGTAGAGCCCCCCTAGTGCCCTAAAAGTCAACTTAGGGCGCATAGGGTGAGGGCTCCCCACGTAGCCTGTCTGCAGCTCCGGGAAGCTGGAAGCCTCCGCTAGGAAGCGGAGCAAGATGCCGCGGCCACCGCTGCTGATTTAAAGAGATATAACTATTTTGAAAATACAGAGAGCAGCCAGAAAAAGACAGGAGTCCTGGAGGTATTAGCTTATTCTTTAACTCCATTCTTGGGTTTTCATGAAGAAACAAAGTAACTTAATAAGGAGTGGCAACAAGATGGCGATTTGAAACGTTGGGTAGAAGAGAAAGTTATTTTTACTTTGCTATCAGCTCTTTCCTGTGGAAACTTTTGATCTTAAGAATGAATTTTTTTTCCTTTTTTCTTTTTTTCTGAATTAATCTATAGTTTTATGAAAGATAAAATTTAAATAGTTTTGGATTTGGAAAGGAATTATTTTTTAAAGTAAAGATCTGGATTTCTCTTTCCTCTTTTCTTTTTGAAAACATTGAAATGGCTTCTAAATTTGAAAAGACTGTAGTGAAAAAAGGAATTGAGTACTCTTTTGATCATATTGTAAAGAAGCAATCTATGTCTGATTTAACATCATCAAAGTCTTTAACACCTGAGACTATTTTTAATACATTGAAAGCATTGAAAAATGAATTAATTTTGGAATTTAACTCAAAACTTGCGGAAATAGAAAAAAAGATGCAGGCTGCTATGGAGAAGATGAATTTACAATTGAGAGCGGATGTGGTGAAAGTTTGCAAAGGATTAGCAGTAAATATGGAAATTTTGGAGAAGGATTTGGAAAAAAATAAGAAAAATTTAACAATTTCAGAGGAATACATAACCAAGGTTCAAAATGATATATTAAAATTGGAAAAAGAAGCAATGATGTCTCAATTTCAAGAGATGAAATTTGCTATAAGAGTCAGGGGCTTGAAAGAAAAAAAATTTGAAAATCTGAAAGAAAGAATGACAGAGGCACTGGAGCAGGTGTCTGGATTGTCTAAAGATGAATTGGCTACAAAAATCGATAAAATATACAGAATTAATTCTTGGTATGCAAAACAAAACCACTTGCCAAGGGATATTGTAATATACTTCACTACCAGAGCTTTGCGAAACAGAATCATACAGGCGACTTATAATAAAAATCTTCTGGCAAATGGTCAAGAAATAAAGATATGGAAAGAACTCCCTGCCAAGATGCTTAAAGATAGAAGAGAATATTCTTTTCTGGTTCAGGAATTAAAAATACAAAATTTACAATATAAATGGAATGTACCAACAGGAGTAACCATAAAATTCTTGGGAAAAAGATATGGACTAAATACAATAAAGAAAGCTACAGAATTCTACATCAATGTTTTAAAGGCTGATATTTCTAAAATTCCAGTGGAAAAAGGTATGGAAATAAGGGAGGAGGAGAAGGGAAATCCGGATATACGTGATCAAGAGGAAATAATTCCGAAGATTCCAAAAGAGGGGCAGAGTCAAACAGATGTTTATGATGTAGATAAGGAGACGGAGGAATGGGATCAGATGACAGCTGAAGCGACAGATTGGAAATGGCCAAAGGACAGATGGTGTTGAAACTTACAGGATGGTTGGAAAGATGAACAAGATTGTAATCATTTTTTTCTTTTTTTCTTTTCATATGTTGTATTAATATTGTCTATTAATGGTATTATATTTTATCTCTAGATTGTTTTTTAGATATATATTATATATTTTAGAGTTATAAATTTGATATAGTGTATTATTTCGTTATCATTAATTTGGGGATCTGAAATATTAATATTGTTTATTGATGGTATTTTCATATCAAATATTTTGAAGTTATAAATTGGATATAGTGTAATATTTTGGTATCATTATTTTGAGGATATAGGGATTAAGGTTAAAAATTTAGAGGTATAAAGAGTTGGTTTTTAATCTTTTTATTATTATTATTATATATTTTGGTTACTATTTTTAGTATAGTAGATAATATATATTCTGAGGTGATACCTTAAGGTATAGGAATATTGTTATTAAGGTGTATTTTACGGTTTGAGGTTTAGAGGAAATGTTATACATATAATATTATGTTATTAATAAGTGGGTGGATTTTAACTAAGTTTAAGGGTGTTGAAATATAAGGGGTCAGCTAATCATTATTAATATATATATATTAAATATTGGGAAGTTAATACTTTGGTATATTGTAAAATTATGCTATCAATAATGTTTGAGATTATGACTAAGTTTAGTGTATGAGGTTCATCTTCGTTTCTTTTTTATTTTGCTTATTTTTGTTCTTTACTTGTTTACTTTCTCTTTAATTTTTAACATTTTGAATAGTTTTAATCTGGAGTTAAAGATGCCGAAAAAATGAGGGATCTAAGAAGTTATTTTAATCTAATTTAAATTTATGTTATTGAATACTATGCCCTGTACTTTTTCTGGGAAGTCCGGGGGGGAGGGAAGGGAGTGGGTTGTGGGCAGGGGGGATGGGGGGGGGGGGAATTGATAAAAATGCTTGTACTTTGTACTAATAAAACTTTTTGAATAAAAAAAAAGAAAAGAAAAAAGAAAAAAGGTTTTTGAACAAGTTCATAGAAGGTGAAATAAGTGCTGAATGTGCCATTTAGAAAAAATTGAGCATATCAGTACAGGAAAATTCTACTGCTGAGAATCTCCTAATTAACTCTGTGCAATATATCCTAATGAGTACATGTATAGATATCCAACTGAACAGGATATTTCTGATCTTTTTTTAACATAGTTAATATCACAAATTTAACAGGAAATGTATGTGTGCGTACATATACACACACATACACATGCGCGCATGCACACACACACACACACACACACACACACACACACACACACACACACACACAAAGTTATGACAGATCTCCCATAGTCATGTGATCTCATTTTGGCCATTTGAAAACCAGCTCTCTTTTACTGTTATTTGCAGCACTGCATAGCCATGTGAATGCAATTTGTTATATTTGTGTCCAATGTTTACCGGTACTTCTGGTTTCTGACAAAAAATGTCCATTGGGAAAATTCAATTTCCTTAATGACCATAGTGTTTGCTTAAATACCACCACATTAGCTTAATAACCATTATAAAAATGATTGCATACAGCCTCAATTCTGGGCTCAGTTATGCTCATAAGTGGAGGATTATGTATATACATACACACATTCATTCTCTCTCTTTCTCTCAATCTCTCTCTCTCTCTCTCTCTCTCTCTCTCCTCTCTCTCTCTCTCTCTCTCTCTCTCTCTCTCTCTCTCTCTCTCTCACACACACACACACACACACACACACACACACACACACACACACTTGTCAATCAGACATTTTAGTATCACCATATCGTCCTTATTCCAACATCATATTAAATGAAAAGTTGACACCAGGAACCTTCCAAATACTTTGGATCAATCAACCTAAAATTATTGGAATTATATAATTCATATGAGCTAAACAGTATATTATTACTGTAAAATACAATTGGGTCTGTGAGTCTGCTGATTGCAGTTTAGCATTGAGCTTCAGGTTTAAACTATGGCTAAAATTAACTTTGTTTTGTGCAAACAAGCCAGTTTAATTAATCATAGTCTAGTGCAGTGTTTCCCAACCTTGGCAACTTGAAGATATCTGGACTTCAACTCCCAGAATTCCCCAGCCAGCATTCGCTGGCTGGGGAATTCTGGGAGTTGAAGTCCAGATATCTTCAAGTTGTCAAGGTTGGGAAACACTGGTCTAGTGGACATAAATAAGATTTGTTAACTTTCAATTATATGTCAAACTATGACATATATGAGAAGATCCCAAACATTTTCTCCAGTGAAATTGTAGACAGCTTTTACTTACTCTCCAAGTTCTTATTTTTTCCTGAATGTGGTCATCTACATTTTTAATCTACATATACATTTTTAAAAGGTACATTTAAACAAAATATACACTTTTATTGAACATTGTAGATATTTTGGGCTTTGTGAGGTGAGAAATGCATTTGAACATGTTTACTTAGCTTAGATTCAATCAGTAATCAGCTACAAAGTCTTCTGTCAAAAACAAATGTTCCAGTAAAATTTCAGCAATAGAATAACAATAAATAATTTGCATTATTTCCTAATTTTATACTGTCATTTAATGTTATGATGTATGATTACTGACTGATTCTGATTAAATAAGCCACACCAACACTCAGGATAACAAAATTTCGTTCATAACAAAATGCCTTCTTTCAATCATCTTCTAGTTTACTGAGAAATAATTCAAGCTATTCGTGTGATCAATGTATTTTTCTCTTCTGATTTTGTTCATGATTACTCCTACTTTGCTGGGCTTGGAGATTTGTTATAATGTGCACTAGCTCCCAGCAACTAATTATTTAAGGTCACCCATCACTAAGATTCCATAGAACAAGCTGACATCTTGTAATTAATTGTAATGTTTGGCTGAAGAATGGAGCCCGAATTACTGTTAAATAAATCCAGGGGCTTCATCCAGAACATTCCACAAATTTCCTTTTTTTATTCATGAACATGTTCTACATTCTACATCAAAATAATTAATGGGAAACCATTTTCATTATACTTGAATTTTAATCATACGAGAAGCTTTTCTGAAACTTAGAAGGACTGATTTTGAAATGATAGCTCTTTCCACAGATGATAAAGGAAATGGAGAAAAAGAAACCGCTCTTGTTCCACAGAACAAGTCAAGACAGTTAACAGCATAAAAGAACTTAGTACATCATCAATAGAATTGGAAACTGAAATTGTAAAACCAATGAAGGGCTCAATAATAAAAAACTAAATATGTTAAGGTTCTTTTGAAATGGGAATTGTTTAGCCTGAAGAACTCTGTAATGAGAACTTTTGGACGATTGGATCAAAGTCTACAATTGGAATTCAATCCTGTGCTTATTTGTGGGGAAATGTTGAAGCTCTTCAAGTTCCATGCATAAATATTCTTATCTGTGGTCAAACTGCCTATCTGAAAAGAGGAAGAGTACAGCAATAAAAATGTTAAATACAGAGAAGGTTAATGAGGACAACTGTGGTGGGAAATGAATTCTTGTGGCAATTGTATAATTTCCAAAAAGGAAAAAGACAAAAAGAAAAAGAAAAAAAAGGGAAAGAAAGAAAGAAAAAAAATAGAGAGACATATAGAAAAAGGATGAAAGGAAACAGCAAATTATTTCCAAAGCCATACTGTTAATAATAAACAAGATGAACTCCAATTCAGAATAGTGGTGTATATTTATATATTTTTACCCATATATTTTCTGGATGATTTTATAAATCCACCTGGCTAAATATTTTAAAAGTAAATTTAATTAATGTGTAATCACTGAGCAACATTTTTTTCAAAACTTTTGCTTCCCAAAAATTTTGTGGTGATTATGATAGACCTGTTCAAACTGAACACAAATATGCTTTTAGAATGACTGTACCATGTACTGTAAGAATCTTGAGAAATATAAAATTAGCTTTTAATTATTATATTATTTAATCACATGATGTTTAGAAACGCTGCATGTGTTCAACAGGGCTAAAAGTATTTTGCTACTGATTTTTGTTTGTATTCAGTGTCCAATGCATCTTGCTGCAGTATCCAACAGCATTCAGTCAACATCAATGGATTACAGTTGCCCTGATACTCTTTTGACTGCATATAGATTTTCAGGAAAGAAAGCCAAGTATAAATGCAGAAAATGAATTCAGTAATATGTTGCACTGCACAACCTTGTATGTTGTACAACAATACACAATCTTGTAAGTATGATTGTAGCTGAACTACCAGCTGAATGTAGTTTGAGATGCAGAAAACATAGATTCATCCCCAACAGCCTGCACCTGGGTTCAACAGTGAAGGGACCCAGGGCAGAAAACATCCTGAAGAAAGGACAGTTCCACAACACAGTTCTTTCACCAATTCCCAGAAGGCTCCACATCCATTTGCACTACTAAGGTGACTCTGATGACACTGACAAACATCCAAGTGGACTTTCTAAAACAGGGCTGTCAAACTTGCAGGCTGCGGACCAGATGCATCACGCGCTGGCCACGCCCACGCCCGGTTTAGTGAAGGGGGGGAAGTCACAATACGTCACATGACACCACCGTGATGACACGAGTTTGATACCCCTCTTCTAAAAGACTGCCAATGACCAACTGTCTGCAAGGAATATAAATCTTTCCATTCCCCACCATCCAGTCAGAACTGAAGAAGCTTCTTGGATGACAAGCTAAATATCTAAGAAAAAACAACAACTGGACTTGCTTCTTGAAAAAGCACCTTTGAGACAACCATTACCTGGATGACTGAGAATCTCCATAGACATATATCTGAGCTGCATTCCAAGCTTTAGAGCCATTACCTTTGGATTTTCACTTGGTGTACTGGATGTGCTTCAACAACAGTATCATGTTTTCGTTTCTTTCATGTGCGTACATTGCCATCAAGTACTGAAGGGTATGCATTGCCGTTGTGTAAAAACAGAAGATTTCTATGAAAGGATATGTGATGGGTTAAATTACAGGTAATTTTTGTGATTAGCAGCCAAAAATCTATAAGTGTTCATGAAGCAAAATCTTTATTGTCTAGTGAATTGTTGTGCTTAAAGCATTCTTACATTTGTAGCAAATGTGTAGCTTTCTCAACAGAAGACAACAGAAAGTCAAGAATTCTGCTATGGATAATACACCTTAAATAAGGGATAGATACAGCAGTTTCAAATACCTTTTATACAGTATTACCCAGATAATCTATTTTGTCATTTCAAGAGCTGCAGAACAAAATGAGTTGAAACATCTGCTAATATAAGTCTTCATCTTCTGTCATGGGGCTAGTTCTAGCTAAGCATGTTGAGCCACAGCGTAAAAGATATAACTGGGATATCAAGAAATGCTTCTAATTCCTTTATTAAAGCTTTTCCTATTTGCATTTATTTTTTAAAGGCAGTAACTATATTGAATTCTACTGTATAGTGCAATATTAATGCAATATCTGTTTTCAATTCAATTGTATAGAATGTGAAGGATGTGTGTTTGTGTTTTATTTTTATAATTATAATGTACATTGAACATGGCATTTAATTTTGTTGTATGAGGTGCAATGACAATAAAGTAAACTAAAGTAAACTAAAAATATGGTTGCTAGTACTTCAGGGTAACCGAAAGAATAAAATAGTAAACAACAAATATTATTCTAAACTTTGCTGTTTATATTCTTTTTTAATCATTCTTTTCCCCCCAAGGAACCATTCCTTTTAATTCAATACACTTCATTAAATTGTTATTCTTATATATACTGTATGCATAGAAGCTGAACAGAGTGGCATATCATTTGAAGAAACAACAAATTTAAAAAGTATAATATGTATAGAGGAAGTATCAGCCATATTTTAAACTTAAGCTAAGCAATAGCTAAACTTAAATTTAAGATAAACAATAACTTAAACTCTATTTCTCCTGCCCAGCTCTAATCATAGTTTGTTTTCTAGATCTAGTAGAAGGCTAGATTAAGCATTTATTTTGCCCAATGGCATTCAAGCACTAAATACTCAGGGAAGGGGCAAAAGATACTCAACAGTTTATTTGAGCCTGGGAGAAATATTGGCTACAGCTTTATGGGTTATATGTCACAACGTTTTGGTGTAGCCTGAAGCCCAGAACTCTGTATGTCTGACAACCCTTCTTGATAGGTTCTTCCATTCAGCCAGTTTAACACAGGTTAGTGACTTGTTCAATTCACAGAGTCATTGGGAGTTGGCTGGCATACAAACCTGATAAATAATAAAGCCATTGGTAAGGGGTGGAGAGTTCTGAAAACCCTGTTTTGATAATACCTTTCCTACACTTTGATTCCTTCCTCCAGGTCCAGAGTCAAAGTCAAGAGATTTCAAATTAGTCAAGATACAGTACACTGAGTCTGGGTAAACAGATGGTTGTTGGCAATGGAAAAGCTTAAGCTTGCTGCTCTTCTTAAACAGAAGTAGCCTTAGAGTTGCTCATTTGGAAAGGTAAGATTCCTTTCTTGCAAGCATTGCAGAACGCCTTTGCTCTGTTCTGCTCTCTTGGTCTCCACTCCTCTCAGCTGGTGAGCTCTTCTACTGACATCTTCGGATGGTAGCTTTGTCTGCTGGTTACTGAACAGCTCCACCACCTCTGCTGGCAGCTCCTCAGGCAATAGTTCAACCAGAAAATCTGGATCATTGACAGTCTTCTCATTTGAGTCTATGCTCACTATGATATAAGAGAATAATTAAAAACTTTAGTATAACTGCATTTTATGCTAAAAATAATTGTGGGGCTATTTGGGTTTTCTTTGTTACACTTCCCTTGTTCACAGGATGGTAGATTGTTTGCTGTTCCATTGCCAAATCCAAGGCTACATTGTTTTATACCTCCGAAGAAGGTATTTGGCTACAACACCCTGTGTTTTAGTTTATAAGATATGATTTTTTTAAAAAAAAAAAGGTGAGTGCCAAGAGAACTTTCTGCAGATAAATAGTCTAGCAGCACTTTACAGATATACATTATAAAAGTATAGGAAATAATGGAGGTTCCCATATTCTCTCTCATTCATTCAGGGCAAATAACATATGTGCACAATGGATGAAGGCCTAATTGATTTTAAAGACGGACTGGAGGGAAAATTAATTTTAAATCAATTAATTATTAAAATTAATTATGTTGAATCAATTAATTTAAAAGCCGATAGACATTTTACTTAAAATGTGGATTAGATAAACCATTTATATAAAGGTGAACTTGGGCAAGACTGTGCATAAGTTTACAAATATGTGTGTATTTGACCATATGCTAATAAGATGTCAAGAGGAGTCTAAGTGGAGATGGTCTCAGGAAGAATCAGATCATGTATGAAGTAAGGACCTCTCTGATGGGCCATCTGACAGCTGGTTGGAGCCATATCATAAACAATTGTATTCCTTTGGTGGGTGGAGGTGAGGAATATCCACACAAATTCCTTTATTATTTTAAGGGGTCACCTTGGCACCCCAGAACTTGAAATCTCCTGGGTTACTGCTTATTTGAAAATGATTAAGAAACCTTCCTGACAAGCAAAAATTCCCTGAATCATTCTTCTGGGCAAGTCTCCTGCATGACAGGATGTTTGCTACATGTATTATGGCATCACACCTTTTGAACATATGGCAAGCACACTGCTTCTGAGGTAGGTCTTGCTATTTTATGCCTCCTAAAGTTTTCCGATTCCAAGGTAACAAGATATCCTTCACTCTTTTGCACCAAAAAGAAAGAGAGAGAGAGACAGAGAGAGAGAGAGAGAATATCCAGTCAAATGTTAGATTTACATTGCAAAGTAAAGTTGTGAAATAATGACATTGTTCAGTAAACATAGATTCTCTTGAAGAAGAGGGGGAGAAATCCCACAAACTTAAACTAACATAGACCCATTGGCAAAATTCCCTCCTCGACCTGTTAATTAGTAATTGACTGAAATCAAAAGCAATAATCCAACAGAGAAAGGCAGAGGGGGAAAGTCCAAATCAGAATCAATCCAGGACCATACATTCATCTTATTTATTATCCAAAGGATTGATACTCAGGAACCCTTGTTTAATTAGCACCTAACAGTCCCTAGCATCAAGAGACTCTGGTACCTCCCTTTTTTTTGCTCCGTGGTTATGGAGCCATTACCAGAAATGACCTCCTTGCTTAATGGAAGTCAAGTGGGAACTTGTGCAGAACTTGGATGTTCATAATGTATGACTTATTATTGTAACATTTAAATCAAAATGTTTTTTCATAAAATACAATACTGTATTTCTTGTTATTGTGTTTTCTCTTCCACCTGTTAATTCTATATTTGATGTTACATTCAAAATTATTTACAATTAATCTATGGAAGTTGTCTTGTGCCATTTCTAGAAAACTGAGATTCAAAAAAGGTTAGTTTCATCAAGAACTTACGGATTGCTTAATAATTACAAATTTCAGCAATTGGCGAAGCAAATTGACAAGCATTAGCATTGTAACTTTTTAGTCCATTAGTAACTTTTTCTGTGACATTTTGTGGTCATTATCTAATCAGTTATAGGAATGCATTTTTAGTCCTGCTAGAGATTAAAATAGGCATAGGGTAATCTAAGTGACTCAAAACTATTTTTAAAAAGTGAATACTTTACCTCAAAGCAATGAAAATAATGCATATACAATAGAGCTAGGTATAATTTCAACACAAGGTAACATTCCCAGTAGCAGTTATCTGTAGATAGTTCATTGGAGAAAATGAAACTAATATGCATTGAATACTTTATTGTTTATTTATTATATATACAGTATATTAATTGCCATTCATGGAAAGCTCCTAAGGCAGCTAGATTAGAAAGAAAAATACAAAATCTTAGGTTAAATCACAAAGTAGAAAGCAGTAATACCACAAAATAAAATATGCTCCAGAGTTGGGAATAAAAATGCTAAATGGTTTGATATTACATTGGATTAGATTTTAAGAGCACTCTGCAAAAGTTGTGTGAGAAATTCATTTTCATATCCTCAGTTCTCTTACAAGGTTTTACGTTCTCTAAAAATATTCTTCTTAGGGTCAGGGAATACTGATCAATGGAACAGCCTATATCACTGAGTTTTGAAAAAAGAAATTTAATTAGGTGCATTTCATCTTCTTTCTTTAGTGTTGCTCAGTGGTGCATACAGGAACCTTACCCCCCACCCCTGAAATGCTTAATGAATTGCCACTCAGTGTTCACTAGTAAGTTCAGAACATATAGGTAGTTGACAAGAAGTTCAAAACACGACAAGTGGTGAAATAACGGATGCATGAACATAGCTTATACATTTTATTCCTTGTAACACTTCTCCCATTCATAATATGATCGTGCACATAGCAGGAATGTTCTGCACAATTACCTAGTAAGTAATATGGATTCTTATTTCACATAATTCTTCAGAAATGAAGCTGGACAGGAGGGACAGTGTGCTGTAGTAAATAGATTAGGCCTGTGAGGATACAGGCTTAAGGCCACACCACATTGTGGCTACTGTCATGGAGCATACATTTCATAATTAATATTATCTGCAAAATGTTCATGACGTACATATACATATTCACATGGGTATATCTGATCCTTTATAGTATAAAATAAGTATTAGGATTAGTATGTAAACATAGCCACTATCTTCTTCATTAAAATTGATGCTTTTAACCCCACCAAATTTGGATGTTCTAACTCTTCTGGTCTTTTTTTTTATTCAAAAAAGTTTTATTAGTACAAACTTACATAAGTGGTAACAAAATATTAAATCTAAAGTACAAACATTTTTGTTTCCCCCCCCCAAACCCACCCCCTTCCCTCCCCACCTCCCCCCCGGACTTCCCAGAGATAATACAGGGCATAATAATAAGTTTAAATTGTTAATAAAAAGAAAAAGAAAAAAGGAAAAAAAGAACACTATTTTTAAAAAAAACTTCAACTCCAAATTATACAGTACTAATATATCGCATTTGTATACAATAGTAAAGATACAAAAAAGAGAGAAGAGAAAAAAAAAAGAAAGAGAATAAAAAAAAAGAAAGAAAGAAAGAGAAAACTCTTTAACACTACAAACAAACAAACCTCCTACCTCCTCCCTTCAGTCCTCTATCTTATACAAGGTAAATGTTACATAAGTAATAACTAAATATAAAATACACAAATCTTAAACTAATATTATTGACATTAGAAATAACCTCTAAGATAAAACTTAACTAAATGTTACATGTGATCATCAAATATTAAATTTCGTCATGATATTAATAAGATAATATTATTCTAAATTAATTCGCTAACTTCAATAAACAAAAAAAGAAAATAAAAGAAGAATAAACAATAAACAAATCTTCAACAAACTATATATATCTAATATTATCAACATTAAAAATAACCTCAAAATTATATAAAACTTAACTAAATATTGCATAAGTAATCATTAGATAGGGAAAAGATAAAATACAATCATATTAGTCTCTATCCATCCAATATATTTCAACATCACATCGTTTTGTATCTTGATAGTTCATCTTTTAATAGTTCAATAGATTCAAATTTGTCGAGTCGTCTCCCGTCTACTCCCAAACCTCCATCTCCTTTTCCCCAGCTATCTGATTCAGGCACTCCTTTTGGATTTTTGAGTCTATTTCTTTTTGATCCATCGAAGGTGGCTTCCCCTCCTCCTCCTCTTTTATTTTCATACATCCTTCCTCTGGGATCTTGGATATATCAGCCTTTAGAACATTGACATAAAATTCAGTAGCTTTTTTTATCGTGTTGAGCCGGTATCTTTTTCCAGAAAATTTCACTGCTACTCCAACTGGCGCTTCCCATTTATATTGTAAATTTAATCTCTTAAATTCATCAATCAAAAAAGTATAGCTTTTCCTGGCTTTAAGCATTTTAGAGGGGATTTCTTTCCAAATCTTTAGTTCCTGACCATTCACCATAAGATTATTGTTAAACGTTGCTTGTATAATTCTGTTCCGTAGAGCTCTTGTGGTAAAATATATGACAATATCCCTTGGTAGATGCTTTTGTTTGGCGTACCACGAGTTGATTCTGTATGTTTTGTCGATTTGTGTAGCCAATTCTGCTTTAGAAATTCCAGACACCTGATCCAATATGTCAACCATCCTGCCTTTTAAATTTTCATATAATCCTTCTTTCAAACCTCTAATCCTTATAGCAACTTCCATAGATCTGAACTGAGTCATTAAGACCTCTTTTTCAAAATTTGCAATGTCATTTTGGATTTTATCTATGTAATTCACCGAAGTTGCCAAAGCTTGTTTATTTGTTTCAATACGTTCTGCCAAAACTTCAATATTTGTTGCTAAGCCTTTGCAAACCTCTAACACATCAAATCTTAGTTGTTGATTCATATTCTTCAAAGCAGCCTGCATCTTATGGTCTATCTCACTTATTTTCTGGTTAAATTCCAAAGTAAGTTCATGTTTCATAATCTTTAAATTATTTAATAAATTTTCAGGTGTCAAAAGCTGTGGAGGTGTTAGCTCAGTGTTAAGTTGCATTTTAGAAATATATCCAGATGAATAGTCATTTCTTTTAGTCAAAACAATCTTTCCAAACTTTGAAGCCATTGGTGTTTCAAAAGAGTACAAAAAAGAAAGAAAGCCAGATGCCTGATTAAAGTTCTTTCCAGTTTAAAAATCAGATAGTCTTTTATTATTGAAAATATTTCTATTATAACTTTAATCCAGAGTTAGGAGACAGAGAAAGAAAAAACCATTTTTCCAAGTTAAAAGTTTCCATAAGAGAGAGAGAAAGAAAAAAAAAAGCCTCTGGGGAAACGAAAGTCACTTTCACTTCTCAATCGCCATATTGTTACTCTGTTTCCTTTGTTCCCTTGCCGAAGTGAAAGCTTACCCAGGAGTTGAAAAAAAAAGAAAAAAAGAGGTTTCAGTACTTGCCCATCTCACGCCTGTTTCTCTCTGTCTGCTTCTATAGTTTAAATGTAGTTATAAATCCCATTTTTGAAGCAGCGGCTGGTCACTCCATCTAGCTCTGCAAAGGCAGAGGTTTCCTGATCTTCGGAGCTGGAGACAGGCTGCATGGGGAGCTCTCCCTTCGCGCCCTACCAGATGGCTCCTAAGGCGCTGGGGGGGCTCTACCCCTCCTGTCAGGCTCTCATCTCTCCCCTTTGCCCGGGGAAGAGATTTCAAAGCCGCCAGACAGCTGTTCTGGCGGCTTTTAACAAAGATCGGAAAGGCATCCAACGAGGGATGTCTGCGATGAAGCGCTCCAAAACCGGAAGTCATCTGGTCTTTTTTTTTTAAACAATTCCTAACTATGAAAAAATTCTTAACATGGCTTCACGGTAAGGTGAGGGAGAAGGAAGGGAAGAATCTCATTCTTTAGAATGGAGATACAAATAATATGGCTTAAAATCAATCAACATCACTTTTTGGGGGGAGGGGTGTTGTTGATGGTGGAATAGTTAAGGAGAAAAATTCTAATTCTAATTCTAATTCTCTTAACATTGCAGGGTTTTAAAGGTACACATTTTATTTCTTAAGAATCCCATTCCCCACAAAATAGTGCCAGTTTTTGGCACATGGACCTTGATATGTTCATAAAGCCTGGTGTGGCTCTCAAGATGATGGAAAGTCCTCTTGGCCATTGGGCAAGACAAGGCTGTCTGAATTTCTTTAGGGTGCCTGTGGAAAGAAGACACCAGGTTACAGTAGACTCTACTGCAGGAGTCCTCAAACTTGGCAACTTGGCAACTAGCTATGCTGGCTGGAGAATTCTGGGAGTTGAAGTCCACAAGTCTTAAAGTTGCCAAGTTTGAGGACCTCTGCTCTACAGCTCTACTGTTTTCTTTGCATTCTGTTATTTTTATGGGTTAGGGTATACGTTTATCATGGACTTTAAAAAAAAGATTGATCTTTTCAAGAAATCTGCATGTTTGAACAGGGACAGAAAGCCTCTCAGGACACAACGCTGTCCTGGTCTGAGATTCCAGCATGAGGTTAGCAATAGGTTATGTGAATGGCCACACCAGTTTAACAGAATTTTCTCCTCTGTTTTCTGTTTGTTTTTAAGGAAATGTTATTGGAAAGAGAACTTTTGTGGGACCCATCATATATGGAAAGTAAAGAGATCCTCCTCTCCTGTCAAACCCCTAAAAGCTTCTCACAACCAAGAAGGCAAGATTCTCTAAGTTTCTTTAGTCAGATGCATTGCAAGGATAGTTACGTTACTGAATCATGGAAATGGGATGTACACTTTAGCCCCCATTTATCAAAGAGTATATTAGAATGGGGTGCCCTTTGTAGCTTTAATCCTCTTCCTAAGTGTTTTGTATTAGTTATAGCTATAACTATAAGTGTTATTGTTATAACTTGGCATGATAAAGAGGAATAAGTCTACATTTGTTCTAATCCTACAATATTTTGCAAGGTAATATTTTTTTACTCCAGAGAAAGACCAAGATGGATCAGACCTGTGTCCTCTTAATGAATCAGACCTAGACCCAGACTAGTATACCCCAGGAACAAGCTGGCACTCCGGATCATTAGGATCACTTAGCCAAGTCTCTCTCCTTTCATTAGTAGGACACAGGCATATGAATCCATGTCTTGCATCCCCCCCCAAATACACAGTAGCTAGGATTTGGAATATGACAGACACCCTCCAGAACAAATAAAGAGGAAGAGGCATGATATGCATGAGATAAACAGTGCAGCTGTTATTGGCAGCCAACAATCTGCCTCTCATCCGCATGGAAAGAAGTGGAATATTTGATCTTTTATTTATTTGTTTGTTTGTTTGTTTTTGTCAAGTACTGTATTGGTAATATACATAGATATAACACTGTTTATATAATAAGATGGGTACTGATAAGAGGGAACATTAGGACAGGGACGGTAGGCACGCTGGTGCACTTATGCACGCCCCTTACTGACGTCTTAGGAATCGGGTGAGGTCAACAGTGGACAGTCTAAGAGTAAAGTTTTGGGGACTTGGTTACGAAACCACAGAGACAGGTAGTGAGTTCCAGGCATTAACCACTCTGTTGCTAAAGTCGTATTTTCTACAGTCAGGTTTAGAGCGGTTCACTTTGAGTTTGTATCTGTTGTGTGCTCATGTATTGTTGTGATTGAAGCTGAAGTAGTCGTTGACAGGAAGGATGTTGTAACATCTTATCTTATCTTATCACACATGTTCCATAAGATTGATATTGCCTGTATTGGGGCGGAAATAGTTGAGTTAGTTGAGAATGCAAATGTCGCCAAATCTTGTTGTTCTGCAAATATTTTATTTTAAAAATATTATATTTTACCATATTTTTCAGAGTATAAGATGCACCTTTTTACCCCCAAAAAGAGGATCAAAAACTGGGTGTGTCTTATACTCCGGATGTTGCATTAGGGGGAGGGGGGAGTTGGTGTGATGGTGGCAATGGTGGAACAGCAACAATGGGTGGCAACAGACAGCTGATTAGCGGTATTCCATGAGACTGTTCCAACTGCCAATCAAAGCCGCTGCTGCTGCCCACCACCGCTGCCTGCTGCTGCTGCTGCTGCCGGACCAAGGGAAAGCCGCTACCGCTGCCCGACCACAGCAAAGCCGCTGCTGCCGCTGCTGCCCACCACCGATGCCTGCCGCTGCAGCTCACCGCCGCTGCCCACTGCCGCTGCTTGCCGCTGCCGCTCACTGCTGATGCCTGCCGCTGATGCCCGCCACCGCTTCCTGCCACCGCCACTCGCTGCCGCTGCCCACTGCCACCCACTGCCGCTGCTCACCACCACTGCCCGCCGCCGATGCCCGCCACTGCTGGCCGCTGCCGCTGCCTGCTGCCACCGCTCGCTGCCGCTGCCCACTGCCGATGTCTGCCGCCGATGCCTGCCGCCGATGCCTGCCGCCGATGCCTGCCGCCGATGCCTGCCGCCGATGCCGCTGGACCAAGGGAAAGCCACTGCTGCTGCTGGACCACAGGAAAGCCCCTGAGGCAGCTAAGGAGCTGCCGCCGCCACTGCTGCCCAAAGCGAGCCCACAGCTTTGAAGACCAACTTCCAAGTTTGAAGACCCCTGAGTTAGCGGTTAGGGGTGCAAGGATCTTCAAACTTGGCAAGTTTAAGACTTGTGGACTTCAACTCCCATTCCTGACCTAGCATGCCTGGAGGAGGAATTCTGGGAGTTGAAGTCCACAAGTCTTAAAGCTGTCAAGTTTGAAGTTTGTAAAAAGTGTACATAGTTGTAAAAAGTATACATGGTTGTAAAAAGTATACATGGTTGTAAAAATTATTCTGCTACACTGGTATTTTATGAAATAATATATTGCTACACCATTTGGTTCAGAATACTTTTTTCCTTGTTTTCCTCCTCTAAAATCTAGGTGCGTCCTATATTCCGGTGCTTCCTATACTCTGAAAAATACAGTAACTAGTGGTTTTTTTTTAAGTTTTGGTATCTCTTTAACATTTTGACTGAAGATAATGGGATGTAAAACAAGCAGTTGGCAATGTGTATAGACCCCATATAGAAATTAAGAATGAGTGAATATGGGAAACCAGAGATCCAACTAGAAAATCTTTAGCTACAAAATTAATTACTTGATAGTATTGCTCATGAAGTCAACATTAGAAAGCTATTCACAGTACTGAAATTTTGAGGTCAACTAAGAGAAAGTGGAAAATTGTCACAGTAGAATTAAAGAAATATAATTTTTCTCATTCATCATCATAATGGTATCTTCCAGATAAAGTAGTTGCAATTTAGAACTGTCAATTATTACTGTTTCCAGTGAAATCAAGTGAACTAACATGTGCAATTCAATATTTAAGGTAAATTTGGTTGAGAATGAGTTGCCACTTCCATTCATATCAATAGGATTTAGTTGTTATTTTTTGTGATGGATGGTTTAGGATACATGCCTTGAAAATCAATAGGCATCAAACAGTAGGAATATCGATAAAAAACTTAACTGAACCTCTCAATTGTTATCGCAGTTTCAAAATGAGAACACATGACTAAAAGCTTACTGACCCTCAGTATCTCCTCCTATGTTTTTATGCTACATAAATAAACAATTCAGAATATTAATATTTAACTATAAGTTGACTTGGCAAGGAATTTTTTTGCAATTTCCAAAGAGGTCAATGAAAGAAAGTGGCTCAAAAGCTAATATCCATCTAATCTTCCAAAATTGTTTAACACAGGAACATAGGATGAAAAAAGAGCTCAATTTGACAGTGCATATAATTTATATTGCAGATCAAGATTTTACATTATACATTAGGCTTCACTGGAGCATGAACAATATATTTCAGGGTTATTCATTTATCCTTGTCAAGATATTTTGGAAGTTGCCACCCTGAATCTTTGAGCCTAATCTCAATCTTATCTATTTGATTAGGGCATCCATGATCCCATGCTGGCATTGCATGGGCTATTTCTTCTTTGATCACAATTGCTTCAATCTGCTATGAAGTGTCAAACAAAAAACTAGGATTTTTTTAAGAAAAAGAAGTCATTATGTTTATATATGGGCATGGCAGGAGAAGTATGCTGCAAAATCTCATTCCCATCCCACTGTGGGGCCAGCCAGAGGTGGTATTTGCGAGGTCTCTGAACTAAAATTTCCACTACCGGTTCTCCAGAACACACACACACACACACACACACACACACACACACACACACACACACACACACACACACATATATACACATACACACACACACACACACACACACACACACACACACACACACACCGTATTTTTCGGAGTATAAGACGCACCTTAGTTTTGGGGGAGGAAAACAAGGAAAAAAGGCCTCTGCCTCCAAGCAATTTGCCAAACAGCAAACAGCACAGATGATATACAGTTTGCTGTGTATTTCTGTGCATGTGTGCCCGACCCATAGAAATAGCAAATAATTGGATAAATATACATTATGCCAGAAAGTTTTCTTAAATGTACTCCTCCCAATTATTTAAATAGATCTAAATATAGATCTATTTAAACAATCCAAGGTAAGTCAGGATTTAACTCTAATACTAAACAGGACACTGTTACATTTCAGACTATACTTGTACAGAGCTGTTAAAATTAATTAAAATTTCTGGAAGTATACATTATTCTCTATTATTTAAAAGAAGATACAATAACACTGGACCTCTTCAGAGCAAGCATTTATGTTAAAAAGCTTCTTTATTTTGTTAAGTTGTCTAGAGGTCTCCAACCTTGGCAACTTTAAGACTTCTGGACTTCAACTCCCAGAATTCCACAGCCAGCAAAGCTAACAAAGCTGGCTGTTGAATTCTGGGAGTTGAAGTCCAGAAGTCTTAAAATTGCCAAGGTTGGAGATCCCTGGCTCTAGAACAATAATAAAGCAGTCTTTAAAAAATAAGTCTAATAATTTGTACATTCTACAGACATTTATCGTTATTCACTTACCCCCTTGTACCCAGTTCAGCAGAAAATAACAATCTGCGTGTCTCTCCCAGCTATTTGCCTCTTTGCTGCTAGTTTCAGTTTCATTTTAGCACGTGGCAAATCAGCTGTAGGTCGGGAAGCTGCTACTGACTTGCTTGGCTTTACAGGCTCTTCCCTCTTTGCTGTAAGCAGGTAAATTGCTGGAAGACAGAGGCCATAGGGTGGGGTGGGTGGGTGGGTGGGTCTGCATTCGGTGTATAAGACGCACCCAAGTTTTCACCCTCTTTTGGGGGGTAAAAAGGTGCATCTTATACTCCGAAAAATTGGTATATGAAGAGACAGACATCGAGATATCCAGAACTTAAAATATATTATACACTTAGCTTTCGTTAGCCACTGTTAACATCGTCAGAGTGTAAAACCTACCATTGAAGAGATATTCACCTTTATGCATCATTGATCAATTTGGCCATTGCACGTGTGATATTTTAGGTTCCAGAGATCACGATGTCTGTCTCTTCTTTTATAGCTACATGCTGAGCTTGTCGATCAGAAGGAGGAGGGGGAGTTGCAAGTGGAAGGAATGTTCAATGACATGCTGGCCAGGGAATGCTGGAAATGGAAGTCACTTTAAAGTTGCCAAGTTGGAGAAATACTGCCCTAAATTATTGCCCAAATGGCTGTTTCAGATGGGAAGTTAAAAGTATGAATCAACTTTTGAAATTATCTGCCTCCATATTGCTTGTTATGGTACTTTTTCATAGCAGGAATGTACCATCTTCACCTGGCATGAAGATCTGGTAAAACTTTATGTGGCAAAACAAAATCTGCACAAAAGTGTGATGAAAGCCAGGATTTATTGGAGGGGGTTCAGAAATTTTATGTTTAAGGTACCCATTTTACCACTTTAAATTCCTTATTCTGGAAACTGAAATGCCTGTCTCTATAAATTCTTGGAAATGCAAAAAGGGATGCCCTCCTCTCCTCTCCTCCCCTCTCCTCCCCTCTTCTTTCCATTTTGCTGCCTGCTCCTTCCCTTTCAGAATTTTTTACTTTCCTCCTCCATTTCCTGTTAATTAACATGTGAGAAATTGAGTCAGAGTGTCCTTCAAACCAAAGTTCAATTCTCATTCTCAGCTCTCTATGTGGAGAAGAATCTGTTTCATATTTAATGCTGTTTGGTTTCTGCTTTGTCAACTTTAGACATAAATTAATATACTAGTACTATTGTCGCAGTCACATTAATTTGAAGGAGCCAATCATCATGTAACTGAAAGAATTTGGCAGAGCATTCCTGCAAGTCACTCTACTTAGCACATAGATCTCTGAGGATGTCCAGTATGGAGAAGGCTGAAAGTCATAGGGAAGACAAGGAAGCACCCCATAGAAAAACATGATAACTCCAAACAGAACTTCTGAACAATGGTAATGATTATTCCTAGAGGCAGACACTGGCAAGGAGAATAAAATAAAAGATTCGAAATCAGATATTGGGTGAACTTCTGAGTGGAACAATGGTAGGATGAGACACCTTTGACTAACAGTGTAGATGATGCTGAGGAACTAGCTGGTAGTCAGGTATCAACCAGTAGTGGGTTCTAAATGCTTTTGCTACCGGTTCGCGCGCATGCGTAGAAGCTTCTGCACATGTGCAGAGCATCCCGGATGGGTGGGCAGAGCCTCCTGCCGCCACTGCTACCGGTTCTGAGAACCGGGGCGAACCGGGAACAACCCACTGCTAGTATCAATCCAAGCAAGGTTAACACAAAACTTAATTATTCAGAAGTAAAATTGTGTTCCAAAGTATTGGTACTTCCAGATAAATATGCTGAGAATTTCAGTCTTAGACATATTGACAGGCAGATGTACACGCTTTGTATCACTGTGGCTACCACATTTCAAAATCTTTTTATTCTTTTCAACTTAACAGAATGTTGAATACTGCAAAGAGACTTAGCACCCTATCTGTCTGTCCATCATCAGAATTGAAATTGATTAAATCTAATGTGGTGGGAGAAGTTAAATAAAGCTTGAGTTTAATAATGATGAGATCCAGCCAGGGACTGGAGAATAGCAATAGCAAATAGACTTATATACCACTCCTTAGTGCTTTTAGCACTCTCTGAGCAGTTGATAATGTCAGCATATCGCCCCCAACAATTTTACTGACTTCAGAAAGATGGAAAGCTGAGACAACCTTGAGCCAATCAGAATTAAACTCTAGGCTATGGGCAGTTTGCCTGCAATACTGCATTCTAACCACTGCACCAGCAGTAAATCCACGGGGAAAACTATTTAGTTCATCCCAATGAGAAAGACAGGTGAATAAAGGCTCTGGATTTTTTCTGTTATACCATTCTAAGCCTCTTCCTCTACATTCCCCAACAGGTGACCCAGAATGGAGCTGCTTTGAAGGGGAAGGAAACAATTCCAAAAGTTATAGTCTCCATGCTTTCCCTAATTTGTTTCACCTATAAAATAATTTCAGAAGACAAAAATCACATGCTCTTATTTCTTCTTCCAACTTGATGACAGGATGGGAAGATAAGAGTATTTTATTTGCACCGTGGAATAGATGTGTTCTCAAAATTGTGATTCTTTTCCCTTTTTTATAGCTTGAGGATGGCAGTACAGGTAATCCTCAACTTACGACCAACATGTTGAGTCCAACATTTCTGTTGCTAAGTGAAACATTTGCTAAGTCAATTTTGTTCCATTTTATGACCTTGACTAGTGAAAGGGACTATCATTTTGAACCAAAAAGCTTAGACCTCATATATTGCCTGAATAGGCTGAAGATAGCTGTCTTTGGAGCTGCAACATTATCTCATTCCCCAGATCCAACTCCTTCACCTTTATTGGACAAAAATTTCCTCACTTTTAAAAATAAATATTTCTCACATAGCAAAAATTCTCAGGGTTTGTTTTCTAGACATCTTCAAGCTGTGCTTCGGGTGAAGAAATAAAGGTCAGAATTCACCCGCGGGCGGGCTGGACGGCCCTTTTTCAAGCCGCGGAAGGGGAAAAATTCGCACTAAATCCAAAAAAAGATGGCGGTGCGCACAGAACGGCACCGACAGTGATGTCACCAGCGGGTCACTACCGGTTCGGGCGATCTGGTCCAAACCGGGAGGAACCCACCCCTGGATGAACCACATATAGAACTTTCTTGGCAAGGAGTATGGACATGATTCATTATTGCCTTTTTCCAGGTTTGCCTCTCCCTCTCTTCCTTGTCAATTTTCCTATAGCCTTGGAATTCTTTGGTGAACTTTCATCAAAATATCCTGTCTAATCCTTCCTTAAACCAGTCAGGTTCTTCCAATTGTTGAGCAAACTAATCCAATCATTATATAATAAACCATGACATTTTTTTATTTTGTTTTATTTTGTAGGGCAGTCAACATACTGAGAAAAATGTGATCAAAAAATAATTTGTCAACTTTGGGCAAACTAATGACCTGTGCTGATTAAGTGAATTAAGGGTTTCATTTATACTTGTTTTTAGCAAATTAAAACAAAGCAAGGAGGTTAATTGAAAGATCCAGGGTTAATGCAGAGTTAAGTCTAAACTGAGCACAAACCAATGGGGATTTTGAATATGAGATTGTTTGCAACATGCTGTTAATAAGGCCAGCTTTCCTACTTTTTAATGAACTGTATTTCTTATTCTGTTTTCTTCTTTTTTATAGCTTGCTCTTCAGTGGAGTATTATTACTATTAATAATCTTTACTACAAAATCTAGAAACAGATTCTTAATTCATTCCTGTTGGAACTGATTCAATGTTATTTCTTATATTGAATTAATAGATCATGCCAGGGAGGTTGCGACACTTCTAAGTGAAGCCTATTCTTATCTTCAGTGATATCCTGATGCTATATTTTGCCTGTGCTCTTATCAGTTCCAAGACTGGAAACTTAATTTGAATAATCAGTCATATGCATAAGAACAGCAGGAGAATGTATTCAATATAATGCTTGGGATTTATTACATTTATTTACCTTACATCCCATATAGGTCAAGTAATTTAGTTTTATCCCAAGTGGTTTTGGTTGCAATAAAAAGTAGCTTGGCCAGATTTATACAAAACCAGATCATTGCTAACCAGTTTATTTACACTGGATTTCCAGCTCAGCATCTCCATCAAAGCAAGATGACCCATGCTGGCGGAGTCTCACTTCTGCTCACATTCATAATTGATGCATCCATAGCCTTTCTGTTAATTTTGGATGTAAACAGATCTATCTGTATACAATTTATTTATTTATATATGTTAGTAGAGGAACTTTTACCACTGCAGTTTAGAGAAACCTAAATTATACTAAATAGAGTCAGTTCGCTCTAGTGGTTAAGGCACCAGGCTAGAAAGCAGCAGACTGTAAGTTCAAGTCCTGCCTTCACCATGAAAGCCAGCTGGGTGACTTTAGGACAATCACTCTCTCCGTCCAACCCATTTCTTATTGTGGTATGTTAACAGAAGGAAGAAGGTGTGTTGGGTATGTTCACTGCCTTGTGTTATTTGTAAAAATAATAAAGGCAAGATAAAATAAAATAAAATAAAATAATAATAAACAAACAAAGAAGCAAGCAAGCTATTAGAGAATTGTTTCAGAACATCCATCTGCTTTTTCAATATTCTAAAGTTTAGTTTTCTGGCTAGGGAATCATTGCATATTACTTCTATCACATAAAAGATTTTGTACAATAGATAGTCCAATAACTATATCTAAGATATGTACCTCTCAAAAATAAATATATACCTTAACTGTCTCATTCAAACTCAACCACCAAAACTCATCTTCTGGATGAACCGATCCAACTGATCATAAGATTGGCTTAGTTTACAATTATTTTTTGTACAGATCATTCATTTATGCTTATATAGAGCAAAGAGTCTTGATTCTAAAATTATTGCTATGATGATGGATGGGGAAAGCATCATGTAGCATATTACATAAAGCAACGATGTTTTTTTCCCTTTCTTCAACTCCCCAGAAAAGCATCGGCAAATGTAATGTCTCATTTAATTTTAATATGAATGCATATTTGACATTTCTTATCTAAACACATTAAGTCTTTTGTGCCCCCCACATTCTGACAGGAAAGGCTGCAGGATGTATTTGGAAACTCATGAGATTTAGACATGAATAATTCAGAGCAAGGATAGAAAAAGGCAGATAAACTTTCATGCTGCAGATAAAGATGGAAAATGAGAATTCATCTTTCACTTATCAATAGGTTCCAAGTGGCATTAATTAATTGCTATTAAAGTTTACCAAATCTTCTTATGTCTTTTGCAGAGTCCCTTTAGCAAAAGGAATTTTGACTCTTTGTCCTTTGTGCAGCAATTTTGAGAAAGGAAATATAAAAATATAATATAAAACGTATCATAGAAAAGTGACCCACCTTTCAAGTTGATTTATCTTACCCAGGTGTTTGCTTTTGCATACAATTCTTCCTTAGTGTAAAGCAACGATAGGCACATTTGTGTTAAAAATGGTCTCAACTTTAAATTAGTAAAATAATAGTCAAAATTCACTTAAAGCATCCTTTTTTTGAAATTCACAAAGACACCCTATGGGAAGCAAATATATGGATAATGAAACTAAATGGGGTGAAACCTATTTCTGTACTAGAGGTCTGGTAATAGCACGTTCCAGTGCTTTAAATGGTCCACAGGAGCATTCAGAGCTTAAAGTCTGAAGAGCAAGAGAAGACTTGTGTAACTGCATTATTCATAAGCCAATGGGCCTGTTAATAAAAGTTCTATTACATACCTCACATTCATCCGGCTGTTTAGAGTGTGCTGGCTGCTGATCAGCCAAATAGCTCTACATTCAGAAAGGAAGCAAGGAAACAGCTATTATAAGGCAGAAACATCCTTTTTTCATGCTCAGAATTCATTCAGTTCCCCTCAATTTTTCCAGAGTTAATTTTCAATGTGTCCATACAGCAACTCTTACAACTTTGTAAAAAGATGACATTTCTTTTGACAAAACAGTGGTCTTCTTATATATTACCTATGCTACTATAGATCTTTTAGATTAAACATACAGTAGAACCTTCCATGTTCAAAGATAAAATCTCAATAGATGAAAAAGAGATTACGTGTTTAACTCGCGTCACACCTAAAAACAAGTAAGGATTATTTTAAAGTAGTAAAATGTTTGGTTTTTTTATTTTTTTAACTTAATCCTCATTCACTCTCTCCATATGATTAAATAATAGGGATATCTGTCCGTGGGGGGAGTGGGTGAGCAGTGGTGGTCAAAAATAGTGATCCAGATGGTGGCTGCAGGTGCACAATTGAGGTCCTATCTCTAATTATGTGGTCATAGGCACTGGCTTGACTTTTTGATGTCCATGCAGATGCCACCTCAACATACTCTATTCATACTGTATTCAATATTTGTATATTTTTTACTTCTCTCTCTCTCTTTCTCTCTCTTTTTTTGGTCATAACTTTAAATTTTTATTTATTTATTTATTTTGTCAAGCATGTATATGATTACAGACAAATATAAACAAAGTATTAACATGGTTGTGAATATATAAGAAGTACAAGCATGGTTATGAGTACAAGAAATTTTACGAATACATGGGGATATTAGGACAGGGACGGTAGGCACGATGGTGCGCTTATGGACTCCCCTTACAGACCTCTTAGGAATGGGGTGAGGTCAACGGTAGACAATGTAAGACTAAAGTTTTGGGGGTTTGGGGAAGAAACTACAGAGTCAGGTAATGTATTCCAGACATTGACCACTCTGTTGCTGAAGTTGAATTTTTTGCAATCAAGTTTGGAGCGGTTTACATTACGTTTGTATCTATTGTGAGCTCGTGTATTGTTGTGGTTGAAGGTGAAGTAGTCATTGACAGGTAGGACATTGTAGCAGATAATTTTGTGTGCTACACTTAGGTCAGATCGAAGGTGGCATAGTTCTAAATTATCTAGGCCCAAAATTTCAAGTCTGGTGGAAAAAGGTATTCTGCTGCGAACAGAGGAATGTAGTACTCTTCTCGTGAAATATCTCTGGACATTCTCAATTGTATTATTGTCTGATATGTAGTGTGGGTTCCAGACAGATGAGCTGTATTCGAGAATTGGTCTAGCAAATGTTTTGTATGCTCTGGTTAAGAGTACAATATTACCAGAGAAGAAGCTACGCAAGATTAGGTTAACCACTCTTAATGCCTTCTTAGCAATGCTGTTGTGGTGGGCTCTGGCACTTAGATCATTAGAGATGAGTACTCCATTAGAGATGAGTCCTTTACTGAATTAGGATCATCATTTTCATTCCCACTGCTTTCAAATTACTGTTATGCTTCTCATACATTTGTAATTCTCCATAACAAAATTAGGCAAAGTTGAGCAACTATTTCGTTCTTTCAGTAAAGCTGTGATACTACTCATTTACCAAGTTACATACATTTATCTACTTGTTTTAATTGCTTGTTGTTTATGTATAATTTGCAGTTGTTCATTTTTCCTGTCAAATACAACAACCTTGTTTTGGGATACATTGGTTTTTAAATTAATTTTCTTCACTGCATCATGCAAGCTAATATTTGCATATGTCTATTTTTTTGCTTTATAATCCCTGTAATCCCTTGCATGGAGTTGGGGCGACTGAATGGAACTGAGCGTTTACTGGCCGGATGCCCTTCCTGAGGCCTATGTGGAACTCACAGCAGGTATTTTCTCTTTGCAACCAGAGAAAGAAATATCCGCCACTACCTAGGATCGAATTCATAGCCTCCTGGTTATGAGGCAAGAGCTCTACCTCTAGGACACCATGCCATTCAATATTTGTATATGTCTATATACAATAGCAATAGCAATAGCACTTTACTTATATACCACTTCATAGTGCTTTACAGCCCTCTCTAAGCGGTTTACAGAGTTCAGCATATTGCCCCCAACAATCTGGGTCCTCATTTTACCGACCTCAGAAGGATGGAAGGCTGAGTCAACCTTGAGCCTGGTGAGATTTGAACAGCTGAACTGCTGAACTAGCAGTCAGCCTGCAGTGCTGCATTTAACCACTGCACCACTTCAGCTCTAATAATTGTAAACAAAACATTAAAATTTTCAGCAGTGGGAGTACAAGTTTTTGTTCCTAGAGCACTTTCTGATTACCACATTTTGAAATGGCAAAAAACAACAGCATAGTAAAACTGTAAAGTAGGCTTCATGTAATGTTAAAAACAAAGAAAAAAAAACCAAATCCACCAAAAAAGTGAAAATCAAAATTATGGCTGGCACTACCCACTTCATTCTTAGTTCTAGTCTTCCAAGCTTTCCTGGAATTCCAGCTACTATAAGTTTTCCTTTCTCCAATTTATAGTACAGTGTTTGCTTTACATATCTCGAGGAGTCCATCTCTCATCACCCACTGGGAGAATTTGTTAGGTGGTATAATGAGGCAAGTGATTATAGCAATTGCACCATTTGTATTACCCTAGAAGACAGACTGTGGCTTATACAAGTTAAATGAAAAATAATGCCTCTGTTATCACTAACAAATGGCAGTACTGTTGCACTAGAAATGACAAACAAACAAATAACATGCAACTTTGTCATGTTACTTGGCATCTCTTCTTTCATTTTAGTGAAATTGCTGTGAGGAAAATGTTGGTTGCTGTTCATGAAATGGAAGCCTGCAGTAAATACTTGTCAGTGTGCTGATACACCATTATTGAAGTTTTGACTGCCAAAGGTATCAATTGAAATTCACCACCAAGGATAAATTGTTTATGGTGATGATTGGATCTGGGCTCACCTAGAGGAAACTTGTTTTTAGATACAGTTCAAATCTTCAATGCCAATATCAAAATGAAGTTTGAACTAAATAAGTGTGTAAAACCATCAATTAAAATGGAATACTTACTGCACATGGGATTGAACTTTACAATGGCACTAAAATCAAAGCATTGACATTGTATTAGGGTGTTTGGGATGTTTTAGAAGCAAACAATACGTTGCAAGCCCAAATGAAGAAGGTAGTCAATAATAAATATATAAAGTGAGCTAGAAACATTTTAAAATGGAAGATAAATGATGATAAGAGCCGTGGTTCCGCAGTGGTTAGAATGGAGTATTGCAGGCTAATTCTGCTGACTGCCAGAAATTTGGCAGTTCAATTCTCACTGGCTCAAGGTTGATTCAGCCTTCCATCCTTCCAAAGTCGATAAAATGAGAACCCAGATTGTTGGGGGCAATATGCTGACTCTGTAAACCTGCTAGAGAGGGTTGTAAAGCACTGTGAAGCGGTATATAAGTGTAAGTGCCATTGCTATAATACAATTAGAATAATTAATACTTATATGTTTATGACAATATATCATACACTATACAAAAATAGATATAGATTGCTTGTATTGATTTGTTGCAAGTGAAGCAGGTTTTTCCTTCTCTTTAGAAACATCCAACATTGTAAACATGGTATCATCATTTTTTCTAAAATGCCATTTTGAATTTATGTTGCAATAAGGAATGTTATGTAAAATGTCTTAGGAAGACCTTCTCTACAGAGAATCTACATTTATGTAAAGGTAGTTCATTTTTATGGTTGAAATTACCACTGTTTTTAGGGTTTGCAGGGGCCTCTGTTGCAGAATTCAGTACAACATTCTTGTATTTTTATTCCTGTTGGAAGAAGGCCATGAAAATCAAAGAAACCTATGCTCTAAGCCATTTTTTACATATCTATATCTTTTGTCTTGTTGCAAAAAAAAAATTCCCCTAAGAAAATCAAACACGCTGCGGCAATAGCAGAAGGATCATAGTTCTAGGATCCCTTGTGACTGAATCATTCCTAAAAAGTCTTCTGCCTGGCATTTTGATAAACGTAATGCATGGCATATATCAGAATTGGTTTTACCAACCTAATACAATATATCAATGCACAGCAAGAATCCTGTAATGTGTTCCTGTAAAATACATCAAGTAAGAATATTTATTATTTATTTATTTAATTTGTGAGATTTATATACCACCTCACAGTGCAAGCACTCTCTAAGCGGTTTACACCAGTAAGCAATGTATATTTACATTGCCCCCAACAATCTGGGTCCTCATTTTACCTACCTCAGAAGGATGGAAGGCTGAGTCAACCTTGAGCCGGTGAGATTTGAACCGCTGACCTGCGGATCAGTGTCAGCTAAAGTGGCCTGCAGTACCTGCCTCTAACCGCTGCGCCACCTCGGCTCTTTTTATATCTATATTTCAAATATATATCACTCCCAGAAATCTTTCAGATCAGTATTTGAGTATTATTATATATGCATATGCATATACACATATGCCATACACACCCAGATACACATACACGCACACACTCACACACATACAGAGAAGGGGGCATGTAGTGACTAAGATCTTAGATTAGTAGTAGTGACACACAGTACAGGTTCAAGTCATATCTTAGGCACAGACGCCAGCTGAGTGATTTTGGGACAAGACATCCTTTCAGCCTAATCATTTTCAGATTCTGTGACAATTTGGTTGATAAACTCCCTTATAAGAAGTAGGCAAGCACAGTGCAAAAACAAGCAGATCCTACAACTATATAGTACAAATTCCAAGAACAAACATATACATATGTTTGGGCACCCACATATCTTTTGCGGGTCATAATCAGGGATGCACAGAGCTGAATGTTCTGGCTTATATATACATCACATCATGTGTAGCTGCTTAACATTTTCCAGATAATGTTCATCTGTTGGGGAGGAAGAGTCAAAAGCTTGATGTCTTGATCACACAAAATCCTGCCCACTTTGTTACATGTCCTGTTTTGCTGCATGCAGCTGCTCGGATTCTCCAGCACTTGACAAGGCCTATATTCCAAAACCATCCTATTGACAGTCCTTGACCTTGAGACTGACTTCACCGATGCAATAGCTCGCTGAAAGCTGAATAGAACAGAGTCAATTTGGAGAGGCAAGGGAGAAATAAGCAAAAGACAAGGGGTTGGTTCTGGATTCTCCCACTGCCAGTTTGCTCAGGGACGCGCAACACGGGCGCTCACGCATTGCGCAGTACTTTAAAAAAGCTTCTGCGCATGCACAGAAGCAAAAAACAAGATGGTGGTGCCTATGGCGCCGCCGAGAAAACTGGCTTGGGGGCGTGGCAGGCCTAGGTTGCTGCCGGTTCTAGTGACCTAGGCCGCCAAGTTACTACCGGTTCTATAGAACCAATCCGAACTGGGAGGAACCCACCTCTGCAAAAGACAGATTGAATTTGAAAATGGGTTGGACCAGGCTAGAGGCTGTCAAGAAGTACTCCTCCCCACAATTCTTCCAATTTGTTATGAATTCCTCTGCTAAAAAGGAAAACCTAACTGACTGTTTGCCTACAGCTTAGGAGACAACAGGTTGTCAGCCACTTGGGAGTGATAAGTCAGATTCAGAATGTGTAGCTGCTGTTTTAGGCAGCAAAAAAGTCAGAGTGTAAACTTATGGGAATGCAAGCCCTAAACCATGCCAACAGCTAAAGAAATTGGCACAACTTAATAAAACAAGGAGCCATTAACTCCTCTAGTTAGAGAAAGCTGGGATGCTGGCTAAATAAAGGTATTTTCCAAACACTCTCTCCTAATTAAAAATAACTCTTCAATACTGGACCTGCATTCTTCTTTTACTTTTACCCAACTCCTTACCCTACAAAAATTACCACACAATGTTGAAAATGTATTCAGCTATAAATGATCAGACTTCAACAAACTTACCCTTGACATTATAGGTACGATATTCTTTTTGTCTGTTTCATAACACCTTAGTTCTAGCATTATCAGTTAAATGATTTATAAACAAACTAATAAAACAATTGGAAACATGGTAATTGCCTCCTGCTTGCTTGCCACTGAGGATAGTGCATGCCTCAAGGCATCCTTATGGGAGAAGGAATTGGGTAGTGGCCATGAATGTTCATAATTGCTCCATTCTGAATTTCCCCTCCTCCCTCATACTCATACAACCCAAAAGAAGAAATGAGGAGCCTGTCAGTAGACACATTTGGATAAGCAAATGCAATACAACAATACAATAGAAACACATAGAGATATATTTATTTATTTAGCGTATGGCTGGTCACACAAAATATTAAAACACTTCATTTTTACAAATTAAAAACAGTTAAAGCAGTAAGAAAAACCTAAAAAGGAAAACAGATATAACATTTCAAAGCTTAATATCAAGTTTGGAGAGCCAGTCAGTAGCTGCCGTTGTTGTGCAGAGGAAGTCCCTACAGTCTCCTGGATATCTTCTGTTAGGGCATTCCCTCACTATATGCTGAATAGTCTGTCGAGGAGCCCCGCAATCACATTGTGCTGAAGGTGTCTTTCCCCATTTATGCAAGGAGTCAGCACACACCCCATGAGTTGTTCTAATTCTATTATATGTCACCCACATGTATCGGAGTAGGCCAAATCCTGGAGGTATACTACTAGGGCTAATGTGCCCAGAGACATCTTGGGGGGTGCAGCTATTCCACGCCTCCATCCACTTTTGTGTGATGTTCTGATGGTCAGCCATCAACTTACGCGCTGTCAAGAGTGGTGGATTTCTTGATTTTAATCGACATCTTAAGAGGTCAGGAATATATCCATGTATGGGTAGAGAGGAATTTATCAGGATCTTGCTGTACTCCCAGATAAGGGCTTCTTGTCGTCGTAAGTGCGGGGGAAGTATGTGACTAAGAACTGGTAGCCAGTGACTAGGTGATGATTTTATACACCCAGTAATTAGTCTCATCGTATGATTAAGTTGAACATCAATAAGTCCTGTATGTGAGCTGTTTAACCATACAGGTGCACAGTATTCCGCTGCAGAGTAGCAAAGCCCAAGGGCTGCACATCGAAGAGTTGGAGCTGAGATATATATGCAACATATTACTTTGAAATAAAGAAGAAAATAGAAACATTGGCTAGGCCCAACACTGATAAAATTTTGAAAGCATTCTAGATGCTATGCTCTGCACATTTTATTTTATTTTATTTTTTACAAAAAAAAAGTTTATAGTTTTAATTTCCAATGACACTGATTATATTATTTTCAGATCAGAAAGATTTGTTTCTCTCCCTTTCCTACATATTCAGCTCTTGGGATTGCAAAATCAATTAGTAATTAAAAAGTTACATCTTGGGGAATGCTCAGGTCTTTCTGATTACAACAAAAAGTAATCTGTAGGAAAGCAATCTCCTTCATATTTTTGTGTTCATTTTGTACATTTTTTTTACTCCCTTCAGACCTTTTTAATCAAGTGCGCTTACTTTCAGTGGAACTCTAATGATTTACATACAAAAGACACACAAATAACATTTCTTCTGTAATCACACTCTACATACACCGCCTCCCAACCAAGGCCTCCCTGACTTTTAGAATTGTTTCTATTTTGTTATTTTCATTTTACAGAAGGAATCTTTAAAAACCTCTTTGTAATATCCATGTACCAGATCATTTCAACTGTTCAGCTTCCCTTCCAGTCTACTTACAAATTTATGGCCGACTGTCTTGCTGATTTATAGTATAGGTAGAAAAATTAATAATTCCATCTCAATGCAGCCCAGAAAAGGAATGATTACACCACATACACCAATAGTGATAATAGACAATTATTATATTGTCATGTTTTATCAGATGACTGAAAACTACTGCAATTTTATTGAACAGGTTTAAGAGAAACAAAGCATGCTTTTGAGTCCCAGCTGAGTGTAATGCTAAGTCGTTGTCTCAAACCCTGTTACAAAAAAAGTTATTTACAACTGAAAAAACATATGAAAGGCCAATCAGGGTATTCAATTTATGGGACACCAGTAGATCTAGCAGCAATTTTAAAATGTACAAAGTTCTTTCTGTTGACAAATTTAATTGGAATTTTCAGGAGAAAGAACAATAGTCAATATGGCATTATGGTTAAGATGTTGGATGAGAGTAGGAAGGCATAAGTACTAATCTACCCTCAGCCATAAAAGCTCACTCTAACTTTAGCTCAGACAATCAGTCTCAGCCCAATCTACCTTACAGAATTGGGGGTAAAAATACCCAACTACAAGTAGGTCTGAAGTAATAAAAATGTTTCTTTTATAAGAAATCAAGAATGTCTTAAACGTATAGAATATAAAATGTTTATTTTATAAGAAATCAAGAATGTTTTAAACATATAGAAATGTTTTTACTATAAACTGTGAGGTATAATAAAGACCCATGGTGGAACAGTGGTTAGAATGCAGTATTGCAGGCTACTTCTGCTGACTGCCGACTGCCAGCAGTTTGGCAGTTCGAATCTTACCGGCTCAAGGTTGACTCAGCCTTCCATCCTTCCTAGGTCAGTAAAATGAAGAGCCAGATTGTTGGGTGTAATATGCTGACTCTGTAAATCACTTAGAGAGAGCTGAAAACACTCTGAAGCAATATATAAGTCTAAGTGCTATTGCTATAATAAATTTTATTGATGTAAATTGTACTGATACTTATTTAATATAATTTACATTAATTAGTATGAGAGTCACCTAAGATTAAATAGGACATATTAAATGTTGTCCAATCAAACCACTATATCATGCACAATTACATGTTTTTTCCTGAGAAGTTCCATGCATAATAGAAAATAAAATACATGAAAATGCAAACAAAATATAATAGCTGGAGCAAAAGTAATCTATAATAAAAACACTCCACTGACGTACACATACAGGGGATTGTATCCAGCAGTGAAACTGCCTCGATACAAAAATGAATGTATCTGAAGCTTCAGATCCATTTTTCCCCTCCTTCCTGACAAGCTGTTTTTCAAGGTTGGGGGTTCCCTCTAGCTACAAAACTATAGTCAGAAGTGGGTGAAAAGGATCTGAAAAAAAGTATGTGTATTTTTAAGCTGTTGGGAGCCATAGTATTTCTACTAAGGTTCTAACTTGGTGAAAGATGGATTGGTTTCTTAGGCTAGCATATTATACATATCTTCCCACTGAAATTCAGAAGACTAACCAGCAAATGATCGTGTTTTGATTGGAATATCTTTCATGTGAGAACTGATCAGGATCATTCAAACATTTGGCATAATAAAATGCCTGATTTTAATAGCAGCATTTGTTTATGTGCACTCATGAAACTCAGGATAAACATCCCCACAAATCTAAACCAATTTTAATGATTTTTTCTAGCAATTGAGCCTCTTTTATGATTGATAAGTTTGATAAAAGAAAATAAATTATTTTTTCCACAACAGTCATTGTTTTCTGATTTATCTTCTTCTCAGTTATCATTTATCAATGAATACGTATAACTATTGGGGTTGGCAGAATAGTGCACAAGTTAATTTTTTGTTTATTTGCCTTTCCCAATCCCATGCTTTATCTATGCTATATATGATAGCATTTTCATGTATGCTTATTTAATTTACTTTTTGCTTGCAAGTGTAGAATTCTGTGTAATTTTTTTCAGACAAACTATATTGATCCTACATCTGTGTTCTTCTTATCTCTCATGTACAATACAAAGCCAATTTATTCTCAAGAAACTATTAAAAATACAGTCTTTCCAGCAAAAATGGTCAAGACATGACTTTGAAAATCATTACTTAAAAAGCTTTATTAATAACTCTGAAAATGTAAACCATAAAGCCACATAATATACTTTACATGTATTTGTTTAGACTTGGTTGAGCCATTAAATATAGGCTTTCATTATAAAACCTTGAAATTTTGGAGATTATAAGTAAAACCATCAGAAATATCCAAGTAATTATCTGAAAACAATTACCAAAAGAATGATATTGACTTATACAAAAAGCAGCTAAAAAATTCAGAACAAAAACTAAAATCTTTTTCCTCCCCAATCTGAAAACATCCTGTGGGCCTGTCAGCCATGGCAATACATCACAGAATATGATATATTTGCTAAGATCATGGACAAGCTTAGAGTAATAAAGTGCTGTGACAAACATATTATAAAGTTTATATTAACAATGTCTGAAATCCAAATATTCCAGAATAACAGGTCTATGAAATGAAATGTACTTAACTGAGTCATAAGAGTAATTCTGAGAAATCACATGCAGAACATTTTTGAATGAAACTTAAAAAATGCCAGGAAAGAAAAAGTAAATAATAATCTGCATTTAAAAACTGTAGTTGCAAAAAGGAGATTTTGCAGTGAATAAAAAAGAGAGATAATTGAAAATAGTATTCAAAAAACAATATTGTTAAGTAGACAAGAAGAAAAGATAATATTGAAAACAATTTATAATTTGGTGCTGAAGCACTTAAAAATTCAGCTAGAATACCAGTGACAAAATATTGAATTCTCAAGCTGTAATTATAACTATCTTTACTTTTTTCTATTAATGCCAAGTTGTATATGCCCTTTTTACTTTGTTAATAAAGCTATCACAAACCCTGGAGTTTCTTCAGACACTTTTTGGTATCTCCCCAACAAGATTTCACCATGGTCTTGAATAATGCAGTTATTACCCTCAGACATTTCATAGTTAAACATGGCATCAACAATTGTATACATCCGTACCCACACCCCAGTAGCCATAGCAAACTTTTCAAAATAGTCCAGGAAGTGGGTCAGGATTCAGACCTCATAATATTCTTTAAATTTTTACCTTTCCACAAGAGCTGCTGGGAATGTTGGATCAGTTGGAAGTAAAAGGCCCTTGACTTACCAATTTCCCTCTTTCTAACAGATAATCATACTCTCTCTCTCATCATCTCCAACCTTTCAAAATTTCATTTCCATTTCAAGGGTTTTCTCCTTGCTTTGTTTCATTTCTCATCTTAGCCCTGTCTGGTGTCACAATTTATATTTTTTTTATGATTGAAAGATTAAAATAAATAAATAAAGGGGATAATCTGAACCAAACTCACAGGGTATAAACAAAATGAAACATTGTTTTAAAAATCTAAATATTGTTAACTTTAAGTATTAAAGCACAAACTTTCAGTGTTAAAAAGATTCAAATGCAGTGCTGATGGCAAGTTCATGGCCAGCCACCTACAAATGAGTTAAATATTAAAACACAAACTTTCAAGATTTGAAAGATTCAAATACAGTCCTGACAAATTCCTGGTCAACTACTTACAGATGAGTTAAATACAGAAAATAAATAAGAAAATACCAGATAGGACACAAAGAAGCTTGCTTGTCTATAAGTCGAAATTTTCACCATTCTGAGCCTCTCTATGGAGATACTTGAAATATTTTCATATTATTAATGCAAGAACATTCTACAGAAATATTATAAATTCCTGAACAAATCTGTGAATCTGTTCATATGCATACTACTGTATAAATAAATCCAAATAAAATTTGAATAAAAGGCTGAAAATATGTCCAATTACTTAATTTGTACAGATAATTTAAACAAAATTATACACCACATACAGTAAACAGAAATATAAAATTCTAATGCAATTTGCTAGCATTTATCAATTTCTTCAAAGATAGGAGATTTGCTTCTGTTTTATTTCACAGACTTCTTTTTAATTTACACCTGTTATTCTAAGAGGAATGATGGAATCCCTCACTTTCTTCTCAACCTCTCTTCCCAGATTTCTCCCATGTCCAAAATTTAAATAAATGAAGAGCTGAGATCCATTTCTAGAGCCTGCTGGAGGTATTGAACTCCTTCCCTAGGGAGCAGAAACAGAGCTTAACATCAGGATCCCCACCACATCACATTCAGAAGGCCTCGACCAGTTACATGGCCCAGCAGTGTGTGTAAGGAGGCTTCCAAATCGGGAATGGGTTCTGGTTTCTCCTGATGCCGGTTTGCTCAGGGGTGCTCTGCGTGGGTGCGTGCACATTGCATGCATGCATGCGCAGTACTTAAAAAAAGATTATGCGCAGAAGCAAAAAACAAGATGGCGGCACCTATGGTGGCACCAAGAGAACCAGTTTGGGGGCGTGGCAAGCCTGGGTCACTGCCTGTTCTAGTGACCCAGGCTGCAAAGTTACTACCGGTTTCATAGAATCGGTCCGAACCGGGAGGAATCCACTTCTGTTCCAAATGATTATAAGAATGGTGCCCACTCACAGAATGGCATGAGGCAGTCTGTGTCGAAAGGCCACATCTCACATTACCTAAGTGGGCCTGTCAGCAGCTGCAGAGCAATGTAAAAGTAAATGGAAAAATTTATGTGAGATTCTGGGCCCTGTGATCGGCTGAGACCTCTCAGCTTGTGCTAGATTTCCATGCACTGGTGGATCCTGTAGCCAGCTGAGGATCCTGGGCCAGGGTGAAAATTGAGCCCAGGGCTTCTTCCCACACTCATCTTAACAACCACATAATTGCTTAACAACCACAACTGGGAGAACCAGGATTGTGGTCATTGAGCAAAGTGGGCATCTCATTTAACAACTGCTTCACTCAATAACAAAGATTTCAGTCCCAATTGTGGTTGTGATTTGAGGACTACACATATTTATTATTGTGATATTTTAAGTAGATAATGTGTGCATATTTGCAGTTGATAAACCGGTCTTGGCTTAAAAACTGTACATAAACTGTACATATGCAGATAGTTCCAAATTGAGGTTTTTAGAGTTTCAGTTCCTCCTAACAAACAAAATTTACTCATTCATTCTGGAAAGAGAGGGGGAAAAAGTTTATTTTGTTCTTGGATTTCAGCATATTTGTCAAACTATTCTTGCTGGTCTACATTCTAAAACCTGCAGCCCTGTTCACTGGCCCTTCCATTCAGCAGTTCTCTCCCTGAGATCCTGTTTACTTCTCCTGAGTCTCCAGCTGCAGATTCCTCCTTCAGCTGCTCCTTGATCCACATAGTACCTGTAGAAAAAGGTACTAAAGGTGTACAAAAGGTACCCGCCAAAAGAAAAAAAGCCTCCAGAAATGTCCAATAAGCCTCCAGAAATGTCCAATAACACCAGGCTCAAGGTTGACTCAGCCTTCCATCCTTCTGAGGTCGGTAAAATGAGGACCTAGATTGTTGGGGGCAATATGCTGAACTCTGTAAACCGCTTAGAGAGGGCTGTAAAGCACTATGAAGTGGTATATAAGTCTAAGTGCTATTGCTAAGTGCTAACCTCTCCACTATGCCTCTACCTTTTATACCTTTTATATTTTACCACCTTTTACTTTTTACATTTTCAGCTATATCCAGGTGTGCCTGTACCTAAGTATTTTAGTCAGACACAAAGCACCTTGGTGTCTATCTGTCTGTGAGCTTGGTTTTGACACACACAAAAATAGTGAACTTTGCCACCATGACCTCATCTCATGTTCAACATGGCAAGTCACCCTGCCACAATAGTTAGAAACATATTATTCCTGCCTAATGTGGAATATTATGGCTCAGACGAATTAAGTCTGCTCATTTTTTTGTATGGATCATAATATTATTTTGTGAATTATAGTCTTGTTTTGTTATTTGCTGGACAAAATTGTAACTGGATGAAGTGGCTTTAAAACATCATAAAATAAATATATACTAAAAGTGTGGTGCTAAGTAAAAAAATAAATGGGATTCTGGAATTTGATATCGCCTCTCAAACCCAATTGTTTTCAACTAAAATATTTACTAAGTCAACATTGGAGTGATTCTGTATAGTATATCACTGAATGATATGATATAAAAGAAAGCATATTTATGAAATGAATCAGTCTACTATAATTTGCAAGTTGGAAGCTCGATTACTTCTTTGAAGCATTTTGACACAATTCTGAGATTACTGTTTATTATAGTTTCTGAAAAGTATGGTGCCCATTCTCTGAACAATAACTTAAATAGCTTCCAGTGAGAAAATTTGAGCCTGACTGAAGTTGAACCAAGTCATAAACTCTATTTGATCAACTCCTGTTCTAGCAAAAAAACATATTATGCACAATTATTCTTTATTATGTTCTATTTTGTACTTATAGGAAATTTCTACATGGGGAGTGCTACTTTACCATTATTAAAGGAAAGGAACGAGAAATCATAAACCTGATACTTCAAATAACTTAAACAAAAAAACCCAAAGTAAAAATGGTAAATATTTAATTTACTATTTATAAACAGCAGCAAGGTGTGTGTGTGTGAGAGAGAGGGGGGGAGAGACACTGTCATCTGTGTTTTGTATATTGCTTACTTCATTGTCAATTGGAATTGAAGCATAGGTTTTAATTCTTGTGAAATAATCCCTTCTAGAAACATTCTATAAATCTAAAGTCAATTTCCATCTTGGCAGTGAATTATTTTAGATGGACATAGTCATTACAGAACATGGGTAGGACACTATACTACCTTTTAATAGTGTAATTCTAAAGATGAAATTCTTGACTCATTTGTAATTAACTTGCCTGGATACCATTTTGTATTTGAGACAAGATGAGGAAAACTAAGTATTCAACAGGTTTTTCCTTAGTTTTATTATTCTATAGAAATGTATAATGATCCTCACAAGGAAGGATTTAGCACTGGTAAGGTATGTTTTTTGCAACATCATAAAATATTTTTAGTGTTATTCTCCTGTGATTATCCATAAATTTATTTTTGCAAGATAATAAGAGAAAGTTCTTGCATTGCTGTTATTTCCCCGCTTCTCTCCCCCCCCCCAAAAAAGCTGGCATGTTCAAAGACTTGTACAATTGAGATGTTCTTTTTACTTAATTTCTTATCAGAATAGAAAAATACTAGTTGCAGTTTTTTAGAACTTGCCTTGATTTATACATTATCACTATGCATACAGATAACAGTGGAATATTTCAGAAGTTGCAGTGCAGTATGTGAAATGGGACTAATGAAATTGAGTATTAGTGGATATTTATGTGTTTTTAAGACTTATTGAATTTCAGATTCAGCATTTTCTGGGAAATGTATGAAATATGTTTCAGCCACACCAAAGAATATAATCTATGAATTGCTTCTCTCTGTTAACATGTAAATAGTTGGATGAATCAATAGAGTTGTGAAGATTAGTTCTGTTAATGAGTTTTACTGTTTCTGTCAGATTAAGCTTGTGAAAATAGTTCAGGAGAAATGTTGATCTTCAGGACTTTTCATTTTTTTAAATGAATATAATAATGTCACCATAAACAGTTTTTACCTCCTTCACAATTTTTGTGTTCATCATATTTTCCAAGATAAGCAATATCTGTACTTGAAATAGACATTATTATAAAGTTAACCTTGAGTTAAACTGATAAAACTAGCTATCAAAGATTCCCTGGAAGTGACATCAAAAGTAACTGGTGTATGTCAAAGCTAGTATGCTCCTTTTACTGGAATTTAAAATGAGGAAAAAGGATCTGGTGACAGGGACAAACTATTCATAAAAGGTTTGGTTAATGGGAGTAGAGACTTTTCAAATGAAAATGTGAGATCTTTTTGTATGCTATGATTTTATGATTCATTATATTGCTGAAACAGGCAGTTAGAGGTGATGCTAAAGGAAAAAGCAAAGTCCTATTTTTAAATCCTTATAAGAATTTCAACTGCTGAAATAATTTGCAATGCAAGCAGATAAGGGAGAAATACAGAAACAGTATTGCAAAGAATAAAATGACAACAGTGACCTCACACTATGTATTAAGAGAATCAACCAAATACGGGTAATCCTTGATTTATGACAAGTGAGCCCAAAATTTCTGTTGCTAAGGGACACATTTATTAAGTGAATTTTGCTCCATTTTACAACCGTCCTTGCCACAGTTGTTAAGTGAATCACTGCAGTTGTTAAGTTAGTAAGATGGTTACTAAGTGAATCTGGCTTTCCCATTGACTTTGCTTGTTAGAAGATTGCAAAAGGTTATCACATTACCCCGGGACACTGAAACCATCATAAATATGAACCAATTACCAAACATCTGAATTTTAATCACATAACATGGGGATGCTGCAAAGGTCGTAAGTGTGAAAAATGGTCACAAGTCACTTTTGCAGTGCTGTTGCAATTTTGAATGGTCACTAAATAAACAATTGTAAATTGTGGACTACTGAACTGTCTAAATTCCAAGGTTTTAATATGGATTGATGAGTGTGCACCATTCTTTAACCAAGCTATATTTAAACAGTAACATATTTGGTATATTTAGAAATGTTAATTTACCATAAATGTGCACTATGTTACACAGAGTATAGTAGCACAGATATTATAATAATAGTTATTATAATTATATAAAGATTCAATACATAATGTCAAATATTATATAAACATATTAAATATATAAATATAAATAATTGTATAACTAATAATAATGTACTTCAGACTGTAGTTGCAAACCAAGGGGTGTCTGTAGTAAGGAAACCAGAATAGTTATTGAATCATTTCCATTCCCACACCAGGCACCAGTCTTCTCTGCCTTTTCCTCAGAAAGGAAAAAAGACCTCTAAGTAAAGAACAAGAAAAACTGAAAAAAGAGCATCTAAAAAGAAAAAACAACTGAACAATATTGCCTATATTGTAGCTTGTTGCATAGAAACAACTAGCACAAGTATTAAAATATACCAATACTGTAATATCAAATACCTGTTTATTTATTGAATTTGTATGCCACACATCTCACTCTGAAAAGCAATTCTGGGTAGTTTACAATTATAATTTAAAAGATTAAATACAGAGACAAGAAGGAAAAATGCAAGATCAGTTCTCAGTTAAACCACCAGCCACTTCCAACATTGAGCAACCCCATCAAGACCCCAGGTTGACTGGCAGAGCCAGGTTTTAACACCATTCCAGGAGGCCAAAAGGGTGAAGACAGGCATCAGTTGGCAAGACATTCCAAAAAGTAGGGTTCATGGAGGAAAGGCTCTCCTTCTGATTCTGTCAGTCAAAACTCTTTGACAGAGTTCATCAATCCATCAATAGAGAGATTGCAATGAACCAGTCAACACTTGACAAAGAAAAATCAATGCAGTTCTATGTACAACTATGTGACAACCTCAAAAAATATATAACACAAATGCAGCTTGGATAAAGTAGGTGGGTAAGAAAAAATGCTGGAGAAAAGGGCAAGGAAATCCAGAATTGTTCAGCACCAGGTAACTACATGGGGGGTGGGGGTGGGAGAGGGAGTGGGCAGGGAAAATTTGACTAATCTACACCCACTCATTGCTAATCAGTTTAACAACATCCTGCAAGGAGGTGAAACCGACAATTGGTTAGCCTCTGTCAAAACCTACCTGATTAATGACAAATCCAACAGAAGGTCAGAACCAAGCAAGTACAGGCCAACTAACTGTTTACTGACAACCTTCAAATTGCTAATTGCTGTGGTAGCTGATGCAGTCCAACGGCATCTAGTTGAAAACAAGCTCTTTCCACCTGAATAGAAAGGAAACTACCAATACAGTAGAGGAACAAAAGATCAGCTTCTAACTGACAAGATGATTTTGGAAAACTGCAAAAAAAAAAAAAAAGGAAGACCTACTTAAATGTAGCTTAGATTGATTACACGACATTTGACTCCCTGCTACCTGATTGGATAATCAGGTGACTAGAAATAACAGGAATCAGTCAAAACCTCAGAGGTTTTATGCAAAGATCAATGGCACCATGAAAGACACAGTTACTGGTCAATGATGGTAGACATTCGAGGAGACTGAGTCTCACCACTACTGTTTATCATTGCATTGATTCCTCTGTCAACAATACTGAAGACATCAGGCCATCGCTATCAAAAACATCTGCCAGGCTGAAGTAGTGAAAAATGAAGGAATCAAGGTGTCCTATGGAAATAATATCAAGAATTAACATTATTCCCTTCCCACTTAGTCTTATATTTTATTAAAGCAGTAAATTTAAAATAGATTTAAAACAGTGTTACTTTTAGGTCAAAAAACTGTTAAAAGTGATGACAATGCAGAACCAGGGTGGCGCAATGGTTAGAATGCAGTATTGCAGGCTAATTCTGCTGACTGCCAGGGGCTTGATCCTCACCGGCTCAAGGTTGACTCAGCCTTCTATCCTTCTGAGGTCGGTAAAATGAGGACCCAGATTGTTGGGGGCAATATGCTGACTCTAAACTGCTTAGAGAATACTGTAAAGCACTGTGATACAGTATATAAGTCTAAGTGCTATTGCTATCCCATATTAATCCTCCCTCAATTTATATTCTAAAGTGTTGCTCTTATCTGAAGCTTTGTCATACATTACTATTTCAAGAAGTCCACCAGAGAAGCAATTGTATTTTAATGATGTAATAAGTGATTGCTGTCTATATAAAATGTAAGATGATCTGGGATTTGAGAGGTGAAGTGCACAGTATATCTATAAGGTAGTACTTGGGTAATTTCATCACTTTAGACCAGATAAAAAGGCCATAGGCTACATTATAAATCTTTCCTTCAACCAGTTAATCTGAAAAAAAATAAAACGTCAGACAGAAAATATATATCAATATGATATAGAAATAGAGAAATATGGTTTTTGAGTAAAATAATCAAAGTATCTAGGGAAAACAGGAAAGTAAAAACAAACAAACATAGTGGTCTTTGGAGCACTGAAAGATAAGATTATGGAAGATAGAAACAATCACAAACTGCCAAACAAGAGGATGTTTGGTGTCCATCTCTATCAGTTTTATGATTTCAGCTCTTCAATAATTAAACATATTGTTCTAATACGAAAAGAAACATTGACAACATAATCACTAAAACGTGGGTAGAAAAAAAAATAATCCTCTCCAAAATACTTAAACTTATCACTCATATCTGAATGTACTGTTCTATGTTCTCAGCAGAATTAGAAAGCATTGAGTTTCAAGGAAAACATTAACAGAGTCAAGTAAGCTGTTTGATTATGTGCTGTATGCATAAAGTAGCAAAGAAAGAAATTAAGAACTTTTGTCCTAGATGATGAATTGAAACAATTCTATGAAGTTTTCAATTTTGTGAAATTCCTGAAAACTATACATTTAATTGTGCATCTAGCAATTATGGGCAACTTGCTTCTAGGTCATAGAGACAAAATAATAATCTAATGTTTGGGGATGCTTTTTATAGAAGTAGATATAGATCATTCCCCTGGTTATGGCAGAAAACATTCAATTTATGACCAAATCTAAGATTTGTGTAACCGTTCTATCTCCATAATACATTTGCTACGCATACAAAAAAGAGCTCAAGAGGACTTTTGCTGTTGTTAAAATATATTTTTGGTACCTAGGATTGAAAAGGTCTTGAAACTGTAAAAGCTGGATTTTGGTAAATGCTGCCTGGTATTTGTTATATCTTTCAATTTGTTCAACTTATATTATTTATAGCTTATTCAGAAAGAATATGAATCACTGAATTATTGTTTTCATTTTCCCCTTCGGAGTTAATATATAACATATGCGTAATAATACATTCACAAATAGAACTTACAGCAAAATGATATAATATGCAGGTTTTTGTTATGGATTCAAATGTACTAGCTATGTTCTTCTTCAAGTTCTATCCCACAACATCTTTGCTTTCCTATTCTGTCACCACTGCTGACCCCAAATCCAGATGTGTCCAGTTCCCTTTAGGTTGTGAGAATTGTGGAGTGGTAGGAAAGAGGTGGTCTTTTGTTGTTTCCCACTTCTTCTTTTTATACTGTCTGGCCTATTTCTCATCACTTCTTTCCTTGGTGGTCACTTCCAAAATAATCTATTTTCATCCTTCCTTGGCTTTTTCTTATTTCATAGTGATATCTCTACCTCATTTTTGCTCATATTGCCCTTTGCCAAAAATCTTTCTTGCTGGTTCCCTTTTTCACAAATCCAAGAACCCTTTCCTCAAAGGAATATAGGCAGTTTCGTAAGAAGATACATATTATAAACTTTAAAGACATTTTCACCGGGAGATGTGCAAAAGATACCACCAAATGTAATCAGACAATTAAGAATCGTATGGCTCTTTTAACTCAACTGATAGGACAATGAACAGAGATTGATAGTTTCTAATGTCTATGTGAACTGGGGCCTGTTTTGCCTAGTGTCAGGGCAGTGATCAGGTGTCCAGCAATTGGTTCCTTTTGGATCTAAAGACAAACACATACCAGTAAATACAGGCATTTTAAACTTTATTATTAGCCAAGAGACACAGATTGTAAAGCATAATATAAAAACCATGCATACCAAGAAAGATAACACATCAAGAGCTCCTTAATGACTGTAGAGATACTCCAAGAATAGCCAATTTCTACAGGATCTAACACTAGGTTATGTGCAGAAATTCCCAACAAGCAACAAGAACCCTGCAGTTTTTGTCAAAATCTGTCACCATGGCTTCATAGCCCTGTTATGGTCAGAAGACTGCAAGACCTGACCTTGACTGGCACATGACTCTGGGATGGAATGAAAAGTCTGAGACTTTCACAGCTTTGAATCTTCGAAGTAAGGTGAAAATTGCTTCCCCTTTTCTTTTATTCAGTAAACAAGAGTAAAAACACCAAGCAGGCTAACTCATAATGAGCTCTAAACTTCTAGTTAATAGAAGAAATCAAAATATGCATCTCCTTGCTATAACAATGGTTGCCGCTACAGGATCTAGTAGACAGCTGATACTCTCAGAACCTCTACACTGAAGATATTAAACAGGCCTATACATTCTGGAAGTCCAAAAATGAAACTGTGCTTAATAATCAATCAATATAATTTATGAACTATTTTTTAAACAAATGGTATGAAAGAATTTAAATAATGAACATATGATAGTTTATGGAAAGAAAGGAACATTTGACGTTAATATACATAAATAAGCAGTAATAATGCAGGAAAAATTAGCACATTATTCAATTCAATGAGAGAAGAATGAATGTAGAGAGTAGTACATTTATTTCAATGAGGGAAAGGCAGGCAATTCAGAGAGAAACAAAATTAATCCAGTAAAATAAAGTGTAAAAAATCTCAGAGATTACCTTGGTGAAGCTATGTAGTAGTAACTGCAACAACATATAAACAATATACTTTAAACTCAGGAAACAAACAAAAAAAAAGAATAGGAAGAAAGTTCTGCTCCTGGGATATTAGAGAGAGGAAAGGAAAATACAATCATGCTTCCAAAATCCTGTTATTATAACTTATATCAATAAGCTATAGTTCAAGTTAAACTTGGGGAGTCAATTTCTTAGTCTGGCCTACCTGAAAGGGTTGAAAAAACACAGACCTTCTATGTTGTAGATTACTGTACTTTTCAGCAAGTCAAGTTTGCTGATAATTCAAGTGCAGATTGCAATTATGAATACATTCATTATTAAAAGATAACTTGAATGTACACATTTCTGTGAAATTGAGGAGCAAAGTTTTGGATTCAAAGTGCTAAATGTCTTAGGTATAAAATATGGAGCCATGCTAATTTATTTAATTATTATTTGTGGAAGTTGCCTATCTGATATTTTTTATTTTATTTATTTGTTTTGTCAAGCGTGTATATGATTACAGACAAAGTATAAACAAGGTATAAACATGTTTGTGAATATATAAGAAGTACAAGCATTGTTATGAGTACATGATATTTTACAAATACATGGGTACATTAGTACGGTAGGCACGCTGGTACGCTTATGCAGCTTACAACAATAAATAAAAAGCAGATATTAAAACAAAATCACCCTTGTTACTAGCACCAGACCAAACTGCTTCCCAGGTCAATCCTTTTGTTATTGTAACTTGTGGTTCTGGTTCCATGCAATGCCCTGAATTGTTGCGTTGGAGAATAAACAAACTGGAACATTCAAGACAGAGGTAAATATCTTGGGAAATATTTATAAACTACATTTAAAAAAGAAGGAAGGTTTTTCTGCATATTTAAATTCTGTCTCCAAAGCTAACAAGTATAATAGCTGTAATATACTACTAATATTTTCATCTCTTGCCTGCACATCATAGTAGAACCAAGGAACCATACAAATAAGTAGATTAAGGATTGCTGCTGGCATGTTGCATTTGGCAAGTGGATATGCAGAGATAATTGAAGAAATGAGTTGATAAATAGTTTATCATTTTCCATATTAGATTTTGTGCAGGCGTATAACCTCGGGAATGAAGATTCTTCTTCTGTGAAATGACTACCAAGCCTTGCAGAACTTATTTTCTGCTAGTAACATTCTCTGACCAGTCACCTTGAACTTTTTTTCTTCAAAAAGTTCTGAAATGGAACTGCAAGACTGAATGCTACACAACCCTTTTCTTTCCAGTCTTATCAACAGTTGTGCTGAACATAGGGTTCAATGCCTTCTCTGTAATCACAGCTATTATGGTGAACAAAAAAGGCTGGGAGTACAACGGGGTAGAGGCAATCATAGGTTGTTATTTCAATTCCCATTAATATCACTCCTGACAACCTTAGGCTATAGCTCTAAAGAGGAACAGGCTGTCTTGCTGACTTGTAAGAATCTGTGTCTTGCAGGCCAAGTTGGTATATGTACCCCATGAAAATACCCCTCCCCCTTGAACCTAGTACTGATGGCATAGCAAAATGTGCCTTGGTTCACCAGCGTGTGTGACCTATGTTACCCATTTTTTATATTGGACTCACCTTCTGGACTCACCTTCATCAGCAGGACACCACCATCAAGAAAACTATAAGCTATTTCAGTTAGGGATAACTAGCAATAACAGATTGATGGTTGACCGTCAGGGACTTAAACACAGAAATGGCTTAGCAGTGTTGCCTGGGAGGAAAGTAGTAGGTGTACATTTGTCTGGATATGAGAACTTCTTGTTGAAAATTGTGGTTTACGTTGGAGACTGCTATAATGTGAAAGAGCCACATTCCGTTTTCCATACACAGATATTAATATCAACCTTGCATGTTGCCCGTTGTGAAAAGATTGCTACCTCAGCCAGTCACATGCATGTGAGTTCATATTGGTAATCAAATTGGCTTTGAGCATTTTGATATGTCTAGCCTGTAATACATATTTTGCTTATAACAGTGGCTAGCATGGGGAATTACATCCATTACAGGGCTCTGGCTCACAAGTAATCTTTTGCAGCAGTGGGTGGGTGTGTATGCCTTATTATTCTCAAAATCATTGATCCATGGAATATGCTGTATGTCTTGGCAAACCAATGCAGGAGTCCAAAATACAGAAATGTTTCACTTTAATCTAAAGTTTTGTGTAAATTATATTATACCCAAGATATATTTGGTAATTGAGAATGTGTCCATGATTTCAGTCAGTTGCTTGAGGAAATAATACCATTACTGTACTAGGACTATTAATACATCGTCACTTACTTTCGTCCCATCTTACAAATAAATGTTGAGCCATACATATGCCCATTTGACAACTGCCACATTTTGATCAAAATGTCCTACCAGATCTAACTGGAATACTGTTTAAGAGGACCAGGACATCCCTTATCTGATGACAATTTATAATTATAGATATTTCATTATTTTGGCAATAGCTAATTCTTGTTTGGCAAAAGATGTGTTGTGAGCATGTCCCAAGGTCCATATGGAGCTGCTAGCATAAAGATTAAAAATGCTGTACAAGCTTTAACCACAACTTTATAAAACAATGTTTTATAATAGATCTCATCCTGTGATGCATGACATTCATAAGAGGCATAATTTATAGGCTTTCCTCACTTTCACAACTCCCTTGCCTGTATATTATGTTGCTCTATCATGCAGTTAAGAAAAGGAAAAGAAAAATCATGTGTCTAGATGTAAATCACTCATGTGCTTTTTAATTGATGGTTCCAATTTTAATGTGTAAATCAGGGTTAAGCACCCTGTTCTGTTTCATGGAGATAGTTGAGAAGTTTATGCAGTATCAGGGTATGGAGGAGAAGTTTTGCTGTTCAAAAAATGTTTACCAGAATAAGTTTGAAAAGTCAGAAAACATGATTTGCTAAGAGTGATGTTGCTTCCCAGTCACCTAGTTTCCTGAATCCTGTTTGTTACTCAGTGTGTATGAGTGTGTATGTCTGGGTGTGTAGAGAAGCAGTCTTTCAAAGAAAGCACTAGTCTGCAGTAACTCACCTTTTTAGAAGAAATCTATGGGGCAAATGTACATAGTTCAGAAGTGATGGTCATGTGATGCAATGGTCATGTGATTTACTTTAAAGCATTTTCTGATTTAAAAAAGCAAAACAAGTAGCCTGGCAGACATCAAGGCAAATATATACAGTGATGAAACTGCCTAGCTGTGCTTTAAAGTTGTTTTAACAAAACAGACAGCAATTAATATTGTAGATATCAGCGTGCATTGTTTAGTTGATTTTTTTATTTTATTTTATTTGTACCTTTGAATCAGTTTTTCATTCTTGGCCACTGACTGGTCCCTGCATGGTTTAATAGGATAATCTAAATAACACTTTGAGTCTAGTTAGATAATTTAGAGTAAACATTTCTGTTAGAGTAGTATCTAAGCTACCTTTGCCTATATTTGCCTACCACTTGGAATACTGCATCAAGTTTTGGTTGTCACGATGTCAAAAAGATGTTGAGACTCTAGAAAGAGTGCAGAGAAAAGCAACAAAGATTATTAGGGGTGTGGAGGCTAAAACCTATAAAGAACGGTTGTTGGAATTGGGTATGTCTAGTTTAATTAAAAGAAGGACTAGGGGAGACATGATAGCAGTGTTCCAATATCTCAGGGGTTGCCACAAAGAAGAGGGAGTCAAACTATTCTCCAAAGCACTTGAAGGGAAGACAAGAAGCAATGGATGGAAAGTAATCAAGGAGAGAACCAACCTAGAACTAAGGAGAAATTTCCTGACAGTTAGAACAATTAATCAGTGGGGCAACTTGCCTCCAGAAGTTGTGAATGCTCCAACACTGGAAGTTTTTAAGAAGAGATGGGACAACCATTTTTCTGAAATAGGATTTCTTGCCTGAGAAGGGGGTTGGACTAGAAGACCTCCAAGGTCCCTTCCAGCTCTGTTATTCTGTTCTGTACTGTTTTGCCTAACCTGACTCCCTACAGATGTATAGTCTTAGGCCTAGATTACATGAAAAACAGAGCATGACCCTTAAAGGTATGACCCATAATGAGATATGTCCTGTGCTCAGACAACTACAAGATGAAAATCGGATAGTTCAAAGTCAAAGATTTTTTGAAATTAGAGCAACTATCCAGGCAGAGTGACTCCTAAAGCATGCAGAAGAGCACTGCATGTTGTGATGTCATCTAGAAAGCTATTTGGAAATAGTTTGGAATTCTTCAGAGGGACATCTGCACACATGGACGATACCTGTCAGTGATGAACAGTCAATATTAGTAAGTGGTGACTGAGCTTGGGCTTGTTACAGTTTAGAAGTTAGTGGCAAAGACTGGACTACCTATGCTGTGTGACACAATCAGAAGGGGGAAAGTGGTTACAAGTGCTTGGCATACCTTGTGATGGGAGGGAAGGAAGCAGCCAAGGTTGTCCCCTAGCATGGTATGAGGTATGGAAGTCCAGAGAGCACCCAGGGATGCAGATTTATTTATTTATTTATTGAATAGATTTGTATGCCGCCCAACTCCCAAAGGGACTCTGGGCGGCTCACAGCATATTAAATACAAAATCTAAAAAACAGTTAAAAATTTAAGAACAAGATTAAAATAATGTAAACAATTAAAACATTTAAAAGCATTTTAAAAAACCCCCACAATTTAAAAGCCCAATGATGCACTCATGGAGCCAAGCATAATCGATGTTATATTAAAATCATTGGCCCCAGGCCTGTCGACAAAGCCATGTTTTTAATGCTTTTCTGAAGGCTGGCAGGGTGGGAATTATGCGGATCTCGGGGTGGTGGTGGTGGTAGTGTATTCCAGAGAGCCGGTACCGCCACAGAGAAGGCCCTCGTTCGTGGGCCCGCCAGCCGACATTGTTTGGCTGATGGGACCACCAGCAGACCAACTCTGTGGGCTCTAATCGGTCTTAGGACGGGACCACCAGCAGACCAACTCTGTGGGCTCTAATCGGTCTTAGGGAGGTATGTTGGAAAAGGCGGTCTTCTCACTTCAGATGAACCTGAAGTGCCCAAATGCATCAAAATCAGGCACCTTCTGTTCCATCAGAGGCTAATTCCATTGGGGTGCCAGTTGGGATGCAAGATTGTGTGGGTTCGACTACCAACATACACCAAGGGATCTTAGACAACTTCAAGACCTCCAATTCCTTCCCTCTGCCCTCCCCGCAGAGAAAAAGATGAGCCAATCAGAAGGCTGGGTGTGTCCAGAGTCCTTTCCGCTTCTCTCCATCAGAAGCAGCTGCCTGACTGAAAGGAGAAGCGGAGGGGAAGAAGAAATCAGAACGGAGGAGAACGGCTCTCATCTCCGACCAAGGCACGCCGCCTCTGTTTGTATACAGCACGCTTTCCAGCCAGCACAGCTTTTTCTTCTAGCCCTCCCTTGCGTTCTCTTTATTGTTCTCTTCCCGGAGGCGGCTGCGGCGGCTGCGGGAGCAGCCAGTCAAGAGGCTGTCACGACAGGCGGAAGGCAAAAGAGCCAGGCTCTCCTCCTTTCTCCCTCTCCCGCCCGCACACACCTACCAACACTTGTCTCTGCGAGCGGCGAGTAGGCTCGTGGCGCTTCCGAATTGCGCTTGGGTCTCCCAGATCTCACCTTTAATGTTAGGCGAGACGCAGAACCTATCAGGAAAGGAAAAAAAAAAGAGTGATAGAAAGAGGGAAGGAGGAAAAGGAGAGTTTTTCCCTTTCTTGAACCACAGGGCAGAAAGGTTTTCATTCGACTAAAAATAATTTTAAGAAATAGCTTTTAATCGCCAAGCGGCTAGATAGAAGGGCTCTTCCAGCCTTCCGCCTTCCTTTGCCTGCGCTAAACTCACGCCTCTTTTTTTTTCATCTACTTGGGATCGTCCCTTGGGGGATCCAAGGATCATGAGCCGCTGGGTAGCCGCCTGGTTCCTGTTGTGCTTGAGTCTCGAACCCCCTTCGTTCGCCAAAGGTGAGGAGGTGGGGGGCCCTGGTGACTGTGGCGGTGCGGATCGTAGGGACTAGCGTGCTAGATGGTGGGAGAGGGAAGGCGGCCACCAGGGTCAGGGGAAAAGCAGCAGCCAAGTGGATCCCTCTCCAAAGTAATCACAAAGTCGACAGGAAAGTAAATTAATGCGGGGAATCTTGTAAGGAGGCGAAAGGAGGGTGGAGGGACATGCTTTGCTACTGAACGCTGAATAATTCAGAGCTGCCTGAACGTGGGTGTTTTCTTGAATGTATTTATTTGCCTTAATCAGATTATGTGTCATCCATCCGCAGACATGTTCCATTTAGCAATGGGAGCTTCAGGAATGCAGGGAAGGGTTCTGTATAATCCAGATAAGAGACTGACAATATTGATAATGAAGCAGAAATTGTGTGTGTGTGTTTGTGTGTGTGAATGAAGCAGAAAGTGTGTGTGTGTGTGTGTGTGTGTGTGTGAGAGAGAGAGAGAGAGAGAGAGAGAGAGAGAGAGAGAGAGAGAGAGAGAGAGAGAGAGAGAGAGAGAGAGAGAGAGAGAGAGAGAGAGACCAATCAGCCTTTTCTTAATAACCCTCTTTAAAAAATAAAGCAGACGGACAGTAACTGGGTGCGAAAGATCTGGCTATATACAAATCAGTTTAAGTACAGTTGTAAGCTTCAGTAACTAACACTTTTGCCAATCCACCTCCTGTCTTAAATAGGGTACTCTTAGGGTGTAAGGTGCAGAGATGGAGGAGGGGAAAAAACTTCGTAGCCCTCTGAATTTATCGGTTGCACTCAGGAAGATTAAGAGAGATTCGAGTATTAATTTTGTGTCTCCAACGGATCAGCAGATGGATGGGTGGAGAATCAGATGAACACAGCAGACCCGCACAGATTAAATATATTTGAATACATCTTTTACATGACATCTTTTACACGCCTATATTCTGTGCCTTACACGGATGCCTCCCTTCCCAAAGCGCTGTAAAAAGTTGGGAGCCGCGGCGTCCAGAGGTCGAGAAAACGCTAAAGCAAAAAAGGCTTTGTCTGCCTGGGTGCGCGCGCGCGGAAGGATGACAAGCAAGGGGACAGGCAATCGCTGGAGGAAAAAAAAAGAGAAAGCGAAGTACAGATTGGCATAAGTTTGGCCAGCTTTGAAACAACTGCGTGTATCTAGAGAGGTGGGGGAGTTAAGGGAAAGGCGCCATTCCCCCACCCACCCCCTCCGCTCGAAAGACTGAAGAGATGGTAAATGCCGCCTCATTGCTCGGCTTCTCCGAAAAGCTCTCTTGGCTGAGACAATATATTTTTCCCTCCCTCCCTTTCTCCCTCCCCTTGTTTTCCCAAAGGAGACTCTCGTTTTCATAACATCAATTTATTTGGTCCTGCGAGTTTTCTTGAAAAATAGCCAGCACTGAGAAAAGACTTTGTTCAGAGGCTGACTCTAAATAGAGAAATCTCAAGTTCCGTATCTTGGGGCGGAGGACGAATCGGTAACCTCGCGTTCCTAAATTTCCTTGTCCCCCCCCCTCCCACCCACCCAATTCTTCACACCGTCCTGCCAAAATGAGGAACACTCCGGAAACGTAGAGCGATTTTGGGGGGGGGGGAGATATATATAAGGAAAGAACTACAGATCGGGCCCGCGAGGAAAGGCAACCTTGCGGCTAAATTATGAGACGCCTTCCCGGGCGGCCTTTTCGCCTCTTGGGGGAGAGGTTAAGAGTTCCCCTTCGCTCACGTGCTCCGCTCCCTTAAGGAGCCTTGCTTGCCTTCACTTTGATCCTCCCCGCGCGCCAGGGCGCTAGGCGGGAGAGGGGGAGGAGGGAAGGGAGAGGACACCTGAGCCCCTGAGATGGCGGAAGAAGCGCGCGCCGCTCCAACTAAGCTGAGCAAAGGCGCTCGGAAGAGCCTTGTCCCGATGTCGGGAGGCAGCCGCAGCAAGCCACCGCCCGCCGGCGTTAAGCTGTTTGTAAAGAGCTCCGTACTGCGGCCGCTCGCAAACATTCCCCGCCTCAGCTGCTGTGGTGGCGAAGGCGGCGGCTTTCCCTGAAGGCGGAATCTCGCAGGCATAATCAGCCGCACGCGCGTTTGGGGAGGTTGGAAGTCCGGCTGAGGAGAACGTCTCCCCTGTGGTTTCTTGGGAGAAAAATGCTTAGCGAAGGAGCAAAGTCGTCGTGACTGAGGGAACTGATATGAAATTGACGTTATGAATTAGGGCGGCGAACTTCCGTTAGTGTGCAGCTTCAAAGGGAGAAGTGCGGGGGGGGGGACTTCACTTTGGATACCCTGTAAATGGTTTGCCTTCCCCGAGGGAGGTTGACGGGTGCAGTCTGCCTTTTTCCCGCTAGAGTTTCAGCGCGTTTTCGAAAATTTGTCATTTGCATATATTCACAGTGGAGGAGGGATTAACCTTGATTACAAGGCTAGATTTCTGTGAGGAGGCTAAGTCATTTCAGCATCGTAGTGGGGACTGTGGAAAAGCTTGCCTCAAGACTTTCTCTGTTTTATCTTTTCATCAATCTATCATCTGTCCATCCAATATAACTCATGAGTAGGTTGCAAAACACAACATACAATCAGGAAGTTTCTTTAACCGCTGTGCTAGGATTCCTTAAAAAAAATCTGATAAATAAACCAAGCACACGAAGGTTTGAATTATAATAAATGTGTCTCTGTGTGCCACAAAACTTGTTTTCCTTTGCATGTTTTCTGTAAAAGATTATCAGGATTCTGGAAAACATTCAAAAATAGCTGAAACTAAAATCCTTCAAAGTTGAGGGAACTTTGTAATTGCCAACTTTGTATCTTTAAAGACCATCTTATTGTCAATCAATTGAATAAGCTAACTCCCAGTTAAAGTATATAAGATTATATTCTTAGCCACGGAAAAGCTTTATTCTCAGGTACCTACGTACCCATGCTTAGGAGTCCCCACAGTTAATGAATGTAATAATTAATCAGGTTCTGCAAATTCTTTTGAGGAATATTAATAACACTAAAAGTATAATTATGATTGTAAAACAGCAATTTAAATTACAAAAAGTTCCCAATTCTATCTACTGCTCAAGATGATACTAGTCTAGTCCAAACATATGTTAGAAGTAATGGTTTAATTAATGTTCTTAATTATACAATCCCTATTCCCCTCTTGAATATTTTGAAGAAAACTACCTTTCTTTTAAAATGTAAATCTTCTTAGTGGCAATTATATAAACAAAGTGTGGATTTACTTAACAACGCTAGACCATTTCAGCATTAATTATTTTACTACAAATATATCTATATTTTTTCTGTATAGTTTCCAAGACCACATCTGCTTATCTAAAATTGGGATCTACAGTTTTACTAATTTACCTTTAATTTCTTTGAACATTAAGTTAATATATAAATCCAACTTAATAAGTTACTATTTCCTTATTTAGGATTTTTGTTGTATTAGACCTAGCTATTACTACACTTAAATGTAGCAAGCATCTGTTTTTGTGCCTGGACTCTGAACTCTGAAACAAAATGATCTGCGGTGTGAAAAGTAAAATCTGTAACCATATAAAAGGAATAGATGCTTTCTACAGCACCTGATTATATCAGACTACCTATAGGCAGAAATTAATATTTAGCCTTCAATGTTTATTTTGAGAAGAGTTTTCATATACAGTGGGGAAAAAATCCAAATATTAGGGGTCTCTTGTGTGAGTGCTTGTGTATTTATACTTGTAAAAACAACAACAATGGTGGCTGTTGGGCAATACATTGCAAGACCTATTGCCAGCAATGTTTAGTATTCATAATAATGACTCAAGAATTGGTATTTTTGATAATTTAAATAATTTAATATTGAAATGAAAATAGTAATGTTGGACATTTATGTTATTAGTGTACAAGGTAGAAGTCAAAAGACTATGTATATAATACATACTGTAGAACATTAAAGAACCTATTATTTCTATGCAAAAGGATAGTAATGCAAAAAAAAAATCAATTATTTATAAAATCCTAGTAATGTACTTACATCAAGTACCCAACAGAAAAAAATATAAGGTGTGAGTTATTGTTTGGTTTATATGGTAACATGTGTGAAATGTACAGTAGTATTCAAAAAAAGGTGAATTGATTTTTAGTGGCAATATGCTACATCATTGCTACTCATTGATACTACATCATCAATTACTATATCAGTAGTATCTCCTGGCTAATCCATAGTATAACTTTGCCCACAAAACATTTAACTTTCAATGCCTACAAAATAAACTTTTTTAAAAAATCACGATAACATATTTCTATAACTCCTGCTGCTATAATCAAGGAAATACAATGGTATTATATGGCACAATTATTCATTATCTAATAAATATTGCTAAATGAAATCCGTTTTGTAAAGTTCATTTGCTGGCTGTTAATGTATGGTATATTTTCATAATTATCTGATAGTTTGTCTACAGTAACTTTGTTTTTCTTTCAAAATATCACTTTGTGTTGGATTTACATTTGTTTGTAGTTTTTTCTAGTGAAAATCACATATCAAATATGTCTATATCAACCTATCAAATAGGTTCAGTATGCATCTTTGTTGGTTTTTCTGACCCTTCAGTTGGTCTTGACTGCTGGTGACAACTTGGACAAATTCATGCAATTTTCCTGGCAAATCTTTTGGGGAAATTTTTTGGTATTGTCTTTTTCTAGGTTAAAAGAAAGTGACTGACTCAAAGTACCCAGATGGTTTCATGTCTGCTAAGACTAGAACTCACAGTCTCCCAGTTTCTAGCCCAGTGCCTTTAGCCACTATGCCCAACTGACCTTCCTGCTTCCTGCTAATAGTAGTTAATTCCAAGTACCTTCTATAAGCAAAGTGCCAAGCAATGAAAGTGATATTTAAAAAGAGTGGTTGCAGGAACTGGGCATGGCCAGTCTAGCGAAGAGAAGGACCAGGGGAGACATGATAGCAGTGTTCCAATACTTGAGGGGCTGCCACAGAGAGGAGGGGGTCAGGCTGTTTTCCAAGGCACCAGAAGGCCAGACAAGGAATAATGGATGGAAACTGACCAAGGAGAGATTCAACCTGGAAATGAGAAACTTTCTGACAGTGAAAGCAATCAACCAGTGGAACAGCTTGCCTACGGAGGTTGTGAGAGCTCCAACACTTGAGACTTTCAAAAAGCGATTGGACTGCCATTTGTCTGAAATGGTGTAGGGACTCCTGCTTGAGTGCGGGGTTGGACTAGATGACCTACAAGGTCCCTTTCAACTCTAGTAATCTGAAATAGTATGAGGTTGGAGCTCAGGAAGGTTTACAGTTTGGCCATGTGGGAATGTGTTGTACTTGGTGCACTAAGGTGTTTTTTACTGGTTTTATGCTTTTTACTGATTTTATTGTATTATTGTTTATGAGCCACCCAGGATTATGCTACACAACACGGGCAGCTATAAATATATTTAAATAAATACATAAATACATAGTTAATTTGAAAGTACCTATGAGGCATGATCCTATGTAAGGGCATTTAAAAGAAGATGTTCATTTTAATTCAAGGGAAGCTACTCCATTGTACATGCACTCAGAAGTGAAACCTTCAAATTTTTCAAAAGCATTTAATTATAAACCATATGAAGGAAAAATAGGTCAATGTCATTGGGTGCAAGTCTTGTGAAAACATAAAATACTTTTTAAAAATTGTGTTCTTTTTCCCACCCTATTATAAAGAAGTTGTGTAAGGATAACATAAATTCATTCAAAATTAAAATATTTATTTTGAAATAAAAAGAATATAGAATATTGATAAATAATACATGTATCTGTATTATTATTGCATATCGCAGACTGATTTTCAAAAATGTAGCAAATCCAGTTCTGCAGACATTAGTGAACTTTGTATAATATGGAATGGAATGGAAAACAGCATTGAAAAATGTAAAACCCATTCCAAATTATTTTCACCCCAAAATAAGAACACATTCTCTCTCTCTCTCTCTCTCTCTCTCTCTCTCTCTCTCTCTCTCTCTCTCTCTCTCTCTCTCTCTCTCTCTCTCTCTCTCTCTCTCTCTCTCCCTCCCTCCCTCCCTCCCTCTCTCTCCCTCTCTCTCTCTCCTTCCTCTCTTTTCCTCTAAAGATGCTATCTAAAGCAATAGTTATCTTTGAGTGAAACAATGCATTTAAATTCTTTGTTAATAGTATAAGAATTATACTATTATATATTATTATTTTGTTCAATAGAATTACACCATGGACTACATAGGGTTATACTTTAATCTTATAAGTCAATGTATGAAACATTAAAAGATGGTACTGAATATTACATGGAGCACAACCTTTGGCTTGTTGAAAACCAATTTGATACTTGGCTGTATTAGCAATTATAGTGGTTCCACAAAATCCTATGAAGCTATCTATTGGTTCAGAAATATCAGAAATATTTGGTTCAGAAGGAACCAAATATTAAAGAACCAAAATGTTTACATTAATTAAATATAATAGTTTCTTTCTAGCATAATTCAAATGGCATATGATCTTTCTGAATTATAGGAAACATGTAGGAAAACATAAATACTCTACAATTATCTTCACATTTTGTTTTATAATAATGAAGGGAAATATCAATATTTTATTGCAGGAACAGTTATTCTGAAAACAAAGATGATACAAGGAGTAAAAATATACTGAAAGTTCAGAAAAGAACTTCATTATAGCTGTTTATATTAAACATAATCACCTAGTATGTCAAAACAACAACTAATATTTGCAAATCTATTACAGAACAATCAACACTGACAAATACTGTCAGCTATCTTTGTTAATATCACCACAGACTAGATTTCTTAGAATGACAATTATGACAAGAAAGAATGTATGTGTGTCATGATGCAAAACCAAGCAATGGGCACATCTTATTAATAGAACATAGAATTTATACCATATAGCAATAGCATTTAGACTTATATACCACTTCATGGTGCTTTTACAGCCCTCTCTAAGCAATTTACAGAGTCAGCATATTGCCCCCCAAAATCTGGGTCCTCATTTTACCCACCTCGGAAGGGTGGAAGGCTGAGTCAACCTTGAGCCGGTAAGATTTGAACTACCGAACTGCAGCTAAGCAGTCAACAGATGTAGCCTGCAGTGCTGCACTAACCATTGCACATAAAACCACTGCACTATACATAAAAGAATCTCAAACTGACGTCGGGTCTTAAAATGATAGACTTCAGACTTATGGAGAGTCTGTATATTTATTAGAACTTTGAGATCCATCAATGACAACCTGATACAAAATACCATCTAAATCAATTATCAGTTTTACTGAGATAATTTTTATATCAGTAAAAACAATTGTTTGACATCCTCTTACAACTTTTGTTTGACATCAATTCAGTGGACAAAAAGGGGGCATTGTAACAAAAATAAGATCGACAAAATCATAGTTATCAGATAAAATCTGGGTGAATAATCATATAAACCATATTCAATCATAAAATATTTCAGTGATTATTTTTGTATATATAACAGGTTGCATATATGTTTCTTATGTTAACTTATGTCATCATATGTACAGGGAAATATGGCTTTCCATCAATCCTTAGATATAAGAAATTAGGAAAAGGAAAAATAAGTTATTGTACAACAGTGGAAGTGGCTTGAAATTAAATTGAGTCAAGTAAAATAATTTAAAGTTCATAAAATTATATAAATGAACTTTTCAACAATTTTTTTGTGAAAATGTAAATTGCATGAGTGTAATACACACTAATCATTTGCACTTCTTCCATTTCAATTTGTACTGCTTACACAGTATTGCTTGTTCTGTAGATCAATCATAGCGTAAATGTTTTGGATGTAAATATTTAGTAAGGAGAATGTCCTTTAGCAAATCAAGAAAATAGCTAGGATCTTGCAGTATAGCTATCAATTAAAATATTGTATTAGGCTATTGTATATAGTGCAATGGGCATTATGTGGTAGATTTCTCTATATAATACCCAAGACTTAAATACTGTATAATTAATTATGAATGATGTAACAGATGTGTGTTCACTTACATAGAGATTTAATGGTGTCTAGTTTCCATAATCATAACTAGAGATATACCCTATGTGGAGTAATATATCCATATGATAATAAGTATTTAAAAATAAGTACTTTTACTCTTCCATGTTGCCACCCTATGTATTTGGATAGTTCCTGCTGCTTCTCAGTCTGATTCAGCAACTATTCCCATTATTATTGCATTATGAAATATCTCTTATTATAGATATAGCTATATTTTTAAGTATTTGATTAAACATTTAATCAAACTTTCTCTTCATATTTATGGAATGAATTCTATAACTTTTTTCTTTAATAAACTTTTAAAAGACGATAATTTAATAATTAATATTTAAGTTTTGGGAAATCATTTTTATGTAAAGCTTGGAATACCCTCTATTGATGACCAAAAATGGGAAATAATCTACCACTTCTTTTCTCACTTAGGTTTGTGTAATTCTTTGTAGATGACAGGTTTTAGCTGTTATTTCTTAAGCTGTCATTTTTGTGATTCATGTTTCAACCCAAATATTATTATATAGCATGATGTCCTGGTATTATGTGTTCCTTCAGGCTAAATTAATTATTGCTTTTCATAAAGCTTTGTGTTTCATACGTACATTCTCATCTAGCTGTTTGAAGGAATCAAGTATATGTTTCATTACTTTAAAAAACTGTTTTCCGTTTTATCTACGGTACTTACTGGATTGCTATCTTAGCAAAATGTATATAATCAACAGTAAATCTGACTTTTTGAGTACATCACTCTATTTTAAAAGCATTCAAAATGCTTTAGCTTATTGTGAATGGGGAATAAAGGAATACAATAAATAAAAATTAATCTACAATAATGATAGAATATTGTTTTACAGGAATGTACAAAGACAGACCCCAACATTTCACAATCAATTGAATGCAAGGTCAGGAAACCAGCCATGGCCAAAGGAGACACAAAAACAACAAAAGCTTAATGCAGAAACAGTCCAAGGGTTAAGTATTGCAATAGAATTGCAAGATAAGAATTTAAACGTAGCCAGGATTGCATGATCAGTTATGTCAATTTACAGATATTGCTCTTATTGTGTCTGTTAGAAACTGGATCTAGAATCTGAAGCATTGGTGAAAGCCATTTATTTATTGGCAAGCAGGACAACTTAGAGAGAATGAGAAATATTCCCATGTTGAGTAAGCTATTACTGATGAAAACATTTATTTCTCAGTTAAACATTAATAAACCCTCACTCTTACTATCTGCTCTTCCTTGACTAGATGACTCCCAGGCACATGAAGTTTTAGGTCAGGACACAGATCCTAGCTTAGATCTTCAAGAGTCTTCTAAGGATTCCAGACATTAAAATTGGGCATGCTTCAGATTCCATCAGCTGAAAGATATTTGCTGTCAGAGACTAGAAGACAGGCATTTTCTGCAATAGACCTTGCTCTGTGGAATGTGCTCTCCCTGGAGATTAACAGTGACCCAACCCTATTGGCCTTTCATAATTTAGCTGTGTTCCTGAGCCTGGACACTGAATGTGTTAAGGGCCTTATTTCTTGGCTTTGCTGTTAACTGGCTAACTATCTTGGCTGCTGTGTATATTTATTTTGGATGTCTTTATTCTTTTAAAATGTTTTTATTGTTGCAATTGATTTTAGAGTTTTGGAATTGTAAGCTACCCAGAGCCATTGACTGAGATAGGTAGCTTTAGAAATTGAATTAAAAAAATCAATAAATTCAACATTAGATTCAGGAAATCACAGAACTAGTTGATCTCATTGGGTTTCTGAGTGAAGATTTGAGTTCATTCTCTGATGAAGACTTTTCCAGAAGAGGATAATATAGCAACCAGACTTTGTAATAAAACATATGATGTGTGGTCGGTAGGAAGCAGGCAAGGAAGTCTTGCTACCAAGTGCCAAGATGAATTAGCAGTACATTATAAACTGCACCATCTTCTGTCTTCCACTATTATAATCATGTAGAGTGTTGACAGCTGACTCACCATGTTTAGAAAAAAAATAAGAACATGGTAAATAATTTAAACATTTTTCTTTTTTAAAAAAGCAGTAGAACTGAAGGATACTAAGGTTGCACAGGATTTCTAAGGGTACTTCACTTCAAGAGTGTTTTAACCAAAACATCCCTTCAAAACTTTGTAAAGCTAGAGAACACCCCCCCCCCAAAAAAGCGGGGAAATGCTTCAGCTTTTGAGATAACTATCACTGGCTTGAGGTGGCCATTCTTGTGCAAAAGAATCACCAAGTCCCATTTCATCGCTAAACAAATGGATAGGACAGCAATAAGAGGTTCAATGTTCTTTTCCAGGAATTTAACAAAGAACATAAGGTTCTTGTATGTGTTAATCATAAATGCATAATGCTTTTGCTCCATTAAACTAAAATGAGTACTTCTCTGGAGATGAAATGAGAAGTCATTGAAATCCATTTTATTATTCTGCATTGCCAACACAGAGAAACTCAGAAACACAAAATGTATTTTTGAGTCTTTATACACACCAGAACGTAAATACTCAGCATGAATGTCTTGCCCATAGGCACTGACGGGAATTTTCTGGAGTTGGATCATAACTGCAGTGGTAGATATCACTCTCATTTGTACACATAATGTATTCTGCTATAACAGATCATTTTTCTTGTTATTTGTGATATATTCATCTCTTTCTTTAACCATTTGAAAATTTCCAGGAATTGTTACCAAAGATGTCATATGTTCTACGAAAGGAGTATAGGAAGCTGCCTTATATAAATTCAGAGACTTACCTGTACTACCGTATATTGATTACTCTCCAGAATTTCAGCTGAAATCTTATTCAGCCTGACTCGGAAAAGCCAAAAGTTGTATTTGAGAGCAAAGCAGAAGCTCTATCACTATGATTCTCTTTATTCTGGGAATGCTGATGATCATTACAGAATGTAGAGAATAGCCTCAGAGTCAGTAGGAGAGGTCCTTTGTAGTGTGGGCGGGGAATAATGGATACAGTTCATTAGAATGTAATGCCCACTTTGGGAGAAAACTGTAATCAAAGTCAAGATAGCAATTTATAAGCTGCAAGAAAAAGCAGTCACAGCTAAGTTCTGCCTTGTAGAAGGGAGACCCCACCAAACAGGTACAAGAAAAAGAACTTACAACTTTGATTAGCAGTACGTGTATGTGTATGTATTGCATACACATACAAAAAACCAGTCTTTAATATGCTATGTTGCTGCTAGTATAATCAATTTTGCTTTCCGCAGAGTTATATTTCCCTAAACCAAAATCCAGTGCACAAGATATTGGATATCTGGACCACCTTACACTAATTTCTTCAACTCTATTTGGAGTTGCATTTTAAAAAAAAGTAAAATACAACCCTGTTAAGGTGAGAATAAATCTCACAGAGGCGATGTGGATCTTTTCTTGGAATCCAGACAGTTAGAAAATAAAACCGAGATTAAAAGTCTAATAGAAAATATTTATTTCGGTACAAAAACAATAAATTCTGAATAGTTACATTCTTGCTAATTAAATGTGACCGTTCCGGTCAGAGCCAAACCACAAGAGAATAATGGAGAATCAGGAATGTACACATGTGCAGAAGATCACATCACGTGTATTGGAATGTACCATAATATTAGGATAGGGATGCATCACCTTGCATATACATACAACTGACAATATTCACTACGTGACAAACCCCATCTCATTTGCATAATTTTCCAAATGTTAAGCATAGCACTTCCAAAAGAACAAAATGGTGTTTCATTCACTGCAGAAATATTATAAATCACAATCTTCCCAACCTTCTCCTGCTTTTTGCAGTATGCATATGACAGTGAGAGGTGTCTTGAGCCTACATTTGCAAGATAACATTGTTAAATTATTACCACTCAGCAAATTTTACAAACTCCATTCTTTGTTTCTACTTTTTCTTTCTAAGTAATAGCACTATTGCAAGTGAAGATCATAATGGGCAAAATGGCGGTCAAGACAGCCTGAAAAAATCCTGTCCCTTTGTGTGTGCATGCAATGACAACACATATATAAAAGGGTCAGAGCATTGGTTTGTATTGATAAGACCATCATCTTGCTTGTTTTGACCTCCTTGCTTTCTGCCCTTTCCATTCCTAGCAACACTTAATACCTGGATTTCTCAGTGTATTTTATGTGTTTTGTATGCAGCAAGAAATCACTTCTCTCTGAGGACTATAAAAAAACTCAACAGCCTTCTTTAGAGAATGTGAATGTCAATTTTCATTCATTGCTTGAAAAAGGTGAAATATAGGAATAGCCTTTTTATACAGAACGGACAAAGGTGTGACTTTTCTATAAAACTCTACTGTAGAATAGCCAAATAATAGCTTCTTTTAAAAGTAAAAATGAGGAATCTGAGAATTTTCCTAAATGATAGTGGAATGCATGGAACAGGCTGGTGGTGGGAGAATGACTTTTTCAGATTTTATATCCATTACATGTGTCTGCTAATAGTTTCAAAAGAAATACTACCAATATATCAATCATAGAACACTACCACTACCTCCACTCGTGCCCTTATAGAACAAATATTTCTGGAGATGCAATTATTGATCCGCAGTATTCTTCCTTACTCTCTTTGCTATAAATTAAAATTATGCCTGCCAATTTATCCTGCGCTTTCTGTTTGTTTTGTTTTTCTTCATTGGTTTGGTATAGAATGTGAGGAACGGGCCAAGAATTTATATTTGGTCAAGGATGCATGCATACCCTTCTTTATCTAATTCAGAAAGTATGATATATACAGAATATAAGACACCAGACTAGACATTGGGAGATGGTGAGTTCAAGTCCCACCTTGGTCACAAAGCTGACCTTGGGCTAGTCATACCTTAGGAAGAAATCAGTGGTAAGTTGCTGCTGAAATTTTGCCAAGAAAACTGCAGGGACTTCACCAGTAGTTAACAGGATAAGTTTGCAAATTCTTTGTCCTGATTATTCCTGTATAAACAGGAATGGAAATAAATTATTACAATACATTTCCCATAGAATCTCCACCCCCCTAATACCTTTTAAAAGTTTTCAAACATTTATAGCTGTTCTGTGGAACAGCATTTTTGAGGATTTTGTAGTAATCAGAGAAAATGATTTCAATGGAAATGCAAAGTAGGTATATTGGAAATGGCAATAATGTCTTCAGGAAAGGAAACAATTACATCAAATCAAAGCTAATTCAAAATTCTTATGAGAAATAATATAAATCTCACCTAGCAAGCACAGTCAGTGTAAAGGGTGACAAGAGCAGTCTTTTTCAGAAAGCTTGTTGCCAAGATGACAGTCACGAATAGCATTCTTCGCTTTTTGCTTTGACCTTCTGCCCTTCTGCCATTAATGCAAATGCTTTTCCTTACTTGAATTAGATTATGCAAGAAAAGAAATATTATTTATGTCTTGCTTTTGAAAATCTCACATAGTTACATATGTGAAGTAAAAGCTTTCACGTTGTTTTGAAAGTAATTAGCCTTGCCTAATGGAGAAGCATTAAGATCACTGCAATCCTAGAATAGGGCCTAGGCTAAAAACATCTTTACAATAACATTTTTTTAAAAAAACTGTTCCAATAATGACACAGTTTAAAACATAGGCAATGCCACTGCTGATTTCTTCTTCATCTTTTATTATATACCTAAAAAGATTCATTGACTTTAATCCGACGGGTTGCTGTAAAGATTAGCTAAAAGATTTTCTCTAAATTTCAACTAAGTGACATCTGTTTTTCAAAAGCTGCCATTACATCTGAAGTTGCTTTATACTGAATCTAAGCATCTAATCAGTATTCTCTATGCTCACCAGCAGCAATTTTCCAACATCCTCTGTTCACGTCTTTTGCAGCCATGTTATTGAGATTCTAGAAGTGCTAGTTACGTAATCAGAGGTTTTCTATATGCAAGCCATATGTTCTGCCATTCAATTATAATCCTTCACCTCATATTTCTTCTGCTCCCAGTAAAATTCTGAATGTTGCACATGGGCAACTTGAAATTCAGGGTAATTACTATCTTTTAACTTAGCTATATTGAATAGAATTCAAAAAGTAATGCTAAAACTTCATTTTATTGGAACTTTTCATCCGTCATTCAGTTCTCTACAACTTGCCAACTTTGCACTCTTTTCTTGTGTCACTAACATTTTCTCATCTACCAAATTTTCAGGCCTCAAAATTTTACAGTCACCATTTGACCATGTGATTGTTATTCTATTTTCCTTGTATATATAATGTATATAAAAATAAAAATGTCTTCCTTCTTTCATGCCCATCCACTTAATCTAGTTGGTTAAAATCTTTTTAAAAATGGACAAAAATGTTTTGATGTTTTAAACTGTACTTGTATTATATATGTATTCATTTGTATATTTTATTTGGTTTTGTTTTTTATTATCTTTTTTAATTTTGCATTTTATATTCTTGACTTGATATTTTGATTTAATATCCAAATCATTAGAGTTCTGGAATGATCCTATTTAATTTTATCATTTCCCACCCTAAAGGAGTTCACAGTGGAACACAGAACATAAAAGAACAACCATTAATCAAATAACTAATAAAATAACCAATATAGAAACAACTTGACTAAAAGAAAGTAGCAAAAGATATATATATATATATATATATATATATATATATATATATATATATATATATATATATATATATATATATATATATATATATATATATATATATATTCATTTATCAGCAAAAAAATCCTACACACACACACACACACACACACACACACACACATATATATCTGCAGAACAATTAAAGGAAACAATTTAAAAGACAAACTGCATTTATTATTCTGCAAATGCTCAGTTACTTCATTGGAATTAGATAATAAGTAAACATGGTAAGTAGAAAAATGTTGGGGTAGTTTTTAGGGTTATAATAATAATCAGTATTGACAAAATGACCATCAGTCAATTGCAAAAGGCAGTTGGTACTTGGAACAGTTTATATCCTGTGATGATATCTTTAACACCATCAAACAACAACTATCTATCTCAGGTCGTTTGGAAGGGCTCAATAGGTGGATAAAAATCTACCTTTGCCAAATCCAAAATATCTGGCTAATTGTGGGGTTAGCCATAATATAATGAATCATAATTTATATTTTTATTCCAGGATCTCAAGACAACATATTAATTAATTAATAAATAAATTTAATTAATAAATATGTAAGGTCCTCCCAAATTATCCAATTGTCTTTATTTAAAAACCTGTTAAAAATAAGCACTCTTATATATATATGATGGGATATTTAAGAACCTTTGATTTTGAAAGCTGCAGAGATACAGAACAGGGATTTACTGATGAAGCAAGGAACTTAATAGCCCTGGTAATATTGTGGTTAAGGGAGAAAATTAAAATGAAAATAACTTAATGATCATTGGATAGTACAAGGAGGACAGTCATTTTGTAATAATTAATTAACTAAGTTAAATCTTCCCCTTTCTTTACTTCTTAATATGGGTACCTTTATAATGAAACAATAGATCTTAGACAATAATGCAGTAAATGACTACGTTGTTTCAAATAAAAGTACAATTCAATGGATTTGTTGCCTTTTTAGCATCAAAGGAGCACACTCATAAAGTGAATTCATGTGGTATAGACTGAAGTTTTTGTGAAGCTGGAAATTTTACTCTTTTTTTTTTGCACATCTAGTTTTTATGCTTTATTAAGCTCAAGCTTTGTCCATGTGATTCTGATAAATAGATCTTGGAAGAAGATTCCAAAATTCATCATTTCATTTCATGTCAATGTGTACTTCTTGAGAGCCATAGTAAGTATTAGATTTAAGTGAACATTTTCATCTGATTATTTTTCATGCCTCACAATAGCTATATCAATTAATTACTGTTGTCATCTTCCTTGATGTGTCATTCCTTTCCTCAAGTAAACAAAATTTCCAACGCTATTATGTTAAACATACTATAATCTAATCTTCATGAATCTCCTCAAAGGCTTTCTAAATATGTAATCTTTTTGTACTCTAAAATTGTGTGTTTTTAACTGTGGAATATATGTGGAAATTAAAATCTTGTTTATGTATACCCTGTTTTCCCCAAAATAAGACATCACCTGATAATAAGCCCAATCAGGCTTTTGAGTGCATGGCAATAAGGCCAAGCGTTTATTGCAGGGTTCAAAAAAATATAAGACGGTCTTATTTTTGGGGAAACACGGTGTGTGTGTGTGTGTGTGTGTGTGTGTGTGTGTGTGTGTGTGTGTGTGTGTGTGTATATATATATATATATATATATATATATATATATATATATATATATATATATATATATATATATATATATATATATATATATGATATTCCCACTTTTATTATCTTCACAAATATATTGTTTTTTAAATTAAATTAAATTAATTTAAAATTAAATTTAAAAGTATTCCCACTTTTATTATCTTTACAAATAATTCAAGGTAGCAAACATATCCAAACACATCTTCATTCTCCCACAACAACAACAACATCCCTGTGAGGTGGGTTGGGATAAGAGAGACTGGTCATCCAGCCAGCCAGCTTTCATGCCTAAACACAGTTTCTCACTTTCTAGTCTGAGTACAGTGGTAGCTTATGAGAAAATATGGAAGGCAGTGATGGTCATTACTGAGCAGCTAAAAAGATTTTTACTGGCAGATATTGCACTGATGTCTTTTACATGGCCATGTAATGCTTCTTGACTATTCAGCAAGAATGACACCCCCCCCCCAAATGGCTCCTGAGCTGCATAATTAAGGAACAAATCTATCCTCCTTTTTAAACTATTCAGCAGCCCTTGTGTATCACGCATTGTACTTCTTATTTGTTCTAAAATATAATAATAATAAAAAAATTTATTTACAAATGCAACAAAAACAAAACAAAAAAAAGAAAAATACAATCACAAACAATTAACACCAGAAGCCTTGGCTAAAGGGAATTACAACGTTCTCCTCTAATCATTACAGTGCTTTAAAAAAATTGAAACCTGAGAAGTAATATAGGAGGAGTCATCCCCTAGACAATATAAGGCCAATTCTAAAATATAAAGTCCCTTCAAATTTGTAACCTGTAACCTCCCACCCAAATTTGGGAGAGGTTACAGTATCCAATTATCAAATATTTAATACATGATTCATCCATAAATCTGAATTATGTCATAATGCACTCCCCTTTATTCACAATTATTTTCATATCATTATCCTAGGAGAAACAATATTCTAAGTTTTATTTAGGCAATGTGCTAAAGAACACTTGAATATCACGTATTTAATAAATATATTCCGGTATTTTGGTCCTGAGTAATATTATTTACCAGACTATATCTGGGTCCACTTCACTTTTTCAATAACCAGCTCTACAAAGATGTCATTACATTTTTTCTTCATCTCCAGATTGCATTGCATCCCTGGAAAGAGAACACATGAAGGAGATTAAATAAAAGCATATATAGTATAGGTAAAGAAATACTGTATGCTTATTTTTGGATGGTTCCACTTTAAATTGTGGTATAGCAATTATTATCATTTGAAAAAGAGCTATTCTTTTAAAATATTCTATTTGTTTATTTGATAAATTTATATGGCTGCCCATCTCATATATATGAATCCGGGCGGCATATGAAAGTGTAGCAGCAAAACAGCCAAAAACATATAGCAACCACAAAAATAATTAAAAACTATTTTAAAAACTATTGCAAAACATAAAACCCAAAACTTGTGGGAGAGCACACTCGTTTTACTAGCAATATAACCACTTTGTAGCTTCTTACCACATTTATTGGATTCCCAGTTAGGAAGACAAATCCATGTTTTCAGGTCCTTCCAGAAGGCCCAATGATTTAGGGCCAATATAACCTGAGGTGGATGATGTTCCAGAGGGTGGGTGAAGTAGCAGAAAGTCACCCCTTGGTCCTGTCAGATGACACTTCTTTCTAACCTGATGGAACCAGTAAATGTGATTGGAGAAAGGCTGTCCCTCAAATAAATAACCCTCATGCCATGTAGGGCTTTAAAGATCACAAAAAAAATTATGCTGTTGTAAATCAAGACTACTTGTATGTATATAGTATGGCTATCTACACTTTTAAGGCCATGAAAATGAAACTTGGTTAAAATATTTTGTTATGAAGTGAGAAATACTGAGTCAAGACACAACAGAAGGGATACCAAGAAGTTTGTTTCATTTAAAGATTAAGATGATTTAATCATATTCAAGATAATGGGCTTGGTATTTTTTTAATATCTTCATATGTATGCCTGTATATAAGTATGTATAAAACTGCACATACAACACACAATACCATACATATTGATGCCTTTTGCAACACATTTCATTTTAGTTTACATTTTGGTGCAAGCCTTTGCCAAGATAGGAATCTCTTAAAAATATAAAATAAATGCTGGTCAGTATGAATGCCATCAAATTCCATAATATATTCTTTTAGAAGAGCTCTATTTGATCACAAATTTAATATATTGAGAACAAAGCTATTGGCTTTTGACTTCACTAGATGAATTATATCCCCACCTTATATCTTGAAAAGGAAAGGCAGTGTTTTTATGCCTGCTTGTCACAGTGGATGGAAGTATTAATTGTGTATGGAATAATCCATATTTTATTGCATTACATTCTGTAGCAGAAATGATTGATGGGATAAAAACAACCCAGTATATTGATCTCACATAGCTATGTTAAGTGTTATGTTCCTAGCACACTATGCAATGTGACCTTCTGTATCTCAGTCCTCTCCAGCCTTTGTTCCAGCAAATAAGCATCTATTTTGACGCAGTGCAATAGGCTAAGACTACTACACCTCACCTATGCACACTCAGCAAGAGAGGCCTCTTCAAGTAATTATGTAGAAAAAAAATGAATATGAACATCCTTCAGTTTAGTAAATATACTTTATCTACAGACCAATCATCACAGGGGATGGTTGCTTTCTGCAGATTTAAATTCTTTGCTTGCTTGTTGTTTGTTTAAGATGTGTAGAGTGTGGTGATGAGGATGCTGCATAAATCAATACCAAGATATATATAGAAAACAGAAATGTTGAATGTGGTCATTAAAAATCACACTTGGCATCCATATGCTGAAATACTGCTTCTTTTGTGGTTTTATTTCATCAATATCCATATTTATTATTATATAAAAATATCTCTTAAACTCTTGGTTTTGCACCATAGCCATATCTCTTTGTAACTACTTCTTGGTTTTATAGAGATGAGTTTGCTGATTTTTCAAGCAACAACTTTGTGAATGCTGATTCATTAGAGGCTTTCTAGTGTCAACTGAAAATGTTTTGCTACCTGGAACAGATATCTTCCAGGGCCATATGTTAAATAGTCATGCGGCACTATTGAGACCCAATTCCTGTCATCATTTATGATGTTTCTTGAAATTGCTTTATTATTCTAGTGCAGGGGTGAGTCACCTGCATCACTCATCTTTCCCCTTCATTAGCTATGTTGCTAGATTTAATGGGAGTTCAGTTTAACAACATCTGGAGAGCCACATACCTTCCATCTTTGCTCATCTCAGAACCTGCTCTGAGCCCATTATTCAAAAATAAGTGTACATCTTTTCTTGATTCAGTATATAGTTTTGTTCTCATAAAAGGTTAGAAAAATACATCCCTCTAATAACAAGAGGGTGAAGGTTTATTCTGTAATTTCCCTTACAAAAGAAAGAAAGTAAAAAAAAATAAGGTAAAGAAATATAGACCAAAGAACGAGGTTTGACAAAGTGCAACTATATCAGAAGTAGATTCCTGTAAAAACCATTCTTTCTTGGGCTAAAGTCATGATTGTATTACAAGTGTCCTTCATGTAGGTGGCAGCAATTTTGAGTCTGCTGTTTGTTTACTTGAACACTAAAATGCGTACCTTGCATTCTATTTTATAAACAGAGAAAAAGGGGAAAGGGAGAGATCAGATTATTATTATTTTTCACTTGTTCTAGAGACATTAAAAACTGCTTTTTAAAAACATAATGTCTGTTGTCACTCAGGATGCTGAAACAGTAATAATGATATAATGATCTATATAGGTTGCAGAAATATTTAATCCATACATTTTTATATTATTACTGACTGAAGCCATGAACATAGTAGAATACTTGCACTGAAACACCAGGAATGAATGGGAATAATTGGACAAAAAGGATAACTAATGCATTTAAGGCAGGCGTGTCTGACTTGCAGCCACAGGCCACATAGACTTTTAACATTATTATTTGATTTATATACATTAACTATATTATATACTTTATATGTGGCCCACACCAATTACTCTTTACTCAATGCGGCCCAGGCCAAAAAAGTGGACACCCATGATCTAAGGCAGGGGTGTCAAACTCGTGTTGTCACGGCGGAATCGTGACGTATCATGACTTTTCCCTCTTTGCTAAACCGGACGTGGGACTGGCCAGTGCATGACACATCTGGCCTGCAGGCCATAAGTTTGACAGCCCTGATCTAAGGGGTTGAGTCACAACAGAAAAGCTTGGTGTTCTTAATCATAAGTTATATGAGAGAAAATACAAATAATTATTTTAATCTCTTTTTTTTTGTTTCAATGTATCTTGCTTTTAATGAAAATCAACTGTTTGTACTTTCATGATCATAAATACTTAAATCAACAAGTAGAAACCTACTTGCTGATTTTACAGTGGCCAAATGCAAAATTCTGCTGCTCTTCTTCCATATTGGTCTTTCTGATGAAAGTGGCTTTTTTAAAGCAGTCAACAGACAGACTGTTTAAACTACATTTTCACCATTACTCTTTAGCTTCCTCATCATAGACTTCCAATACTGTTTTTTATTTTTAATGTGTTGAACAAAAAAGACATATGAAAACAATATATGGTGGGATAGCTAAATACCTTGTGCCATATGTTTTTATGCATGTCTGCGTGTCAGTACACAAGTTGTTTGTATGTCTGCCTGTCTATCAATCACAATGCATGGTTGAATGGCATTACTGACTTTTTGTTCATACTGAACCAGCAATAAGAAAATAGAAACAGAAACTTGCAATAAATTAAAAAACATAACTGCAAAACTTAATTGTATCTAATTGCAATTTATACAAATTCAAAAACAAACAAATCATGGTGCTTAACTTCAACAAACAAAAACCAGTGCAATCAGAGATATTTAATTTTATCTTTTTCTATACAATATAAATCCTTACAACTCCAATTCTCTACTTAAATTGATTTCTACCCAATCACCGGCCCTGGAGCAACATAGGTTTCTAACCTTTCCCACAGATTTTTTTTTGGGGGGGGGGGGCTGTTTATTTATTTTTGCAATACCAATAGCTCTGATCATTTTGCTGACTCTTTGGCATGGTTTACTGCAATTTTGAGACAGAAACAATTAAAAGTTGTAGAATAATCCTTACATAATTTTAACACAAACTAAAAATCCTAATTCCCCCAAATTCAGAAAATCTTTATACAGTCTCTCCCATTTTTCACTACTGTACACCTTTTTTGATGCTTCTGGCCACCAGAATTGTGGTGCATTCCTACTTGAACACTATCTAAGGAGTATGTGGAGAAGTTCCATTTCCTCCAAAAGGGGGCTTTTGTACAAGCAGGTTACTAACTTTCCTGATATTTCATGATGTGGAATGCATATAATGAAACCTGCTGACCTCTTTGATAATCCTCAAAGTAGAATTCAGGGGAATGAAATAAAGAGTTCATACTGAAATAAAATCAATATGATATGTGTGGGGAAAATGTCCATATATTACTTGTGGTCCTGAAATAAAGGTTCATAATATTGTTTTCAATTTATAAGCTAACTTTGAAGATGCAATGTTGTTATAAAGACTCTGTTTCTTTATCCTTCCTGCTGGAAATGGTGAACCGATTGTTTTTCTTTTTAAAGTTGGACGCAAGGCATCCCTGTAAAGCCAAAGTGTCATCAAAATAATGAAACAAACATCACAGTCCCAGCATCCCAGCTCCATCTCTGTAATTCTCAAGGGAAAAACTATGATGAATTCTGAAAGCATCATAAAGTAGATATAAATTTCGAATGCTTGTGGGAATTATTAGATTGATACCAAAGAATTATCACCTAAATAAATTACCAGATGATGAGGATTTTTCAAGGGAAAAACTTTCATAATATATATTTTATCAAATACCTATATTCTGGTCCTAAACCATTTCAGATTAAAAAGAAAAAGAAGTAATAATCATTGATTGCATTATGCATACATTTGAATATTGAAAATATATGTTTGCTATGTTATGTTACGAGGGTGAGTCAAAAAGTAATTCCATTTTCTTTAGGACAGGTATAATTACCAACACAGGAACATGTAGCATACATCAAAATGAAGCTGGTCCTCTGTGGATCGCATCCCTACTTCTCAACATAGTCACGGTCTCAATAGCAATGTTCCACCTTCAAATGAGAGCATGTATCCCTGCCTCATAAAATTTTGTTGACTGTTCTTTGAGCCACTTCTTCACTGCAGTTTTCACTTCCTCGTCACTGGAATAATGTTTGCCTCTCAAACCCTCTTTCATGGGACTTTCAAAGAGGGTTTGAGAGGCAAACATTATTCCAGTGACGAGGAAGTGAAAACTGCAGTGAAGAAGTGGCTCAAAGAACAGTCAACAAAATTTTACGAGGCAGGGATACATGCTCTCATTTGAAGGTGGAACATTGCTATTGAGAGAAACGGTGACTATGTTGAGAAGTAGGGATGTGATCCACAGAGGACCAGCTTCATTTTGATGTATGCTACATGTTCCTGTGTTGGTAATTATACCTGTTCTAAAGAAAATGGAATTACTTTTTGACTCACCCTCGTACAAAGGTTGCAGAGTTGGCATTCACACCATTATATGTTTTGTTATTTGCCCCTCTTGAATGGGCAATGAATTTAATAAATCTTTAAGACAGTAATAAAGAAAGTGCAACAATAGTCAAATTGAATATCATTCTGTCCCGAAAAGGGTGAATCAGAATGTAGAAGAAGCACATTAGCATCAAATGATCACTGAAACTTATAAGAGTGAGACAAACTTTCCAGTATTCAGCAGCAAAACAATTTTTAAATGAATAAAATCCTTATTCGGTTTGACTGAATTGCCACCATCCACCATTTGCAATTGAAATATATACTGCAGGCTCAATTGCTGATCACCAGTTTGCAATTTTTATTTTTTTTAATTGATTAAAAAATAAAAATGAAAGAATATTGCAATTAGAAGATAAATTGCATATAAAAGAGCTTATCAAGCATATATAGATGTATGTGTATACACACATGAACATATGACTCAATTGTTCTAATATATATATATGACTGAAATTGTTTATATAATAATTTCAATTAAACATAATAATATTTCATTTTAATTGCTCGTGCATAATTTAAGTATACAGGCCATTCATTCATAGGCTGTAGGTAATGTCAGGTCTTTAATTCACTGGGTAAATTGGGGCCATAAATTTGCCTTTTTACTGTTGAAGAAGTAATCTCTTGGCAATAAAAAGGGCAATGAGACTCCATTTCCATTGTCCTGCTATCAATTTCCTTGCAGTTGTTAAAGCCATTTGTGCATCTAATATGTGCATTTTTTTGTAAAAATGCAATGGGGTCCAGTGAGTTTGAAATAGTTTGTAGTAATGGTAACTGTGTAATCTGTGCTATACTCTGAGATATAATAAGGCTTTTTGGTATTGAAGTTAGAATATTTTCCATTATTTAAGCAAAATGGGGATTTCCAATTCCTATTTCTATTCAGTCTTTGAAGTCTGTGCATTAAAATTACACTGATTTATTTTTTAACAGATGTTTATAAAGGTTCTCGACCAAATCCTAGTGATCTATTGGTCCACATCAAGTTGTCAATAAATGTTTTAATTATAAATGTTACTGATGTGTGGCAAATCTATTATATCTTGAATCCAAAACAGTCCAGTTAGCTTCAACTCTTACATAGGAATACTTTGAAATGTCCCCTAATGGGGAATTTGCCCTAAATGAAGATGTCAAAATTTGGTACAGGTCAAAAGATATGCATACTGATAGAATCCAAGACTCAGAAATTGAAAGTTTTCTTTCTTAATTGTCTATATAATTATTTTAATTTATCTTTGACAGTCTTCATTTTTATTACCTGTTAAAGGTGTACTATTTTGGGATGGTGCAAAATTAAGCATTTGCAAGGGCATATTTTCTTTGTCAGTATTTTTTTTTTTGCTGAAACCTATTGTTGATAATATTTATGCATTTATTTGTTTATTTATTTATCGATCAAATTTGTATAGCTGCCCATCTCACATGAAAGTGGTTCTGGGTGGTATGCACCATATAATTAAGAATTTTTTTAAAAAATCACTACAAAAAGGCATATAATTGGTGCATACAGCAACAGCCCATTGCTTCATGAAATCCAGTACCATTTTCCCTTGCAGGATAACCGCTGCCTGTGATTAAGCATAAGGTTTTTCATTTCAAAAGTTTTTCTGAAAATATTCACTACTATTATTAGCAGTTCAATGATATTAGGGATTCATTTTCGGAATGCCTGCGTTTTAATAGATGGTGGTGATAAATGAAAGACATCTGTTTTATTTAGGTTTCTTTCATATATTTTCAAAAGCACATTCTTGCTACCTGAAGGTTATAGCTTTTGTTTATCTGGTGCAGCCTTAGAATATAAGAGCTAACAATTTCCTGCATTAAAGAGTATAGAGAAAATAAAGGTTCTTCAAAAAAGGGAAAACAAACAGCTTCCTCCCTCTTACATAACCTAGTTTTCAAGATCTGTTTTTAATTCTATCACTTGTATTCTATTGTTATGTTAGTGTTAAATCATGAAACTAGCATCATCTACAATGCCAATGCAAAAAAGCAACATACATAAGCATTCCCCTGATCTCCTGTCTCTTCTGTAGAGTCTGTATATTGTATGCTATGATGCTGGATCATGATTTGTACATCTATAAGATTACAAATAAAATCTTGTTTGCCCTGAACCAGAAATGTTTTGCATCTATTAAGAGTTGAATGATGCACTATTTATCATACTAAGATAATATATGACTTATTCACACAACTACAGATACATTACATTCAGTCACACAATTTGTCAGTTATTCTACTGGTGCTGGATAACAACTTCAGAGTTATGCTAAGAATATTTATCTCTCACACACATGCACTCTCTCTCTTAATTATTTAGATGTTTCTGCATCTCTTAATGAATGAATTGTAGAATGGGAACTAATAAATAATGCTTTACAAAGTTTATCATGTTTTCATAAAGTCATGTTTATTCTACCGTGTTTCCCCGAAAATAAGACCTGTCCCGAAACTAAGCCCCACAGGGCTTTTTCGGGACATGTCTTGAAATAAGCCCCCCCCCCGAAAATAAGCCCCCCCACTACTTCTGGGAGAAAGGGGGGGGCATGCCGAGAGCCGCTCTTTTTGCGGCGGCACTCTTTTCGCCCGGAAAGAGAGAGAGAGAGATCCCTCAAGAAGTTTCCCTGCAAAGACCTGCTGAGAAAGAGAAGCGGTGAACTGCCAGACGCTGGTAAGATAAGCGTCTGTCAGCCTGGCCCTCCCCCTCCCCTGCTTCACCTACCACCCCCAAATTGTGCCCGAACATGTTACCAGCGTCTGGCAGTTCGCCGCTTCTCTTTTGGGGCAGGTCTTTGCAGGGAGAGGGGAGGAAGGGGGGGAGGCCTCTTTCCGACCGGTTTATCGGTGCCTTCCCGTGATTTTTCCGCCTCGAGACCAGGCTGGTTAGAAAGAGCGTCGCTTTTTCTATAAAAAGAGCCTGGTCCCGACTTTCTCCCCTAGAAGATTGTCCGACAAAAGGATTGAAATGGAAAAGGCGAGTGCCGGTGGCTTTGTTAAAGCCGCTCGCATTGCCTTTGGAGAAGCCATTCTAGCGAATGGGGCTCTGACAGGGCGAAAGGGAAGCGCTCCGCTCTCGTTATCTCCCAGCCTTAGCAAAGCCGGATTGCCTGCGCAGGGGACAAGGAACCCAGATGAGGGTCTCAGCTCGGGACCCCCAGGATCCCCGAGCCCCGCTGGACCCTCAGATCTCCCCAAGGGTGGATTTCAGAGGCAGGTTCTTTCATCAAGAAACGTTTCACTTGTGCGGGTTTTGCAGGGGGAGAAAAGGCGAGCAGAAACGGTAGCTTTGGGCGCAATCCAAAGTGATCCAAATCTGAAATCTGGATATAGCACGGAAATAGAGTTCTGCAAATTTGTGCCGTTCATGCCTGTCTTTGAATCAAAGTAACAGCGGACTGGGTTTTAATAATATTAGCAATAATATAAAATAAGACAAAATAAAATAAAAGTTAAAAAAAAGAGATCCACTCCTTCTAAGCATGGAACATTTATAAAGTCTACAGATTCTCACACCTGGATTGCCATGAAGATGACAACATCACGCTCTTAGAAGTTTCAGAACGTATCGTATTGCTATTTGCCATTTCTGTTTCTCCAGCCCCCACCCTCTGTGCCCCAGCTGGTGCGAGAATCGCCAAATCAGGATCCCGGTGGGTCCCTGGGATACTGCTTGGTCCCCCTGAAGAAATCGGGAAGAGAGCGAGGAAAAACCATAGTTGGTTGCGAGGTTAGAATTTCCCTGCACAGAGACCTTTGGCAGGCACTCTGGTACGAAATTCAATCTCTATTTTTATGAGAAGTAAACCTTCTAAATAAATTTTATTAGGGGCAACCAATATATTTTTCTAGTCACTCCCTTTGTTCCAGCCCTACGTGTGTGTAACAATCTAAAACCTATTTATGGTGGGAAAACATGCCGGATCCGTCATAGAAAACCCTTTACTTTGCAGGGAAAGTGATTTTTCCCAAGCACGCCCTTGTCATGGTGGAGATTTGGGGACCAGAGCGCTAAGCTGAGCCTTGTTAGGGACTTCACTTTGCCTGATCATGTGGAAAATACCTTCCATTATCCACAGAATGGCCTAACTGGCACTTTTCTGGCTGCGGAGGGGCGGGAGGGGGGCGGATAAAGCGAGGGGCGATGGAAAGGAAAATGGGGGGGTGATGAGGGGCGGCCCGTGAGAGGCTTCTGTAAGGCTTCATCTCTGGCAGCATCAAATCTTCCTTCCCAAATCTTTGGATCGCAAAGCCGGAGAGGACCGCGGGGGTGGGGGGGGGAGGAACTAGGCAAATCTGACTCTGGCAACCCAAGCTGCCCTTTTTTCCTTCTCCGCGAAAAGGGGATTCTTCCGGAGGGGAGGGTTCTAATCTGCAGAGTGTGTGTGTGTGTGTGTGTGTGTGAAAACATGTCTGGGTGCCTTGAGATCTCTTATCTCCCACCGTGCAAGCACCCATGCCCCCCCAACCATGGAGAAAGCATTCCTTCCGAGAGTTGAAAGCGCGGGATCAAGTGGTTGGGAAAAGAAAAAAGGAGGCTAAAAGAGAAAAGGAAGGGAAGGAACCCAAGGGCTCTAAAGCGGAGAAGGAAAAAAGGGCAGCTTGGGTTGCCAGAGTCAGATTTACCCTAGTTTCTCCCCCCCCCACCCCCGCGGTCCTCTCCGGCTTTGCGATCCAAAGATTTGGGAAGGAAGATTTGATGCTGCCAGAGATGAAGCCTTACAGAAGCCTCTCACGGGCCTCCCCTCATCACCCCCCCCGTTTTCCTTTCCATCGCCCCTCGCTTTATCCGCCCCCCTCCCGCCCCTCCGCAGCCAGAAAAGTGCCAGTCAGGCCATTCTGTGGATAATGGAAGGTATTTTCCACATGATCAGGCAAAGTGAAGTCCCTAACAAGGCTCAGCTTAGCGCTCTGGTCCCCAAATCTCCACCATGACAAGGGTGTGCTTGGGAAAAATCACTTTCCCTGCAAAGTAAAGGGTTTTCTATGACGGATCCGGCATGTTTTCCCACCATAAATAGGTTTTAGATTGTTACACACACGTAGGGCTGGAACAAAGGGAGTGACTAGAAAAATATATTGGTTGCCCCTAATAAAATTTATTTAGAAGGTTTACTTCTCATAAAAATAGCGATTGAATTTCGTACCAGAGTGCCTGCCAAAGGTCTCTGTGCAGGGAAATTCTAACCTCGCAACCAACTATGGTTTTTCCTCGCTCTCTTCCCGATTTCTTCAGGGGGACCAAGCAGTATCCCAGGGACCCACCGGGATCCTGATTTGGTGATTCTCGCGCCAGCTGGGGCACAGAGGGTGGTGGCTGGAGAAACAGAAATGGCAAATAGCAATACGATACATTCTGAAACTTCTAAGAGCGTGATGTTGTCATCTTCATGGCAATCCAGGTGTGAGAATCTGTAGACTTTATAAATGTTCCATGCTTAGAAGGAGTGGATCTCTTTTTTTTAACTTTTATTTTATTTTGTCTTATTTTATATTATTGCTAATATTATTAAAACCCAGTCCGCTGTTACTTTGATTCAAAGACAGGCATGAACGGCACAAATTTGCAGAACTCTATTTCCGTGCTATATCCAGATTTCAGATTTGGATCACTTTGGATTGCGCCCAAAGCTACCGTTTCTGCTCGCCTTTTCTCCCCCTGCAAAACCCGCACAAGTGAAACGTTTCTTGATGAAAGAACCTGCCTCTGAAATCCACCCTTGGGGAGATCTGAGGGTCCAGCGGGGCTCGGGGGATCCTGGGGGTCCCGAGCTGAGACCCTCATCTGGGTTCCTTGTCCCCTGCGCAGGCAATCCGCGAGAGCAGAGCGCTTCCCTTTCGCCCCGTCAGAGCCCCATTCGCTAGAATGGCTTCTCCAAAGGCAATGCGAGCGGCTTTAACAAAGCCACCGGCACTCGCCTTTTCCATTTCAATCCTTTTGTCAGACAATCTTCCAGGAGAGAAAGTCGGGACCAGGCTCTTTTTGTAGAAAAAGCAACGCTCTTTCTAACCAGCCTGGTGTCGAGGCGGAGAAATCATGGGAAGGCACCAATAAAACGGTCGGAAAGAGGCCTCCCCCTTCCTTCTCTCTCCCTGCAAAGACCTGCCCCAAAAGAGAAGCTGCGAACTGCCAGACGCTGGTAACGTTCGGGCACAGTTTGGGGGTGGTATGTGAGGCAGGGGAGTGGGAGGGAACATGCCAGAAGCCGCTTTTTGCGGCAGCCACTTTTTTGGCCAGGAGAGAGAGAGAGAGAGAGAGAGAGCAAGAGAGAGGCGGGTGTGTGCACCCCCCACGGGACTAGCTCGGCTCCTCTGGGCTCTGCCTACGCGCTTCTGCCTGCGAGGAAGAGGGAGCAAGCCCAGAGCAGCCAAGCCAGTCCCGCGGGGGGTGCACGTAGCCGCCTTTCCCTCTCCCTCTCCCTCTCCCTCTCTCTCACCCGTTCCTTGCCTGAGCCCGGCTAGAAGCCAAACTTCCACCCGGGCTCAGCTGCAGAAGCAGCCGAGCACACGCTCACTCGCCGGCCTGCGCCCGTCCCTGTTGCTGCCCCTTCGGTACTTCCTTTTGCCGCCACCTCGCTCACTCGCTTGCCACCCCACCCCGCCCCATCATTCGCCCGAAACCTCCAAACTCCGCCCCACTGCGAAATGCACCACTTACTGAAGTTTGACAGCTCTGGGCTTTCCCTCAGCTAGTGGGAAAAATCTTGCATAGTGCAGAAACTCTTCTCGCTTCGAGAACTTGCTAATTCTCGCGAGAAGAGTTTCTGCACTATGCAAGATTTTTTTCCCCCTAAACAGATTAGCCGAGAGACCACGGAGCTGCCGAACTTCAGTAAGTGGTGCGTCGCAGCCTGCCTGTACCCCAAAAATAATAAGCCATCCCCCCAAAATAAGGCCAGGGGCATTTTTGGGGGGTCAAAAAAATATAAGCCCCTGTCTTATTTTCGGGGAAACACGGTATATATTACTTCGTATCCAGGGACTTGTCTGTTTTCTTTTCTTTTTAACATATCCAAGAATGGTTTTTCAAACCAAATTGCTTTTTAATAAAAATATTGTTTGGGAGATCATGTTGTAATTTAGTTACATTGATACAAACACTAATATTTTTGTAATTCTAGTAGTTCCAAAACATCCTTATTCCTAAGCAGTTTTATGGCTAGAAATTATACTTAGAAATCTGGATTCATGAAACTCATAGCAATATACATAATCTGGATAACTTGTTTATTCTCCACATTTTTTTAAAAAAACCACATTTATTGGGTCCAAGAATATGAAAGTATAGAAGAGAGAAATCTTGCCAATCTAGATGATCATTTGAAACCAATAATAGATAGAGTTTTGTTCCCTTTGAAGGAACCTAGGTTTGGCACTAATGTTGAGGCACTGATGACATTAGTTGCCAATATTAGTTATGGCAACTTCTCCTGACCTGCAGCTGTATTCTTTATAATTCATATTTGGGTTAAATCCTGACTACAGTCATCCAACCAGTTACTGATGTATTTATTGAGTGTTACGTTAAGCAGTAAGTAACACTTTTAAAGCAATACAGAGCTATGGGCTAGTTTGTTTAAAATTCTAGTATGCAAATCTTGCTTATCTGCCTGCTGCACAGACATGTTAAGTTGGTTAGTACTTAGTGCAAGTTATTTTCTTTAAAAGTCAATGTTTTTAAAATGCATTTTCTCTAATTATTTTTGAATGAGGATTACCTGAATGTTACCAGTATACTTTTAAAATATTTTAAAGATTGGATGACTATTTGATTTACAATGTATTTGTATCCAGTCCTACAAAAATGGAGGCATGTGTGATTATAGCAATAGCAATAGCAATAGCACTTAGACTTATATACTGCTTCATAGTGCTTTACAGCCCTCTCTAAGTGGTTTACAGAGTTCAGCATATTGCCCCCAACAATCTGGGTCCTCATTTTGCCGACCTCAGAAGGATGGAAGGCTGAGTCAACCTTGAGCCGGTGAGATTTGAACATCTGAACTGCTGAACTAGCAGTCAGCTGAAGTAGGTTGCAGTGCTGCTTTTAACCACTGCGCCACTTCGGCTCAGTATATACTGATTATACTGTATGGTATAGAATGAAATATAAAATATGTGAGGTTTTTCTATCATCACCAACATATGTACATATTTACCACACTTATTCTCTGGAATTTGAATTGTTAAGCATCACAAAATAGTCTATACCGTCTTTCAATCTCTCTCTACATACAGTATACTTCAAACCAGAGAAAATAAAGCTTTTACTTCTGATCCATAGAATAAATAAGAGCAATGCTTTTTCTATAATTGGAAATTACTCAGGCTAGTGCTTCCCTACATTTTTATTACTGCTGAAGGGGATGGCAAATAATTTCATGTAATTAGCAGGAAAATATTAAAGGGTTTTAAGAATACTTGAGATTAAGAATTTATCTCAAGCTCCTGAGAATTTATAAGTGCAATCAATATTAATATGAGAAGATATGCCAGTTTCAAGAATATCAGAACTACTTAGGCATTGCTATTTCTTACCTGTCTTCATTTGCTTTCCATAATAAGTGAGATTTCTTCGGTGTTTATGATATTCTCAGTGATTATGTAGTTATTTTAAGGATATAAATCTTGAACTGGTGGGTTTCTTCTGTGTAATCCTTGACTTTTTTTCAGCAAGATGCAATCTGCTGTATATTATTTTACAAACACACACACACACACACACCACTCATCCTTACTCCACAAAGTCACTGAATATTTGTTCATAATTGCAGACTCTACAACAACAGAGAATAACACCAAATGTTGTGGCAGTTTGTATGAATAAGAATTGATAATATTTTGCAATTATTCTTCTCTATGTCCTTTCTCTACGCAAATACCAAATACAGTAATTAATAGTTTTACCTATGAACAATATCTTTGAATCTGAAGTATTAAAGGAATTCCCAAATTCCAGGAGGAAAGTATTTTATTATCCTCCAATTACTAATTTCTCCCAAGGGTAGGAAATGGGGCAAAACATACTTTCTTTGGTTTCATGATTTTCAGAAATATTATTCCATAGCAAGACATATTATATGTAATAATAGGGAAGGAGGAATGGATTCAAAAGCCATAAATTGAGTTTTGAGATTAGATATGCGCCTCAAACAGATTTCTCTATACCAGGGGTTGGAACCTTAAAAACTCAAAGAGCCATTTGGACCCGTTTCTCAGAGAAAACCAAACACCCAGAGCCACAAAACCTGGGTGGATGTGGCCAACTTGATGTCACTTCCACCAAATCACATGACCCACCCAGCCACGCCTACTCAGATTTTGTGGCTCTGTGTTTTCTTTTCTATGAGAAAAACTTATCTCTCTCTCTCTTTTCCCTCTCTCTTTCTTTCTCTCCCACTCTCTTTCTCTCCTATCTCCTTCCCTCCCTCTCATCTTTCTTTCTCTTTCCCTCTCCCCATCTCTCTCTGTCTCTCTCCCTTCCTCCCCACCCATCTCTCTCTCCCTCTCCATCTCTCTCATCTCTCTCTTTCTCCCATCTCTCTTTCTCCCATCTCCCCTTCTCTCTGTGTGTGCTGAGGAATAATCGCCACCTCCAGTGGAGGCTTCTCTTCGGGCAACCCTCCTCCCCCTCTCACAACTCCCTGGCTGGCTGTAGCGCGTGTGGGGAGACCCTCCTCAAGCGAGCGCCAAAGTGCAGCAATGGAGGGTCTTTGGACATGGCTTCTCTCCTGCTCTAAGGATGGCTATTGCCTTGCCATGTCCCGTCCCGTTCCCCCTCCCCACAGCTTTTTGGCCAAGCGGGAAGGCGTGAGCTTCAGCCCAAAGTGGCAGGAAGTGAAGGCTGATTTACGCGCAAATGTGGCCCTTCTCTCCTGTCCTAAGGATCCTGCCATTGCCTTGCCATGCCCCCCACCCCGCATGAGAGGAGAAGGAGGGGGAGGAGGGTCGCTGGAGCAAAGGCAGCCTTCGCTTTCTTATTCCCACCCCAATCGGCCAAAGAACTGGGGGGGGATGGGACATGGCAAGACAATGGCCAGATTCTTAGGGCAGGAGAGAAGATCCTCCTTAAGCATCCAAAGACCCTCCTTAAGCGAGCAGCCTCCCACCCTCCACGCACACTTCTGCTGCACTTTGGCACTCGCTTGAGGGTCTCCCCGTGCATGCGCACTCTCCTGACCCTGCCACAGCCAGCCAGGGAGTCATGAGAGGGCGAGAAGGGCCGCCCAAAGGGAAGCTTCCATCGGGGGTGGCTATGTTCCTCAACCAGCGCCAGAGAATCAGCCCCGGCCACTTCTCCATTCCCGTTGTTGCCCTTGCCTTCTCAGGCCAGGTGAGGGAGGGAAGGGCAAGGCTAGTCAGTGATTGGACAGTGAGCCATAGCAGGGGCCCCAAAGAGCCGCATGCAGCTCCAGAGCTGCGAATTGCTGATGCCTGCTCTATACAGAACTGTGGGAAAGGATACATCATAAAAATGATTAAAAGAATTCAATTGTATCTGTTATAATAATTTTAGGTTTAATGGTAGTTTCTTTCTCATTTTTTTATAAACATAAACAAGAAAGCTTTCTAACACTGATGAAGGTTAAACAACTCAAAATGTAGTTTCTCATGAAGATATTCATCCTGTGTAAATCTTTCAAATTACATAATTAGTTCTTATTTGTCCTTCCTATCTCCATAAAATGGCCAACCTAAGTTTTGAATCTAAAAAGGCAAATTATTTTATAAACATCCATAGAAATCTTGCTTATGTAAGAGCCATGGTGGCACAGTATTGCAGGCTGAGACTGCCCACTGCCAGGAATTCAATCCTGACCGGCTCAAGGTTGATTCAGCCTTCTATCCTTCCTAGGTCAGTAAAATGAGGACCCAGATTGCTGGGGGCAATATGCTAAATCACTTTGAGAGTGCTGTAAAGCACTATGAAGTGGCATATACTGTAAGTCTAAGCGCTATTGCTATTGTATGTAACCTCAAATCCCAAAGGAGATAATACCACACTATAGATTGTCATCTTAATGATCTTCTTGAAAATGTGTGCCAATTGTGAATGGAAAGGTTCAAAAAGACACATCAGATTGTGCTCTGAATGTTTATGCTCAAATTATGCAAATGGAACACTAAGAGGACTACTATATGAAAGGCTCAATTAATGTAGTCTGATAGATTGTGAGACTATATATCAAATCTATTGTCAGTGTTCAGAGTACCTTATGATTTTGTTTTCGAATTTCAAATAAACCAAACAAGTATCTTACATATTTGGATCTGAAAGTCTTGAGATAAAGCTTTCCACAAAGCCATACTAATTATTTATTAGCACTAAAATATGTATTGGTTGTTATTTATTTAAAGCAAGTCAGTGCTGACTGCTGTTGAAAACATTCCCTATGTATCTTTAAACACTGAATTATTTAAGTCAAACTATATTGCTTTGTTGGCAATAAATACAGAAATTTAATACTTTATCTACCGAGTGACATGGTCCTGTTGAAAATAATGCTTGATTTTAGCTTGAATAAATTACAATTTCTCCAAGTTTATACTCTGTCTAACTTTGTTTGGAGGCCTGGGAAAGAAATTAATCCGCAATATCTTGTCTGATAGAATTGCCACCAATTGCCATTTGAAATGCTGAGAAAATTAAAGAAGGAGAAGCTATGACCAGTTAAGTCTCTCATTCAAGGTACTCAGTCCAAAGGAAAGGGTTTAAGATTTTTTATCTTACCTGGTGGGAAGATTTCAGAAGTTGATCCTAGTGAATTATAGCTCCAGCTGATCAGGAACTATCCTATCATTCAGCCCCAAGTTGCAGGGTTGCCCCAGGTTTCAGCCCCAGGTTGTACATATTCTCATGTACTGTATATATGAACCTGCACTTCTGCCCTCTGGAACAGAATCCCTCCTAAATTTTCATGGCATCAAAAAGCTTGGGCCAGGAGTGTTTCCCAAGGTGGCTCAGCATTTTAATGGGTTTTGTATGTTTTGTGTTTTCTAACACAAGCTTTTAGTTTTACGGTTTCCCTTGTGGTTGTGCTATTGTTTTAATGATTTATTTTGTGATGCATTATTAATTCTCTATATGTCACTTTGAGTTGAGTCAACCCTGAGTGTGTCAGGATTGAACTACTGGCAGTGGGCAGAGTTAGCCTGCAATACTACATGGTAACCACTGCACCACCATGGCACTGAAAGAAGGGAGGGGAGGGGAAGGGAAGGGTATAGTGTCCAGGAGCAATAGGAGGGAATCTTGATTGATCCCTTATTACTGGCCTTAGCAGAGCAAGATATACTAGCAAAACCTCCCACTTCTGGGAAGGAAAAATATACAGCCCTTATTTCATATTGTCAAGTGTTCATACCGTGTTTCCCCGAAAATAAGACATGTCCTGAAACTAAGCCCCACAGGACTTTTTCGGGACATGCCTTTAAATAAGCCCCCCCCCCAAAAAATAAGCCCCCCCACTACTTCCGGGGGAAAGGGGGGGACATGCCGGGAGCCGCTCTTTTTGCTGCGGCACTCTTTTGGCCCCGAAAGAGAGAGAGAGAGATCTCTCAAGAAGTTTCCCTGCAAAGACCTGCTGAAAAGAGAAGCCGCGAACTTCCAGACGCTGGTAAAGTGAGCACCTCGCAGCCCGGCCCTCCCCTGCATTCCCCCCCAAATTGATTATCTTACCAGCGTCTGGAAGTTCGTGGCTTCTCTTTTCAGCAGGTCTTTGCAGGGAAACTCCTTCAATGTAAAGGAGAAGTTCTCGCGAGTGCGAAAAGTTGTTAATTGGTTGCACTCGCGAGAACTTCTCCTTTACATTGAAGGAGTTTCCCTGCAAAGACCTGCTGAAAAGAGAAGCCACGAACTTCCAGACGCTGGTAAGATAATCAATTTGGGGGGGAATGCAGGGGAGGGCCGGGCTGCGAGGCGCTCACTTTACCAGCGTCTGGAAGTTCGCGGCTTCCCTGTCACCGCCTTCCTCACTCACGTCGCGCCCCGCCCCATCCCCCGCCCGGTGGTCAAAGTCCTTCAAAGCATTTTAAAGGGATCCGTTTTGCCTGCCATGAAGGGAACCAATGTTCCCCGAAGAAAAGGAGGCAAGCATTGGTTCCCTTCATGGCAGGCAAAACGGATCCCTTTAAAATGCTTCGATGGACTTTGAAGCATTTTGAAGGGACACCCTCCTACCTCGATCGCGTTCTTCGATCTTCTCTCCACGGCAGCCCATTCTGAAAGAGAACGCCTCACGAGTTGGAGAACTTTGAAAGCCTCGCGAGGCGTTCTCTTTCAGAATGGGCTGCCGTGGAGGGAAACCCCAGAGCTGTCAAACTCCAGTAAGTGGTGCGTTTTGTGGTTCTGCGGAGTTTGGAGCTTTGGGGCGAAGGATGGGGCGGGGCGGCGAGCGACCGACCGAGGTGGCGGCAGAAGGGGCAGCAGAAGAGCGCGGAGCCCAAGAGCGGGTCAGCAGGAGCCCCGAGTAGAAAGCGCCGGCTGCTGTGCCCAGGCGGAACGGCTCCCCCTTGAGTTCGGAGCCCAGCGAAAAGCACTTGAGACCCACCGGGGTGGCGTTCAGCGCGCAGGCAAGCAGGAGGTAGCTGGAGAGCGCGGCGCAGGCTCCACGGACACTCCACTTCATCCTCCGCGTCTCCTCCGCTGCCTGCGCCTCCTCCTCCCTGCCTCGCCTCCTCCGCCTCCCTTCTGTCCTCCTCCTCCCGTGTCCTCCTTGCCGTCATCGGCCCTTGCCAGGGAGGCGGCCGCCACGTGTTGCGGGAACATAATGCTGGGGATGGCAGTGGCGAGAAGAGAGAGTCCCGAATGCGCCGCCACCGGTACCGCCGTTGCTCTGGCTGCTACTGGCACAGCGGCCGCCGCTGTCACCGCTGCTTCCTCTCTGCAGGCAGCCGGCAAGAACGGCTCACGCACCAGCTTTTTCCTCCCCGCCCTGCTTCCTCCTGCTCTCTCTTATTGAAGCGGCTGCTGCGGCTGCTGCTCTCTTGCTCGCCGCCGCCGCTACTGCTGGGAGCCGATGAATTATTGATGGCAGTAAGTTCGAGGCAAAAGAGGGGCTTAGCTTAGTCGGGAGGATCTCTGTACTTCTTTGTAATAACGGGTGTTGACTCCTGCGTTTTAAAGCCACCTCTTGCCAGTCGCCCTTTGGCACGGCTGGCGCACAGAGATCCTCCCGACTAAGCTAAGCCCCTTTTTTGCCTCGAACTTGCTGCCATCAATAATTCATCGGCTCCCAGCAGTAGCGGCGGCGGCGAGCAAGAGAGCATCAGCCACAGCAGCCGCTTCAATAAGAGAGAGCAGGAGGAAGCAGGGCGGGGAGGAAAAAGCTGGTGCGTGAGCCGTGCTTGCCGGCTGCCTGCAGAGAGGAAGCAGCGGTGACAGCGGCGGCCGCTGTGCCGGTAGCAGCCAGAGCAACGGTGGCACCGGTGGCGGCGCATTCGGGACTCTCCCTTCTCGCCACTGCCATCCCCAGCATTATGTTCCCGCAACACGTGGTGGCCGCCTCCCCGGCAAGGGCCGATGACGGCGAGGAGGACATGGGAGGAGGAGGACAGAAGGGAGGCGGAGGAGGCGAGGCAGAGAGGAGGAGGCGCAGGCAGCGGAGGAGACGCGGAGGATGAAGTGGGAGCCTGCGCCGCGCTCTCCAGCTACCTCCTGCTTGCCTGCGCGCTGAGCGCCGCCCCGGTGGGTCTCAAGTGCTTTTCGCTGGGCTCCGAACTCAAGGGGGAGCCGTTCCGCTTGGGCACAGCGGCCAGCGCTTTCTACTCGGGGCTCCTGCTGACCGCTGGGATCTCGCTCTTGGGCTCCGCGCTCTTCTGCTGCCCCTTCTGCTGCCACCTCGGTCGCTCGCTTGCCGCCCTGCCCCATCCTTCACCCCAAAGCTCCAAACTCCGCAGAACCGCGAAATGCACCACTTACTGGAGTTTGACAGCTCTGGGGTTTCCCTCGGCTAGGGGAAAAAATCTTGCATAGTGCAGAAACTCTTCTCGCTTCGAGAACTTGCTAATTCTCGCGAGAAGAGTTTCTGCACTATGCAAGATTTTTTTCCCCCTAAACAGATTAGCCGAGAGACCACGGAGCTGCCGAACTTCAGTAAGTGGTGCGTCGCGGCCTGCCTGCACCCCAAAAATAATAAGTCATCCCCCGAAAATAAGGCCAGGGGCATTTTTTGGGGGTCAAAAAAATATAAGCCCCTGTCTTATTTTCGGGGAAACACGGTAGTATTCCTAAACTTTTTAAGAATGTTCTACTAACTTGGAAATAGTTTACTATATTTAAAATCTTGTAAAATTATGAATAATGGTATTTCAGACAAGTTTTGGAAGATGGAGGATTTATCTGATCCTATTATAAAATTTTCAGTATAGGATACCTCTTAGACATAGAGCTCATTTAAAAACATTCTGATATACTTTTTAAAAATAATTTGAAATATATTTTACAGAATGAACAAAGAAGCTAGGATAATTAATCAAGATGACCATCGATTGCTTTTTGGGAAAACTTTACTGTAAAACCGAGCTGACTAATTTCAGTTTGAGTTGCTTTACTTTTGCACATAAATAGAAGCTTCTGATTAGCCGGCAGGATATTACTGGCCCAAGGCTTTATCCTAGATAAACACAAAGTTAATTAGGCTCTATTCTCAAAACAGGAAAAAAGAATCAGAAATACCTTTTAGTTGAAAGTCAAGGGAACATTCTAAACATCCAAAAGGAGCAGAAAAGTTATAAATATTTTTCAGAAAACAACAGTCCCTTCCAATTGGCTGTACCATTTCTGATGAAAGTAACTTGTACTACACACTTTAGGACAGAAATATGCAATTGCATTGGCTTGATGGCTGGATTGAGCTTTGCATGTCACATCAAGACCAAATTTATATTGTGACTAACTTCATAATGTGTTTTTTTAAAGTATTACAAATCCCAAATACTATATTAGATGTTTTTTAGCTTAACAATTATATGCTTCAATGTTCTTTCAAAGTTCTCAGCATGAAATGACCTATATGTAGACAGTTGACACTTTGTGTGGCACTGCCTGAAAAAGTCTGCAGTAATTAACACATTATATGCATGACAAAAACAGTGTGGAGATGATTAATGTAAATGAATTTAAAAAGTAGAAAAATATGAATTAAAAGTGAAAGAGAATCTGAAAATTTCAAAGAATAGGAAGCAGGGTAAAATTAATTTTACTAAATGATGAAAAGAAGACAGAGAATCAACACATTTTACAATACTATTGAATTAAATTCATTAATGTAAAAGAATTTCAGTTTAAATATACAAATGAAAAAAGTTAATATAAATAAAATTAACTTAGATTTCCTTAATCAGGTCAGATCCATATGTGTGGGATATATTTAACCAGACAACAATTGATAAGAGATGGTATTAAGAAACAAACATGGAAATTTGATCCAGGACAAATTACTGTTAACTCTTGGGACAATTTGGGATTGATAAAATGCCTCGGTAAATTTTCTGCAAGTTGATTACAATAAGTGTTCGCTAACAGAGGTTTTGAAGCTTTAATCTTGCATTATTATTATTATTATTATTATTATTATTATTATTATTATTATTATTATTATTATTATTATTATTATTATTATTGTTGTTGTTGTTGTTGTTGTTGTTGTTGTTGTTGTTGTTGTTGTTGTTGTTGTTGTTGTTGTCATTGTCATTGTCATTATCATTCATCGCACAGTCATCCAGATGGTCAGACTGGGTTTGGCATTTTTGTCTACCTTACTAAGGACCTGGGGTAGGCAAATCTGGATGTTTGATGGTGTTACAGATATCGTCGCAGGATGGAAGCAGTTCCAAGTAAAGCCGCCTTCTGCAATTGAATGATGGCAAATTTGTCAATGCCTATGGTGTTTAAGTGGTGCTCCAATTGTTTTGGGACTGCACCCAAGGCGCCTATTACAATTGGTACTACTCTTGCTTGCCTTTGCCATAGTCGTTCTATGATGATGATGATGATGATGATGATGATGATGATGATGATGATGATGATGATGATGATGATCTATTTTGTCATTAATGTAATATATAGATGATAGGTTAATAATCTGCAAACAGATTTAATAGTTGAAAAATTTGGAGGGAACTATTTTGCAAGGGGTGAGAAACTAATATTGCAGCAGTATATTAATCAGTAATCAACTGAGGAGATAATATGTGCATATGTGTTAGGGTTTTTTTTCTCTTTTTAAATGCATTTTCTTAATGTTTGTTTTGTGCTTTTTCTTCATTTGTTTAGTATTTTAACTTTTTTTAATAAAATAAAAATATAATAAAAATAGTAGAGAAAGTAACTATAAATTGATACTCTTAATTTTAAGCATAACTGAATATTTATTGAAACAAGAGTTTAATAAACACATAGTAATAAAAATAAAATATAATGGCAGGAGAAGGTAAACGAAAAGAAGCCTAAGATGGGTGGGAGTTCTTAAAGAGGGTTATGCTAAAATTGCAAACAATTCTAATAAAAAGTGTAGAGGATGGGAAAGAAAGCCTACAGTACATGGCTACACAAATATTTACATAATGTCTGAAAACTAAGAAACAAAAATAGATATTTATTTATTTATTTTATAACACTTATCTGTTGCCTCCATCCAAAGAGACTCTGGGCAGGATTCAATAAAGCCCAAAGAAATGAGACAGATGACACAGGCAGACATATAACATAAAACTACATAAACTATAGGCCTGGAAAGTTTAATTTGAACTGAAGAGAGGCTTGGGTTACATGACCTAAATGACCCCATTCCCTGAAAGCCAACTGGTCTGGGAAGACTGAAATAATCTAATTTTTTAATTTTTTTAAAATTTATTTATTTATAATTAAATTTATATACCGCCCTTCTCCGGGACTCAGGGCGGTGAACAGCCAAGTAAAAATACAATATAAACATTAAAATATATATACATTTAAAAGAAAATATTAGATGTGGCCCTGATTTAAGACAATATAATTAAAATTTATAAATATCATTAGAATGTTAGATTCATCACTAAATAGGATAAATGTGCAAATCCAATGTAGAAATTGGTCACTAGGTTTCTCTTATATAAAGAGAGATGAAAGGCATATATATATTTGATAAATAAATAAATAAATAAACACACAAATTCAATTTTCCTGCTTCCTCAATTGGAGCATAAATTTTCATTATCAGATACATGGTCCCATGTACAGTAGCTTAAACTCCATATATCTACCATAAGCAAGTTTCTCTCCTCCTTGCCTTTTTTATACCCTTAAGGCTTTAGTTCAATCTATGTTTCCCTAGTTTTAATGACACTGTTGATCTCATCTTACATTTATCTCCTATTTGCAAATTCTACCAATTTTAATTTCCTTTAATGTCAAGTAATGATGACAAATAATAATTCCCATGAAGGTCTGGGTTATTCACTTAATTAATTCCAAGTAGTACTAAAAGCATTTTCTCTAAAACATGAATCTTTAGAATTTGTGCAGTCCCTTTATCTATTTCTAACTTTCTTAGTCAAAATCTTGTTAAGCTATTTGTTGTTTTAAAGTCTTAAAAAATATTATTTCCTCTTTGCTTTAGTTTCTGTAAATTGGAGAGAAGGCACTACGAGGTATTTTTCTTTATCCCACTGTTTTCAAATATCTCTTTTCAACTGTAAATTTAAATCAAATTTAAATGTAAATCAAGGAGTTTTCTTAAGTTTAGTGTCCTTTATAAGGCTGCAGTAGTCTATGCAAGTACCGTATTTTTCGGAGTATAAGACACACTGGAGTATAAGTCGCATCCTAGTTTTTGGGGAGGAAAATAGGAGAAAAAATCTACCTACCAGGTATTCATCTGGCTAGCGTCCTTAGTCTGGTCAGCTTCAGCACATTATTTTATCCCCTGGTTACGGCTGGAAAAACCTTTTTTGGGGGGAATAGTAATGAAAACAAGCCTGCAAAGACTTAGGGCTGGAAAAAAAACTTCTTCGGAGGGAGTAGGAATGAAAAAATCCTGCAAGATGGGAAGATCATTATCACCTCGTTAGGGCTGAAAAAAAAGCTTCGAAAAAGCTACATTCTGAGTATATGACGCACCCAAATTTTCAGCTTCTTTTTGGGGGGGGGAAGGTGCATCTTATACTCCGAAAAATACGGTATATTGTTTCTCCCTCAACCCCCAGCTGCTCTACTCAAGAGGAAACCACAGGACTTCTATCCCACTGTCACCTCAAAAGGAACAGCAGTCTGGGGTAGACAATCTCTTGCTCTTTCCTTATTCAGTGAGACTTCCTGGCCGCTGTTCAGTGCCCCAGAACCATCTCTGCTGCTTCAGAGATGTCTAGTCCTCCATATAACTTCATTTAGAAGCTGGGAGGGCAAGACATTCCAACATGTAAAAAAGCAAATGTAACCTCTTAAGTAGCTGATCTTTTCATATTCAGTGTTAACTTCAAGATATATATTCATGTTATTTATTTATTATTTGTTTATTTGTTTATTTATTTCGTCAAGCATGTATTAGATAACAGATATAAGTATAAACATGATTATGAATAAATGAAATGGATATGAATAAAAGGGAATATTAGGACAGGGACGATAGGCACGCTGGTGCACTTATGCACATCCCTTAAAGACCTCTTAGGAATGGGGTGAGGTCGACAGTAGACAGTCTAATGGGGTTTGGGGGGGGTTGGGGAAGAAACCACAGAGTCAGGCAGTGCATTCCTGGCATTGACAATTCTGTTACCGAAGTCGTATTTTCTGCAATCAAGTTTGGAGCGGTTTACCATAAGTTTGTATCTATTGTGTGCTCATGTATTGTTATGGTAGAAGATGAAGTATTCATTGACAGGTAGGATATTGTAGCAGATAATTATATGAACTATGCTTAGGTCGGATCGAAGACAGGGAAGTTCCCAAGTTGTCTAAGCCCCAAATTTCGAGTCTAGTGGCATAAGGTATTCTGTTGCGAGCAGAGGAGTGGAGGACTCTTCTCGTGAAATATCTTTGGACTCGTTCGATTATATTAATGTCTAATATGCAGTGTGGGTTCCAAACAGATTACCTGTTTTCAAGAATTGGTCTAGCAAAAGTTTCGTATGCCCTAGTTTGCAGTGCAATATTACCGTAGAAGAAGCTACACAAGATTAGGTTAACAACTCTTAATGAGCTCTGGCCTTTAGATCATTTGAGATGAGTACTCCAGGGTCCTTGACAAAGTGAGGGTTGTCTACAAGGTCGTATCCGCCCGGCTTGTATTTTGTGTTCTTTTTTTTTTTCCAATATGTAAGACAGAGCATTTATTGGTTGAGATTTGGAGTTGTCAATTGTTTCACCATTCTGACACATAGTCAAGGTCTTTTTGTAGGGTAGCAGCATTGTCGGTGGTGTTGAATAGTTTTACATCATCAGCGAAGAGAACACAGTTGATTTTAATATGATCGCAGAGGTCATTTATGTAGAGTATAAAGAGTGTGGGTCCTAGAATGCTATCTTGGGTGACACCGCTATTAACAGATGCAGGGTTTGATAGGGCATTCCCTATTTTGACTACTTGTTGCCTGTTTGATAGGAACGCAGCTATCCACTTATGCAGGGAACCAGAAATGCCATAAGATTTTAGTTTTTGAAGTAGTTTGTCGTGTACCATGAATCAAAGGCTTTACAGAAGTCTATATAAATTGCGTCTATTGTTTTACCCTGGTCGAGTTGTGAAGTCCATGTTTTTGCAGTGTAAGAGTTGCAGATTGCAGGACAATTTTTTTCTAAAGCCAAACTGCTTGTTAGAGAGTAGGTTGTTTGTCTCTAGGTAAAGGGTAATGGATTAGTTTATGACTGATTCCATGACTTTGCAGGTGACACAACATAATGAGATTGGTCTATAATTTTCAACTAGGCTGGGGTCACCCTTTTTGAAGATAGGGATGACTGTGGCTAGTGACCATAAATTAGGCAAGGAGCTGTGGCTATAATGGATAAGGAGTGGGAGGGGGACAATGACAAGCTAACCAAGTATGCCATTTAGCATTTTTTAAATGTTATTAAAAAAACAATGAAAAAGATCCTTTTCTTCTCTTAATTAGTTATTTGATTATCCAATCTGTCATTCTGATATCTGCTTACCTAGTATTTGAATGTGTTTATGATTTGGTCATTAGTTGCTTGTGATTCTTTGTGCCCCATGAACATAATTTCTCCTCAACTATCTGTCACTAACTTAGTATTTGAACTCAAAGAATATATATAACCATATAAAATCTTACACTGACAAATGTATCCCTAATTTGTTATATATACAGTAGCTTTATTTCCTTGCTCATGTTTTAGGGATGAATAATAATTAAACTGACTCTCCCAACAACATATCTTAAAGCAACCCAAATATAGTCCAAAATATTATAACAGTTTAATTGTACAGTACAATATGGATATGACATAGCTTTATAACAACAGTAGAAAACTTTACTGATTTTAGTACACCTGTCACTTAAGAAAATGTCTGGATAGCATCAAACAAGGGAATCCAGCAGTTTTTCCATTTATGAAGAGTGCTGTTCCACAGAGAATTTACCCCCTAGAAAAACATGTTATGGGGTTTCAGATTTACCGGAGGCATAAGAGCATTGCCTAAGTGGTACAGATTTTCTTTTGTATCTGCCATCCATAACCTAGAAAAAGGCCATTGATAGTCAGTAAAGAATAACTAATAGTGTGCAGGTTTGGTTGTCTGGATTCTCTTAAGAGATGCTTTAACTCTTGAGCTGCTGCTAAATTATGCTAATGTTCAATTTTTTCTAATCTTTGTTCAACAAGCTCCAATTTAGAACCAGATTTAGAAAGAAATCATGGACATGCCAAGGTGAAGCAGTTTTTTAGTTAATGTATACCATATACCTTCCACATCTAAATTATAAGATACTAACTGGGACAGAAATCCTATGGGAAATGGATTCTAAGCCAATAAAACATTTTAACTGCCAAGCTGTTGTTTCTATGCTAATTAGCTCACCTAGTCTGGAGACATTTTGAGGTATAGAAAATATGGCTCTGAAAACTATGATTTTATTCTTCCATGTGGATGGAATTTTATGCTAGGAGGCAATTACACACCATAAAAAATCAGTGCTACTGATTTTGAAACTAATAATTTAGGATTCAGGTAAATAATATCCATTCTGGTTCCTAAAAATCTACAGTGGCCACCATATTTCTCTGAGTTGCTGTGGTGGCATTTTTGATATGTGCCATTTGATGTCTAGAGGCTTGAAAAAATACACCCATATATTTAAAGCAACTAGCCTGTGTGTTGTGTATCTATGAAGCACTTGTTCTTTTTGGAGAATATCATTATTTTGTTTTGAGGTTTTCTTTTTGGATAACTAATAACCAAACTGCTCTTTCATACAAAATGGGCTCAATTCTGACGGCCTATCTAAGGCCAGCTTGAGTCATGAAAAGAATTATGACACCATCTGCATATAGGCAGATTTTCCACACTAATTTGAAATATGGGACCTGCTATATAATTCCTGTTAACATCACATGCCTACTGCTCGTGTTAACTTTATATACAGGTGATACAGACATTATATCTGTATCTAAAATAATTTAGTGTAGGAACAACGAAACTTGATTTCAATAAAACCAGTGGGACATTTCCAATTGTACTTGAAAGTCAATATTTCCCAGCCTGGTGCTTTCAGGTGCATAGCATAGCATAGCAACCTGTCATCATTTACTGAGATCCGCACAGAAATCTTACCTCTTTTAGTTAACAGCTTATAACATATATTTTAAAAGGCTCTTGGGGACAGAAAACAACTGCTATAATGTAACCCTTTGGGGGTGATTAAGCAAGGAAGTGTTAACAGCTAGAATTAATAGAACAAATGAGAAGGAAATCGGAGCCAAAAATGGTAGCAATGCAGACCAATGGAAGAACTGTTTCTATATTCTTAATTATTCACAAGGTACATGTGAATTACTTTGAAATTAAGTTAATACGATCATTTATGCTTTTTGTTCACCAAGGACTTTGAGGAAACATTAAATGCCGAGGACGATTAAAGTTTAACATTAGCACAGTCATCAGGAATATATTAGTGCTGAAAAAAAAATCCATGATGTCTGATCACTTGAATAGATCCTATTCATTCTAGTATCAGAAATTGGTGCTAATTATTTCTGGCCAGTGAATCCATGATGAAAAATATTGATTTCAAGCAGAATGTTTCGAGTTTTGTTTTTGTGATGAACACACAATCTGAAAGTTGAAGAGTTATCCTCAGTTTTCTCTAATTTTGATTACAATCATATAGTTATAAATATGATTAATTTGTACATTAATATATTAAGATAAATATAGCATATAAATATAAGGGAAAGATATACACAGAATATAAATTTTGGAAGGTTCAATTGATATTTCCCCTAGATTTTCATGTCAACCAACAATGTTTATCTTTGTCTTGTTCATGCTGTCTGAATTGAGGCAATCTTCAATAGTGCAAAATATGAGGGTAAGTCAAAAAGTAATTCCATTTTATTTAGGACAGGTATAATTACCAACACAGGAACATGTAGCATACATCAAAATGAAGCCACTTCTTCACTGCAGTTTTCACTTCCTCATCACTGGAATAATGTTTGCCTCTCAAACCCTCTTTCATGGGGCCAAAGAGATGATAGTCTGAAGCCCCATGAAAGAGGGTTTGAGAGGCAAACATTATTCCAGTGACGAGGAAGTGAAAACTGCAGTGAAGAAGTGCCTCAAAGAACAGTTAACAAAATTTTACGAGGCAGGGATAGATGCTCTCATTCAAAGGTGGAACATTGCTATTGAGAGAAACGGTGACTATGTTGAGAAGTAGGGATGTGATCCACAGAGGACCAGCTTCATTTTGATGTATGCTACATGTTCCTGTGTTGGTAATTATACCTGTCCTAAAGAAAATGGAATTACTTTTTGACTCACCCTCGTAACATAACATAGCAAACATATATTTTCAATATTCAAATGTATGCATAATACAATCAATGACTATTACTTCTTTTTCTTTTTAACCTGAAATGGTTTAGGACCAGAATATAGGTATTTGATAAAATATATATTATGAAAGTTTTTCCCTTGAAAAATCCTCATCATCTGGTAATTTATTTAGGTGATAATTCTTTGGTATCAATCTAATAATTCCCACAAGCATTCGAAATTTATATCTACTTTATGATGCTTTCAGAATTCATCATAGTTTTTCCCTTGAGAATTACAGAGAAAAAAAGTAGCTTATCAAACTAATATCTGTGCTACTACCGGTAGATTTATTTAATTATGTTCCTTTTAACCAGATATCCTTTTTCACCAGCCACACTTTCTTATTTGTAATATTTATAAGTGTTATTTTGTCCTATGTGTGGATTTTGTTGAGAATTGCATATTTCTCACTTAAGCAGTTTCAGACATAACATTTTATTTTTTGGCTGGCTTAGAAGAAAGCTCCCATACAAGAATCTGGAGGGTTCTGTGTAAATTTTTACTGAAGGGTGGCTAAAAATGAAACCTTGATCTCCTACCATCATGCTCATCACCCCAGCCTGTTCTTAGTTAGAAGCCTTCTGTAACAAGTTCCTTTCCTTTAGGTAGATTTTCAACTATTCAGACTAAGTAATAGTAAAAAAAAATCTCTGGCACAAGCAAAGGGGTTTTTTTTTGAACCAATATTGTTGCTGGAGTGGATCTGTGTGTATGTGTGCATATGTGCATTTGAAGACTACAGTTTTACCAGAAGCAAGGAAGAAAAGAGAGAATTATGGGGGAAAGACATCTCAGAATAATGAAAAGCAGTAGCTGAGACATAATGAGATCAAGAAGTCAAGCAAAGAAAGCCAACAACAGCCTGATAAAAAGGAAAAGCAGTCTTGCAACAACTACCTAAATAAAAGTCTGAAAGAGAGAGGTGAAACAGATTATCATGTGACTCATCCAGTCTGAAAAAGAAGCTCTGAGAGACAGAATTAGAGTAGTGATGAAGAGCAGGTAGGATAAATGTGTGAAAAGTGAAAGTGAAACAAGTGAGGGTAGCTGAACTTTTCTCAGCACCACGTAAAGAAACAGTCCTGAATATTAGGAAGAAATTGTGTGATTAAGTACGCAAAGTTTAAGAAGCTTACTAAAGGACTAAGTCAGTAGACCATGTTTCTCAATTCTGGAAACTTTAACCTGTCTTAACTTCAGTTCCCAGGTTTCCCTAATCAGCAGAAACACTGCAGTAGACTAATGACAAAAGAGGTAGCTAGCAATAGAGTGTAGGTAGTGGAATTATTTAATAAGAAATAGCTAAGTGTAAATAAAAGTCTACTTATGTATCTGCTAAGCAATAAATAAAAACTTTGTACAGTAATGCTAAAACATATCCCTATTCGTCCTGTTTGTGTTTACATCACCCCAAATAAAACTGTGACATAAAATATTATCTAGCAGTCAAAATGAGGTTACTTGGATGGTCTTCCAGATTTGTTTGTTTGCCAGTGTTGCTGATTGTTTGTAAATAACATTATTTAGAGGGAGAATTGTTATTATCAATAATTAAAATCTCAACTCACATTTTCTAAATAAAGGTTTGTTTAAAAGAATAGTATAATAATAAAGTGTAATAAAATAAGAAAAATAACACAGTATTTTGGAAATTACTTTTATATTATAACATGGAGGTTACTTTTGTTTGAATATAATAGTAATGTTTATACATTTTCCTGGTTCTAAAGGCATTTCTACCGATGTTGTATTTCTGAACTATAGAGCAAAACTAGATGGCACATAAAATCAATTTCTGTTTTAACTTTTGTTTACTGTAAGTATCCACTGACCTAATCCATGGGACACAAAAAGAGAAAAACTTAATTTTTGTCTCTGCCCCTTGCTTGGAAAAAATAATAATTCACCATTCTAGACATGAGTGCAGAGATATATTTTTGAAGAAATCAACATTACTACATTTATGTCTTAACATAATAGCTATATAATGGATACAAGTTAACAGCTGCATTTGAACATAAAGCTAAATCATTATTTCGCATTATGAGAATAAGTCTCAGTTAACTTCAGATTTATCTACTCAATGTTTCTGACTTTTCAAACATAGCTAATAAAAACTTGTAAGGTTCTGAACACTTTCTGAAGCAATGAAGCCAGTTACAAAGTATCCCAGGACAATCTTATTTCTTTCTTTAAAGATGATATTAATATCGTTATAAAATAGAATCAGCCATAATCATAATCACAATACTCTTCAGAAAAATACATTGAATTTCCACTTTGATACAGTTTTCCTGGTACGGTTGTCCCTATTCTGAAATACTATAGCCCCGTGGTGGCGAACCTATGGCACGGGCCATTTCAAATCTAGTGTGGGTTGTGGAAGCTAGCGATGTCACAAACAAATTTTGGTTTGCTCACAAAAGTGAAACTCAGCGTGCAGAGTGTTGGATACATTACAGGGGAATGAGAAATTGTAGTTTCAAATCTGAAAATAGTCCTCTAAATTATTCCAAAATGAATGAATGTTATGCTTATGCCTTTTTGAGAGCTCGACAAATGCCAATCCTGTGTTGCTAATATATGAAATGAGGTCACATTTTAAAAATCCAATGATTTCTAATAAACTCTTTTAGCAGACTTATCTGAAAACGAACCAGTGCAAGACAAACGATCCAGTGCAAGACAAACATCCTATTATTACTCCATTAAACCACAATATTTTCATTTACCAATGTATTTCTATTAAAATCATGAAAGAGAAAAGAATTTAATATCAAGCAAGAATATTTCAAATGAATTCAATTTTAGATTAAGCATTACATCTTTGACATTTCAATCATAATCATTTACTCTTTGTTAAAGCAGTATTATTTTTAGTAACACATTTAAATGGATGACTGAAATATGAAATATAAATAAATCAGATAAATAAATAAATGCTCTCCTTTAAGTAGATTATTGAAATATTGTTCAAAACAATTCTACTTCTAACTTTAAGTATGTTTAGTGACTGTATTACTGCCCAATCACTTACTGCTTAGTAACCCTATTCCTGCCGAATCAGCATAACATATGAGGGTGAGAAGAGAGTGTGAACTGCTGTATCCATCTTCCTATTGGCAGTGTTTGCACAACATGCTTAATCACCTCAACTGCAATCCTAACTGCTGCAATAACATTGTCTGTTAACATTAACCTTATTAGCATTAACATTGGTTAATTTTATATAGCATAGTGTTATATGTTATGTTAGTTGGTTAGTTGCTGGAATTGGATTTCATTAGTTTAATGAAAAGAAAGACTAGGGATGACATGATTAGCAGTGTTCCAATATCTCAGGGGTTGCCACAGAAAAGAAGTCAAGCTATTCTCCAAAACACCTGAGGGCAGGACAAGAAGCAATGTATGGAAACTAATGAAGAAGAGAAGCAACCTAGAACTAAGAAGAAATTTCCTGATAGTTAGAACAATTAATTAGAGGAACAACTTGCCTCCAGAAATTGTGAATGCTCCAACACTGAAAGTTTTTAAGAAGAGATTGGAGAACCATTTGTCTGAAATGGTATAGGGCCGTGGTGGCGAACCTATGGAATGCGTGCTGGAAGCGGCACGCAGAGCCATCCTGTGCAGGATGTACGGCCTTGCTGGCTCCTCTGCCGCGTTCCTGTGCACACACATGTGCTGGTCAGCTGGCCATCGTGCATGCGGGGGTGGCAAAACCTGGAAGAGCAGCATTTCAGTGCACATGCGCACGCCAGCACCCGAACTTCCGGGGTGCCTCTGGGTGCATGCGCGATAGCCAGCTGTTCGGCAGGTGCGCATCCGTGCTGGAAACCGGGGGTTTGGGTGCCGGGGCATGCATGTGCACCAGAACGCTGCTCTTCCAGGATTTCGCCGCCCCCATGCACGTGAAGGCCAGCGAGGCCGCATGGTCCAGGTGGATGGTTTTGCGTGCCATTTCCGGCATGCAGGTCGGCATGCGGGGACAAATAAGTTAGCCACCACTGGTGTAGGGTTTCCTGCCTGAGCAGGGAGTTGAATTAGAAGACCTCCAAAGTCTTTTCCAACTCCATTATTCTATTCTATTCTATTCTATTCTATTCTATTCTATTCTATTCTATTCTATTCTATTCTATTCTATTCTATTCTATCCTATCCTATCCTATCCTATCCTATTCTTTGATTCAACATGTGCAAACCAAAAACATGCCAATTCAATAAGCATGTTAAGCATGTTATATAGCATATGTTGTATGCATAATACACATGTGCACTTGCAGCCACAAAATGCATGTATTCAGTGAAGTTGCCTTCACTGAGGTATGATGTTCTTTTGTCATCAGATATGTGTTTAGTAATTATTTGAGGTAAGAAATTCTACCTTCCTGTGACCCTCACCATTCACTACTTCATTTAGTCCTGACTTGATTGATTCTGGAAATTAGTTTCCTTTGTTATGCTTATCATTTATTTTGTTTTCTTATGACTTAATTTGGGACGCTTTTTGAGTCTTTATTAGCAACTTGAAGCCCTAAAGCAGAAAATCACATAGCATAAATCTCACTGAGTAAAACAAAATGAAACAAATGTCCCACATTCTCTTGGCTTGGCTTCTGATTTAATGTCGTTACATGTGAAATATGCTGACCCTCAAGAGGTTCTGGCTATTTATTTATTTATTTATTTATTTATTTATTTATTTATTTATTTATTTATTTATTTATTTATTTATGAGATTTAACTTTATTAACTGTATCTGATTCTTAAGTAGTTTACAAGCTAATAATTTACATAATGAAATCTGTAATACAACAGATCTACAATACTAAATTAATAAGTCATCATGTAAAGTTAATTCATAGTATTGCATATTTATTCAGGATGTAATCCTCAGATGTCTTCTGAAGTTGCTGGGATTTTAACCAGTCTTTGAAATATCATAAGGGAAAGGGGCCACTTCTGCCTCTAGGGGCAAGGTATCCCATAGTCAGGAAGCTCCCCACCCTACCCCAGAATATCTGTGCTCTCTTACACCAGATATCCTGACAAATAGGGACCATTGGGCCCTCCTTGAATGTACTGGATGGGCATATCCCAAAAAGGAAGTGTTGATAATGTGAGCTATACTGTTTATTCACAAACAGAGAATGCAGGGACATGGTATATAAATAGCACACACATGCTATTCTGTTGGAATTTTAAATTCTCTGAATAGGCCTCTTTCACACATGATAGATATGCAAGGGAGCATATCTGCTGTACAAATAACGATGGGTCCTGGGGACATTGGCTGTTGTTCTATGCACCTGTATGGAACAAAAGCCAGCTCCATGGTAAAAGAGGCACAACTCCAGCAATGGGGATAATGGCACAAAGCAGAAAAGTGGTGCCAAGCACATTATGGGGGATGCCAGGGGGGGTATGAAAGTTCTAATGCTCAAGTTAGTTAACAGAACAGATATGGTGGAAGTTGAAAAGAAGGCGCACTTTAAGGTATTCTGGTTATGCTGAATTCATAACATTAAAAAGAAAGTGCAACTGCAATATATTTACATGAAAATAGATGAAAAATAAATTTGCATAACGCTAAAATAAAAAGGTTAAATTTTTGGCAGAAATGTTACCGATTACATATGGTGCAGACATTCCATTGCAGTGCCATTCAAAATATAATTGACATAATTTTCTACTTGAAAATGCCAGATGCAGGAATATCTTGTACTTCTATAGTTACAGAACAATTTGGCAATCTCCTTTCTTTGCCTGAAAATGGAATAGTAAGATCAACTCTTCTGTGATTATTATGCCCACTATGGTTTCAGATTTATCAGCTTGTGGAATAAAAAGCATGTGTATAGGTTTAAACTAAAACTGGATGTTATACAGCATGCATTCTTCTCAAAGCCCTCTAGTCCTGCCAAAATTTGTAACAGATATGGGAGTTTTTAATTTGAACTGATAGTCAAGTAAAATTACCAGAGAGGATGTTGTATAGTGTAGATTCTAAACAGGATACTTTTGGAAATGAGGTTTGAATACTATGCAAGTTTTATCAATTTCGAATCAATAATTGGAGCAAAAAGCATTTGGAACTGTCTGGTTTATTATCAGTAGCTATGGCCACAGCTGGCTGGCCCTATAAGTGAGTGTTTTGCTTGGTATTGACTGTTTAGATAGGAAAAGTCTTCACAGTTTAACTCAAGTAGGCATTAGAGAAGGATTCTTCTTACATATGAGGGCTTTTTAGGACCCCTGATATGCTATCTACTATGGATTCTTTCCAAAGAATCATCTTTCTTTCATGCATGTAATGCTCATACTATATTCACATATGGTTTCTCTCTCTCCCTCTTCTATTAAACTCTTTCACAATCATTGTAAGAGGCCTTGCTATTTCTGGGAATCTTCTGAATTCTGGAAATCAGGTACATCTAGAAATCTGCTGTTATGTTGATTGGCTATTTATCAAAGTCACACACTTGTACAAAACAAGCAATCTGTCTGGTTTCTGCTAGATTCTTCTCATTAGTTTTCTGACACTTATAGTTCTTATTTCTTGTCTTTCATTTTTCAAAACAGTCAAAACAGTTTCTGATACTTTGATCTTGTCTTTACTCTTGCAGACCTTAGCTTGCTGTAAACAGTCAGGAAACATTATGAGCTTCACAATTCTCTCTCTCTCGAGGCAATCAATAGAGAGGTACAAAAGTAATAATTAATTTAACACTTTGCCTTTTAAGACAGCTGCTGGCAGAATATTTATTATTGCAATGTGGTCGGCCTACCTTTCAGTGATTGGGCCTATTCACAGAAATAGAAGAAAAATTACAGGAGCATATGCTCCTAACATCTAATCCCTGTGGATAGCCCAGAAAGATACCATGATTGAAGTTGCTTAGGATTGCTGAGAGACTTCAGTGGAGTAAGGATGTATTGTATAAGGTTAAAGCATGGCAACTGGATCAAAATTTATTAAAACTAAGCTATTTTGTTTCTCAACCAGGTAACTTCTTCAGTCAAATGAAAATTTTGGATAAGCAGAGTCAGAGAGTTGTTGGCAAGATGACGATACTTACTTGGATAAGTAATGAAACATCTCAGTTTTAATAAACTTTGGTCCAGTTGCCTTGATTTCACATTTTCAGATACTTTTGGCCTGGATGATTGAATCTTAATTTACATACTGTAGGGCTTGTCAAATTTTTTCAACTTTCAATTTCCAAACGTTAGGGGTGCTCAAAAGTCGTGACATGCCTTGGGGATTGTAAAGATATTTTGATGATTTTAATATAATTTAGATGTGCTTGATAAGTAATTACATAACTATCATAACATTTTAACACTTTGTTGGTTTCATTTAAGGATGGTTGCAATTTGCTTGTCTCAGTTATGCCAAATGTCATCAGCAAACACAACTGATGCTATGTTGGTATCAGGAAGACTGGACAAAAATTGTACAAAACAGGAATTTAGAGCAGGAATGTCAAGGCAGTACAGGTAGTCCTCAACTTCTGGCCACAGTTCAGCCTCAAATTTCTTTTGCTAAGTGAGACAGTTGTTAAGTGAGTTTTGCCCCATTTTACAATCTTTCTTACCATAGTTGTTAAGTGAATAACTGCAGTTCTTGAGTTAATAACATAGTTGTTAAATGAATCTGGCTTCCCTATTTCCTTTGCTTGTCGGAAGTTTGCAAAATGTGATTTCCCTTGACCCCAGAAGTCTGCAAATATCATAAATATGTGTCAATTGCAAGCATATGAATTTTGAACATCTGACCATGGGATGCTGTAATGGTTGTAAGTGTGTAAAATGGTCTTGAATTACTTTTTTCAGTGCTGTTAAATTTTGAATGGTCACTAAATGAACAGTTGTAAGTCGAGAACTACCTGCAAAGTCTTTCCTTATCTTTTTATCTGGTGTAATCCATTTTCCTTTATATAAATAACATCAAGTAACTGATAATTAATGTAGAATAAATTAAAGAGTCCTATTGTTTCAGTTTGTCTGAAACATAGCTGTCCAGAGAAACAAAATATTCTTGTTCAGTTCCAATTTGTGAAGACCATAATAGGTTCCATGTTAAGGAAAATAATATGTACACCATTCTTGAAACTGAAAACTCAGTCATTCATCGTTTTTTTGATGTTAAAATGACCCTGTTTATGAGATTTTCCCATTCCTGACTTCAGCTAAAAAGGTACTGCAATAGATATATTCTTATAGGGAAGTTATAATATTCGTCCTCATGAGTGAACTTTTAAGGACATATGAATGCAGTGTGAAAGCCTCAGTTATTATTCATTTCAGTTCTTTTTTGAGGAATGTTTATGCAAAGGCCATATATTTGAACTTTAAAATCTCATCTATAGGCATCTGCAGGAAAAGGTAAGGAGGGCAAACAATTTCAAGTGTTGTTGTGGCCCGCCAGCGGCCAGCAGAGCTAGTAGCAGAGTTGAATAGTGAGGAGGTTGGGGAGGAACATGGGCCAGTTTTGCAGTCTGGTGAAGGCTCGGACGAGGGCTCTGTGTCAGAGGCAGAGAGGGGGCCAAGGCCATCTGGCAGTTATCAGCTGCCTCCAGAGTGAGACATCAGCGAGGCAGAGGAACAGCTGGAGCCTGTTCCCAGTGTGCGCATGCGCAGAGCTGCCAGAAGACAAGAATAACTTAGAAAGCAGGGTCAACTTGGGAGTAAAGCCACACCTTGGAGATGATTGGCCCCTCCCATAGGAAATAAAATAGGAACAAATGGGTGTGGGCTTTTGCAGGAAACAATTAGTTCCTTCAGTCATTTCAAGAGTGGAAAGTGCTATTTGTGACTCTAATAGACTCTGTGCCAAGTTTTGCCTTGTCTGCATTTGGAAACTAGTTCTCTGGCAGCGTTCCAAGTGAGATAAGGTGTGTGTTTATAAATATTCCTTTGAAAGACTGTTTGCCAAGACTTGCAGACTGTGAATGAAAGGAATTCACAGTTGTGTAAATAAAAAAAGGTTTTACTGGAACTAAGACTCTGCTTCATGCTTTCTAAGGAAGTCTGGGTCAGAACAGGTGCATTATGATATTCTCACACTATATGTGTCAGGGTTCCTACCAATGCCCTAATTAAATCATGATCCTTGAGCCAAGCTTCAAAAGAAATTCAGTTATTTATTAGAAGCTTCATGTCGGCATGTTTCAAGTGAAGCCAACTCTGATTCCACATAATTTACAGCCCAGGCTCGCCCCTGATTCCCCCCTCCCCCCAGGGTGTGTCATCAGTCACATTTGCCAATGAAGCAATTTCGTGGGTTGTAGAGATCACTCCCCTCCTGCCACTGTGGGTAACCCCGGGAGATGGCCTTGACAGAGATATGTCTGGAATGTGCTTTTGTTTTTGGCTGCCATGCTGCTTCACCATAGCTGCAAGTTTGTTTTCCCATCCCCCTTGCCTATAACAACTCAAGAGCAGGCTAAGGATGCTTTGCGAGTTGACAATATGTATGATGACATCATGATGTACACATTATTTTTGAACTTAACAATAGCTTCTAAATGGACACTTATGATCCCATAAATATGGCTAAAATGACAAATAGCATGGAGCTATGGGAGTTACTCTCTATAATTATATCAAAAAACATAATAGTTATGCTATCATCTGTGTTCTGCAGTCATAAATTGAAATGTATTCAGACTAATCCTGAATGACAAATATAATAATTTCACATTTCATGGCACACTTGGCATGAGGGATATATCCTACCACAAACAGTGATATGATAAAGTATTGTTTCAGGAAATAATAGTTGTGAGATATCATTAGATCTAACACTATTTTCTCTGGCAACAGCTAAAATAAAACTTTTTTTGGGGGGGAGGGGGAATTCTACCTTGAAAACTGGACTTTGCCTTCCTGAAAATTGCTTCTCACTATCTGACCCAAAGTTATTTATCTTTAAATTTAGTAACTAAAACAAATTTTCCATCTGGACATAGGGTAGGAGTTCTTCTCCAAACTTTTATTGCCTCGTTTCTCTCTCTTCTCCTCTTTGCCATTTTTGTACATGTACACATCTTTTTTCCCAACTCTTGAGCAACACTTCTGTACAAGTATGCACCAAGAGAAAAAAAATAATCAGAAGCAGCTTTGGCTATTTTTATTTGACAGGACTACACTACAGAGAAGAAAAATAATCACATATACACAAACACACACAAACAAACACAATCAGTTAAGAACCAACTACCGTGTTTCCCCGAAAATATTTCTTATATTTTTTCTTGAACCCTGAAATAAGCGCTTGGCCTTATTGCCATGCACTCAAAAGCCTGATTGGGCTTATTATCAGGGGATGTCTTATTTTGGGGAAAACAGGGTATAACAGTGATGGCGAACATTTCCGGCACCGAGTGCCCAAACCGCAACATGCCTGTGCACTTGCGCATGCACAGGAGCCCCAGAAATTCAAAGACCAGTTGACCGGTACGCATGCGCGTGCCGGCCAGCTGCTCTTCTGGTTTCCAGCGCATGCATGTGCACCAGCCAGCTGGTCTCCGGGTTTCCGGGGCTCCGGCATGCACGAAGATCAACTGGCCGGTGTGCATGTGTGTGCCGGGAACCAGAAGAGCAGCTGGTGATGGCACACATGCCCACAGAGAAGGCATGCCATCTCTGGCACATATGCCATAGGTTCGCCATCACGGAACTATAAAGTACAAACAAGTTGATTTTTATATGCCTTTTCTGATTTAGATCACACCTGCAATGAAGGATCACATTATACCTTCCTTATCTATCTATCTATCTATCTATCTATCTATCTATCTATCTATCTATCTATCTATCTATCTATCTATCTATCTATCATCTATCTATCTGTTATGAGCTGTGGTGGCGCAGAGGTTAGAATGCAGTATTGCAAGCTAATTTTGCTGACTGTTCAATTCTCACAGGCTGAAGGTTGACTCACCCTTCCATCCTTCCGAGGTCAGTAAAATGAAGGCCCAGATTGTTGGGGGAAATACGTTGACTCTATAAACTACTTAGAGAGAACTATAAAGCACTGTGAAGTGGTATATAAGTCTATGTGCTATTGCTATTGTTACTATGAACTTTATTTGCAGCCATATTCATTTCCAACAACTCTTGAGTGGATATTCTGCTTACAGGGAAGGTAATTGGCTCAATTCCCAGTCCTCATATACTCTCTTGGAAGTTTAGTAGTCCAATAAGTATTGTATAAATAACTCAACTGTGCAAAATCCAGAATCTATGGATAACCTTTCGTATTAAGTTTTTCTCAACTCAATGAAGGAATTGCACTATTAATATGTAATGTGGCAGTCTCAAATATTTTCATTTTAAAATGAATTCATAGTAATAAATGTAGGTATATAAAAGTATTTACGTCTACAACTTCCCAATTCATAAAATGGGAGGTCATCATGTTATGTATTGAGAGAGATAGTGTGCATCCAACAGCAAGATTTATTTGGAAAGACAGTAGAGTTTGAAGAAAGCTCTCCTACAATATGTTTGAAAAATATGGCAGGGGGAGAGAGAAACAGAATGGTGTGTTGCCATAATGACTCTCTGGACTGTTATTAATAGCTCAATTTAATAAGAAATATGTTGGAAATCCTGGCTCTACTTTATCTCTTCTCCATATCCAGTGATTACTTTAGCCCTTTGTTTGTTAAACTGGCATGTGCTCCTCTATCGAGACTATGTTAATATGTTTATATAGTTGCAATAACTCTTTTCTATTTCCAGACAGTGTATGATGAAGGTTCTCTAATCACCTGTTTGCTCTATAACTACTGTATTCTATTAGTCCCAACTGATTTTGCTAAATGATAGCAATAAAGACCCAAACTTTAGCATGTTGAATAAAGGAAAAGTAAATAGGATCACAAATAAAGAAAAAGAATGAAGAAATAAACTAGAGAAACATTTTAATAGATTGTCCAAAGTGCAATATCTTAGGGCAGAGGTTCCTCAAAATTTTTCACCATACTTCCTTTTAGTATAATCTTAATGTACACACCTCCTGAAAAAAATGAAAACAGCAAAATAAACACAAATGAACAATTAAACTCTCAGCCCATGTTGCAAGAGCCCCTCTAGTTCTTCTATTGTAGCATCTTACAATAGGAAAGAAAGGGAACTACAGATTTTTTGTGGGTATATATTTGAATTCCTCCCTCTCTTGCTTATAATGTCAACCCTGCCATATATGTGATTTCATACATCATTCTTTATGATTTAACTTCTGTAAATCCATCTAATTGTGTATTGATTCATTCTTTTAGATTTTTATACCACCATAATACTCACAACTCTTAGTTGTTGTAGAAAGGACACAGCAATGTAGTTGCCGTAATCTTCTTAGTACATTTTACTGATCATAACCCAGAGTTTTCTTAAGATTAACTGCTTCCAATCTAGGAAGTTACCATCAACTGGAATTGTCCCTTCCAACTCTGTTAATCTGTAATCTGTAATCTATATTATGTCTGATATTTTTCATGCTTGGAGGACATTTCCAGAGGTTGTCCATATCAGTTCTCCCGATGATCTCTTTTGGGAGAAGGGGACTAGTACTACTGCCTTTAGATTGGTCTTTGCTAATATATGTATTCGAGGCTCCTTCAATAAATATGAATTGTTTAATCTATGTATTTGTTGGCCTTTCCTTCTATTACAATGCTTATGATTATATAGTCTGTTTTGTCCCAGATTATTCAGTTAAATTCCTGATGTTATTTGAAATACAGAATCTGCAATAGAATCTTACTTGAATAAGATATTTTAAAAAGACAAATAAAGCCAAAAATACTTTTTAATCTATTGCATAGGGCCATCATTTTATGAAGATTAGTTTCACAACATAAATTTATTAGAAATATATGAAATGTATAGGTTTCATAACATTTAAAAAAATATTTAGTTTGCCAACATTAACATATACATGCTACCTGAGGCATACAGAACAGTAAGGAACACATTAAAATAAAAAATATATTTTTTAGCCAAAGCTGTCTAAATGACTGGCACAGGAGCCATTAAATATTAAAAGAAGCCATCTTAAGTGGCTTAAATAAATTGACTTGCTATTCAAACTCTTCCTTTGTCTGACTTTCCACCTACTGAATTGCTGAAACTGGCCTGGAGAGATAATTGATCTAAATGACTGATTGTGTTGGTGCTTTTCAGTCAATTGGCTTTATATCTTATTTTAACAGAAAAGGATTTAAATATCAAAATTTTATAGGACAAGTTTTTTAAAAAGTGTAATGCATATATAATATATATTCTGTATGTATAATATAATATATGTGTAAATGTGTAATATATATTTAACTTTCAAATAGGAATATGTTTTCCAATAGGAATATGTATAAGTAAATGAAGAGGCTACCTAACTATTTATTTATTTATTTATTTATTTATTTATTTATTTATTTATTTATTTATTTATTTATTTATTTATTTATTTATTTATTTATTTATTTATTTATTTATTTATTTAAATAGATTTGTATGCCACCCAACTCCCAGGGGACTCTGAGTGGCTAACAACATGTCAAATCCATTATTAAAATATAAAATCACATAGCAGTTAAAAATTATAAAAGTTAAAAAACATCCAACATTCATGACCAGGGGGAGACCCAAATATAATCTGATTGGTCTCACTTTCACCCCGCCTGCCGGAAGAGCCAAGTTATTGCTTTACGGAAGGCCAGCAGGGTGGGGATAGTCCTGATCTCTGGAGGGAGTTGGTTCCAGAGGGAGGGAGCTCCCACAGAGAAGGCTCTCCCCCTCGGCCCCGCCAACCGGCATTGCTTGGTCAATGGGACCTGGAGGAGACCAACTCTGTGGGACCTAACCGGTCGTAGGGAGGTATGCGGCAGGATGCGGTCCCAAAGGTAGCCTGGCCCTGAGCCATGTAGGGCTTTGAAGGTCAAAACCAACACCTTAAATTGGGTCCGGAGACTAATGGGCAGCCAATGCAGCTGGCGAAGGATAGGTGTTATGTGGGTGTATCTGGGCATACCCACCACAGCTCGCGCAGCTGCATTTTGCACCAATTGCAGTCTCCGGATACTCTTCAAGGGTAGCCCCATGTAGAGCGCATTGCAGTAATCCAGCCGGGAGGTGATGAGGGCGTGAGTGACTGTGAGTAGAGCCTCCCTCTCTAAGTAGGGTCGCAATTGGTGCACCAGGCGAACCTGCGCAAAGGTCCCCCTAGCCACAGCTGAAAGATGTTGCTCCAATTTTAGCTGTGGATCTAGGAGGACCCCCAAATTGCGAACCCGTTCTGAGGGAGTTAATTTCTCCCCCCCCCCAAGAACCAAGGAGGGACAGTTGACAAAATCCTTGGGAGGCAATATCCATAGCCACTCGGTCTTGTCAGGGTTGACTTTTAGCCGGTTCATCCCCATCCAGACCCTAACATCGTCCAGGCAGCGGCCCATTACGTCCACGGCTTCCCTGAATTGAGACTATTAGGGCTGTGCAATGTTTTGAAGCCCATGGGACTGCACATGTAAAACTTATCTTCATTTTTTTAAATCAAATGTGCCATTTCCTACGATCACTCTATATTTGTCTGATTGCAAGAAAAGGCTTTATTGCTTTAAGGAACTGCAAATTGAATGTTCCTCTAAAACAGGTGTCAAACTCACGTCATCACAGCATCATCACGTGATGTATCTGGACTTCCCCCCCCTTCGCTAAACTGGGTGTGGGCATGGCCAGCGTGGCCACGGGCCGGGAGTTTCACAGCCCTGCTCTAAAATAAAAAGGAAGCCTAGGTTCACCTTTCAAATGCAAGCACCATCCAAATTGGATCATATACCTTGTGTTCTCCCACAGAAAGTCTAAGGACATATTGTAGTGGCATGAAATGGTTTTAATATACCAAAAATATTATTATTATAATATTAAGACACTGCCTTGATGATTATGGATTGATAAAAGGAGATATGATAATATCTTTTAAAGGAAAAAAGATTGAAAAAGAATGACAAAAGGTTTTGGGAAAATGCTAGCTTATCAGTGACAGTAATGTTGCATTTTCACGGAATATAACTTGACATCTTCTGGGTCTGTCAATGAAAGTCTACACCAAACAGAGATAAGTGTTAACAGAGACTATTAAACTCAAAAAACAGGTGGAAAAGAGACTGAAGTATGATTTGATGAATGGGATTGAGATGCCAAGTGAAAGATTTCTGGATGAGCTACATACACTAATTTTGAATCAGGAAGTTTTAGCATCTGGAAAATGTGTTCTCACGCTTGGTATAATGAAAAAGTTCAAAAGATAGACTTTGCCAATATGAATTTGGCAGTTTTACTTGGAAGGAGCTACTGCGTAATGTACAACCCATTTTAAATTGGAATGTTTGGTCTTTTTACGAGCTGGAACAAAGACTTTTCAGCATTTTGATTTGCTGCAACATTTTAAGCCTTTAATCATAATTATCTAGAGTGCTGTCAATTTTTCCACTATCAGTGTGCTTTTGTTTGATTTGAATTTATCTTATATTTTAATATTGTAAATCACCTTTAATACTTATTCTGGAAAGATATGTGATACAAATAATTGACATCTGCAAAAATCAAAGTCTTAAGTTATTTTAAGTACAGTTGGCATTAAATAGCAATGTAACAAAATTAATATAAATGCGAATATGTTCAGTTCAACAAACTAATTTGTTTTTAATGATTTCCTATAATGTAAAAGTATGGAAATTTCCCCCTTAAATATTTCTGTAGACGTCTTACCAAATGCCGAAGAAACTAAAAATCACAATAGGATTTATGAGAAGAGAATACCATGATTTAGGAACTGCAAAGTAAAAAGGGGCGTGAGCAGTATTTGTTATTTTGAGCCAGTCTAAAAGCATATTGATTTAAATGTTAAAATTTCTTGGTGCAATGATGACAATAGAACATTAATTTAGAGATATAAAGAACATTTTTCTCTATAGCTAATCTTCAATCCTTTTTTTCTTTTAGTGTTCAGATTCAGAACTGAAGAGATCGATTAGCACACACAGTTGGTTTCTGTTCCAAATAACTCGTTCCTCAGTTACCCCAGCAAATTTTATTTCTACAGGCAACTGAGGCCCTTTTGCTAAGAGCAGATATTCTATAACCACTTAATCACAAGCTAATATTATATGCTTGTGTATAATAATTCAAATCTGAATCTACTTCAGATGACCAATACTCACAAATTTTTAAAGTCACTAATTTAAAGTAAGCTCCAATTAATGTCAAACGTGTACAATTAGAAATTTTTGTTTTTAAAAAGCAGATATTGGAATTATGTTTTTTAGTAGGATTGAAGTAAATGGGTAAAATCCCTACCCTACCCTTTCCTAACTCTAATCCTAAATCTTAGTCTTTTTCTATAGCTCTAGCCCTTAATAAAAACATCCTTTTCAGTCATTGTTTGGAGAAACTGTCTGAGAGTTGGAGTCTGCAGCTCAACCTTCTGACTTTCTGAATAGCTCCAGGATTCCATTCACTGGTTCCTGAAAGTAATGTGGTTGAAAAAATTTAAGCCATATTTTGGTCTTGTGTAGCAAGGTTAGAGATGTGAATCTTAACTTTCCCAAACAGAAAATTTCTGAGGTTCAACATTTGGTCAATTTGAGCAACACAATCTCAGCATGTTCTGTAGTGTGGATGTAATCTGAGGCCATAGGTGGATTACCAAACCTTAGAACTGTGAAGCATTTTTATTTAGAAATAATGGGAAAATATTTTCTTAGGATTCTGACTGAGAAGAAAATGATGAAACTCCATTCATATTTTGAAGATAGCCCATCCTCACTTACTATGAATTCAAAACAATTTGACCAATTTCTTCATGAGTATCACATCTATTTAGACTTTTTGAGATAGATTTTCTTAGATAATCTGCCAAATTTATATGAAGAAAACATTGAATCACAACTTTTCAGGGAATTCAGTTATTAAATAACTGAAATGACAGATGGAAAATATTTAGAAAAATTGAAGGCTTAAATCCTAAACACCTGATAATTGTATATAACACAACTTGAGGGTACCAGTTTTAAAAAATTCTCCTTAGAATAGTAATTTATTTTTGAAAAACTCAAGCTTGCATTAGAACTTTTCCAATACTTCAAAATGAACTAATTTATCATGATGGTTTACTTATATTTAAGAAAACTTTGAAAATGTCTGTGACAATCACTTCACTATTTGACCTAAAAATTATGAGGAAACAATTAAAGGATTGTCTGTGTAGTTGAAACAATGTTCTGTTCCTCCAATCCTGTGTTTATCAACTTGGCAACTTTAAGATATGAAGACCTCAATTCCCACAATTCCTCAGGCAGCATAGAGAAATTGTCAAGTCTGAGAAACACTGATCTAATCTAAAGATCTGTGTTTGTGTGAATCTCTCCGAAGCTGTCACCATCCAAGACTGTTGGGATACAGCTCAGAAATCCATACCAGAATAGGCTAAGAAGTTGTAGTGTCAGCACATCTGTGATCAAAAAGTTAATGTATCTAACAATTGTTGGAAGAATAAAGTTTGGCTTCCAAAAATAGAGGAATTCTAGAAATGATACAATTTAAAATGCATACATAGGATAGATGTATAAACTGTTATTCAGATATGATATAGAGACAAAACAAACAAACTATGATAAAATGGATGCAAGACTTAAAAAAGCAGTCATAATACAATAATGGGAAGAACTATGGAACGAATTTATCAAAGTTACACAAGTTATAATTTAACATAAAACTGGTACAAAATAAATATTCTAAGGATGACATACAATTCCATCAAAAATTGCCAAGATATGCAAATCATATAGTAATAGGTAGAAATTGCAAGAGTCGGGGAACATTGTATCCTTTGTTGTGGACATGTAAAAAAATGGAAAGATACTGGAAAGGCATACACAGCACTATTTAAAAAAATTAGAAATCAAATGATATAACATTTTACTAAGATAAATGTTTAGGGTCACAAGGATAAACTTAGTACAATTCTGGAAAAGAAATATCTTACCAGTGTTATAAGACTGGAAACTTATGCAGTCACAGCAAAATTAACAGTATATATATTCATAACAGAAGTTTGACCAAATGTAAACATTCTGGATATTAAAATTTACCCATGTCAAACTTGTTAAGTTTGAAAAACACTAATTTAGGACATAGTTTTTAAAAGGTAAAAATGAATTGACCAAAAATCTCAATAAGAAATACATGAATAATTATAAATACTATATATTAATCAGAGAATGACAAAGGGGAAGTAAATATTTACTTTTTTAAAAAAAGTGGGAGGAGCATGTCTGCTACCGAGATACAATTATAAATCCAAAAATCAGCAGCATCTGGTGTCAAATAATTTGCAACTCTCTGATGAACTTGCAGGAGCCATTTGCATTTTGAAAACTATCAGTCATTAGCCCACAGAACTGTTTATTTGTTCATTAGAAGAATAACAATGCACATTTGTTCTCCTGTTTATCAGTCAGTGCCTTGTACCTTAAACTAGATTTATAGCTATGTTTCTGCTTCATTTGTGGCATGGTTTCAATTGTGGATAAACAGATCTGAACTTTTGACAGTTTACAAATTGTTCTGTGCATCAAAACAGCCTGTTAAATGGCTTTGAACAGAGTCACTGTTTGTTGTCAGCTGTTATTTTGTCTCAATATTATCCAAAGGAACAAATAAAAAAGACTAACACTGAGTGGCCATAAAAAAATGGTGCTGTCTGCTACAAAGTATTATTTATTGTTTCATCCTCCTCTATCTTTTAACCATCTATATGGAGGTGAATTCATTCTTAGAATGACAATCCTTGTGTAATCTCATAATATTATATGAATATAGGTAGTCACTAACTGCTTTGTTTAGTGACTGTTCAGAGTTACAACAGTGTTAAAACAGTAGTTCTGAAACATAGCCTTTAATTTATGAGATCCTAGTGTGTTATGGTCACTTTATCACCATTTCTATTTCCACAACTGGTTTGCAACAAGCAGAGTTAAATAAAGAAGACAGAAGTAAAATCATAAATCATGGTCATGTGATACTTCATTTAACAACCATAGTACTTCACTACCAAATGGGAATAGATTATAAACCCATTGGAGTCAAGTGGTTTTCTGTTTAGTGCCCGCAGTAGTTAAGGATAGAATTTCCAGTCCAAATTGCGGTTACTAAGCAGGCAAGGACTATCTGTAGTAGGTAGGAAAGGATCTCAATATTTTTAGAAGAATGATAATCCCATTACAAAGAAATGTGGGAAGGACAGCTAAACCTGGATTAAAACAGCAGAAATGCCCTGGATTATTTGCTGAGAATTCTTAACACAGCATACTCCTGATACAATTAGGCAGAGTAAGACATTATTTACATCTCAGTTCATTTATTTATCACTAGGAATTTTAGCAAACATCCATTAAAAAAATTACAAAAATCCGATTCTGGTCAATCCATTTTCTCCTACAATTAACAGTATTATCTATCAGCATCTGCATACATATTTTCCTTACATCCCTTGCAAACATGTTTGCAATGTTTGTTACATGTTTGTCTACATCAGTCAGCAAGAAATGATTTTTTTTCTTCTATGATGGACTGATTCATCTTATTTAACAAAGTCATAATAAATCTAACTATAAATTTCTGATATAATTTTCAATAAATAATAGGTCAGATCTTCTACCTGTCAATTATTACAAATGCACAAACAGTGTGGAATTGATAATCTTTTATATCTTCTATCCAAATGGGCTGTTGGCATTGTCTGAAAGTGAAGTTCTAGGAAGATTGTCTCACAATTTGGGATATGAGAGAATATAAATAAAAAGACATTATTTACATTATCCATTTTTCAGATATTGGTACCACTTATCTAATTTAAGCTTTTGTAAATGATCTTTACCTTGTCCAAATCTTTAAAAATATGTAGAGGCATGGATTTTCAAAAGTGGTTTGCCATTGCCTCTTTCTTAGGACCCTGTAAAATTGACTTGCCCAAGGTCTCCCAGCTGGCTTCATGCCCACGGCAGGACTAGAACTCATGATCTCATTTTTTAAAAAAACTAGCCTTTAAGTTCAATATTTCCAAACCTGGGCCAATTCTAGTAAATAATTAAACCTGCATGTGAGGAATAATATAACACATCATCTAATGTCTGTTCCAGGTTATTCCAATATACCTGTTTTTTGAGTGGCACATTGATGTGAATGCATGTCAATCTTTTCTCTTTAGATTTCAACCTTAGTCCTTGAATTTTGTCTGCATTATATCTTCCAAATTTAATTTCATGTCCAGATGTATTGCAATTAAGTTCATTGAGCCTCATTAATGCTCACACCCATTTTTTATCCCTCTTGGCCAATTTACAGAAACACATATAACTAGTTAATGCTGTCACATTCTTTCTATCAACCATATTCCTGAAGAAAAATCATATCATAATTTTGTAGAAAATGAAAAAGTGCTCATCTTATTGATCTCCAGGATATAATTTAATTGTGGATATATTCCTGTTTGGTTTTTGTCATCTCTGTTGATTAACTTCAACTTGAATTTGGGTTCTCATTACTTTTTTGTCTTAAAAGTTGTGTTGAAGTTTTATGTATGTGATGGCCTCCAGCCTTTTCTTCTTTTGAATCAACCTTTGGCCATTTCACTTCTTCTATTAAATTTAAATTTAAAATTTCTTGAATGTCTTTGTAAACACAATGACTTTTAACTCCAGGGATATCTGGTGTAAACTTATATGTTGCATCCTGAGTGTCCTTGAGGGATCCAGAGTTCGATTTTTCATCTGTTTGCTTTGTTATGGGTAAATCTGCAGTAGTTTTATGAACTCCTGGCTATTCATCTTTGTTGTCTTATCCATCTCAGCTAGCAATAGATCTTGAGGCACTGCATGAATCACTGTCTGTTCCAGATTATGTCCCTTTATATAACTCCCTCCATGATTGTTAACAGTGTTTACTGAATGTTGTTTTGGTTGAGCTGTTTCTTTTGAGCTGCATATATTTTTGGAATGTTTACTTCTGCACTCATTTGAATTTTCCCTTGACCTCTTCTTTCTATTAATAAACTATATTTAGCCGAGTGCTCTCTAAGGATACTTTATGGATATACCCTCCACTTGCAACATATATGGAATTTTAATCCTTCCAGTTTTAACATTAGCTTTATAAATTTATAGCATATAGTTTTGGCTGAATTACATTACTCTGTAGAGAAAGAACTTAACAAACTCTCTACACCACCAAACTAATTGTGACTATAGATTAAAATGTCCCAATTGATTTGGAATTTATGTATCTATTTATAAAACAGACAGTCACCTTTGTCTGTATCTTTCATTGAGAAGTCAGATTAGGGACAGGTGGTGATGTAGAAGGTCACTAGGGTTTGAACATAACTTGATGGCACAAATAATCAAAAAATCTTTGGTTTTCTTGCTAAATTATTCAAAGACTTTCCTGATCATTTCCCCTTTTTGCATTCAGTTTCCATAATATGAAGCAAATTGTTTGGCTTGAATTTCCTTTTTTATCTAAAAAATGCATTTTTAAAATATTTTTTTAACTTTTCCAATTCTGAATTTTTTTTCTATTAACCATCTTTCTTAGTTTAATGCCTTTTTAAAGGTATTTTGTTTTCTGCTTTCCTGCTTTAATTCTATTTCCTCTCCTTCTGGGTATAGAATGCGACTTTTTTTGGCTGATGGGTGTTACACTGGAGCTTGTGTCTTGTGATTTATGTTCGTTCCCATTTAATGTTTTGTGAAACTATTCCATCAATATTTGCAGTATTTTTGATACTCTGCTAAGAAGGATTTCATCATCAAGGACTTCAGGGAGGCAGTTGATGTAATGTGCCGTTGCCTGGACGACGTTAAGATCTGGATGGGGAGGAACAGACTCAGACTCAATCCCGACAAGACTGAGTGGCTGTGGATATTGCCTCCTAAGGACCATGACAACTACCCCTCCTTGGTCTTTGAGGGTGTGAAACTGACTCCCTCAGACCAGGTCCGCAACTTGGGGGTCCTCCTAGATCCACAGCTAAAATTGGACCACCATCTTTCTGCTGTGGCTAGGGGGGCCTTTGCACAGGTCCGCCTAGTGCACCAGTTGCAGCCATACTTGGAGAAGGAGGCTCTACTCACGGTCACTCATGCCCTTGTCACCTCGCGTTTGGACTACTGCAATGCGCTCTACATGGGGCTACCCTTGAAGAGTATCCGGAGACTTCAGCTGGTGCAAAATGCGGCTGCGCGTGCTGTGGTGGGTGTGCCAAGGTACACCCACGTGACACCTGTACTCCGCCAGCTGCATTGGTTGCCCATCGGTCTCCGGGTCCAATTCAAGGTGTTGATCACCATCTTTAAAGCCCTTCATGGCTTAGGACCAGGATATCTTCGGGACCGCATTCTGCCACATACTTCCGTCCGACCGGTTAGGGCCCACAGAGTTGGCCTCCTCCAGGTCCCGTCGGCCAAGCAATGCCGGCTGGCGGGCCCTAGGGGGAGAGCCTTCTCTGTGGCCGGCCCCGTGCTCTGGAACCAACTACCCCCAGAGACCCGGACCATCCCCACTCTGCTGGCCTTCCGAAAAGCCGTTAAAACATGGCTTTTCCTTCAGGTAGGGGGGACAGCTTAATCCACCTGAGATCACCCCCCAAGTATATATGATGTTGAATGGATGTTGTTGTTTTAATACTGTTTTTAAAAATTTGTACTCGTTTTTTTAATTATGTGTATTTTGATTATTCTTGTATTTTTCCCTGTTGTACGCCGCCCTGAGTCCTTCGGGAGTTGGGCGGCATATAAGAATAACAAAATAAATAAATAAATAAATAAATAAATCATGGAAATTTCCTGTGCCTAAGTCGAAACAATGTTATTTAAATCCTGTTGTGGTTTGCTAATTGTATTCATTAACATTAGAAAATGTAATCTATATTATTCAATAGAACAGTAATTTCCCATTGTTAAGCATGAAATTGGAGGATCATTTATATTCTCAGTCTTCACACCTCCCAGAATAGTCTGGTTCTCCTCTGTAACAGGGTCATTTGATGCCAGGATATAAGATAGTTGATCTATGAAGGCAACCTTCTTGGCTAAATCTACTCCCTCAGTGACTGGCTCTGTTGTAAACTTACTGTTGGACCAGTCATGGGAAGGTAGAATCATAGAGTCCTCAATTGAGACAAATGAGTCACTGTCTAAAGGAGAGTTTGTCTTGTTTGAGGGAAAGAACCCTGAAATCAAGGCTTGGCTTCCTCCTTCTTTATCATCCTCTATTATTCCAGGCTCTGGTTTTAATCCTTGTTAATGATAGCTACCTCTTCTGAGGACCATTTGAGTCTTTAAATAATAAGAACTCTCCTTTTCATTACTATATTGTTTTCAATAATTCTTCCATCTATCTGCAGTAAATGCTCCAAGGTTTATTAACTGGCTGATTTATTGGTAAAGGTAAAGGTTCCCCCCGCACATGCATGCTAGTCATTTCAAGCTCTAGGGGTGGTGCTCATCTCCGTTTCTAAGCCAAAGAGCCAGCACTGTCCGAAGACATTCTCCATGGTCATGTGGCCAGCATGATTAAACGCCAAAGGCACACGGAGCACTGTTACTTTCCCACCAAAGGTGGTTCCTATTTTTCTACTTGCATTTTTTACGTGCTATCAAACTGCTAGGTTGGCAGAAGCTGGGACAAGTAATGGGAGCTCACCCCATTACACGGCGCTAGGGATTCGAACCGCCAAACTGCCAAACTTCTGTTCAACAAGCTTAGCATCTTAGCCACTGAGCCACCGCGTCCCTACGTATTATTGTTAGAAGAGCTAAAATAAGTTTTCATGAGATAAAACACTTTTTATTATTTAGCATATGATGAAAGCATGACAAAGGGAAATGAACATATACACATAATCCATGTAATTATATACAAAACTTATATGGGGTATAGCAGTGGCCTCATAACTGGTAAGACACTGGATGTTTTGGCAAGAACAATCGATGGTCCTTTTTTTTTGTTCCCCTCTGGGTTGTTTCTTCTGTCTCTTTGCAGAGACAAGATTTGCTTTCTGTTGCTGTCTTCTCAATCCTGGCTTTATATGCAGTTGTTTTAAGGCTTTATATGCATGCTTTTATAACTCCTCAGTCTATTCAAATTTTCTGCTCTTAACTATTGCCAGGTCTTGTTATCTGCTTTCCTTACTTTTTTTTTTAATATACTGGCCATGTAATATTTTGCCTTGCCATGTCTCTTTTCTATGCCTCATTTGGTCCTTCTTGTAAACCAGCCTGGTCACTTCAGTGTTCATTCAGCCCTCTTGTATTAGCTTCACTTCATCTTCTTTACTATCCTTCAGATATTCTTACAGTGCCCATTTTTCTTCTTCAACTGCCTGGTATATTTGCAGCATTCTGTGCCTATCTAGGCTCCTTGGTAAATATAGTTTGTCAATATTGCTCCATGGATGAATGACATGATTCATTCTCATAATTTTTATAATTTTTCTATGCAGTGCAATTCTTAAAGATATGCTGTATAAGTAGACAATGGGGAAAAAAGAATCTCCAGTAAATTCTACAATTTAAATTTGAACACAATGTATCTTTGTAATTAAATTCACAATGAATCTAAATATATTGAATTTTTCAGAAAGGAAAAGATATTTTTCTTTTGTGAACCTTTTAAGACAATGTCATACGATCATGCAGATTATACATTTCAAATAGAAATGTTATCCTTTTGAAAATGGGCATTGAAAAGCAAAATCCCAGCATCTAAGCTTTTAAATTTTGACAAAGTTTGATAATTTTTTTCTAAGACTCAGATTTCTTTATATTATTCCATTATTAAGTAATTGCTACTTACGATTATGAATCATGCCAATTTCAGGATTTGGAAGTAATTATGATTATGAAACTGCATAGCAATAACAACAAAAGAAATGCAGTCTAAATACTACAGTGAAAACATATGATGTTTTGGACTCTTGCGATTGAAACTAGACTCTTTCATTATATAATTCATTCTTAATTTTTACGATTGCATACTTATACATTAATACCATCACCTTTTTTAAAAAAAAAGATGAGAGATGTTTATATGTGCACATTCAAATTAGTGAAAGAGTCTTAAAATGTGAATGACTGCTGGTGAAATTGCACAGAACAAAATAAACGCTTCTCTCAGTTTACATGTCTCTTGAGGGTTAGTTGAGATTTTGAAGCCTAATTTGTTCTGCCTTTTACTTGGTTTAATGAATCAACTTTCATTTTTAAAGACTTCACTCTTAAAGGGTTTTCCTGGTTTTTACCAGGGTGACTGATGATGGGATTTCTTAGTATAAAATAAAGTTAGTTCTTGACTTGCAACCTTTTATTTAGTGAGCCTTTGAAGTTACAACAGCACTGAAAAAATCAGTTTTTCATGACTGTTGTAGCATTCCCATGGGCATGTGATCAAAATTCAGACACTTAGCAATAGCAATAGCAATAGCACTTAGACTTATATACCGCTTCATAGTGCTTTACAGCTCTCTCTAAGCAGTTTACAGAGTTCAGCATATTGCCCCCAACAATCTGGGTCCTCATTTTACCAACCTCAGAAGGATGGAAGGCTGAGTCAACATTGAGCCAGTGAGATTTGAACAGCTGAACTGCAGCTATCAGTCAGCTGAAGTAGCCTGCAGTGCTGCACTCTAACCACTGCGCCACCTCAGCTCTTACTTGGTAACTGTCATGTATTTATGATGGTTGTAGTGTCCTGGGGTCATCTGATCACCTTTTGCCACCTTCCGACAAGCAAAGTCAATGGAGAAGCCAGATTATTTTAACAACCATGTTACTAACTAAACAAATGCAGTGACTTACTTAATGACTGGGGCAAGAAAGTTCATAAAATGGGATATAACCAGGGGCGGGTTCTAACTTACCTCACCACTGGTTTGCTTTCTCCCGCGCCGCATGACTGCACACGCATGCGCAGTGCCGAAAAACAAGCAAAAAAAGCAAAAAAAAGAGGCGAAAACAAGATGGCGGCACATGTGCAGTGACGAAAACTCAGCTTCTGCACATGTGCAGAAGCAAAACCAGCAAAAAATTCAAAAAAAAAAACCCAAAAAAGATGGTGGCATCCACGGACCGGCAACAACAGAACCAGCTCCATGACATCACCACCAGTTTACTACCGGTTCTATAGAACCGGTGCGAACTGGGAGGAACCCACCTCTGGATGTAACTCATTTAACAATCATCTTAGCAATCGAAATTTTGGGCTCAGTTGTGATCGTATGTCAAGGACTGACTACATGTAATACAAAATGTTGCATTTGATTGGAAGTTTATTATGGAATAATGGTTTAACACATTAGTTTCCTACTGAGATGAATTTAAAAATAATTATGCTCTCTACAAGGAATAGTAATTATAAAATATGTGGTGTATGTCTATCTGTGTGCCAATTTTGTGAACTCTTTAAGTGTGGACTTTTACATGAATCTTATTGTCAAGATACTTTTTTTCAGTGCAACATTAAAACTGGATATGTCCGATTTGTTCATGGTTTAAATCATTTTTTAAAACAAAGGTAGTTTAGCTTTTATACATATACAAATATTGTTGTATCTTATTTAGTCCGTCCTTGCTTGCTTGCTTTCTTGCTTCCCCCCCCCCCTAATTATATGTTCTGATGTGTGTAATGTGTTTGCATTAAAGCAATGAAATAATTAAAATGAAATTTTTGTCAACAATTTGATAGCAAATCGCATTAAGGGCTTTCCAGATTCAGTCAGACGTGAATATTCAATTATTGAATAATCATAACAGTGGTTTTTTTAATGAGACAGTATGGAATAAATTATGAACAATGACCCAGCATCCTTATGAATGCAGGGAGTTTCAGATCCAGATACTCAGAGATACAAGACTGGTCAGCATTTTTCTGCCCAGTTAGCCCTTGATTATCCTAGCTGATGCTTAGTGGAAGAAGAGAAATATAAAAGCATCCACTTGTGAGCAGACCAATACAGAATAATGTTTGTTTAACTGATTTGTTGCTGATCTTGAATCGTTTGACTCACTTCTTCAACACTTGTACTATCTGTATGATCTTTATGTTTATCCAATAGGTAAATCCAAGTTTATATTTTGTTTGTGAATATCTAGCCTAGGAATAACTAATCTGTCTCATGTGAGTCAATTAAAAATTTATGTCCAAAAATTATGTCCAATAAACAAGTCAGCAACAAGTCCTTTTTAAAGTTGGATTACTATCATGGATGTAGTTTGGGAACAGAATGCAGAGTTTTGCTGAAGCAAGTGCCAAGCTAAATATCAAGGTAACTTTGGTGAAGCATCTGCATACTATTCTGCTGGAATGGTACCAACCCATGTTGACAGTTCTTGACTAACTGGGCTATTGTATGAATTTATATAAAATTAATATAAGACAATTTCTTCATTTCTTATGAAGCAGCTACTACATGGTTGTGCTGGCCCATGAAGGGGAAAACATAGTGGACTATATTTTTGAGTTCTTAAACAGGATGGCACAACTTTAAGAAAACATTCCAAGTGTTATTTAAGACATTAGAAATGATAGTAAATGATATTTTTGCACGGTATCCCAAGTATTTTAATTGGGATAGAATAGAACAGAATAGAATTCTTTATTGGCCAAGTGTGATTGGACACACAAGGAATTTGTCTTTGGTGCATATGCTCTCAGTGTTCATAAATGAAAAGATACATTTGTCAAGAATCATGAGGTACAACACTTAATGATTGTCATAGGGTACAAATAAGCAATCAGG